>CM052799.1:171682301-171987223 GCA_028533885.1 Nasua narica
CGAGCCTGGTGGTGGGTATCGAGAAGGGCACGTACTGCATGGAGCACTGGGTATGGTGCATGAACAATCAATCTTGTAACACTGAAAAATTAAAATGAACATATTTGGGGAGAAAAAAATAATAAAATAAAAAAGATAAAAATAAGAATAAGTAAATAATATATGTTCATTTTTAAAAATTCAAATAGTACCAAAGCGTATGCGCTGAAATGTGAGTGTCCTTCATAAGTGCCTACAAAGTCTTGCGCAGTTCAAACTTAGCTTAATCACTGCCACCTCCCCAACTTCTCCCCCCAGATCTTTGGGAGAGCTCATTACCCAGAATCCAACACTCCATTCCAATGAGCACAGGATATTTCAATCCTTCCCTTCCTATTGGTATCAGCGACGGAGGGGTAAGGAGGCAGAAGTAAGGGCCGCTGAAGTTATGTCTGCCAGATTTTCTATCTTGCCTCCTCACCCTCACCCATTACCATTTCCAGCTTGCTACCAGATGAGGAGATACAAACTGAGGTTCTTATAAGAGAACCATGGAAAACTTTTACTTATAGTACCTGGAAGCTATATCGAACTTTCCACATCTCTGAAATTGCATGATATACCTCATGAGGAAATTTACAGAAGGTTGAATTTGTATGTCTATCTACTTGTGCAAGCAGCAAGGAATGCTGTATAGACTTTAAAAAAAATTTTTTTAAAGATTTTATGTATTTATTTGACAGAGAGAGAGAGCTCAAAGCAGGGGGAGTGGCATGCAGAGGCAGAGGGAGAAGCAGGCTCCCCACTGAGCAGAGGGAGCCTGATGTGGGACTCGATCCCAGGATGCCGTAATCATGACATCCTCAAGTTAAATTATGAATATTGGGGCTCAACACGGGGTCTGCTTAAGATTCTATCCCTCTCCTTTTGCTCCTCCCCTGATTAAACTAACTAACTAACTAAATAAATAAAATCTTAAAAAGAAAAAAAAATTATGGCTCTCAATGCTTACTGTCCTGGTTAAAGTTAGCTATGATGTCACCATTCTTGCTTTATCATAATAGTTATAGAACAGTTACACAATTTTTCTACATTTTTATTACAAATATAATATCCTGACTATGCCGTGTATTAAATAGGCTTCTGTAGGCTAGCCTGGGGACTAGAATGCTTACAGTAAAGTAACAGGTCCTTTGTTCCAGATAATCAACTTAGAAGTTTACTTTTTAAGATTTTTTTTTATTTTTTCAGTGTTCCAAAATTCATTGTTTATGTATCACACCCAGTTTACTTTTAAAACAGAGGTAATTGATACGATAACCCACCAATATCAATACACAGTTGTAAAAGGGGTATGTTTATTACTGCATTATAATCCTTAGCAACATTGAGACTCTAAATCCAATTAAATTCAGACCTTGTTTCCTTATTACAGATATTTTTAGCTGTTGAACTCTCACTAGGGCTACTTTGTTTCTTCTAGATGAAATTAAATCAAAGGCATGACAAAATATTTTGGCAAATATAATACGTTTTATTTGTTTCTGAAGAAAAAGATATCTTTCCCCTTTGGAGTATCCATTGATGCCTTCCCCTGTCATCTAGCTTGTTCCCTTATCTCAAAAGCATTGACACATTTCCGGGGCTGGGGGGGAGAGGGGGGTTGTCTCAACCCTGTTACAGATCCCCCTAAGGACCTGCATAAGGAAGTAAAAACTAAGTCCATTTCTGTTTTTAGTAAATTAAACCAAGTCATGTTTCCCTTATGATCCTTTTTGTTCTCTGTTCCAAAATGATAATCCAGTCAACTAAAAAAGATCTTCCATCTAACACACATGGATATGCTTTATCTTCTATGGGAAGCATTTTTTCTTCCTTTTACAACTCTAGTTAGATTTAGCCACCGATAGGAGGCTGTCTTGAAGGTACTGAATGGAGTCCTTTCAAAAACCAAGTCCTTTAGTGCTTCTTTGTTCTTCATTCTATTAAGAGGAAAAAATTTTCACCAAGATGCATTTAACAATGTCAAGTTATTCACTGAGATACAAACTATGTATTGAGTATCTTAATGTGCAGAAATAACACATTGTTATGAAAAGAAAACTTTCTGAGAAATGTGATTTATGTGTAGAGATCCACAATACATAATGTACAATATGCATTCACATACAGGAAAAAGCATTTGATCATGAAAATATTCACTATTGAGCTCAAATCTTTTCTTTGGAGTTAATTAGAATTAATCTTTGTCATTAACAAATTAAATGAGGTCTTCATGGATCTCTTTTGAGCTGTGTCTATATTCTAACAAAAAAGTTAATTTAAGGTTAAACCGGTTTTATTAACACCAACAGTGAATGAAAACTTCCTCTTTTTTTAAGGTTTTTATTTATTTATTTGAGAGAGAGAGAGCAGAGCAAGAGAGAGAGAGAGCATAAGCGGTGGGAAGGGGCACAGGGAGAGGGAGAAGCAGACTCGCCATAGAGCAGAGATCCCAACATGGGGCTCGATCCCAGGACCCCATGATCATGACCTGAGCCACCCAGGCATCCCGTGAATGAAAACTTTCAATGATTTTTTTTTTCCACCTTGATACGAAGAGGAGAAAGTAAAATTCAAGATAATTCATTTCGGTTTCATGTTTGTTACTGTTTTAAATAGGGTGTCTTAGTTTCCTAGGGCTGCCATAGCAAAGTACAACAGATTGGATACTGAATCTTGTAACACTGAAAAAATAAAATTAAATTTAAAAACAACAACAACAACAAAAAAAAAACCAATAGAATTTTGTTCTCTCATAGCCTCGAGGCTCTGAAATTAAGTCATTTGCAGAACCTTGCTCCCTCTGAAGCCTCTAGAGGAAGACTCTTCATTGCCTCTTCCAGATTCAGGTCACCCTGGATATTTCTTGGTGTGTGGCAGCATACTCCAACCTGCCCCATCTTCCCATGGCCACCTTGCCTGAGTAGCTGTTCTCTTTATCTTATACTGGATTAAGGTACGATTTCATTTCAGCTTAAAGCTAAATAAATCTGCAATGACCCACCTGCTGAGTATGGTCATATTCTGAGGGACTGGGAGTTAGAACTTCAACATATTTTTTGGGGGGACACAATTCAACCCATGACAGGGAGCTACCGACATAACACATTTGTTTTCCACATGAATTCTGAACCAATGAGAAAAGAAATCTAGAGAGACGACAAATGGTGAGCAAAATATCACTTTTATTGATGCTAAAGCTCATTTTAGAGACTGATTTATCTGAAGGCAGATGAACCTGGTTACCTGAAACACTGAAAAAAAAAAAAAAAAACCCACCGAAATCACATTTACCTCACATTTACTTAACCTCTCCAGGAGCAGATAGCATTGGACTGTCCTGGATCTCTTCAGGTGAGGGCTTGCCCCCAGAAGAGCGAATAGCATGGAAGAACAGAGCAAATATGTCCTTCCTGCAGCTCAGGCTGGTGGTTCCAGAACCCACCAGAAAATTAAGATGAGAGAAAGAGAAAAGAAAAAACTCAAGCATCTTGTTAGTACTGCTCCCTCCACATAAAAGAAACATGAGGAATAGGGACTAAGCTTCCTTATGATGGTAAATGTGTACACTTATTAAGACAGTTTCATTATTGTGAATAGCCATCGGTAAGGCTCAGAGCATTTTCCCTGGGGATTGATTTTAAAGATTTTTAAAAAATATTTGTATTATAAATGTATATATATTCTGTTCTACCGGTTCTGCAGAATTTTATGTTCTCTTTTGCAAAATTTTAGCCTCAGTTTAAAATAAGGCTGTCTGAAGTATTTTGTAAAATAGAAAAAGGTTTAGAATCCCACATCACTTAACTCATTCTATATTGAATAACGTTGAGCTTGTCACAAGAAAATTTACCAGGAGGATATTTGGCTGAAATTGCACATTCGTTAAAGGCCTCAAGCATTGACTTTTACATATTTTCCAAGAGGAGGAACATAAAATCCTAAAGGATTCAAAGAAAGTATGTGTCCCATAACTTTCCAGTTGTATCCTAGTACTAGACCATACCATGTATAGTAGGCTACTAATAGTTTCTTATAAATTCTGAAATTAGCTTGTTAAATAGAAAAATATATATATTTGCATCCCGAAGGGGTTAGGTTGTATAGTGTAAACGAGAAAGGTAAATTACAATTTTTTTAACTCTTCTTTTAGATATCTTTTAGATAATATGTTAGAAGTGTTAAAAATAAAAAGAAGGAGGCTTTCCTCTCCAAAGCTCTAAAAAATACACAAACTTTTAGAAAGCTTTTGTTTCTGAGTACGGAAATTTCTACTAAGTGGAGGATGTGGTAGACAGCCTCTAAGATGACCACATGTGAACCCTGCCTCCTGGCATTCACCCACCTGCATGTAATCCTCTCCCCTTGATTATAAGCTGGACTTAATGACTTGCTTCTAATGCCTAGTATGTAGTCAATCTGATGGGTACCACTTCCAAGATTAAGGGTTTGGTTTTTTTTTCTAATTTATACACAGTTTGGTTTATTCCAATACCACACCATTGTACCATGAGAATGTTTATTTCCCAGGTGACTTTCAATCCTGTAGCCACAATCCCCCCATATTTTTACATTATTTTTTCTCTACTTTTTAAATATGAGATACAGAATTTGTCAGAGGCTAAAAGGGACAGACACATTCTTTCTGATGAATAGGGTATCATATTTCACTTAAAGACCATGATTAACCTTTTGGATAGCAAGAATTTGAAGTTGCTGGGAGTCACATTTGTAGGCCCCAAAGCAGCCCTGAGGTCTAAATAGGAAAATATCTTTTATAAACAAAACTTGCCTCAAGATAAAAACCTATGAAATGTACACAGTTCTATCCAGTCAACATTTTTACAATATCCATTTTCAGAAACAACAATGAAAAATAGATTTACGTTCAGAAAACAGAGCCCCTACACTGAGATGGCCTAACTTGCAATCTAGCATCCCGTGCTGAAGTCTGCTCAGTCCTCTTATTATTAAAAACACCCATCTTCAGATGCCTCAAAAAATTCCAGGGGGGACAATGACTTCAATGAAAAGAATTCCAAGGACAGCTGAGTTTTAAAAGATGGTGGCTTCCATCCTGTTTGCTCTATCATACTCTTGGATCTCTTGATCACTTGATCTCTTGGATCACTTGCCCTAGCGGTAGCCCTGGGGAAAGATTCATGTCCTGAGGGAGCTTAGATTTCCCTCTGGTTGAAACTTCACAGGAGACTGCAATCCCAGTCAACACTTTGCCTACAACTTCATGAGAAGCCTTGATTCCAAGCTACTCAATAGAGCTACGCCTAATGTTCTGATCCACAGAAACTGTGAGATAATAACTATTTGTTTCAGGCCTTTAAGCCACTAAGTTGTAAAGGAATTCGTTATGCAACCATAGATAACTAAAAGGGGAAAGGGCAAAGATTCCGATGTAATTTAGTGTTGAGATTATGGGTTTAGAAGTCAAATTGTCCAATAACTTAGAAACATTTTGTTTAAGTAATACATAACATTTCCTTGTCAAAAAATTTCAGATATTGAAGAGACAGAAACAATCAAATTCAATCTCCAATCTCCCTAAATTCACATCCCTCTTCTGAATTAATCATTAAGTTATTTTTCCAGACCTTTTTCTTGGCATTAACATTTTCTTATATGGAGTTTTACTTCACAGAAATAAAAAAGAATATTCTGCAACATGTTTTTTTTTTAATTTAACTTGTCCTAAACATCTTCCCACAGCTGCATATTGATATCTAACTTACTCTCTTACCTTCTATAGTAATCTATAATGGAACCATAACACAACTTTATTTAACCCACCCCCTGCTGATGCACATTTGAGTTGTTTCTAGTATTTCACTTTGATCAACACTGTTGCAATTAATTAATAGACTTGTACTTATCTCTTTGTGCTCATAAACTGATATATTCCTATTGTAGACTTGTTTGCAAATGACATGGGCATTTTTTCTTGATAGATTTCCCAACTTCTCTTTAACACAATAACCATTTACACTGTCAGACAGGGGATTAGAATTATGGTTTTCCCCACACTTGTGTCAGTATTAGCTAAATTCTCCATCTTTTTTTTTTTTTAAAGATTTTATTTATTTATTTGACAGAGAGGGATCACAAGTAGGCAGAGAGGCAGATAGAAAGAGAGGGGGAAGCAGGCTCCCCGCTGAGCAGAGAGCCCAATGTGGGGCTCCATCCCAGGATCCTGGGATCATGACCTGAGCTGAACACGGAGGCTTTAACCCACTGAGCCACCCAGGCGCCCCTCTATCTTTTGAACACATTTACCCTCCTCTTCCACTTTACTAATTAATCACATGTTTTATATTTCCTCTCATTGCTATAGTTTTGTTTGTAAAAGGTTTGGATCTTTAAACCACCTGTTAGCTTTCTAATAATGTTTGATTAACTTACAGATCAATTTTGGAGAAGACAATAACAATAAGAAGACAAGTCTTCCAAATATGAAAGCAGGTAATATTTTCAACTGACTTTAAATTGAACCATAGAGTGTAAACCCTGTTGAATTCCTCATTTCCTTCTTATTTGAATATCCTGCAGTTCTTCTACATAGTTGGTTATCAATACATGATGATTTAATTTAATTGATTAATTTGCCCATGACATCTCATGTCAACTACCATTGAAATATACAGTGAACACCTAGAGTCCAGATCTTGATTGTAAAAAATATGACATTCCTTAGAGATATGACTGAATCTACAACTAGTACAGGGGAAGTATGAGATGGACCTAGAACATCTTGGGACAGAAAGTATAAAAGCACTCAAAGAAGGATGGGGACATGCCAAGGAACACAGGAGCTGGCTTGATTTTTCTGATTTTAATAATTGTATATCCTTCTTCTTAGGAAATATACATTGGTATTTAGGAGTCATGGAGCAAGATTTCTGCAACTTGTACTCAAATGTTTCAGGAAAATTGATTTATGTTAGCTAGCTGGCTAGCTAGATAAATGATAGAGAGAATGATAAAATAAATGGTACCAAATATAAATAGTTGATAAATCTGGGTCAATAATATATAGGAATTACTCATATGGTCCTTGCAACTTTTCACTGAGTTTGAAATTATATCAAAATATAGTTTACCCAAGAACCAAGGTTTAGATTTTGTTTTGTGTAATATTAGTAGTTAATGTTCTCTGAAAATGGAAATTTCTTTCTCCAAGAATTTTGGCTATAGCTCTGTTGCTTAGATACATAATTCAGCACAAATCTCACCATTTAATTCTCTAAAAAACTTGGGAGCTATTTCCCACCGTAAAATTTTCATTTCATACTACAATTGCTATAGAATCTATGATTTCAGGTTTCAAATTGCTGCAAATCACAAACAAAATTAAGAGTACCCAAAATGAGGAGACTAGAGTAATATTCTAAAGCCCTGAATTCTGTTCTTACACTGGAACACCAGGCAATGTAAATTAACCCTACTTTATTCATATGAATACCATAACTCTCACTGTTCTTGAACTCTTTTATACTACTATTTTTTTTTAAAGATTTTATTTATTCATTTAACAGAGAGAGAACACAAGCAGGCAGAGAGGCAGGCAGAGGCAGAGAGAGGAGCAGGCTCCCTGCCGAGCAAGGAGCCCGATGCGGGACTCGATCCCAAGACGCTGGGATCATGACCTGAGCCAAAGGCAGTTGCTTAACCAACTGAGCCACCCAGGCGTCCCTCTTTTATACTACTATTAACTACTTTTAATTAAAATTATCATTGCATATGTTGCATTTCAATGTAGAAAAGACAGTAACTCCTCCAAAAGATAATGGTGGTAGAGATACATATGTAGGCATATTTTTAGTCATAAGGGCAACAGAAAAAGAACAGCCCTTATTATTCCACCCACTGACCAGCCTTCCTTGAAAACTTGGGTTTTTTTTATGCATAATAAAATTCATAAAATAAGTCAGAGAAATATCTTATTCTGTAAAATATTAGTTTCCATTTTCATGCAGGTTCGAATGTGGAAAATGCAAACCAGAAATATTATTTGTTCAGTATTATTAATTAAAACATTTCTGTGTCTGTGAGCTACAGGGTTTTTTTTAAAAGATTTTATTTATTTATTTGACAGCGAGAGAGAGAGAGAGATCACAAGTAGGCAGAGAGACAGGAAGAGAGAGAGGGGGAAGCAGGCTTCCTGCGGAGCAGAGAGCCCCACTCTGAGATCATGACCTGAGCGAAGGCAGAGGCTTTAACCCACTGAGCCACCCAGGCGCCCCTGTGAGCAACAGTTTTCTGTGAGTTACAATTTCAGAGATCCAAAATAACAATGGATAAACAGAGTATCTTTTTAGGAATGTAGAGCTTGTTATTAAAAAAGAGGAAATTTCAACACGGGTGTATCTGAAAATGGATAGATCATATTGTTTGCAACTATATGGTTTTGGTTCTGAATACAGATGCAATTCATTACCTATGAAAATAGTTATTTCATGAAGAATTAGACTTCAGTGGAAAATACGATTTGGAAATTAACTATTCTTTAAATGTCCTTTATGGTTATCGAAGGTACTTGTGATTTTCTTTAATACTCTTATAAATTCAATCTCATCTGTAATGGCAATGTAAAATTTCATCTATTACATATATTCTAATTTAAGAAGAAATTGACAGAGTATGAGTGTGTTATACTCTGGTGATTAACAACCTTTGGCCATTAAAGTAAAATAGGCTCTAAGCAAAGCCTAGCATGAAAGGGTTAACTATATTATACAGGTGATTCTTATAAACTGAAACATTAACTGCTCTAATGTAAGAAAAATAGATGAGTTTGTCCACAAGTACTTTGACAATTATTTGGATAATAGGGTGAAATAAGAACTAGAAAACCATTCTGTTTTCTAAATACTGTTTGGTAAGTACTTGGATTTAAAAAACACATTCCAAACTTAAAAAATCTCTAGCCATAACATAAACTTAGTAAATATTTGTTTTATGAACCATAACATGATTTCATAAAATGGCCTGTGGAGAATGGCAGCTCTCCAACAGAATACCTTCATGTGTAAGAATTCTGACTCTTTTGCAATATTCATGTGTAGAGTTGTATTTTGGTTCCAAGAACTTCAGCCCAATTCCAGCTCATGCCCTGGTTCAAGCTACTAGCACTTCTTCCTAATGCAATATTCTCATTGATTTCTCTCCATCTTCTCTCACTCGATTTTAACTTATTTTCTATGTGGCACCAGAGTAATTTTTTAAACATTACATCATTGCTGCTCAAAACTCGCCTGTGATTTTTCAATTGCACTTAAAATTCCAGCCTCCAGGGGTACCTGGGTGGCTCAGTGGGTTAAAGCCTCTGCCTTCAGCTCAGGTCATGATCTCACGGTTCTTGGATCGAGCCCCACTTTGGGTTCTTCTGTTTGGTAGGGAGCCTGCTTCCCCCTCTCTCTCTGCCTGCCTTTCTGCCTACTTGTGACCTCTCTTTCTCTCTCTGTCTGTCAAATAAATAAATAAAAATCTTAAAAAAAAAACAAAACTAGAAGTTTCCTTTAAAAAAAAAAAAAATTCCAGCCTCCATGATCTACATTCCTTGTGCCCTCTGCTCTTCCTTCAGCTCTTTGCAAGGCATTCCTCCCAACATTTGGATCCCAGCCCAAGTGTCTCCTTTCTAGAACAGCCTTCCCTGTAACTATCTCAATACACCCTCACGCTGTCATCATAATATTTATCACTAGCATTCATTACCTTATTAGTTTCCCTTCCTAAAAACCAACTCCATGAGTATGAGAACATTTGTTCCTGGGACAACGGGCGAGGATGCCTCACATAAAAGAGGAACTCAATAAATATTTGTTTTATGAATGAATCTTCAAAGCAAGTACCATTTTTCTTCCAATGAGAAGCTGTTCATTTTGGTGAAATTCTGAACTTCTTATAAGTGCCTCTGGACCATACATTGAAAATAGAGTTTCTTTAAAACTAAAATAGAAATCTTCAGTTTTGTTTGATGTTTGTATTTCCATTCCTTTTAAAATTAATATATATATATATATACACACATATATATATGTAAAATCTTTTTTTGTGAGTTTAGGGGAAACATCAAAATGTCTCCTTAGTGTTCAGATCCAACTACAATGGAAATGTTATGGCTCTAGCATTGTGAAGTGTGTAGGTGTTAGCTTTTAAGCATTTACATAAGACAGACTCTGATTATGGTTGAATTTGCAAACAACCCTGAGTTGAGAGGAAGAGGTGGCAAAGGCTATGTCATGCTTCACTGAAGTGGAATACTATTTATCCATCCTATTGTTTAAAACATAGGGCAGGCGGTCCACACGGATGTTTGTCCTGGAAATGACATGAGTCAGATTCTAACCCTGCCCTGGCTACGTATTCTCCACTGTAATCATAGTTCAGACACAAGGGAAAACTGCACAAACCTCTCTCAAGTCACTTGAATGGTCAATAGGGGGTGTGCCCTGGGCTCAGCTGGCCCAGGAAAGGAGTCCAGCTAGGTCCGCATCCATATTTCCAACACCTGGTGAAGTACCAGTGACAAATGAAAAATGAATAAACATATCATACGAGTAAGAACTGATCAACCTCACGTATGATCGGTTACCAATGAATTAAAAAAAAAAGCATTGTTCTAAAATTTCATTTCCAAACTGGCCATTTTTGTATTGGAAAAGATGCCGCTGGTTCTAATGCTAACTCTCTAGACCCATTAAGAAAGCACTTTTGCCTTCATTCCTTTATCAATAATTATCAAATGCTTTTTCCTGTGCTAGGCAATATGGGTACAGTGGGGCTGGGGAGGAATAGACATAAACCTGCCCTCATGAAACATATGGTCATCTAGGGAGAAAAAGTGTGATCAGACAATCAATCAAGTACGTAATTATGCCGGGTGATTAGTGCATTTAAAGCTGCTCTGAGGGGTGCCTGGATGGTTCAGTCAGTTAAGCATCTGCCTTCAGCTCCAGTCATGATCCTGGGGCCCTGGGATCGAGCCCCACATTAGACACCCTACTCAGTGGGGAATCTGCTTTTCCCTCTGCCCCTCACCTCATTCTCCTGCTCTCTTTCACTCTCTCTCTCTCTCTCTCAAATAAATTAATAAATAAAATCTTTAAAAAAAAAAACAGGGTGCCTGGGTGGCTCAGTGGGTTAAGGCCTCTGCCTTCAGCTCAGGTCATGATCTTGGGGTCCTGGGATCGAGCCCCGCATCAGGCTCTCTGCTCAGTGGGGAGCCTGCTTCGCACCCCCCCCCCGCCTACTTATGATCTCTCTCTCTGTCAAATAAATAAATAAAATCTTAGACAAAAAAAAAAAAAAGAAGCTCAGAACTTGCATGGCAAGTACATCTGATTTAGTCTGAGGAAATGAAGAAGGCTCTCATGAGAGTGTGACTTTGGAGTTGAGATTGGGAAAATGATTACGAATTAAAATGAAGAGTTTGGGGAGAGTTGTACTTACAGAAATATAAGAGCACCAACACAGACCTTGGTGGGAAGGAGAATGGAATATTGAAAGAACTGAAAAGAATAGCAGTGTGGCTGGAGATGAAACAAAGGAGAGACACTGCCACAAGGTAAGACAGGAGGGTGAGGCAAGAGAGACCTTGGAGGGAGGGGGTCTTTGTAGGCGTTGTCAAGGGGACTTTGACATGCTTTACGTCTAGATAATAGGAACAGATTTGTTGCACTGTTTTTCCAGCAACACGTTGAAAGTGGAACCCTGCCAAATGCAAGGCTTCTACTGAAGGCTTGGAACCTCACAGGCAATGACAGCAATAGGAAAGGAAGCTAGCTAATGGCATCTGACCTCTTGATCTATCTTTTCCTAGTACACGGATCAACATGTCCTTACAATAAGATAGTGGAAGCCTAATTGGAAACATATGCTTGATGTACACACTTGGAAAGTAAACAAACTTTGTCACAATTATGGAGTCATTGAAACAGAATTGTTTAACAATGCCATCAGTGATGGCAAATAAAATGCATAATCTTAAGGTCTTGTCATAAAATGATTTTCAATTCCAAATAGTAATTTTAAAGAATTTTCTCTTCACTACATAAACTGAGATTGAGTATGTACTTTTGTTATGTTTAATTTGTAAAAGCATAGAATTCAACCATTGGATTCTACTATGACCCGTAAAGTCCCCTATGACTTTGCTGCTTGAAATGTGATCCCAGGACCAAGAGCATCATCATCATCATTATATAGAAGTGTATTAGGGAGTTATAATCTCAGAATCAGTCCCACCCAAACCTACTGAGTTAGAGTCTGCATTTTAATAACATCCCCATATGATTTGTTTGTGCATTAAAGTCTGAGAAGGGTTGTCTTAGAATTTTATTCACATCCGGTATAATAATTTCTATTTGAATACTAGAAAGGTTTTAGTCATATGATGTTTAATTTCATTAAACGAAATGCTCTGCCCTTTGAACATGTAGGTATTTAATGCTGAGTTGTAAGTGTCAAACTGGAAGAGTTTGGGAGATTCACATTTTAAAAAAATTCTTATTCATCAAACTTTACTACCTTCCCTTCAATAGCTATATCATTTATATAGTTCTAATTAAAATGCACAGTGTAGTATACACAAACATATTTTAACCTCTTCTTGGAAAAAAAGATATTATTTCTAGACTCATTCATTGGACAGGGGATTTGCGACAGAAATGAAAAATGTTATTGTAAATATAGTAAGAGAGCTTGAGCATGAGAGGGCTCTTTTCCATTCATCATAAGAATAGGTAGCTATTTTGTAAAGGGAAGTTTGTTAATGTTCTTTTTAATTTGGCAAAAGAAGGTCCCAGAGCTCAGACTGGGGCAGATTGTGAGTGAAAAGATTTAAGATATTTCACATCAAAGTGAATTTGGATTTGTTGTCTTGGTTTCTATATTGCTACTATAATGAATTATATAGCAAACTTAATGTTTGAACACACAAGTTTATTATCTTACAGCTTTGTAATGGAAATCCAGCACAGGTCTCAGGGAATTGAAGTCAAGATGTTAGGAGCGCTGAGCCCCTTTCTGGACACTTCACGAGAAAACTGCAACTTCTCGCCTTTTCTGGCTTTTAGAGGCCACCAGGATTCCCGTGTGGCCCCTTCCATCTTCAAAGCCAGCAGCGACCAGAGAAGTCTTTCCTAATATTGTGTCACTCTGACACAGACATTGTTACCATACTCTTCACTTTCAAAGATCCTTGTGATTGCATTAGATCTTCATAGATAACCCGAGATACTCTCCCTCTTTTGAGGTCACCTGATTTGCAGCCTCAGTTTCCCTTTGCCACATAACATAACATACTCACAGATTCTGAGGATTAGAACATAGACATCTTGGAGGACCGTTATTCTTCCTACCACTGTCCTTGGTGGGAGGAGTAAGCTTCATGGCCTGGAGACAAAGGATAGAGAAGGCAAGGACAGTCCCTGCCAAGTATGGCACATTGCGTCCTTATGAGAACCATATCCAGTGAGAATTTCCCTATCATAGGGATTGGTTGTCAATGAGACTTTAAACTGGTTTTTATCCTGGTTTTAAAATCCTACTTTGTGTTTTTTCCTTTTCTATACATTTCTGCATTTCTCCATTAGGTCCTAATGAGTAATAAAAAATCTGTTCCTTAAGGTGACTTTTGGAATGAAGAAAAAGGGTAGATGGAGCCATGTTCCCAAAACCTGGATGGAGTAAAGCCAAGCTCAGGGAGAACAATAACTACAGGGCAGAGATGATTAGAAGGGTTAGTGACCCAAGTGAGCCAAGAGCAGAAATTCGCAGCAAGAGAGGACAGAGAGATCACCTGCCATCTCTACGTCCTGCCACTCAACAGTGTTCATAGGATGCACGCATCTGAGAATTCATTTCCAATAAGCAGAAGTGACTATTGGTTTAACAAATACAAACATATGAATGAGGCTGTGAGATACAAAGGTAACTAAGATAAGCGCCTACCTTCAAAGTGTTTACAATCTAAAGGAAGAGACTGAGAAGTAAATGCCTATTATTGGACAAAATGGGCACAGAGCACTGCACAGGGAGCATCTGGGAGCATGAAGAAAATTTCTAAAGCAGACTACATGTGCCAAGGAAGACTTTCCAGAAATGATGATTGAGCTACGTACGGAAGTCCAGAAATGATGATTGAGCTACGTACGGAGATAGGTGTACATGGAGGGTGAAAGCTGGGTATTTCAGAACCAGCAAACAGCCGTGTATAGAAATGTGCTTTTTTTTTTAAAGACTTTATTTATTTGACGGTGGGGGGGTGGAGAGCAAGAAAGGGAACACAAGCAGGGGAGTCGGAGGAGGAGAAGCAGGCTTCCCACTGATCTGGGAGCCTGGTGTGGGGCTCGATCCCAGGACTCTGGGATAATGACCTGAGCTGAAGGCAGGTGCTTAACTGACTGAGCCACCCAGGCACCCCTAGAAATGTGCAGTCTTAATATAGACCCTAGAGACATACTCCAATTTTACCTTTGTTGCCCATTAATTTTTACTCATTCTGTCACAATGGTGCAGACTTTTTTTTCTTAAAAAATTAATCATGGGATGCCTGGGTGGCTCATTTGATTGAGTGCCTACCTTCAGCTCACATCATGACCCCAGGGTCCTGAGATCAAGTCCCACATCAGGATCTTTGCTCAGTATGGGGCTTGCTTCTCCCTCTGTCCCTCCTTCTGCTCTCTCTCTCTCTCTCTCTCTCTGACAAATAAATAAATAAAATCTTAAAAAAAAAAAAAAAAGAAAGTGAATCCCATCTAACCCCATGTGCTCTTTCCACCCAGGGGTTTTTCTGCCATATTGGTTATCCTTTTTCCCATTTGAGTCTTTACTCTTTCCCTCTCTTCTTTATCCTTTTCTGTAATTAAGCAAGTCCTCTAATGTCTCTCAGGTTAGTAACTTTGTATCTTTGTTCTAGGGCCATATCTCCATTCAACTACTGCCTCCTCTCTCTTTCACCCACCAAACTTCTTGAAAGGACTCCCACCACTAGATTTTTCTGCTTTCTAACATCCTGTTTACCTCCAACCGCCAGCTGAGTTTCAAAGGCTCCCTGCAAACCTGCCTAAAACTGTTTCACTGAAGTTACCAACTTTTTTGTTGAACTCAAATGGCATTTTTCAGTCCTAAATTTTCTGAACTGTCTGACACATCTGACACTGTTACTAACTTCCTTCTGGGAATGTTCTCTGCCTCTTTCTTTAGGGATGACAAGATTCTGATTTCCCACTTCAGTGGCCAAGCCTGCATCTCTTTAAGAACCAATGTTCTAAGGTACATACATATACTTATTGTTTTTTTATTGTAAAGGATATTTAATGAAATGGGTTTCTTGTTAGAAAAAATATTTGAAGGGTATATTAGAATTCATTCTAATAGGATTCAACCAATACAAGTTTGCTTCAAATATACAAATACTGCTTCATAGGGCTGACATTGTAATTAGAAAAACAAGCGAAGTCTACAGAGATTACAAATAATTTTGCTATAAGAAATAAAATATGAGAAATATGATGGTTTATGCTTGTCCCTAGTCATATTTTCTCTCAGACATTTCTGTTACCCCACTTTAATGAAAGCAAATAGACCAACTTGATTTGGAAAATTCTACTCAAGAGTGTGGGCACAGGACAGAGCAATGGAGAGGAGAGGGTAGAAAGTAATCATGGTTATAGATTTTAATTTTGAAGTACTTAATGAGTGACATAAGAATAATCAAAAATGGGCCCCTGGGTGGCGCAGTTGGTTGAGCGACTGCCTTCGGCTCGGGTCATGGTCCCGGAGTCCCGGGATCGAGTCCCTCATCGGGCTCCCAGCTCCATGGGGAGTCCGCTTCTCACTCTGACCTGCTCTCTCTCTTTCCTAATAAATAAATAAATAAAAATCTTTAAAAAAAAAAAGAATAATCAAAAATAACTAGCTAACAATATTTAAATAGAATTCCTATTTTATTATTTTTTTGGTGAGCAGCAATTTTTTAAAAGAAAATATTAAATCACCGAGATAAAAGAAACACAAAATTCTGCCATCCCTATTTCCACTCAAATGATTGAGGTTGATTTTTTAAAAATAGTATACATCCTTTTAAAAAGTCCAGAGTATATTTTCTGGCATTGAGAAACATTTTACTGCTTAAAAGACTTGACCACAATTCTCTGCTCACACAAAACATGGTTTTGAAATAAGAGTTCATTTTTTTTAAAGATTTTATTTATTTATGAGAGAGAGAAAGAGAGAGAGCGTGCACACACATATGCATGCACATGAGTGGGGGGAGGGGCACCATGAGCGGGAGAAAAAAGCTCCCTGCTGGGAGCCCAGTATGGAGCTCCATCCCAGGACCCTGAGATCGTGACCTGAGCCAAAGTCAGATGCTTAACTGATTGAGCCACCCAGGCACCCCAAGAGTTTATTTTCTGAGAAAAATTAAGTACTTATACAGAGCTAGCCAAAATAAGTCTCTGCAGATTGGATAGATTAAATGGCTGGGAGCACTGTAACTCCAGAGTGCCTTGCAGGGGAATCCAGTGTAAAGGAATGGAGACCTTGGGCTTAGTTATGCAGCATCACTCTTATGGTTATGGAGCTATTCCACATGTGCTACAGAAACTGATTTTGTAAGTACATCTTTGTAGGTGGAGATACTATATTCAAATGGTGTTTCCATTTTGACTTAAATGCTGTAGAAACATAGCAATTATACATACATAGGATTTATAAAGATAAATGGCATTGGCTAATTGCTTTATTCCCCAAGTTGTGTTGGTAAATTGAAATTTTTTTTTAAGATTTTATTTATTTGAGAGAGAAAGACAGTGAGAGCGAGAGAGCATGAACAGGGAGGAGAGATACAGGTGGAGGGAGAGGGAGAAGCAGATTCCCTGCTGAGCAGGGAGCCTGACTCAGGACTCAATCCCAGCATCCTGGGATCATGACCTAAGCCACCCTAACTGACTGAGCCACCCAAGCACCCGGTAAGTTGAAATTATTTTCTAAAGGTCATCATTTTTTAAATATTCCAGGTAAACTCAGTATTTTATGAAAACATTGATTCTTTTGAAATTTGAATTTGTTATATCCTAACGTCTCTTGTAAGTATTAATTCTTTTTATGTATGGCTTAAGCTAAGATTTCTTTTTTGTAATTTATAATGAAGTCAAATTTTGGTGCAAGCTTGGTTCTGGAGTCAACTTAAGATGTGAAAAATTGCATGTAGTCAACATTGTCTTTGAAAATCCCTTAAATTGCTAGTAAAATAGACTCCGTGGTAAACCATATTAGCATATAATCTCCCATATGTAGGGTCCCGGGCAGTCAGTTTTCCTTTAGCTTTGGACCAGATTTTTGTTCTTCAAATAACATAGTTTGCTTAAGTGTAGGACCTCATTGTAATAAAAATTTATGTACTTAAACATTAGAATCCCAACTCAATGAGGGAGATGTTCACAGCATGAGGGGCTCCTGAGAACACAATAATTGAGGAAACAATAGATAAAATCAACCAAACTATTTTTTTTGTTATTGTTTATCTTGCACAGTATCTATTAGTTTGCTAGGACTGCCATAACAATCACATAGGCTGGTGGCTTGCACAACAGAAATTTATATTCTCTTAATTCTAGAGGCTAGAAGTTTGAAATCAAGGTACCATGGGGTTGGTTTCTTCTGAGACTTTTCTCTTTGGCTAATAGATGACCCACTTTTTTCTGTGTCTTACGTCTTCTCTCTGTGTATATAAGTGTCCTAATTTCCTCTTCTTATTGGATCAGAGTCCACCCTAATGATCTCATTTAACCTTAATTACCTTTGTAAAGAACTTCTCTCCAAATATAGTTGCATTCTGAGTTACTGGGAGTTAGGACTTTAATCTATGAGTTTGGGGAGGATATAATTCACCCAAAAATACAGTAGAATATAATTATATTGTGTCTGACTATATCAGCTATATTTCTGATGCACTGAAAAATCAGGAAGCCTGGTAATCTAACAGGTTATTTCTGTGAACTGTGGAAAAAGGCCACCAACACTACTATTATCTATCTTTTCTTCTATCCCCTCTACTACAAACACCACCATCACCACCATCATCTCCTTCATCAAAATAACATGGCCACCATTCTACGACCATCACCATCAAACTGCCATCCCCACCTATAATAACTACACTGGATAATTCAGCCTTAAATTCTAAAAGACCACAGGGGTTTGAACCAACTGTTGACCAAGTCAAAAAGTTTCCCTGGAATAGATCAGATACATCAGATCTTCAAATTGAATTCTAAAATAATACAGATAATATCTCTTGGTTAATGATAGCTTTTCTAACATGATGCTAATATCATAAATTATAAAGGAAAGTACTGACAGATTTAATGACATAAAATCCAGCATCCTTGGCATGTCAGAAATAAAACAAATAAAATTCAAACAATAACAAGTCTAGAGATTTTGTTTTTTATGCATTTGTGAGAAAGGGTTAATCAAGTACATTTATAGGTTAAAGTAAGGATGCCTAGTGCTACAACTTATTGATATGGAAAATCTTGGAGACAATTAGGTTTGGAAGAGAGACCAAGAATTTTATTCAGAGGGCCCCTGGGTGGCGCAGTTGGTTGAGTGACTGCCTTCGGCTCAGGTCATGATCCCACAGTCCAGGGATTGAGTCCCACATCGGGCTCCCAGCTCCATGGGGAGTCTGCTTCTCACTCTGACCTGTTCTCTCACTCTCTCTCTTTCCTAATAAATAAATAAATAAAATCTTTAAAAAAAAAAAAAAGAATTTTATTCAGAGAGTACTAGATTTGAGTACTACTATAACATACAAGAGATTCTACGTAGATAATTGTATATCATATATATGTTACCCCAAACACATTCAAGTTATTATTTTTGGCTACTAAAATTTTTTAATATGCCATGAAAATCTTGATTTTATATTTTTAAGATATGTTCCAGGTTCATCTCTCAATGCTCCAAAGATTGCTCCCATTTTCTTGATGCAATAAAAGATGCTGGATATAATTCTGTCCTTCTCTTTTTATATTATAATATTAAATATAACTTTAGTTGCCGTATAGCTCTATCTGATTTAAAAAAAAATCTTTGCAAATGTTAGAAACCTAGTTTTGAAATATTTCTATTGGTTTTAACCCAATCAGCATTTTACAGGGTTAAAAAAAAAAGAGCAGTTTGAACTATAGCTTACTAGTTAATACATGTCTGCTGAAGGAAGGGTAAGGTTGAAGAAAAGTAACTGGTCCATTTCTTCATTGGCCTCAAAAGTGTACACTGCCCAAAAGGATATATCAAAATGAAACCCACAGTGATTATTTTGAAATTTAGGCAACTACCAATTTTTACCCCAAGCAAACAATGTGAATAATTTGTATTTGCATATAGTGATTATAATTGTACAGCTTCTTAAGTCATCTAAGAATGATCTTTCATTCAATAATCAAGAAATCATTTTAGATTAGTAGTTATTTTCATTTAAAAAGATGGTATTTCTTTTTCCACAAGTTTTTCTCTTGAAAGAATGTGTTCTCTTACACAAATTTTATACATATTTGAAGCAGCAACAATAGCCAGCAGAAATGTGGCATTTCTGTTTACGGTTGCTCCAAAATATTTTTCAATTTTACAAAGCCATTATCCAGTGTGGCCATAAAACAGAGATTGGAGATTCTATGTAGCAAAGACTATTTCTAAAACCAATGTTAAGTCAAAAAAATACAAAACAGGGCATGACCCTAAATTTCTTGAATTAGTACACTAAGAATAAACACCTAAGAAAAGTTTCCTACTATTTTCTGAAAGAAATAAAGACTTACAAGGTCTGGTTTTTTATTGTACAATATTCTATGTGCTGTATGGATATATAATTTAAATAGACATACACTGTGTCTATCTCTGCCTTATTTCCTATAGCTCTCCCTTTCCTCCCCCCAAAATATACTACCATTTACCAAATTATAGACATTAACCTAAATCATCCCACATGGTCCAAGGGAAGAGTTAAGGTAATGTACCGAGGTAAAACGTGAGGGGAAAAAAAGTCTTTTTCAATCTTCTCAAAAGCAAAATATGTTTATATCACAAGTTCCTCGAGAAACGCTGATGCCTTTAACTTTTTAATAGTGTCTTCTTCCTGATACTATACTTGAATATGGTTGTCTTAGTCAGCTAGGGCTGCTACAACAAATTACCATGGAATGCGTGGGATAGAAACAATAGAAATTTGTTTCTCGTAGTTCTGGAGGCTGGAAGTCCAAGATTAGGATGCCAGCATGGTTCTGGTGAGAACCCTCTTCCAGATAACAGACTGACGACTTGTATCCTCACATGGTAGAGAGAAGGCAAGAAAGTTCTCTGGGGGTCCTTTTATAGAGGCACTAACCTAATTTATGAGGGCTCTACCCTCATGATCTAATCACCTCCCAAAGTCCTCACCTCCTAATACCATCATTTTAGGGATTAGGATTTCAACCTGTGAATCCTGGGGGGACACAAACTTGCAGTCCCTAACAGTAGTTCCAGCTTCTGCAGCTCTTCCCTGACCTCTTCCCTCACTTCCACCTCTTCTCCTTGAGTATCAGCTTCTAGAACGTGTCCACCTAACATCTGAATCAATATTCCTAATGTTGGCTAATTTGCTGAAGTCTTTGAAGATTCTCTTGACCCGTTGGTAGCAATTCTGGATGCAGTGAAAGATTCTGCTGATTGATATATCTCATGTCAACCAAGGTTGATTTCATAAAAATTCAAGGGCGAGTCCTACGGATGTTGCAGCTGTAGCCACTGCTCAGAACCAAGGAAACCAGTTCTCACTGCCTGAGGAAGTCAACCATACCCTGACTTTCTCTTTCCAGCACTTCCCATCAAAAGATACTTGTATAGTTGCAACCAAGCCACAGACTGGGGGGAAGATGTTTGCAAAACATATATTTGATAAAATACATGCAATGCATGCAAAATACACAAAGAACTCTTTTTTAAAGAAGATTTTATTTATTTATTTTGAGAGAGAGTGCACACGTATAAGCAGTGGGAGGGGCAGAGGCAGAGGGAGAAACAGAATCTCAAGTAGACTCCACACTGAGCACAGAGCCTGACACAGGGCTCGATCTCACAACCCTGAGATCATGATTTGAGCCAAAATCAAGAGTTAGACACTTAACTGATTAAGTAAGCCAGGCGCCCCTATAAAGAACCCTTAAAACTCAACAATAGGAAAACAAATAATTAAAAAGTGGGCTAAAGGGGTACCTGGTAGCTCAGCCAGTTAAGTGTCTGCCTTTGGTTCATGTCATGATCCCAAGGTCCTGGGATCAAACCTTGCATCAGGCTCCCTGCTCAGTGGGAAGCCTGCCTCTCCCTCTTCTTCTGCCACTCCCCCTGCTTGCATGCTCTCTCTCTCTCTCTCTCTCTCCCCGTCAAATAAATAAAATCTTTAGAAAAAAAGAAGAGGGCTAAAGATCTGAACAGACACATCACCAAAAAGATATACAAATAAGCATTTGAAATGATGTTCTACATCATATGTCATTGGGGAATTGCAAATGAAAATAAAGATGAGATACCACCACACATCTTTCAGAACAGCAAAAATCCAGAACACTGACAAGACCAATGTTGGTTAAGATGTGGAGGAACAGGGACTATCATTCATTGCTGGTAGGAATACAAAATGGTACAGCCACTTTGGAAGACACTTTGGTTGTTTCTTATAAAACTAAACATGCTCTTATTATAAGATCCAGCAATTGCACTCCTTGGTATCTAACCAATGGAGTTGAAAATTTATGTTCCCATAAAAACCTTCACAATGCATGTTTATGGTACCTTTATTCATAATTGCCCAAAACTGAAAATAACCAAGATGTCCTTCAGTAGGTGAATCGATAAATGGTGTTACACTCAGCAGTGGAATATTATTCAGTGCTAAAAAGAAATGAGCTTTCAAGCCACAAAAAGATGGAAAACTGTGAAAATGTATTATTAAGTGAAAGATGTCAGTTTGAAAAGGTTTCATACTGTATGATTCCAACTGTATAACATTCTGGAAAAGGCAAATCTAGAGAGATAGTAAAAAGATCAGTGGTTGCCAGCAGGAAGGAGAGGGAGGAGGGATGAATAGGTGGAAAACAAAGAATTTTTCAGGCAGGGAAACTAATATGTGTGACACTGAACATGTGACCTCATACATTTGTCAAAACTTATAGAACAGTACAACATGAAGAAGGAACCCTAATGTAAACACAAGAGTTTAGTTAATAATAAAGACCATATCAGTATCGATTCATAAATTGTAACAAATGTACCATGTCAATGCAAGAAGTTGATGGACACCATGGATGGAGGGAAGAGATATATGGGAACTCTCTCAGTGTCTGGTTAATTTCTCTGTACACCTGAAACTGCTCTAAAAATAAAGCCTATTAGTAATTTTTAAAAATATTTGATAAAGTAAAAAAATACTTTACTGCTCTCTTTGGTTGTGGAAATCAGCGCATTGACATGATTTCATTGCCACATACTCATAAGACCAACCTGTTGCAAGTGCTCTTGTTGCATCTTCAAAAAGGTTTTTACTGAGAGTTTCCTAATGTGCCATTTGGTTGGTATTAGGTTAGTGGTAGTCACTGGAGTGTCCACTGGCTTCCGTGCAGGTTTCTCTTGTTTAGTTGCACAAGGAGGTAGCGGTTCAGAAGATCCTGTCTGTGATGCTGGAGCAGCGGGTACAGATCAGAAGTGGGAATCCAAACAGATACAGCAGTTGGATTTGAGCTAGAGTTACTAGTGTGGAAGAACCCATGGGAACAGGGGTCACAGGATTTGGTTGCTTGGTTTGTAACTGGGGCTGATGTTATATCAGTGTTTTGGGATTTGTTATCAGAACCATCATGAACTTTTCCTCATTTTGATTATATTCTTTGAGGGCAGTTAACATCATTAAGAGTATCATCATGAAGGGCTTTGTCTACAGAAATTGGTTTTTTCCCACTGCTCTAAATGCATTATTCACCTTCAGTGTTGTTACTACAAAGCTTCAGTCAACTCCACTGGGTCTAGTTGCTTGCACTACACTGAATTCTAGAACCAAGGTCCTGACTGTGGCTGGAGCCCACAGTCCATATCACACTCCTAGAGACAAACCCCCAATTCCCCATGTCACAGTACATTGTCCCGGCCTCTAGAAAGCTCTCTTCTCAGACCAACTGCTGCACACAGCCCAAATTATCTCTTAGATGGCAATAGAATCAATATTTCTTGGTTTAAAAAGAAAAGAAGGAAGGAAAAAATCCTCCATTAGTTTGTTAGTTTTCATCACCTTAAAATAAGAGATATTTGCAATTAAAGAAGTATAATTCAAAATGGAGAAATTATATTGTACTATATTTTAAAAACAAATTTGAACTATTTAAAGTGGTTTTAAAATTACCTTTCTATTTTTTTGGCATTTAGTACCTGGCAAATAATAATACCCAAATGCATACACAATGGAGTCTTAGGGAAGAACAGATCTAATCAAGAGTTCAGTTTTAGCCAATCTATGTGTAAGTTACTTGTAGATATCCACATGGAGTTGCTGAGTAGGTAGGCATTAATTTAAAATTGTTACACAGATGGCATGAAAGTCATGGAACTAAATGATATTACCTAGAAAGTGAATATGTATAGACAGAAAAAAAATTCACTGGGGTAGACCAACTTAGAGATTATCCAGGCAGAACCAAATCTTATGAAGGAGACTGGTAAGGAGTGGCCAATGAGATAGATGTCAGTCAAGAGCAGAAAGAGTCCTTGGCATGGAGTAAAGGAAGTGTTTCAAGAAGGAAAGGATAATCATTTGTGTCAAAAACTATGAAATCATTTGTGTAAGCGAAAAGGTGCTTTTAGGTAAGGCAGCAACAGGACTGAGAATTGACTTGGATTTGGCTATATGGAGATCACTGGTGACTTTGAACAAACAGTTCTTGTGGAGGGAAAGAGACAGAAGTATATTTGGAGTAGATTCAAGGGAATGTGGGAAAACAGGAAGCACAGAGAATGCATACAGACAATTGTTTTTAAGAGGTTACATGGCAAAGGGAAGCAGGGAAATGGAAAATGGAGCTGAAGGAGATGTGAAATCAAGAGGAGTTTATTGGCCTTTTGTTGTTGATGGAAGAGGGAAGGGACAATTGCAGGCTTGAAGTCTTTGAGCAGCTGAGAGGTGATGAGTCAATACACCAGAGGAGGAGTTGACTTTAGGACAAAGTACTACCCATCATGTTTAACCACAGGAGAAATATAGGATATATGATTACAGAGGCAGGCTGGAAGATGGATATTCTTCCATGAAATAAGAAATAAGACCATCAGTTAAGAATGAGGAAGAGGGGTGAGGTGTTGAAAGCTTTTGTAGAGGGGAGAATGTGTGTAATAGCTTTGGGAGAGGGAGAAATTGAACTGATTCACAAATATCCCACAAACTCTCCTCTTAGGCAAGTCATATACCTGTCTAGAGGATTCTCAGACAGATAAAATAATTTGAGGCCTTTCTGTAGAATTTAGTTTCATTGGAAAAAAGTGAGAAATCCCAATTCATTTCCATTCTTCATGAGTATCCAAAAGTTCTAAGCTTCAAAATTTTCTTTGTTCATTGTCCTACAGAATTTCAGGGTTGTTGTTTACTTCAACTAAGAATACAACACCATTTAAATTTATTTCTACTTAAGCTAATATTTATACAGTAATTCAAAAAAACAGAAACTTTGAAAGTGAGTTATATAGAGGCACTCTGTTTCCCAGGACTAGCTAATTAAAACCACAGTCTTAAACAAAGTATCCCATCTCTGATCTACAACTGGCCTGGCATATGACACAAGATATCAACTTATCATAGAACCATCCCAATGAGGAAATATTTCCTACAATATGCCAAAATAATGATTATTTAAACTTGAAGAATGTTGCTGATTTGTTAAAATACCTGTCAGTGACCACCTCACGCTTAAAAAAAAAAAAAAAAGACAAAAATAAAACTTCATTTGTAATGTCAGGAAGAAAAAAATATCTTTTTCTTTCTAAACTTCTAGGTTCTTGGCTGGATCTCATAACAAAAGGCAGGTTAACAAGAGAAAGCATATAAATTTATTTAATGTAAGTTTTATGTGACACAGAAGCCTTCAAAAGAAAGTGAAGGGGCACCTGGGTGGCTCAGTTGGTTAAGTGTCTGCCTTACGCTCAACTCATGATCCCAGGGTCCTGGGATCAAGTCCCACACCAGGCTTCCTGCTCAGCATGGAATCTGCTTCTCCTTCTCCCTCTGCCCCTTCTCCCCCTCCTGGCTTGTGCCCTCTCTCTCTGTGTTTCTCAAATAAATAAATAAAATCTTAAAAAGAGAGAGAGAAAGAGAGAAAAGAAAGAAAGAAAAAGAGGAAAGAAAGAAAAAGAGGAAAGAAAGAAAGAAAGAAAGAAAGAAAGAAAGAAAGAAAGAAAGAAAGAAAGGAAGAAAGAAAGAAAAGAAAGAAAGTTAGTTCTGGGGCACCTGAGTGGCTCAGTTGGTTAAGTGTCAGACTCTTGATTTTGACTCAAGTCATGATCTCAGGGTGGTGGGACTGAATCCCATGTTGGGGGTCTGTGTTCAGCAGGGAGCCTGCTTGAGGTTCTCTCTCCCTCTCCTTCTGCCCCTCCCCATTCTGCTTTCTCTCCCTCTCTCTAAAAATAAATAAATAAACCTTGAAGAAGAGGAGGAGGAGGAAGAGGAGGAGGAGGAGGAAGCAAAGATCCAAGGAGGCAGTTAAACCTCAGTGTTTTTATGCTAGTTTTGATGAGCAGTGACAAATTGTGGGAAAATGACAAAAAGGGTATGAACTTAGTAAATCAGGGGAAACTTAGCAAGACCCATTCATTCACATTCAGAGACAAAGATACTCCTTTCCTTTAGGGAGGCACCTCTCACATGAGGGTCTTATGACATGCTTTGGGGAGAAGAGTGAGAATCCATCCAGCTCCTGCTCTTTCTCAAATTCTTTCGGCTTAAAATAGTCAATCTGCCAAAGTGCTATATTTTGGGATAGCATGTTCTGAACCTTATCAGTAACAGTACTTTCCCTTTAGTCCAGAGAAACTTCAATAATGAAAATAATCTTGTGATTGTGACACTAAACTATCAATTTTAGTGATTTTAAATTTTAAATTTTAAAATATTTAAAAATTTAAATTTTAAAATATTAAAAATATTTTAGGTTAAGAAACCAGAACAAATAAGTTTTTTTTTTAAGATTTTATTTATTTATTTGTCAGAGAGAGAGAGAGAGAGCACAAGCAGGCAGAGGCAGAGGGAGAAGCAGGCTCCCCGCCAAGCAAGGAGCCTGATGCGGGACTTGATTCCAGGACCCTGAGACCATGACCTGAACTGGTTAATGTCTTAACCAACTGAGCCACCCAGGCAGGCATCCCAAGAAACCAGAACAAATAGTTTTGTAAATATAAGGTGAAATGCTGAACTCAAAGTGTCAGATATAATTTATTTAAAAATTTATATTAGTACCCAAAATAAGCTAACAAAATAAGAATAAAGATTACTCAATTAATGGGAGTGTACATAATGTAGCCTCTGAGGAAGATTTCATGAAATGGCAGATTAGGATTGCTGTACTTTTTAATTGAGAAGCAGTTGTTTTATAAACTAAATAACAAAAAACAATTTTCACTGTCAACAAGAATTGCCAAAAATTAAAACATTTATTCCAACTAATATTCAACACTGACAGCCTTTTTAAAATAAGCTTTTTTAGGTTTCAAAATATACTTAAATGACAAGATTTGTAGTTCCAATTGAATACTTTCAAGTCTTGAATTACATTTGCCTATAAGATTAAAAATATCCAATTAGAAATAACATAATATAATAACATATGCTCTGACTTCAGCTTTGACTTGTAAAGAACTTAAAGTCATTACTGCTGTCTTTACAACAAGAAAAAAAAAACTGACAAACTGACGTTCATGACTATTCTTGAACTCCTCAGAGAACAGAGGTCGCAGGGCAAATTGCCACCCAGAGATCTGAACGGACAGGTTTATCCAGAGACACACGGGTGACACTTGCTGAAATTGGAACAGAACACTTGAAGAAGCAATAAACTGGTAGGAACATGGTCAGGGTAATTTTGGTGAATGGCTGAAAGCTGAACAGGGATCAAGGTAAGAGGGAGAAACTCGTGGGGTTGCAGTCTTCAGAGGGTCCCGCATTTTCATGGGCTTTGATTCTCATGCCCGTACTAGGTTCTCACTGTGCAGATCCAAGAATGATTGCTGTGGTCCTGGTGGGGGAATGGGAAGAATATTCTCCATGGAATAAACCAACAGTTTTAACCGTAATGAGAGACTACTCTCCTGTGGGAAGGACTTTTTCAGAGCCTTATCCCAGCTGGAAGGGCATTCCTTCCCCTCCATCTAACTCCAGCCTTCCTGTTTCACCTAAAGAGGCAAAAACAAAAACCAGAAACCTGTCCCCCGCCCCCCAAGCACAGTCAACAGGGATCAGGACTTCAAGGAAATAGATTCGTACAGCTGCAACCAGGGAAAGGAGTCCAGGAGGGTAAGTAGGAGAAACTCTAGCACTAGAGAAAAACCTGTGAAGGTCACAGTCCAAGGACAAAGACCCACTAAAACACTGAAATTTAAAGATTACAGAATGCTTCTCCTTGCCCCCATCATACCACAACAACAGGGTCTCAATCTGACAGTGGATGACACCTTAAGTGCTTCACGGAACAGGCTTTTTCTGAGGTGGCATACCTAGGGAAGGTCAGTGCCAAGCGGGAAAATAAAACATAGACCCTAGAGGAATTTGAAGCTTCTGGCATCTACAGGGACAGCAAAAATTAACATAAAGCCGCACACGAATGGCCTACTTACCTCAGTTTTAATTATTCATGCATATCATATTCACCTTTCAACAAAAAATTACAAGGCCTACCACAGGCAAGAAAAAACACAGTCTAAAATGACAAAGCAAGGGGTACCTGGGTAGCTCTGTCGGTTAAGGATCTGATTCTCAATTTCAGCTCAGGTCATGATCTCAGGGTCCTGAGATGGAGTCCTGAATCCCGAGTTGGGCTCCATGCTCAGCAGAGAGGCTGCTTCTCTCCTTCTCCCTCTCCCTCTGCCCCTCCTCCCCACTCACACCCCCCAATCAATCAATCAGTCAATCAATCTTTAAAATGACAAAGCAAATGTTAGAATGTCAGGTATGACACAGACATAGGGATTATCATGCAGAGCATTTAAAATAATAATGATTAGCCTTTCTGCACTCACCAGAGAGGTCCATACAGCGTTGTTCTGGGTTCCTGTTGTAACTTAAAGGGAAACTTTCATAGCATCTGGAGCCTTGATGTCCTGCAAACGAAGGGGGAGGATGACCTTGAATTCCGTGCAGCAGGAACCCACTCAGGTGGCACTGACCTTGACGTCCAAATACAGTACATCCCAAAAGGAAAACTGAAAGCATCTGTATCACCTGAAGAGAATCTGAGAGAAGCCTCTGCTGACGGCTTATGCCACTGTTGCCCTTGAAAACCCAGCTGATGGCAATGTCGTGTTGCCTGGGAATACTGGCCAGAAGGTTGTGCTGGAGTTTCTTGCTGCCATTGGAGCCAATCCTATGGCTGGTCACTTCCTTCCAAAAACTGGAGCCTGATCCAGTCAGTCTTCTGGGAACTAAAACTTCTGGTAATAACTGATCCCAGGGCTGACCTCCAGCCTCTCACAGAAGTGTCTTATGTTAACTTGCATACCACTGCTAGGTATAACACAGACTCTCCTCTGCACAGTGTGGACTCTGCCTTCCTGGGCAACAAGGGAACTCACTCAGTGGGTCTGATGCAGTGGAAACTGACCAAAGAAGTTCTGCATATGCATGGCACTGTCTGTGAATATCCATAGGAGGTCATGTCTGATTTCTCCTTTTACAACCATGAAAAGAGAATGTAAAGGAACGGCAAAGGGGGTGCCTGTTGGCTCAGTGGGTCAAATGTCAGACTCTTGGTTTCTGCTCAGGTCAAGATCTCATGGGTCGTGAGACTGAGCCCTGTGAGTCAGCTTGAAGGTTTTCTCCCTCTGCCCCTCCTGCCACTCATGTGCTCACTTGCTCTCTCTTTCTCTCTCTCTCTCTCACTCTCTCTCTCATAAATAAGTAAATCTTATTTTAAAAAAAGGGGGGTGCCTGGTGGCTCAGTGGGTTAATCCTCTGCCTTGGGCTCGAGTCATGATCTCAGGGTCCTGGGATCAAGCGCCGCATCGGGCTCTCTGCTCAGCAGGGAGCCTGCTTCGCCCTCTCCCTCTGCTTACTTCTGATCTCTTTCTGTCAAATAAATAAATAAAATCTTTAAAAAAAAAAAAAAAAAAAGGAAAGAAGAGCAGATCACTGCTGAAAAGTCTATGTGACAAAGGAGGAATTTCAGAGTGAATGAACTGCTCCAGCTCCTAAGTTTACTGCTACTCAACCCAATGTCACAGGTTGGTCCAAAGGCACGCATGTGTCCTCTGTGACTACCCAGCAGTTATCCACTGAAGACTGGAGCACTCAGCCTGCCACTGAGAACGGGTCTGCAGCTCCCACTGCTATGGCCACTCAATGGGTAAGAACCACCCTGAGTGGTCTTAAGTTGTTCATCCACAGACTATCAAGTGGAAAATGGAAATAAGGTTGAAAGAAAACAAAGTTTCTTTAAAAAAATTCTTTAATAAAATAAAATAACTGATTAATACTGTAGCAGGCCTAATGGAAAAAGTGGACAATATGCAAGAATGTAGAGGAAATATAAGCAGAGAGAAGGCAAATCTAAGAAGGAATAAAAAAAGAAATGCAAGATATCAAAAACACTATAACATAAATGAAGAATGTCTGCTGTGGGCTCATTTGTAGATGTGGCATGACCAAGGAAAGAATCACTGAGCTTGAGGACAGATCAATAGAAATAATTGAAAGAGTCTAAGGGTTAAAAGAGACATTAAAATTTGTCTATGTATATATTCATTTTCCTTCTGAATTGGATTAAAAATACATTCTCTTTTCTGATGTCTGTGATGTAAACAATCATCTAACTCTTGCCACCAAGATTTTTGCAAATAGAAGCATGTAAGTTAACAGAACTAGCATAGGTGAAACAACTTTAGGCATTTAAATACCATTTGCCTCTAAAAAGCAATGCAATATACAAATTATAAGCAGTTATGATTTAATTAGGAGAATTAGAACAGGATCCTACATTTTTTCCACTATTATATAGCATCCTGACCAAATTTCTTTAACATATTTGCATTGCCCTACATTCTTTATGCTATAGCCTTTACACTTATCTACTGCCACTTTGATCTTTTCTAGGATTAAGGATCAGTTGTCAAACATTGAAACTAAAAGCTCTTATTAATGGCCTTGTCTCTTTGGATTTTAGTATTTAACATCCCTTCGGTCACTATTTAATTTCAGTTCGGCTATTGCTGTTTGCACATTTTCATAACTGGTTTCCAAAGATTCATTATGTCGAAACATTGAAAGTCAAGTTACTGCTAAATGGATTTTTAAGTATATATTGTAATATCAGAAGAAGAATAGTGTAACAGTTTGAGATTATTAGCTTTATCTACTTTCATTGACTGAAACTGGAATTTGAGCTCATATTTACATATTTCACATGCTCGTATTTCATTTCTCATATATGTAAAATTCTGTGCTGGTGTTCAGGTGGCTAAGAAGAGGTTGCCCTGTCTTCAAGGCATGATTAGGCTATAACTGTATATTAGAATTACCTTGGAAGCTTTTTAAAAATCCTGTCGTTCAGGCCTGTTTCAAGTGGGGCCTGAGTTGGGGTCCAAGTACCAATATTTTTAAGAGTTCCCCAGATAATTTCAATGTGTAATCAAGATTAAAGTTGTTGAACAATATAGTAAGTGAAACATCATGCAGATAGATTTGAAAGTGATAGATAAGAATGTTACACATAGGATGCCTGGGTGGCTCAGTTGGTTAAGCAACTGCCTTTGGCTCAGGTCATGATCCCGGAGTCCTGGGATCAAGTTCCACATCGGGCTCCCAGCTCCACGGGGAGTCTGCTTCTCCCTCTGATCTTCTCCCCTCTAATGCTCTCTCTCTCACTGTCTCTCTCTCTCAAATAAATATATAAAATCTTTAAAAAAAATATTACACACACACACACACACACACTCATGAGATTTGAGGACAAGGAGTTCATTTCCAATGGAGAAATCAGCAACAAGCGTTTCTGACCTTAAAGGGCTGTAAAGATTTTGGAGAGTACTACCTGACTAAATGGAGATGCATGTCTGGTGGGAGTGCACTCTGACTGAAAGAAGGCAAAGAAATGTACTTGACAATGACCTTTTTGGATGATGTAAAAAAAAGATGGATTCAGAAGAGAATACTGCATTGAATTGTGGAAAAGAGATGAGACAGAGGTCCCAAACTGAGAAGACTTTAAAAATTTCAGGGTGAATTTCAGATTGCTATCATTATAAGTGTGGGGTTTTCTTTTTTTTGTATTATTTAAGTGTGCAGAAACTTAAATCCACGATTCTGTTACCTAGCTCAAGAATGAAACATTATCAATGCAGTTGCTTCCTTCCCTGATAATAACCCTCTGCAGAGGTAATTATCATCCTGAATTTGGTATTTATGATTGTCATGACTTTCTTAACACTTTAGATACACAGATGTTTATGTTCCTAAATAAAGCATATTTTCCAAGTTAAAAAATATGTTGGAAGACAATAAATATGGCACAATGAAAAATGTGTTTCAGGATATTGGGCCCAGCAGCAATATAGAGAAATCATGAAGGAAGGACTGGTTTCTGGGACAGTAGCTATTGTTTTGTGGACCATTCCCTCATTGCTAGAGCACTCTCCTCCCTAGTCTTCTCCTGTACCTCCTTTTTGACTTTGTTTCTACTTCTCCCTTCTTTCTCAGTCTCTTCCATGGCCTCCCATTTTTTCTCCACTTCTTACAGCTCTTACTTTGCTGGGTAGACTTCCAGGTCCTTAATACAAAAATACTGATTATTTACAGTCTGTTTGGTCAGCATGTGTGCCTCCTCAGCTCCAGGCCTGGATTGCTAATTACCTGTGGTTATCTAGCTCCACAACCATTTCCATCGTGTCCAAAATCAATCTTAGTGACATCTTATTCTCCTTCTGCTTTATTTATCCCCTTTATGATGTATTTTCTCTCCCTTTACTTTTTATCTCTGAAAACAATCCCCAAGATCTGTCTTCTTACCCAAGCTAGAAAACTGGGAGACTTTCCCACACTTCTCCCTAAACATCAGTTGTACTCACGAATTAATACCATGTCTTGCCAGGTCAAATTCTCTCTCTTTTTTTTTTAAGATTTTATTTATTTATTTATTTGACAGAGAGTGAGAGATCACAAGTAGGCAGAAAGAGAGGGGGAAGCAGGCTTACCGCTGAGCAGAGAGCCCGATGTGGGGCTCAATCCCAGGACCCCAAGACCATGACCTAAGCCAAAGGCAGAGGCCCCAACCCACCGAGCCACCCAGGCACCCCATTGCCAGGTCAAACTCTCTTTAATCATGCTTGTATTGTCCCCCTCCCTAATTCTCTGCACTGCCCTGATCTCACGGTCTTTCTGTCACTTTTCTACTCTGTTATGAGTCTATAAACTTATCTCTACAGCCCTCATTTTGTCCAAGTCCTACTATCTGTCTCCCGTCTGCTCTCAGAGTGATTTTCTTAAACACAAATCTGCTTACTTTCGACTCCAGGTGGGAAAAATAAAAGCAAAACAAAACGAACAACTCCTCTAGATTCTACAGAGACTTCCCATTTTGTTCTTTGAGCCCTAATTAGGATTCTACAGAGTTGACTCAAAGACAACCAATGGTACCAAGTTAGGGCAGATAACTCTTTTGGGGAGACACAGAAGTGTTGGGTTTAAAAGCACACCCCCTTTTACTCCTCCTATCCTCCTATTCTGCTAAGTAATATATTCACCAAATATTTTTATTTGATAAATTTCACATGTAAAAATTTGCAAATTTAAGGTATACAGTGTATTACTTTGACATATTTATATATTGTAATTTGATTGCCATCGAAGCAATATTTATCATATTACATCATTATAGTACAGAATTATTGACTATATTCATTGTACTGTCTATTAGAGCTCTATGGCTTATTTACTACTTATTACAACTTTGTACACTTAAATATGATTAATATTACTCCCCCCCACACACAGCTCCCTTCTGGTAACCAACAGCTTAGTCTTCCACCGAGTGTGTATATCACATCTTTTTTTTATCCATTCTTCTGTTGATAGCCATCTGAGTTGTTTCCATAGCTTGGCTACCATTCACCAAATATATATTGACACCTACCATGTGCCAGATACTCTTCTCTGCACTATTTGTATTAATTTTTTTAATTTTTGCAACAAGTGATGGATGCAGGTAATAGTATTATCCCCATTTTGCAGATGAAAAAACAGTGGGTATCAAATTACCCAAGGTAATAGCTTGGTACAACCCAGAACGAGGCCTTGAACACAGGCAATTTGACTCTAGAATTTTGTCACCCAAAGTGGGATTCTTGGACCAGCAGAATTATATCACAGTATTATTCTTAGAAATGCGGATCCTGTGCCCCCATTCTGGTCTTACTCATAGGAATTTGACTTTTTATAAGGTTCCCAGGGGGTATCTAGGTTCATTCATGTTTGAAAAGCACTGTTTTTGAGTCTGGGTTTTTAACCATTATATTGCCCCTATATATCAAAAGTTGACTCATTCCTTCTACAGACATATCACTTGATTCTTCTTTTCATTGACCTCAGAAAAACAAAAATAATAATCTCAAAATCTTGCCCCTTTTAGTTTTCAAGTAGGATTTCAAGTAGGAAGGATTGAGAATAAGATGAATGTTATGTATGTAAGCTCTGAAGATAAGCCCTCTGGAGCTGAGCTAAGCCTCTTCCTTTAATGGCTGCTTCTTCATTCGTCCTCAATTTGGCATCTGATACTCTCAACAGAGTTAAGATGGGAAATTAAGAAGTGGGAACTTTTCTGGCTGGGGGAAATATGAGCCTGTACCCCTATTAGTTATTAGTTATTGGTGTAGGTGAGTTTTGTAGCTCCTCAAGAGGATCTGAGGGACTGATGTTCGTTCAAAATAATCCCTGGTCACTTCATGGTTGTCCACAGTTGGTATGAATTCAGTACCCGTTGCTTAGCCAAGCAGGATGAAGAGGTAAAAGCTGCTACAACTTGGAATCCAAGTAGCAGGGAAAGCTCAGGATCAGATGGCCTTATAACCCTACTTGACAACACAACCTTAGCAGATTGTCAAAGTGACATGTGTCTTCTAATATGGCAGGAAGGGTAGGTTTCAGAACAAACTGTATGCCACTCAATCTTCCAAAACTCACTTACGGAGGCTTCTTGGCCAGTCTCACTCTTGGCTCCTTATCTACCTGGAAGCTGTTTTCAGCTCGTTGTTGGGTCTCTCACAAAACACCCCCAACCCCATCAAGCCATAATGAGAAAGGGATGGTTTGCTAAGGTTGTGCAGAGAGAGGCAGAATATGTCATGTTACACACCACCCTGCAGAAACTTAAGCAAAATCTTCATTAGACATAAGGGCTCTTTATGTTTTTCTTTCTCAAAGGCTTCCTTCCCAACTCAATTAATTTTTTCCCACTTTTCTTTCTTTCCTCATTTCTTCTTTCACCCAGTATCTAGCAAGCCTCTGTTTTGTTGCTCACATCAACTGCAATCCCAAGTTTAAATAACTCAAGCAAAACATAAACTGCAGCATTCGAAAAACTAATGCATTTCCTACCTGGTTTTACTAGCCACTGCATCCACCCTCATTCTTGAGACCCTTTCAAACAAAAGCAGGTTTCCTCTCAGGTGGGGGTGGAGGGGTCGAAAATAACAATAGACACCTTCTCCATATGGCTACATTCTCCTCTCTTGCAGCACCTCTTCATGTTTTTTTATAGAACTAAGAATAAAAACCTTTATCCTCTTGGCAAAGGGCTGGGTGGACATGCCATCTTCAGTGTTCAAAAGACAGGGTGCCTGCTCTTTGAATGTATGTATTTATGTGACAAGCATTTGAAACAGGTCTTTGTATCCCTACAGTGACTCTGGGCACCTCACACTCAATCAGAGGCCTCTCTTACGTATAATTTTATACATTGGCTTTCCACATATTTCCTAGGAAAAGGAGCTCCAATTCTAGAAATTGTTCTAAAAATATTGAAAGCGTAGTGTCTTACAAGCTCAACCTTCTTTGCATGCTGAAAGACTCTACATCACCTGGCCTCCACCAGCCTTCCCAGCTTTCTCCCACCAGGCTTCGTGCTGCCAACCAGCCCTCTTGAGGTTCCCAGAAGTGCTAGATGGATCAGGCTTCCATGCCTTTGCTTGTGCTGCTCTGTCCATTCACCTGAAACCGCTTACCTCCATTTGGGGTACAATTTGTGTTAGTGCTGTTATGAAGACCTTATTATCTTCTTCTGTTTTGGCTTCTGTAACAAAGGGTCATGGACTGGGTGGCTTGAACAACAGAGGTTTATTTAATACTCTTCTCAAGGCTGGGAGTTCAAGATCAGAGTGACAGCATGGTCCGGTTCTGAGGAGAGACTTCTGGGTTCAGACTTCTGACTTCTCATTGTATCCTATGGTTGAAAGAGGGTGACAGAGCTCTCTGAGGTCTCTTGTATAAGAGCACTAATCCATGGGTGAAGAGTAGTTCCCTTATGAGGGCTCTCCCCTCAGGACCTAATCACTCCCCAAAACAATCACTTCCTAAAACAAGGAGGATTAGGATATCAACAAAAGAATTTTGCTGGGGGACACCAGTCCACTACATTGATCTTCCCCATTCAAAGGGATCACATCTGCCTTTGTTTCCCTGCACATACTCATTTCATTGCACCTATCTTTACCATGTGTTTACCTGTGTTTTGTCCCTAGTAGAAAATAAACTTTTTGAGAGCAAGGACTGTTGTCCTTATTTGCTCTTCCATCTCCCAGCCACTGTCTCGGTGATGTAAATATCCTTTGACTCTTTGGATGAATATTCATTTGAATGTTTATTTCCAAACTTAAATGACAACAGGCTTTGATGAAAGAAAATTAGTGTAGGTGTATAGTCTGCATTAAGGCATAATTCTGCTTGAGAAAATTGCTATGTCATGGGCTCTTTTTTCCTACTCTATTCTATCTTAAAGTGTCTTGGGTAAGTATACGACCTTAATAGTTTAGTCAGAACTAGCATCAGTAATGTATTACAGGACAGATGTGTGATTTTCAACTACTTCATAAGGTCGGAGATAGCTCTCTAAAGTCTCGGGGAAAAAAACCAAAACTGAATGAATCCCAATCTGAAAAAAAAATTTCCGGAAAGTCTCCACTCTGTTGACAAATAGAATCCTTCTTAATTAGGAATAATTCCATACATCTCCAGATATAGTGACGACTTAAAAAAATAAACTTAACCTCTCCACTATCAGTGTTTGTAAAATTGGCCTATATATGTATGACCTGATAATTAGCTGGTAGATGTCTTCTAGAAGTGTCATTAATATTCCCGTGTAGTATCAAAAAGGGCAATACTTCCCCTGTGTTACAAAAATCAATTTAAACTTTAAAAATATGGTTAAGATGCCAGGAAAAATTGCTAAGCAACAAGAAATTCTTCTAAATTAATTCCCATCCTAATAAACAGGACATACATTTGTGTTTGAACATATATCAATAAAATGGAATGCCTCAAAACATAAGAATATTGTGAAAAATTATCACTATCTTTTAAAAGTGAGAACAGTCTAAGTTAAGGTAATAAATTAATGCAGAACAGACCACTTATACTCTGGGATTAGCATAGACCTGAATTAAAACTTTGAGATCGTTACAATTCTTTTTCAATTGTGGTGAAATGGGAAAAATCTATTTCTAGCCCTGTGATTTATTCATATTCATTGTATGACTCATGTTTATGATTAAATTTGAGGCACTGCCTGGTTATTCATCAAGGTACAAAGGGAAGGAAAAAAAAATCTGTTGATCACCTTAAGAATAGAATCAGTAAAAGAAAAAAAAGACCAGATCATGATGTGGAAAATGACCAACTACTAATATGTTATTTTTTCCAGAATATGAAAGGAAACTATTTAACTTTATAAATCCAATAAATGCTTGTGTCACAAAATATCGGCAGAATATTCTCACTCAAATGCCAACTTTAGGTTCAAGAAGGACCAAAATATCAAAAAATAAAACTAAGATATCTGAAAAATCTTTATACCTCCAGGGAGAAGACAATAATTCCCAACCATGTACATTTTACTTGCATTCCACAACCACTTACTTAGTTTAAGAATGAGAAAGTGTACTAAGTTTTTATTTAGCTGAGTTCAGGAATAAGAATATATAAAATTCCCTGGACTTTTAGTTATCAATCTACATATAGTTTATATATCTTATTTTTGGCTTTGAGAACATCCCCGAGTGCAACTTCTTGTCATTGTTTTCTTTTTCTCAGTGGTTTCCAAAGAGAGTATCAACATTGAAACTCAGAAACCAATTTCAATTTGTTTTAGTGCATGTCTATTATCAGAGAGGTTTTCTTTTTAATATTTAAACACATCAATAAATATTTAAACAGCAAAGTACTTGTGCTGGGTAAATTCTAACTAAAGTAAGATGGAAACTATTTTACTGTTCCAATGTTACTAACCATAAGTTGGAGATTCTCAGATATGAGGCTTTTTGGTGTGTGTGTGTGTGTGTGTGTGTGTGTGTGTGTGTGTGTGATCCTTGCAGTCTATTCAATGTAAAATATTTTCCATATTAATTTTGGTCCAAGTTTTGGTCCAAGAACAAACAGTATAACTAGTTAGAAAATTAAAATGACTTTTCTTAAAACTTTTGTTTAGCTATACGCTTTTGAACGAAACACAAATTTCAAGTGAAAAGTAAAATTCTTTTCATGTCCAAATGTATAGTCATCGGTATTTAAATCTGTTTTTATTTTTCTTTTGCTATTTTTGATAATAAACTGATATCTCACTATCAAGCATATAATTTAGTCTTCAGAGAATAAATATTTGCAGACAAAATCCTTTGCAATTCTGTAAACTATTCAGACAAATATCAGAAGTGAGAGTAATAAGAAGGCTAGAATTTTATGAGGGATAATTATTTCCTAGGTCTTTAGAACCAAATTCCCAGTATACCAGCCAGGACCATTTAAAATATGGAATAAGAATAAGAATTCTTATTCTTATTCCATATTTTAAATGACTAATAAAATAAATTGCACACTTAGATCAGTAGGTAACAAAGAGAATGTGGATTAGATAGGATTTGATGAAATCAGTGTGGCTCTAGTACAGAATTGTCCCCACTGAATATTGGAAAAGCCTAGTGCCCACTGAAGATTTTTACCAGTGTCTTCGGTCTATTGAAATGTTTTGAAAGCCTGTGTGGGTTTTTTTCTTTTTATCTACTTCACCCATCCCCCACCCACATCCCTTCTGGCAACCACCAGACCTAATCACATGGGCTGTGTTCCAGAGATTTAGAGCCACTCTCTTTCCTTCCCATCTTGAAGAAGAAAACCCTCAGTACAGCTATGGCCTCATGGAAATGGATTCTGCTAACAGCCGTGGAAACTTGATGGAGGACCTTGAGCCCAGTGGAGACCCCAGTCCTGGTCACTCCCTTGCTTGCAGCTGTGTGAGACCCTGAAGAGAGGGTCCAGGGAAGCCTAGACTTCTTACTCACAGGAAATGTGAGATAATACAGTGAGTTATTTTAAGTCCCTGAGTCTGTGGTAATTAATGATGCAGGGTAGAAAACTAATGCCCAAGCCTCTGGAATAGCATAGGTAACTATGACAGCTTTGTGTCATTATATTTTTACATGTCTATATTTTCATACACTTCTTGAGACCTGGACTCTTCTTTGTTTTTCTTTGTTGTGTTTTCCTTCACTTAGACACAAGCATTCCTTGAATATTCTTTGAATGAATTAATTAGTGGATGAATTCCTTCTTGTAATATCCTGGTTCTTTTTATGTTCAACCCTGCTAAGAAACTGCTCTTTCCATCCCATACTTTTATTCCTTCCTCTGACTGTTCAACTGTGGAATGAGTTGTATCCATTAACCAGCTATGTTTTGGTTATAATTAGCAAGCATCGGAATTGCAAAGTCTAGTGAAAGCTTATCTTTTTGGGTTTTAGGACTCCATGTGAGCTATTCAAAGTAATGTATCTTTCTTCATGTTCAACCATGAAGACATCCTTCCTTTGGGATGCCATCTCCTGTCATTTACCAATTAGTAGGGAATTCTTAAAATGCATTTCTCATAGAAATTTTCCAATTAGAAGTACTATAAGATGCAATTACATTACACATTCTGTTACTTAGGAAAAACTGGGCCAGTCAGGGCTCCTTGTTATAAGTGACAGAAATCAATTCTGCCGTTAAGAAAAAAGTGTGTTGGAAACCTACTTGTCAGCTGATGGAATAAAATGTAGCGGAGAGAATTCAGCTTGGAAAATGAATAAGAACTAAGGTGTGAGGAAGGTTAGAACTCCAGTTAAAGAGATGACCTTCAAGCCAGTGCACTGTGTTGCTATGTCCTTGGATTGATAGTAGATACCACTCGTGAAGCCCTCACCACCACCACCTTCGCATTACCTTCACTGCTCCCATTAGAAAGAGTTCTAAATTGTCTCTTTGTCTTACTACGCAGAGATTCAGTGAGCCCAGGGGAGGATCTAATTGGCAGAGTTCATTTTGTGGCTTTGAGAGAGTAAGTGTTTGGCATTTTCGGTTTCTGTGGCAGTATGTGGAGCCCTACCTCTCATCAAGACACAATGGTCAGTTGCCCAGACATGGGGTTCAGATAATGGGCTACCTTTACCCTTTACCCCAAAACATACCCCTGATATATGCAATACAAAGTGTTGGCATTTTCAAGAAATAGGCTTAGTTTGATTGTATTGTGATAAAAATGTGAAGCAGATATGAGTTGCAAGAAAGACTTGAAATAAAGCCAGAGAATTTCATTTTATTTTACTTTACTTAAGTAGGCTCCACACCCAACATGGAGCCCAAAGTAGGACTTGAACTCACAACTCTGAGATTAAGACCTGAGCTGAGATCAAGTGTTGTATGCTTAACTGACTGAGCCACCCTGGTGCCCCTAAACTCAGAGAAATTTAAAACATAACGGTAAGATTATTTAATGGCCAAGTGTATGGCCACTTTTGGCAGCAGTTACATAAAGGAGGAGATAACACAAAATAGTTCTGGAGACTTGGTGTCTTCCCAGAAGTTGATATTCATATACACAGCCGTGGATGATTCCCTTTAATTGAAACAATGGTTCTGCAATGTTCAAGAAGTATGACTGCTATTCTTGAGGGTATCCCCGCCCCTTGTCCATGTCCCCTACTCCCAGCCTAAATGTTGTAGAGCCTCTGTCAACAGGATTTCCTGGTCATCATATGCAGGTAATTGGATTTAAAAAAAAAAAAAGTTTCAGTGATCTTTTTATTTCAAGTTCCTGTGAGGGAAAGGTTAAATTTTTAGTAGACTGGGACCTGAGGATCCCGCTGTCAATTACTTCTACTTCATTCTTTTTCCACAACGCCTGTATCAAATGTCACCTGGGTGAAACCATTTCTCCTTCTTCTGACGCCAAGTAATTTGTAAATAAATTTGCTTACCAACATCTAGTATTCTGTTATCTATATTCCTGATTTTCTCATCAGACTGTGAACTGTGTCAGAGTAAAGACCATCTTATTTAGCCAGAGTTAGGTTAACCCTATTTTCCTAGTTTCCTCATTACCTTGTACCCTATGACACTGTGTTTGTAGCTTAGCTGACTCCCCATCAGGCTATAAGCTTTTTGGGGGTAGAAATTATTTTCTTTTCATCTTTGTCCATGGTACTGAAATTCTAAAGAGCCAATGGGGTAGGATCATCGGTTTGTCTTAAGTGGACTTGTCATTAACAAGATGTATACTAAACTCCCATTTATTTGGCAAAATTATCATACTTTTGAAATTCCAGTGAAACTTGTGTGTGTATGTATGTGTGTTTCTGTTTTTTAGAAGTTAATCCCAACGTGTCATGTGAAAGACAGCATTACGTTACTTAATCTTCGAAGATGGGAAAAAAATAAATTTGAGGCTTGAGTACAAGCCCTTAATAAAAGAATGCATATCATCTTCATGTTATTGCTCTCCTGACAAAGATCTGCACAAGTGAGTGCTAAATGAATACCCACAATGTGCCTTTTTGAATTCATTTTGAATAGTGTTGGCAAATGAGATCCTGTTGCAAAATACATTACCCTGAGCTAAGACACTGGACTAGGAATTAAAAGTCCTGATGTCTTAATTTTTTAATTCAATAAATATTTGCTGATGTAGTATGCTAGGTAAAAGTTTTAACACAACCATATACTTGCTGTGTAATGCTGTGTAAGTCACCTAACCACGCTGAGACTAGGTTTCCACATTTGTAAAATGAATATAGAGTAGGTCCTGCAGTGTCTCATAGCATAGTTACTGAAAGACATACTGTATATTCAAGTGACATATGTGGTAGAACACTTAAATGCAAAGTTACATTTATTGTATTCATTATAACACATATATAATATAGTATTATATTATATTAGTGCAATAAAATTGTATTTATTAAATAGCACTATGATTATCTCTTAAAGCCAATTCCTAAGTACCTTCATTTCATTACTATCAAATATTATAACTTATAACAATATGCATTTGAATTGCTTTTTACCATCTTGAGGCCACTTTCAAATAATTCATCATCGATCCTTTCAACAACAGATCCTTCATTTCTTCATCCACACATTTCTAGGGCTCTACTTTTCTACATGGTAATTTCTAAACCTAGAAATAAATGAGTTTTTGAATGGTACTTGGATAAGGAAGAAATTAGGATCCAATTTACTTCTACCTCAATTTCTTAAAGGATCAGAGTAGTGATACATGATACCTGAGAGACATAAAGAGCTGTCAGATCAGTTTTATTGCTAGTTCTTGCAATGACTGATGACGATGAAAATCTAAAGCAGTGAGTCTTAACATTTTTGATCCTAGGACTGCTTTATATGCTTAAAAACTATTGAGGATCTCAATGAGATTTTATGTCTTTAAGCTATATCTATCACTCTTTATGGTACGAGAAGTTAAAACTGAGAATTTTCTAACATTTATGTAAAACCAAGAAGCTCATTACATTTTAATGTAAATATTACTTTTATGACAATAACTATATTTTTCAAAACAAAAAAGATCTTTGAGAATAATGAGACTGCTTTACATTTTTGCAAATGGCGAATGTCTGGTTTAACAGAAGACAACATAATTCTCTAATCAGCTTTATTCTGTCACCATATATTGTTTGGGTTGAAGTATAAGAGGAAAATCTGTGTATATATACACAGATACACAGTTGGAAAAGGGAGAATCCTGCCAGCCCTCTGGAAGGGTTTTGAGTACCTCCAGGAATCTATCAACCACACTTAGAAAATGGCTATGTAGGGTCTTTACATGCAGAAGAAGCTTTGAGGTCCGGCAGACATCCTACCTGGGTTCACACCTGTTTAATCTGTTTTGGTTGTGTGTCCTTGGGCAATTTACTTAATAAGCCACAGCTTCTTCCACTGTGAAAAGAGTGTAATAATTCCAATTTCATGGGTTGTTATAAAGATTAGGTTGTTTGAAGTGTGAAGTGCTTAGCATGGGTCTTGACACATAGTAAGTATGCGAAGAGTAGTAGTTGACTCTAACGTGTTATAGACTGTTTCCTGCATTCCCTTCAAGAGAGAAGACCTAGAACAGCCATTTCACCTCACCTGACAATATGGCAGTCTTGGAACAAAGGTTCTGAAGTTGAAACCAATAGAATCTAATTTTAAAATATGCTACCATGTTTTTATTTATACAGTATTTATTCCAAATCAGTATTTCCATACAATTATGGATATTTATAATACAATAACCCAAACTGAAAGCTGTGGTATATTTGAACAGTACCATTTAACAAACCACATAAAAAATACCATATGTTGTTCTTGATGAAAGACACACTAAATTAATATGTTGAGACAATAGATTATTGTTTACATATCTCATTTTACAAAATGATATCAGATACACTAAATATACTAAAAACGTTTCCTGAAAGCCTTAACAGGGCAAAAGGAGACTTTAAAAATTTGTTTTCATTTTTGTTTACAAATTCTTTTCAATTACACTTGTTGAGAACCCATTCAGGATGTCATTTTGCAGAATCCGAAAATGAGTAGCAATTCTGCCTAATATTTAAGGTTTTCCCTTTGTTCTGTTTCTAATTGCTAATAACATTGCTCATCCAAAAATAAATTTTGATGTGCCGTATCTCTAGTATGTATTTTTTAAAAATTAAAGGCATTTACATTTGATCTTTTTGTCTTTTCTACTATCCAAGAAAGGATACAAATAATCGCCAATGGTCTGAAACCAGTGATAAAATAGCTGCCTAGGAATAATTAAACAAGTTCTTTTGTACATGATTTGATATGAAATTATTACAGAAATGTCAGTGACACAGTCTCTTCTTAGACTGTAATATTTTGTAAACTGACCTCACTTAACTCTGCTTTATGTCTTGTTTTTCTGGACCAAGAATATTCAACCCTAGTTGACTAATTCTTTTTGGTGCTCACCAAATGGTTTAACTTTTCAATATTCAGGTCACAAGGAAAACCTAATAATAATAATAATAATAATAATAATAATAATAATAAAGTGAGAACTTGCTTACTTTTACTATGTACTCACTTTCTGCCTTATGGTATTTTAAATACTTTATATGTACTTAATCACTTAATCATTAAAATAGCCGTATATTTATTATTCTCATTTTATAGATGACAGAACTGACCCAGAGAACATATGTCAGTAAAGATCATGTCAGGAAAACAGAATACTCCTTCAATATTTAAATCAAGGTCTATTTAATCCAAAGAATTGGTTATATAGAGAATGAAAGAACTAAGAACCCGAACAGGGACAGCGAGTTAAACCAGTTTGGCAACAGCAAGAAATCATTATGACTCTCAATTTCGAGGGGTGATGGAAGGAGGCAAGATTTCCAGAGCTCAAGGACTTGCCTCATCAGAAGGACCTTGAACCAGGGTAGGCCAGTTTGGTGAGAGCTAGACCCACCGAAGAGCTACAGCTCAAGGAGAAGCCACCCAAGGGGAGAAGGAGAAGGAGAAATAGCCTTGCTTTTCTTTTTCTCTCACCTATCAATACCCTACATATGCCAACTCCATTCTGAAGCCAGCTGACCTGAGAGCATGGGACATGCAAGGATAGTCCTTTCAGTGAATCAGAGCAAAGTAATGAAGTGCAAGAAATGTACTTGAAATGAAATGTACAAGAAATGAAAGCAAATAGGCAAGGATTACGCAGAAGGTTTAAGCGATTTGCCCAGGATTACAGAGCTATCTGTCTCTGGGTTGTTCTTTGGGATTCATATATATGTAGCAATCATGTGCTCTGAATCATGTACTCTATCCCCTTTGGATAGAGAGGTCTTAGGAAGTGATATTAACCACTTTTGACTACGTACTTTTCTCTGTCCATATACATGATAAGATATCTTCAGGGAAATGTGTACCTACCACTCACTGTAGAAACAAAAGGTAAGAAATGAGGAAGGGAGTCTTAGAGTCTGAGAATTCTAAGTCATTTTCAGTGTCAGAGTATGTGGGCTTGTTCAAAGTAAGGGGAACAAGTGATTCATGAAAGAAATCTGTACTTTTATGCTGACTCTCAGTTGATAAAGTATTGCTTTTTCTCCATATAGACTTTACTTACAAAGTAGATCTTGCAAAGAAGTAGTTCATATTAGATTGGATTCCTTTTTCAATTCACAGAACTTTTTCAACTAGAAGTCTGAATATTGACAGAAAGTGTGGAGGTACTATTCTTTAATGTTTTAATGCATCTCTTCCTAACCTAAGGGATCAAGGGATGGGGCAGGAAAAAGGGTATTTGATAGTACATAGGTATGAAGTGTAGGGTTAAGTGAAGTAGATTGAATAGAACTGTCATGGACTGAATCGTGTTCCTCCAAAATTCATATGTTGAAGTCCCAATCCCTAGTACCTTAAGATATAACTGTATTTGGAGATAAGTTCTTTAAGAGGTGGTTACAATGAGGCTGTTAGAATGGAGCCCTGATCCAATATGACTTTATAAAAAGAAGAACATACACCAGGTAAGTGTGCACAGAGGATTGATACAATACGAAGAGGCAGCAAGAGGGTGGCATCTGCAAGCCCAGGAGAGAGGGCACAGGGGAAACCAACTCTGCTGGCACCTCCATCTTTGACTTCTAGCCTCCTCAACTGTGAGAGAATACATTTCTCTTATGTAAGCCACCAGTCTGTGGTATTTTGTTATGGCTGCCCTAGAAAATGAATATGCTGACCAAAGAAGCAACATCTGGAGACTCTCAATGTATGAGGTACCACTGGCAGCTGGAGGTCCCAATATTGATATGCTTTGTCAGATAAACAATATGGCTGCTGGAAGCACAGGGCTGTCCAGTTGGAATGAGAAGTTAGAGTTAGCCATGCCCTGTAAAAGCATAAATAAACTTGTTTTCTCTCCTTCATGACTGTCCATTTAATTCAATAGCATTTTATTGTACACGTATTAGGCAGATAGTACTCTTATAGGTTCTAATTTATGAGCACCAGTGAATGGTACCATTGTGATATCATTGAAACTTCCTTTTTCAATGATTGTTTATGGTTCCCTTATTGGTAGAAATAAAATTATCCTAGAATGTCAATACACCCAAAGAAGGAAAATATTTCTGATGCTCCTCAAAAGGAGAGTTAGGAACCATTCTTTTGTCATGGAAATTGTTCAACTCTACACTGTGATTAAATGTTTCTCTCTTACTCGTGGCTTACAAATGTGTTTTGGCAGCATATTAGACTTTTGGTGTTCAGAAATGGATATCCGAACTCTTTCTAAATGAAGAGAAATAAATAGTCAAGATAGAATCCCAACTTCCTTAGTTCACATGAGGCACCATACGCAATATTGTTAGGAACATTATTTCGATGTCACATAGAAAAACAGATTTGGCATTAAAAACTAAATATTTAATATAATTTTATTTTTTATAATGATTTTATTTATTTATTTCAGAGAGAGAGAGAGCACAAGCAGCAGGAGGGGCAGAGTGAAAAGCAGACTCTCCTATGAGCAGGGAGCCCTACTTGGGGCTTGATTTCAGGACCCTGGGATCCTGACCTAAGCCAAAGCAGAGGCTTAACCAACTGAGTCATCTAGGGGCCCCTAAATTTTTTATTTTAATAAAATATGTCATTTTAGGTGTTTACCTGCATGTCAAAAATCCAGAGTAATACAATTTAGGAATTATTAAATAATATCCTAAGGCTATATGCTTCTAACGACCATACATATTAAGGTTGACTCATGAACAGAAAAACTGACATTGGGACATATTGTTAAAATGAATTAGGATATAAATTTTCAAATTTCCATCCTCTATTCATTCTCATTGTATGCTTTCTAAAAAAGAATACCTATAAGGACACTTGATATTTTCTTCTCATACAAAACAGTTAAGACTTTAAAACTTTCTAGGAAACTATCAGAAGTAAGCTGGAAATAAATGATCAAAGCGGGCAACTGTGACTATTCTATAAAGAGATTTATCTAATGATTATCTAGTAACCACTGGTAAAATAATATTTTTGTGGAACTAACAATTTAACTCAGAGGAACATTGATTGCCAAATTCTTGAAACTAAACTTTAGTGTATGGCAATATCTTTTTTTAAAACACAGTTTTGGATTTTTACGTTAAATTTAATTTTCTTATATTCAAATGTCATGAACTGGGTAGAGTTCTTTTTTTAAAAATCTGTAATACAGGGCGCCTGGGTGGCTCAGTTGGTTAAGCGACTGCCTTCGGCTCAGGTCATGATCCCGGAGTCTCGGGATGGAGTCCCCTATCGGCCTCCCGGCTCTGCGGGAAGTCTGCTTCTCCCTCTGACCTTCTCTCCTCTCATTCTCAGTCTCTCTCTCTATTAAAGAAATAAAAAAAAAAAATCTTTAAAAAAAAAATCTGTAATACAGAGAAACATGAAGATGATATATTGGAAAGAACTCTGGTCTATAAATGAGGTAAAACAAACTCTAGTTTGCTTTCTTTGGCAAGTAGCCTTTTTTGGGTCTCAGTGTTCTCATAACAAAATTGTGCATTTTATCAGGACTATAGCATTATTCCTAAAAGTCTGTATTTCCAATCACTGGACAACTTTTTAAATTCCTCTGGTAAAACATAGGATATCAGTAAAATAAAATTTGTAATATGTCAAAATCAAATGAGCAAATACATATGAAGACTCAAGGGAAAGATCTCAAAGGTGGTTGAATATATCTGAAGTGTGGAGCAGTGGAGCAAAGACGGCTGTACAGATTTGTTACAAAGCCCTAAGAATCACTATGATCCGTGATTATTATATAAAACCAGATAATATTTCAGTGATCATTTACTAAGCTTGCTTTTCTTGCCATCAGATTAAAAATTATACCTGGATTTGCATATGTGTGTATTGCATTTGTGACAATATGCATTAATTATTCTGCCCCCTCACTGCCACACCTTCACCTCCTAAACCCAGATTAGCTCTTGAAACTCAAGATTTTTTTTGAGAGTAGAGATCGCTTTCTCATTGTTAAGATTTTCTTACAATGCCATATACGGTCATATTCCATGCCGGAAGGTTAATGGCTAATTATTTGGTAACTGGTATATTAGAATTACGTACCATGCGGGCAGTGATACCTTTGTTATGTTGTCTGTTGTACAAACCATATTTTATTTTTATCAAATCTTCGGGAAATAAAACCTTCTTTCTCCAGAGTCTCGCAGTGACGGGCACATGTTTGCATGAACGAAGTAGACGGAGAATGTCAATATTCATTTACGTAATGATTAGTTAAGGAGAAAAGTACATTCCAGCATAAGGACTTCTGACAGCCCTTTGCTTAAATCACACTTGACTTCTCCCTTAGGGCAAGTTTACTGCTTGTGAAATTCCTAGAAAGGCGAGGGGAGAGGGCCAGAGACACAGAAAGGAGCCGGGGTTCGGGACCCAGCACGGTTTTGGGAGGTTACCAGGCTCAAGGGGAAAGGTTATGTCTTGGAGGAGTTCGGAAAGCTGGCGATCCCACAAGTCCTGGGCACAGAGAGAACGCTGCCCATCCGCATCACAGCTTGAAGCTTCGTAGAACCAAGGGCAGGCACCGCGCAACCTGCCGCAGGGGCGGCTCCAAGGCAAGGCCCGCGGGGCGCGCCCTCGCCCCACCCCGAGAAAGCCGAGCCCGCGCAGGGCGGGGCGGGGCCGAGATTGGGGGCGGAGCTCTAAGGAGGCCCGGCCCCGCCCCGCCCCGCCGCCCCGCGGGTCACAATATAGGGTTAGGGCGGCCGGCGGGCGGGGCTCGGCGGGGGAGGAGCTGCGGGGCGGGGGAGGTGACGGTGGTTGGGGGAGGGGAGGGGAGGAGGAGTCGGGGAGGGAGGAGAACAGCGCCATTCCGGCCCGCCGCTCCCTCCGTTCCCTCTCCCTTCCCCGCAGTGGCCCGCGAGCCGCCAGCGAAGGAGCGCGCGCGCGTGACGCGGCCCGGCTTGCTCGCGCCCTCCCGCGACCCAGCGTCCGCCGCCGGCTCATGGACCCGGCCGCGGCGGACAAGCCGCTCTGAGGCGGGCCGCGTGAAGTCGTGGGGCCGCCGCCGTGGCCCTCGCTGTCCGCGCCTCGCCGCCAGCCCGTGGTGCCCGCGCACGCCGGCCGCCATCGCCTTCGCGCCTGGCTGGCGGGGGCGCTCTACTCCCCGGCGGTCCGCGCCGTTCCCTGGAGCTCGGCGGAGCGCGGCTGCCAGGGCCGACGGAGGCGCGAGGAGCCGCACACCGCCGCCTGTGTCGCCGCCGGCGCCGCGGGGGCCATGACCGTGGAGCAGAATGTGCTGCAGCAGAGCGCGGCGCAGAAGGTGAGGCGAGCCCGGGAGCCGGCGCGGCCGGGTCCCGCTCCTCCTTCCGACGTGCTGTTCTCACCCGCTTCCGCGGAGTGCTCCCCGGCCTTTCTCCCTCTGCCACTCGGGCCTCGGCTGCCCCGGACTTTCTCCCCCGCCGCCCCTGTTCTTGCCTTTGGGGGCGTCGCGCCCAGTGCGAGGCTGCGTGGGAAGTGGGGTGTAGTTAGTGGGTCAGTCCACTTCCTTGTCGATTTTTTTCCTGTAGCAGACAGTGCGGGCTCTGTATTGAGAGCGACCCTCACATTCCTACACTCCTCTATAGGGCTTCGGAATTAAACTTTATTCACTTCCTTCCTTCCTTTTTTTTTTTTTTTTTTTTAAGAATAGCCAGTTGTCATGCTTTCTGCACACAATTTGTGTTTCGAAGGTGGGAGCATTCCAGGCCTGCTCTTTTGCAAAAGGGGTCTGTCTCTACTAGAATTGCCTGCCTGGTAGGGCAGGTACATTTACCAGGTGGACTCTGTGTAGAAGTAGAGAATTTAGTTTGTTCTTTTTCCTTTTTCGGTTTCCTTTTCTTTCTCTTCGAGTGTAGAAACTGCCCCTAAGAAAGAAAACCTTTCTAGCCATGTTTATTCCGGGAACCTTTTGTCCCCTAAGTTTGACCTTATTCCATCCTTCACCCTTTACTCTTGCCTCGGTCACATATTCAAATGGTCACTCACTTAAAAAATAAAATCTATGTGAAGCTTCAGGTCTTTTATACTGAGTGGTGAGAGATGTTTCTTTTATTTGAAATTTTGTTTTCAGAATCTCAAGTGCACTATCATGGCTTGCACCATATCCTGAAGAGTTGTTGGCTATGACTTTTTTTTTTTTGGTCATTTTGTGAAAAGCATTTTGGGCAAAAGGAAAGCATTGCTTTAGTCGTGTTGGAATTTGAGGGGTAATTAGAGTTTACTGTGAGCAGCTATCAAAGCTATGTTTGGTTTATCTGGGTGAGTAATGAATGCCCCACCCTGTTGGAGTTTTGGCGTAGTTTGTATCCTACCTGTGCTTGATTTCAGAATAAGGCCTGCTGTCCTAAAGAGGTCTATCTATATACACTTAACTGTCCGCTAAGTTTTTGCTTTGAGATTATTTTTAGAATTCCATGATAGTGCTTGAAGTAATTGAAGATGCTCAAGAATTTTGGGAAGCAAGGATAGTGCATTGTTATTTTAGGCACTTTGGGAAAGTTGTCTTTGGAACTCTTGTGTAAGTTAACTGTTACTGCTAAATTCAGAAGATTGTTGCAGACTGCAATTTCTTTACAGTGAAATAATTCTAGCTTTAATAGTGGGCGTGTAGAACAGTTTTCTCTAATCCTCCTATTTTGTTTTGAATACCTTAAACTTTAGTTTTTGATGTTAAGTATGTGATAGAGTGTTACTACTTGGGGCAGGAGCTTGTGTTCATATGTACACTAAGCAGTACTTAATAGGTTTGGTATCATTTTTGTTTATAGTTCTCTTCAGTGTTGAATATTAAAGCCTCATTGAAAGTGAGAAATGTGGCTCCTATTTTTCACATCTTTTAAGTTTGAACAATGGTAAGAAGTTTTTGTGTTTTTTTTTTTTTTTGTTGTTGTTGTTGTTTTTTGTTTTTTAGTTGATTTTGACCAAAATACTTCCTTAGCATTCAATCAGATAATGCCGATCTGCCTGGTTCAGAGGTTTATGCATAAAATTGTAGGGTCTAGAATCAAATTACTGAAAATGATCTAGGCTGTCAAATCCAGTTTCCTAGTTTTATGAGCCCCCTCCTTACACAAAGGGACTAGTTGTTAATCCAGAGTATTGCCATTATGATGCTATTGTTAGTGTGTGTGTCAGATCATTTTAGAGATATTGGGGAATTTTTTTAGAGCAATATTATGCATTTATTTTTATACTTCCATAATGGTATTTATGGGTTTTTTGAAAAGAAACAATGTGTTTGTTTGCTTTTTGCATTAATATATTATTACTTTGTTACTCATATTAGAACTATTTAAAAATATTTATATAGGTATAAGTACTTTAAACCATCCACTACAAATAAATTGATAGATTTAAATTCACCAAATTAGTAACTAGGTAGGGGACTACAAACTAGTAACTAGGAAGTGACCTTCATACTTTAGAAGAAACAAAAGTGAAACTCTTTTGTTTTCTCTTAGAAACTGTATGAATTATTAGGAGAACAAAAAGTGTCTGGTTGCATATTGCATAACCAAAATTTTAGCCTATTCTCTGCTCTCCTTAAATTACGTCTGTGAATGCACATACATATTAGTTTTATGTGTGTAGTTTTGTTCTGGTGATTGGAACAGTTTTCTATGTTTTCAAGATTCTTTTTTTTTCTTCCAGAAGGATGATTAGTGATATATGTGTGTGCGTGTGTGTGTGTGTCTATATATATACATATATATATATTTTTAAGTAGCAACACAAAGCTTTCATAGGTCTTTTGTTCACCTGCAAAATAGCAATAGCTTGTCACGGTATAAGGGAAGGGGCTGGCTGTCTTTTCCTCTGATGTGTTCTTTGCTTGATTGCTGACGCTTGGCCATGGTAAGGAGTCAAAAGAAGTAGTAAAACTGCAGAAAGCTGCTCTTCTGAGGTTTAAGTGATACAGATTAGGTAGAGTTGGTTAAATCCTATTCATAATTTTGGTCTTGAGTCGGTATTTTCAATAATTGTGCTTCATATTTTACCTAAGTGTACCATCCTTAGATCTCAAAAATTTGATACATACATAGCTTCAGGTCCCAAATGAGGACTTTCTAGGGCACTGATAGAAGGCTTCCTCCCAGGGACCAAACTGATTTGTAGAGGGAAGTGAGCTGGGTACTGTTGCATTAAATGCATCCTTCTGAGTTAAATAAAATATAAGATTCATAAAGGCACGATTTTGCCTATTTTGTTTCACCCTAGAGCTCAGAATGGTTTCTTGGACATAGTAGGTTTCAGTAAATATTTGATGAATGAAATAATGAGTGAGTGTTTTCTAAAAGGAATATAAGTGCAGTAATTATTTTAGTTTCCTAACTGAATCTCAAGATTTAATTATTGAGAAACTTTGGACTACTGTTGGAAAATAGGCCATGTAGTGAAAAGACTGTAGGGTGTGGGTTGGGTCTAAATCACCTTTCTATGACCTTGGGCAAATCATTAATTGCCTCTGAATCTTCCCTTAAAGCCTTAAAGTTAGTATGATTAGGTATGAGCAACTCTTTGAGATTTGAGTGTTTAGTGGAGCTAAGCATGCATTTATTTCTGGACAGGGAGGACAAAAAAGAAATACTAGAAGATGAGGCAGAAGGAATTTTATCAATCAGTGGTCAGCTTTCACTTAACTGTGGTTGGGAGGGTCAGTCAAGTGGCACGGATGTCACAGATCAACCAATTTAAGAGTTAACGCAAAACTTGGAAAACAATACAAGCTGGATCCAGGATAAATTTTTTTTATTTTATGTAGTTAAATTTTGTAGTATTTTCTAATTTAGGTATCATTTAAAGTTGTAAAAATACAGACAGTATAGCATTTCAAAAGACAGTGAAAGTTATGTAAATCACTGTAAACATTACATAAAAGGGATATTCTTTGGTACTAAATAGTGATTATGTTGTTATTAGCTTAAGACTTGGTCTGGGCAAGAGACAGGGATCCAGCTGCTTATTCCCTTATTCCTTCTCTTTCCTCACCTAATTTTGATTTGTATACTAAGACTGTTTCCAGCTGCCTTAATGAAGTCTCATCAGTTTTAATAAATATTCTGTTGATTTTATTTAACCTTCTGTATATATAGTTCATGTCATTTGCAAGTAGTTATCACTCTGACTTATTCCTTGTTAATACTTATACTTCTTTTTTCATTTTTTTATTGCTTTAGCTAAGATTACAGAATACTGCTAGGATTAGTGTTAGTTTCTGTTATGTATTCTTTTGTTTTGATATGGAGATTTCCTTATAGTCTTAATGTTTTGAAATCAGATTTCGATGTTAATTCATGATCAAATACCTTTTTCTTTTTCCTTTTTTCAATGACCAATGTGATAATATGTGTGTCAAAAATAAACACAAAAATTGTTACAGATAACATATAGAATAAATATGTTATATATACCTATGTTAAGGAATTGTGTTTAGATTTTTTGAAACTTTTTATTCATTTAATCTTCCCAAACACATTATTATTAGGTGGACACTGTTTTGTTTTTTTTGTTTTTGTTTTTGTTTTTTTTTTAATCCCCCTGCCCGTTGTGGTTGAGGAAACAGTATTAGAGAAGAACTAAAGGAACATTTCATTGCTGGTATGTGTTGGGGGTGGTTAATTTAAACTTAGGGTTATGAGACTCATGGCCTCTTAACCATTATGCTATGCTATATTGCTTTCTGGTAAAATCTCATGTAGTCATGATGCCTCCAAATTCAATATACTAAATTTTAATCTGGAATTTAGTATATGTACTCTTTTTTTTTTTTTAAGATTTTATTTATTTGACAGAGAGAGATCACAAGTAAGCAGAGAGGCAGGCAAAGGGAGATGGGGAAGCAGGATCCCTGGAAGCAGGCTCCCTGCTGAGCAGAGAGCCCGATGCGGGCACTGGATCCCAGGACCCTGAGATCATGACCTGAGCTGAAGGCAGAGGCTTTAACCCACTGAGCCACCCAGGCGCCCCAGTATATGTACTCTTAAATGAGATTGGTTATGTAGTATGCTTTTGTACATATGGGCTATCTAGGTAAGGTTAGCTAATAAAATCATTAGGAGCTGTTTAGGTTTTCCTTTGTTTTTGGAATTATTTAGTGTTGGATTAGGTTAAATCATTCAAAATTAGTGATATTTAGACATGTTTTATTGTTTAACCTCAGTACTTACTATTGTGAAGATTTGGTGCATATGACTATATAGGAGGCGTACTATGTATCTAGAGCAAGTTTTAGAGAAGCTTTCCACATTTTGACAATTAACCTTTTAGGTTTTCTACCTCTTCCAGAATCAATTTTTAAAATGTTTATAGATTTAGATTTGATTTCATTTAGATGTATATGTATGTATGTATATATAAGTCTGATGTTTTCTCTTAAATCTATGTAGATAGATTCCGTTCTTATTCCTGATTGTTTTGTTTTGTTCTCAGTAATGTTTGCCAGATGTTGATCTATTTTACCAATATTTGCAAAATCCAATTCTATGTTTCCTTTATAAGTTCTGTGTATCTTCTAATTTATTAATTTTTGCCTTTGTATTTAGTATTTCCACCTTTCTGCTTTTTTGAGGGAGTAGTTATTGTTACTCTTTTTATACGTGAATTCAACATTTAGTGACTTTCCAGTCGTATATTATTAACAAGGATTTTGGGCTGTGGGTTTTCATCTGATTTTGTTTGGGATTTGACTTCTTTTTTTCTTTCACTGTTTAAAAGATTTTTTCTTTTCTGGTATACTTCCTAAGGTGTTGCATTTTTTAAATTCTTGATTTTTAGTTTCAGTGTACTGTTTAGAAAACATGATTTCTGATAGTTTTGGAAATTAAGATTTTCTTATGACTATTTGAGGTTTTAATGAGCATATGAAAAGGATGTGTATTTGAAAGTTAGAGTTCTGTATTTATATATTAAATAAACTGTGATTTGACTATTTCATGTTTTTTTCTTGTGTCTCAAATTCTGAGAGATGTTGATGAAATTTTAATGTAGTTTCATCAAATTCTTTTTATTTCTAATGGAGCTAATCTAAACTTGTGTGCTTTGGCTAGTTTTTTGTAGAATTTCATCATTTATGTATATGATGGTAAGTGATAAAAATATTTCTTTTGTCATCTGAGTTTCCATTTATTAGTTTTGTTTTGACCACTCAGTTTTGATGGATTGATGGAAGTTTTCATGTATCATCTTCCCACCTTTGCCTCTTTAAATCTTCTATGATTAGTAGATCTCTTTCTCCTTTCCACTCTTTTTTGCGGGGGGGATTTTATTTATTTGTCAGAGAGAAAGAGGGAGAGAGAGAGCGCACAAGCAGGCAGAGTGGCAAGCAGAGGCAGGGAGAGAAGCAGAGGCTCCCCGCTGATCAAGGAGCCTGGATCCCAAGACCCTGGGACCATGACCTCAGCTGAAGGCAGCCACTTAACTGACTGAGCCATCCAGGCGTCCCACTCTCCTTTCTACTCTTAATTTTAAACAGATTTATATCTAAACATATTTTTCTGATAGTGTCAGAATGAAATAGTTTTCTCTCTTTCCATCTGTCCCCAATAAGAAAGACTTTTTAGCATATTTTTATTTACAACATTCCTGATTTTGTTGGGTTAATATGGAATTGCATTCTAAATGATGACATTTTACATTTCTTAAGATACACCTTACATCAAAAATATTACTTGTGTTATAAACACATTAGTAGCCAATTAGTTTTTAAAAATTAGGTATTTAATTTTAGCTGTATGTTTTTCTAGCAAATTTCATACTGTTTGATATTATCCTACTTCTTTTTTGTAGATAAGTTGTTAACTCTTTGTGTAAGCTTGTAAGATTTTCTCTTTGGTTTTAGAATCCAGAAATTGTGTGTGTGTGTGTGTGTGTGTGTGTGTTCTTAACAGTTCTGCCTAGGATTTTTGGTCTGAAAACTTACATGTTCTCAGGAAAAAGATGTATATTTAAAAATGTTTCCACTTTATTCTGTCTCCCCTGCCCTCCTTCTGTAATGACATTATTTAAATATTAGATACCATTCATCTATCGTACTTGCTACAAATTTTATTTTGTAATTTCTTTCTCTCCTTTTTTGTCCTATATGTTGAGGTAAATTTTTAGTTTGATTTTACAAATTATTATTTTTGTAATGCCAGTTGTGGATGTAGTACTTCCATGGGTGGTCATATACTTTTTTGAGGGCTTGTTTTAATAATCTGCATTTTATTTGTGAAATAAGCAGAGTTGAATTAATCATAAATACTGATTTATGATCAGCTGTCCATGCAAATGTTTTAATTTATTTATGAAATTGCTTATTAACTTTTAATAATACTCATGAATTTTTACTTTTTAATAACAAACACACATGAACTCTACTTAAAACAAAAGCTGTAACTTTGAAAATAACATATCTAACCGGATAGTCTCTTCATTTTCATTTCCATCCCTCTGTTTTCATTTGTGATTGTAATCATCTTGAATCCTATGTTTATCCTCCCTCTTATTTCCTTTTTATTGCAGCTCTATGAATTCTTGAAGGTATATATTTTTAATTTTTATTGTTTTCACTTTAGAAACTTTTTTCTACCTTGATAGCTAAAAGATATTCATGTATCTTTTCTACCAAGAGTTTTAAAGTTATGTTTGCAACATTTATTTTTTATTTTTTAAAAGATTTTATTTTATTTGATAGAGATCACCATTAGGCAGAGAGGCAGGCAGAGAGGAGGGGGACGCAGGCTCCCTGCTGAGCAGAGAGCCCAATGTGCTTTTTATAACAGGTATGAGGTGGGGATCCAATTTAATTTTTATTATATATGATTTTTTGTATTGTTGTTAATTTTACCTCATTGAAAAGTTAATGCTCTCCCCCATTGAACTGATAAGCCATTTTTGTCATATACAAAAGCTTTATTTACATGGTGCTCTTTTTTCCCTTGTGCTGTCTTTTGTTTCATCCTTCATTTGTGAATACCATCCTGTCTTCATTGCTGTAGATTCAAATAATCTCTAGTATTAGAGAGTATTCAAAGTAATTAAAAGTAGTATTCAAAATAATCTCTAGTACTGGAAAAGTAGGTTTGCTTTTCGTCTTCCCTTAAAGTGTCATGACACTTTATTTTCCTTAGAAATAGTAGAATAATCTTTCCAAGTGCTCGGAAAAACCCTTGAGTTTTTATTAACTTAAGTGATTGTATAGACCAGTTTGGGATCATTAACATATGGTATTGAGTCTTTCGAGCCACAAACAGAGTATACTTCTTTTATTTATGTCTTTAATATCTCTTCAGTTTATAATTTTAACTGTAGAATTTTTGTACATCATTTATTCTAGATATTTGGTAATTTTTGGTAATAATTATATGGTGCTTTAAAATATTTATTTGTTACTGGTGTGTACACATGCAACTGGCTTTTGTATATTTATCTTATATCTAGCCATCTTGCTAAACTTTTCTATTTTAATACTTTTCCAGAGATGATTTTGGATTTTCTATGTAAAAGATTATATCATGAATAAATTATGGCAGCTTTATTTATTTCTAATTTTTATGCCTGTAATTTTATTTTTTCTTTTTATACTAGGTAAGATTACTAATAAAAGTTGATTAGAAGTGATGATAATGGATATTGTCTCATTACCAATTTTAAAGGACAGTTCCCTAGTTTGATGCCTAATGTTTTTTTAAATATTTACATGTGTTACTTATATGAGCTTACATGTATAAAAAGGATTCTGTTTCTAAAGAACTGAAGAATACTGTAAAATTTTAAGTTTTGATGTGTGCATGTATGTTTTCCTTTGAGTCCTGGTGACTCGTGAAAGTTTCACTCCAGGCCCCCTGGGAGTGAGTGGGGAGATAGTTGGTTTGTCAGTTATTTCTCTGTCTTCCTACCTCCTGTAAAATCAGACATGATGAGCATGGTATCATAGTTTACAGTAATCATTAATGCATATAATATATGAAAAACCAAATTTGGCTTGTGAAAGCCATTTTCAAATGTCACTGTGCAATGTGGCTAAGTAGATGAAGTGAAAGTTGAACTTATAAAGTGACCACTTGTCTGTATTTTGACAAACTTGTCCTAATTTTCAAGAATATTCTCCTTGTCAGGATATCTTGTTTTATACATATGATGGATAACTTTTGAAAGTTTTTCCTTTTCTTCTTCAGTTAACTGTTTTAGCACAATCTGTCTTTGCTTTTTAAAAATTACTTGTTCTTAATATTTTAAAATGTCCAGCAATACTTTCTTTGTCTTTTTAGCCTTGTTGATGCAGGTTTAGATCAGAGTTTCTTACAGCGTGGTTTGTAGACTATTCATTTCCTGTAGAGCTTGCTAAAACTGTAGAATTCTGTGCCTCACCCCAGATTTATTGTTTCAAGCCCAAGGGTTGGACTAGGGCATTCTTAACGGGAATCCCAAAGTATTCTTCTGTACTTAAAGTTTGAAGACCACTAGTTGAAATTAATTAATATTCTTACTGATGAGAATGCTTCAATACTTGTATAAATTGACTGTGCGGCGCCTCCAGGGGTTGAATTATTACAGTACACCCAGTTTAACAGTGGAGCAGTCTTTGAACATATAGACTTTCTTCTATTTCAGGTGTGTCTCCCCATCAGTTCACAAAGCTTTCCTATTGTAAGGGAAACACCTTCTGCCTCAGGCTTTCATGGCCAACATCTGTATGGAAATCCAAAGCTTCAGGTGCATAGGTGCGACACTTGTCCCTCACCCCCAACTTCAGCAGGGCAAATTTAGTCTTTCTATTAATTGACTCACACATTAAGGAATTGGGAAACAATTGTATATGCTAGGGTTGTAGTGTTCCTCTTTCTATTCTTTTTGGAGGGTGTGTGTGTGTGTGTGAACCAAATCATATGAAAGCTTATGTATACCTTAAAGAAATATAATAACATTACTGCCCTTTGTACCTCCCTAGACATAAAACAGAGGTTCTTTTTATTCTGGCCATTTCCTTTGTGACTCACTCAACCTGTCCCTTCCTTCCACATCCCACTAGTTGCTATCTTGACTTTTCCAAGTTAATGTTACTGTGGTATAGTTAACAAAAAATAAAATAAAACACCCATTTTATTTTCAAGATTTTATTTATTTATTTGAGAAAGAGAGAGAGACAGAAGTAGCTACAGAGAGCATGAGTGGGGAGGAGAGGGAGAAGCAGGGTCCCCGCTGAGCAGGGAGCCCAACGTGGGGCTCGATTCCAGAACCCTGGGATCATGACCTGAGCCGAACGAAGGCAGATGCTTAATGACTGAACCACCCAGGTGCCCCAAAACACCCATTTAAAGTATATAATTAGATAAATTTTGGCAATTCCAAAAGATCCACTTGTGTCACTTTTTCTATTTAATATCTCCACACTCCTATTCCAGGTGAGCATTGATCTAATTTCTATCACTACAGGCCAATTTTGGTTGTCTTAGGTCTTCACGTAGATGGAATCTTAAAATTCCTTTTTTTTTTTTGCATTTGACATTTTTTTCTCAGCAAAATGCTTTTGACATTGAGCCACATTATTGCATGTGTTAGTATTTCTTTTTAGTGCTAAATGATATTTCATTACATGAATATTACAAACTGTGTGATCATGTTTCTGTTGGTGGACTTTTAGGTTGCTTGCAGTTCTTGGCTGTTATGAGTGATATTGTCACATGTACATTTGTAAGTACATCTTTGAGGAGACATATTTGCATTTCTCTTGTTCAAATACAGAGGAGTAAAATTAAGTGGTTGTACTGTTGTACATTACCATCAGCAATGTATGAGGGTTAAAGTTGGTCTATTTTTTGGTCAACACTTGGTGTAGTTAACTTTTATGTTTTAGCCATTTTAGTGAGTATGTAGTGGTACCTCATTGTGGTATTAATTTATATTTCCCTAATGACTAGTGGTTTTAAACATTTTTTCATGTACTTATTGGCTATTTTTGGAGAATTTTTCAATTATACTTCTCATATACAGTTGATCCTTGAACAGTATGGGGGCTGGGGCACTGACCCCCTCATGTAGTCAAAAATCTGTATGTACCTTTTGACTCTCCCACTATTTAACTACTAATGTCTTACTATGACCGGAAGCCTTACTGATAACATAGTCAATTAATACATGTTTTGTATATTATATGTATTATATACTGTATTCTTTTTTTTTAAGATTTTATTTATTTGAGAGTGAGGGAGTGAGAGGGAGTAGCAGACTCCCTGCTGAGCAGGGATACAGATGCGGGACTCAGTCCCAGGACCCTGAAATCATGACCTGAGCTGAAGGCAGATGCTTAACTGCTGACCAGTCACCACTATATACTGTATTCTTACAATAAAGTAAGCTAGGGAAAAGAAAATGTCAGGGTGCCTGGGTGGCTCAGTTGGTTAAGCATCTGCCTTGGGCTCAGGTCATGCTCCAGGGGCCTGGGATCAAGCCTTGCCTTGGGCTCCCTGCTCAGTGGGGAGCCTGCTTCTCCCTTTCCTCCCCACTCATGCTTCCTGTGGCTGTCTCTCTCTCTCAAATAAATAAAATATTGAAAAAAATGTTATTAAAATAAGAAAGGAAATACATTTGCAGTGCTGTAGTGTATTTAATAAAAAAAAGTGCCATGTAAGTGGAATTGCACAGTTCAAACCTGTACTGTTTGAAGGTCAACTGTTTTATCCAATTTTATATTCTTACAGGATCATTAATAATAGTAGCTACTTAATTATTCCACACCTGAAAGTAGCTAAAAAAAGTTAAAGATGTTGCTAGAGGTACAACATTTTAGGAGCAAATACTGATATGCTCATAAAACAAAGTGAAACTCCACAGTTTGTCCTTCATTTTATTATTTTTTAAAACAGCTGTTAAAAAAGGCTCACTGCTGAAGATTGATAACCCTTTTCAGGGGTGCCTGGGTGGCTCATTTGGCTAAGTGTCTGACTCTTGGTTTTGCCTCAGGTCATGGTCTCAGGATCCTGAGATCAACCACCCTGTCAGGCTACCCCTTCAGTGGGGGAGTCTGCTTCTCTTTCTCTCATTCTGCTACCTCCTTCATGCTTGCTCACTCTCTTTCAAATAAATCTTTAAAAAAAAATGGAAAATCCTTTACTTCATGCCTCACACTAAATTAATGTCTTTGATAATTAGTTACACACGAGAAATCTTTATGATGTATTTTTTGTTCTACAGTGTACAAAATATTTTAACATTGTAGCTGGTTTGGAAATTTGGAAAGAACTTGGAGGACCAATGATGGGTGGGGTAAACTATGGAGAGGTAATAAGCATTTGGGACAGAAAAACTTTTCTTACTGTTTTTGGTCCAGGAGAGAACAAGAAAGAAGGTCTGTTTTGAGCTGGAAAAGGAAATAGCTCCTGCTTGCTCGGTTTTTGTTGGTGCTGTTCGGCCTGGAAGTGGGTGAGGTGGAGGTGAGGGTCCTAGGCCTGAGGGCAGGATTGGCTGCAGAGCTGAGAGCTAGGTCCTCAGTGAAGCTGGGTGTGGGGGAGCAGTGTGGAGACAGGGACCAAGAATAAAGAAGCATTAACTGCAAAGGTCTATTACTAGGGGAACACTGATGTGAGAACCAGTGGTTCACTCCCGTATACACAAGTGTGTATGTTACAGTTCATGCCAGAATACATGCAAAATCAAGTATCTGCTTTTTTTGGGGTGGAGCTACAGAAACAACTTTGAGCTGGGGTGTGGGGCTTGCTGTATCCTCCACTGAGGCCTCTGAGCTGGTCTGGGTTTCTCATCAAGAAAGCCCTTGAAGTCTTCCCATGAGGCCTTAGACAGACTGTGGGACAGAGCAGGGCTGAGGAAGAAGATTTAAAGGAAACTAGCAGCAATCCGGTGTCTCAGGTTTAAAATGCTCAATTTTTAGAAGCAGCAGCTTTCTGCACAGGCCTCCTGGGGTCAGTGGATACTCTTTGTGCCTATTTTGGTCACACCATATGGATTCTCAGAACTGACTTCTGAGTTTCTTCACCAGTGGGACCAGGACTTCAAATCAGTGATAAGACTGCAGAACTAACAGAAACTGACGGTATGTGTTTCCTTCCTTGCTGGTGGCTTTAGGGGAAGGGCACCCTTGCACCTGAGCCTGTTGCAGCTCTGGCTGGATTGATGAAGGCAGCATAGGAGATGGCTGGATTCAATCCTTGGTAGGAAGCTTAGATTTCTGGGGCTGTGGGAACCAGAGTAGCCCCCTCAGGGTATGGGGTCCTATGTGAGGAGGTATGGTCCTAGGTCTCTGTGAATATTGATTTTATTTGGTGTTGCCATTGGCTTCCTCTTGGCTGTCTTGAAGTTGGAGTTTGGCTCAGGCAAACTCTAGCCTTAAGGTTTAGTTTTCTGATGGAGGCAAATGCCTTCCGTGTATTCTAGACTGTTCCTGTGGTGATCAGGGACCTTCTACCCCAGGTACTGCTGTAATTGCTGGTAGAGCTCAGAGTATCAGGTTTAATGTTCAAAGGGAGGGGACTGACCTACAGAGCTTTTGTTCTTCCTCTTGCTGCTGCATTAAGATTTCAGGGGTCTCTCTGTAGACGAGAGAGTGGGGCTGTGGGAGGGTCTGGTCTGGAGGCAGGCAGGGTGTGTGGTAGGGAAATACTGGGAACCGGCTGCCTCCCTCCATGTTTTCCTTATTGATCATTTTTGTATCAGGTACAAATAATTTGTATGTTGCTATTGAGTTGTAGGAATTTATATGTTCTGAAAGTTTCTTTCATTATATGTATATATTGTTTCTTAATGTGTATGTAGCTTGTCTTTTTATTTTCTTACCAGTTTTTCTGAAGTCTAAGTATTTTAACATTGATATTCATTGTCCCATTTTTTTTCTTTCATAGGTAGTGCTTTGACCTAATTTCATGAACTTCAGTTTATGAATTTTTTTTATCCTGTGTTTTCTTCTAAAATGTTTTATTAGCATTTACATTTAGGTCTGTGATCTATGTAGAGTTTACTTTTTTGTGTGTTCTGAGGTGTAAGAGTCAAGGTTCATATGAAATAAATGAACCTTTGTGTTGTAGTTCATTTATACTCCTGGATACACTGGAAGTGTTCTATTGCTGATAAGTTATTCATTCACCATTTCATGTTTATGGACCATTGAGATTTTTTTTTCCCTTTGAAATTCACATTTGTTTCTTCTTTTGGGTTGGTTTTACCATTTTTTTTTATTTGAAGGAGTCTGTTATAGTCTAAATACTTTTCCCCCCCACTTAAATGTGTTTTGTGAGTATCTTTTCCCATTTCAGGAGGTCTTTTTACTCTCTTTATGGTGCCCTTTCATGAACAGAAGTTTATTTTATTTTATTGTTTTTAAAGATTTTATTTATTTGACACAGAGAGAGATCGAGAGATCACAAGTTGGCAGAGAGGCAGACAGAGAGAGGGGGAAGCAGACTCCCCACAGAGCAGAGAGCCTGATTCAGGGCTCAATCCCAGGATCCAGAAATCATGACCTGAGCGGAAGGCAGAGGCTTTAACCCATTGAGGTACTCAGACACCTCCAGAAGTTTATTTTTAATTAGTCTCACTTGTAATTTGTTTCCTTGAACTTCCATACCTTTTCTTTTAAAGATTTATTGAGAGTGAGAGAGTGTAAGGGAGAGTGAGAGAGATCACGGAGGGATAGGAAGGGGGAGAAGCAGACTTGCCACTGAGCATGGAGCCTGATGTGGGACTTGATCCCAGGTCCCTGGGTTGACCTGAGCTGAAGGCAGATGCTTAAAGGACTAAACCACTTGGGCACCCCCCCATAAACTACTTTATAAAGATATTCTCTTTTATTGCCCTCTACTATTTTTCTTGTTTTGCCCTAGTATTTAAGTCTTACTCAACTTGGATTTGATTTTACACATTGTTTGAATAGGTGGCCAAATTCACTTTTCCCTTCTGGAAAACTAGCAACTCTACTGAAAAGTTTGTCTTTCTTCCCATTAATACTCCACCCGATGACAAAATTTTTTTCTTGACTTTGGACCTTTTTAAAGGAAAACAGATCTCTGGGACTCTGAAAGGGTTTGTTTTGTTTTGTTTTGTTTTTTTCTTTTGTAATAGCTTTACTGAATTTTGCGTAAATATAACTAGGCATAAATTTATTATGTTCTATTGTATGGCTCTTATGCTCTACAGCCAAAAACCAACTATTAATTAGATGTAAGCAAAGCTAGTAAAATTTAGATAACAAGGTTGACTTGACAGATGGTAATGTTTCACAGAAGCTAACTTAAGCACTTGCAACTTCAACCAAGGAAATTAATATACGTGTATCAGAATATTTTTGTAAAATATTATTATTAAACTTTGGAGGTAGATTGTACTGCTGTTGTCATCCACATTACTTTTGTGACCCTGTTAGTCATTTGATAGCCATTGTCTTAGGGTGGTGTTCTCAGCCTTTTTGTTGTAGAATCTTCATAGATGTACCTCCATGTTTGATCACATGTTATTTTTATTTTTTTGCTAAAGCTCTGTAATTGTAATTATTGCAGTATCTTTGAAGCAGAATGTTGAAACAGGTTGTATGATTTAGTATAGAGTGGAATATACTTCTGTGTATAAGAGGTAACAATTACAGCTTACTTTTAAGTTAGTGCCCAACAAATATTATTTATTAGAACCCATGAGTACTTTGCCTTGTGAATATATCTTGGGGGTTGGACAATCAGGAGAGTAAGATACTCCTGTGCAGTGTGATAACTGCTTTTGCAGACACTTTGAGCTAGTATCATACATATGCTGGAGTAATAATGTGTTGTAATTATGGCTAGCTGCCTTAGGGGTCGTTTTACTTTCTTGTGGTGAAGGTTTTAAACCTTTTCAGGTGCTGCCAAAAATATTTAGTATTTGAATGCATATTACAAACACAAAGATGTTGAGAATTATTGGGTAGAAAGACAGCATGTAGGCCCAGACCAATATTGGCCAATATTTCTGTGAATATGTCAGTTTTTGCTCTGTGAACTGTCAGTACATGTATTTATTTGTTTGTTTATTTAAAAGATTTTATTTATTTATTTGACAGAGATCACTAGTAGGCAGAGAGTCAGGCAGAGAGAGAGGGGGAAGCAGGCTCCGCTGCAGGGCTCAATCCCAGAATCCTGAAATCATGACCTGAGTCGAAGGCAGAGGCTTTAACCCACTGAGCCACCCAGGCGCCCCAGTCTTTGATTTTCTGCTTTCTTCCTTTGTAAGCTATCTTTGAGAGATCATGTATTTTCTCACTCCTATATGTTCATTACTATTAAGTTTGTACATTCAAAATTAATTAAATGTTATACCCTTACATAAACTCTTGTTTCAGGTTTTCATTTGCCTGTTGTACATTTCTGCTTAGATATTTAGTCACCTCATTATCATGCCTGTACATTTAATTATAATTTCTTTGTTTTAAGCAGATTGAGAAGTAAGTAATACACAGAAAGCTTATAGTTTTGTGGTGGTGGGACATGCCAGAAATGCATACATGATATTCAAAGTTAAATGAAATATTTATAAGATGTATTGGTAGGATGAAGAAGAGGATCTAAGAAGAATAGGAAAGGCTTTTTCAAGGAGGAAGTGGTTGAAATGAAAGACTACTAGGTAGATTGACAGTATCATTATAGGCAGGGGAAGTCCATGAGCAAGGGAAAACAGAAGAATTTGGTGCCATCTGTTATCTACCAGTAGCTTCATGTGGCTAGATATGGTATAATAAAAAATACTTGGGCTTTTTCCTTGGTTCCTGCCACTGAGCCTCTAGAATCCTTGGAATTTACTGTCTTTTGTATGCTAATGAGTTAACTCCTGGTTGGGAGACTTCTGGTGTTGGTTGTAAAACTTCAGAAAACCAACCACTGTGATTAGAGGATTAGAATTTTCAGCCCACTCCCCAGTCCGGCGGCCAGGAGAAGGGCTGGAGATTGAGTTCAGTCAGTGATGGACAAAGATTTAGTCAATCCCACCTATGTATTGAAATCTCTAGTCCCTTCCATACTTTTAATGAGTGCTCAGTTAAAAAAAGAAGCGCTCTGTTAATGGTAGTTTTAGGTGAGAACTTAGCATATATGGTTAATTTTTCCCTTCCTAATTGTTTTTGAGACTTATTCCCTTGAAAATACAGAATTACATCATTAGTATATTGTGAGAATATAATTGCTTTTAAGGAAGTTGTAATAATAAGGGTCCAATTAGGACACAGAAACCACAGTATTTTGAATAGGGAAAGTTTAATATAGGGAAATATTGACCAGTAACATATGACTGGCTAGAAAAATGTAAAGAAAACTCTTAACGAATAATGGAAGGAGTAAATTTGGGACAGGTCTGCCCTCAGACAGAAATTCAGGTCTTGCTGTAGTTGTGATTGAAGTCCACTGGGCAGGGGGACATGTTTGCTGAGGTGCTGAAGACTGGGACATTTGTGCAGATAGCTTTATGGGATGGAAAAAGAAAGTCATTTAGAGCATATGATTTATTAAACTTAGCACCATGTCTCAATGATTGGAGTTCCTAATAGTCGGTAGGGTGCATTATGTCTGTAATGAGTATGGCCAAAAACTGTATTTGCTTTAACAAAGAAATCAATTGCGACACATACAGCTTTGAGGAATTATATAGTATTGTAGTTTGAGAGTTCTCTGTGGAGCATATTTATTTTGTTTTATTAGTCTAAGGGATTTTATTTTTGGACTGCAAGTTCATTGTGAAAATTTAAGTGTAGAAACCAGAGATAACATGAAGATATATATTTTATTTAAACTTTAGATCGTATAGTTCAAAGATATGATTTGGTTTACAAAACTTTTGTTTACCCAGATGTTTTCCAGAATATAGGCACTCAATTTAAAAACATTGTCTATCCCAAAAGATGGGATAGTTGGGGTTTTTGAATGCATGTTCCTGTAGAAACTGTATTCCTTGGTGATGGGTTCTTATTTGGCCTGGAAATGTATTTAACTCTGTATGAACTTAGATTATGGTGCTATCTAACAATATTTTTTGGGGAAAATGCATTTAGTCTGTTTATGATGCATTTCTGTTATCTGCCAATTAATAAGGATGGGGGCTTCTATTGGCATGGACATCATGCAGCTGTCAGATTGGTTGAAGAGTTGGGGTGGCAGGTAAGAATATGGACTGAGGGGAGGAATGCTGGGAAGAACCAACTATATCGATTGCTCTTAGCTACCTTTCTCTTTTCTTTACTTTTCTTATTCCTCTTTTTTTTTTTTTTAATTTTATTACTTGAGTGCTTAAGATCAATTGTGGCTCTGGGATTCTATACAATGATAGGGAATATCTTTTTAAATTCAGAATTTCTGGAATATTTAAGCCTAAATGTAAATAGTGAAAAATAAAAATGCATGCCTTCAGATTTATATACCCATTGAGGTATATAATTAGTTTTTTGTAATGCCAAAGTGCTGTTAACCCAAAAAGATTGAGGTAAGCCTTGACTCTATGATGCTAGAAAATACAGGATTACCTCAACAATAATGCAGTTATTGTCTAGATTATTTGCAATTGAAAATTTCAACAATATTTTACTGTACACTCACATTGAAGTAGGATTGACAGGACCAGAACTAGGAAATGAAGCTTTCTGTGGGATTCTAGATAGACTGTAAGAGGGTGTGGGAAGTTAGTTTAGTAAGTGGATTTATGTATACTTCTTGTTCTGTCTCCAATAATCAGTTAGTATATTCTTTCCTGTGGATGAGTTCAAGTCCTATGACCTGACTTACTCCAGCTTATTTCTGCAAACTTTTCTATAGTCACTTATTCAGTCAATATTTATTGAGTGCCTACCACATGCCAGACACTGTATTAGTTATCAGGAACACATTGATGAGCAAAATAGCCTGTGCTCTCTTGAGACTTACAGTCTGGTGATTAACCATGGTATATTATTATAATTTGTGGTAAATGCCAGGAGACGCTCCAACCTTAACAGAAGGAAAGTGGTATGTAAATTTGGGTTGGTAGATAAGGACAGAGAGAATGTAGAATAGATGATATTTTTTTCAATTAGTGTGGTTACAGCACAGAATTGCTCCCATACATTATTGGAAGAGCCTAGTGTGCATTGAAGGTTTTTTCCAGTGTCCTCAATCTATTGAAGTATGCTTGTGTTTTGTTTTGTTTTGGCTTATATAGTTGGTAGAGTCAGAGGCAGGTTTGGGGCTCACAAAGAAGCCACATGAAGGACAGATTTATGTGTTTGGAATTATCTGTCTAGGAAGTTTGGGGATTTCTTATTATGGGAAGAGGTAACATGAACTAGGGCAGTTTAGTGTTACCAGGTAGATCCAGAAGATATTTGCAAAAGTAGTTATATGTATGGTTGTGTGCCTTAAAGTTAGTGATATGATTAATCCTTTCATTGATAGCTGACTGAAATACCTCAGGTGCCTAGCAGTGTTTTAGTGAATGTGATCCCGAAGTTTCTGAATGCCTTGGAATTTTCTATCAAATTAGGATTTTCCCCTCCTTTTCTTAAAAAAACTTGAAGGTGTTTTTAGAGGTTATTCCAAGAGTTACCTTTTTTTTCCCCCCTGCAGATGGAAACCTTTGACTTTCTTTCTTTTGCACTAAACCAAGTTTTATATATATATTTGGAAAATCAAGAGCCATTGACTGACTTAGGAGTCATTCACCCCTGAATGTAGAAAGCTTTCCTGCCTTGTAGTCAGTGGTGCTCCTCTTTTTTTTTTTTTTTTTTTTTGTGCTATTATTTAAGTATTTTACGTAGAAGATGGTATTGGATTTTTACACTGAGTTTTCATTTTTCATTGAATCTTTAATCTCCAAAATCAAATATAGAAAGAATATGGAAAGGGCATGGACTCTGGAATTTGAAAAACCTGTTTTCATACCTGTGTCTATACTTAATGCTTTCTTGAAGCCTTTGTTAGCTATGAAGCGAGAGTAGCTTTTTGGAGGGTGTATGTGTGCACACATATGTGCATGTGTGCTCATATTAAGTGAGATTATAAACTAGAAGCACTTAAAACACTTGGCATACAGCAAGAACATAATATATGCTTACCTTCTTTCTTTGGTCTAAGCCAAGTAAGTGATTCCTTTTTCTTACAATCTCAAGAAGTTATGCTGTATATTTACTGAAACAGATTTAAAACAGACCCAACATTAGGTAGGTTCAACAGGGGGAGGGATAGAATTTCTGTAGAACTCTGAGTCTTAACTTATATTGGAATTCCTGATGCTTCTTTTTCCCAGAAGTGTGTATTGTACTGTATTTTGCACATAGTGGGCACTTAAAGATGTAATCATGCAATAAAAATAACATTGAGGAAGGAATCAGAAGGCCTGTGTGAAGTCTTGGCTTGTTAGCTTATTGATTTCTGTGGTGTTTGCAGTTACTGAATTTCTTTGAACATTGTGTCTTGCCTTTCTTGGTCCAGCGGTGTGAACAGATTGCATCCTCCTCCTTATACTTTAGTATATAAATTCATACAAAAAAGACCTCAGAGTTCAGAAAATGAGCTCTAGCGAGGGAAGTGGGTTGGATCCATCTTGGATCGAAAGTTGCTAGTCCAGGAGGAGAGAATCCATATGCAGGACATTTTTAGTTGAGGAGCAGGTTGTATGCAGACCAGAAGTGTGATAAATAGAAAGGTGCAAACCTTGAAAGAAAGACCAGGGTCTTAATTACAGCAGGAATAGCAACAGCAAAAACATATAATTGTAGGAAATGAAGGTGCAGGTTTTCAAAGACAGGAAAAGCACAGCTGGAAGATGCCAGTAACAAAGGAGAAAACTACAAACTTCTGTGCCATAAACTTAGAATTTTTCTCATAGCTCACCTCTTTTGATCTCTCTCCCGTTTCTTGCTAACCAAACTAAGAAAATTTTTTCACCTTTTTCCTTCTCACTCAGCCTTCTTCTCCATCCCAGTAATTTTCTCCTCCTTATTTCATTTTCTGTCAGAATTCATGAAATCATGAACTATGCTAGAGATACACCTGGATTATTTTTTTTCTAAGATATTTAGTTGACTTTATTGTGAAAGATAAACAAAACATCAAATTATACCTACAAGCTATAAAATGTCAAAGATGTTGCTCCTCTTTAATAAAATATTATTTTATTAAAATTTAATTTTAAATTAAAAAATGCACTCTGTCAGTCAACTCTCACCATAGCAGGTTACTCCAAAAGTTAGTGGTGTACCAAAATACAGTCATCATGTTCACAGATGTTCAGCTTTGTTAGGATGGCTCTTCTCCACGGGTACCTCATTCTTCTGGGGCCAGTGAACTACCCAGGGTCATGTTCTTAAGGAAGTTACAGAAGTTCGGGAGGGAAGCCCAATCCTGCAAATACATTTCATATCTGCATGACTGTCTTTAATATATCATTGGTCAAAGCGTGTCACATGGCCAAGCCCATCATCAATGCAGCAATGAAATTCTCTCTCTAGTGGGAAGAAATTAAAAGTGGAAAAGGGTATGGATACAGAGATAAGAGAATTGGGAGTCTAACATGGGCCCTTTAATCTTTCTGAGCTTTATATTTCTGTTTACATTTAACTTGTCATTAATGTGTATAATATTTTGTGTTCCATCACTTTAGCTTAATATGATTTTGTGAAGATAAGTTCTATATAGGTTATATATTTGCTATTTAAAAATATGCACTTGTTTGCTTGACTCAAACTGTGGCTCTAGGGCCATCTATATAAAAATCATCTAAGATACTTATTAAAAATGCAGATCCCTTAGCCTTCAACCCTAATCCCTCTGGAATCACAGTCTCTGGGGCTGAGGCCTGAGAATCTTGATTATTACCAAACTCATCAGGTCATTCTTCTGCACGTTAAAGTTTAGAACCACTTCCTTAGTCTGAGGACATTTGTATTGTTTCCATTTTTCCAGCATTGTAAATAATAGCTGGTAATGTTTGTATAAATGACTCATTTGGGGAGGTGTTCAGTAGTCTTTCCCTGATCCATGACCAGGGAATTTGCTGTTGAGGGAAATAATGCTCTGTGTAAAGAATAGAGTTTGGAGTGCTGGTGGTGGTGAAATTACAGAGAGGTGTATCAAATCTTCCAAGCTTTTTATGTTCAGTAAAATGAGACCTTAGATAAGAATTTCTGTAAAATTTTTCTACATCTTAATATTGTGATGTTTAATATTAACTTAGTCATGGTTCCATTTGCTAGTTATTGGTACTAATTTAAACGAACATAGGAAAGTTGACAGGTTTAAAGAGAATTCTTTTTTCATCTCTGTAAGTGACAATTTGATTTTTCTACTCAACTATTTTATTTTTCCTGGCATTTTATATGACCTTGTTTATATATGCTATTATTTTTATTTTATTGTTAGTCTTGGTTGTTTCAGCTCATTAATAAGGTTATTGGAAATGAAAATCCATTGATGGCATGATGGATACTGCCCATGCTTATCTAATATGCATTCTTTGCTTTTCCTCACAAACAGAACCTTTATGTCATTTTCAAAGTAGCTTTTTGCCTAGCTGAAAAATACATTTCCCAACCTTTGCAACGATGAGTGGCCATGCTATTTTTGTTCTGCTCAAGGAAGCTTTAAGGGGAAGTTATAGATGGGCCTTCTTAAAGGAGTCAGAATGTTTTGGCTTATGCCCTTTGTCTTGTGCCCTTCCTTTTATCTTACCTGGAACTTGGATGGGGTGCTTGAGGAGGAGAAAAGGAGTGACAGACGTTTGATGAATGTTACATGTAAGAGTGTTCAGTGGGAAGACAGAAGGAGCTTAGATCTTTTTTTAACATGTGGAAGGCCTTATCAGATCTAGATTGCCCATCTCCAGTCTAATTATGTTAGAAAAAACACATTGCAGTATATTGAAGTTACTATTTAGATGGGACTCTGTTACATGTAGTTGAATGTAATTTCTAACTTAAACATGCGGTTCCTATAAAAGATATTTAGACGTAGGTTACCTCAGACCTAATTTTCAAATTGCTTTTTATTTTTTCATTTCATTTTGTAATTTGTTTAGGACCCTTCAACTCTGAAGGTATATATGTTATGCATATTTAAATTGTCCAGTACGTTTTGAAGTGCACATTTTACAGTTATAACATTAACAAATCTGTATACAGAATATTTTAAAACCTTATTTTGAAGTAATTTTAAATTTAAAGTTGCAAGATAGTACAAAGAACTTCTACAACTTTTTTTTTTGAACTATTTGAGAGTAAATTGCAGAGACATCATGCTCCTTTAAAATGTAAATACTTCAGGGTGTATTTCCTAAGAAAAATAGATATTTTCTTACATAACTATAGTGCAGTTATCGAATTCAGGAATTTAATATTAATTCAATATTATTATTACACAGTTCATATTCATATTTCTCCAGTTGTCCCAGGAATATCCTGATAGCAGTTAATGTTAGATGCAGTTTGGTTTCCCACATTTGATTATCAGTCCTTTTTTTGTCCCCTTTAATCTGGAAACTCACTCTTTGTCTTTTATGATATAAGCATTTTAAAGATAACAGAGTAATTAATTACTTTGTAGAATGTCCCTCAGTTTGGATTTGTCTGATGCTTCCAGAAGTTTAGATTCTGGTTATGCTTTTTGGGCAGGAATACCATAGGTGGTACTGTTGTCTTGGTGTATCCTACAATATCAGGTGGCATATACTGTTATTTTATCCCATTATTGGTAATATTAAATCTGATTATTTGATTGAGGTGGTATTTGTCATGTTTCTTCATTATAAAATTATACTCTTTCTCCCTTTATAATTTGTAGGAATACAGTTTGAAACTATATAACTATCCTGTTTTTCATCAAACTTTTACCCCATAGTTTTATCATCTATTGAGGATTCTTCACTGGTTTATTACTGAGATGAATGTAAAACATTTTCGAGAAAGATTTCAGCAGATCTTTTTATTCTAGTGAAGACTTCTTTTACACATCATTTCCATTGAGCTTTCTTTATTTCATGGTGCCGTCTTACAGTTTTGTGGGGAACTTGTTTAAAGAAATACGGAGATGTAGGAAGGAACACGGTTCTTAATTAGGGATGTTCAAGGCAGCATTTGATAGTGGGATTCCATCCCTTTTTCTCTTTTCTCTCCAACAGTATAATAGATCATAAAGACCAACATATCTGAAGCAAATGGGGGGCAAGTGATTAATTCTGTTTGGGATCTTTTATGACAGATTAGAGAATGAGATGATCTTCTTTTTCCTCAAATAGATCTTGGGATCCCCATGATGTAATATACACACCCAGTACATGGCCTGTCCTTTGGCATGTCTTTTTCAGACATCCTAGGGGAATGGATGCTGGCTGGCCCTACAGGGAGGGGGAGACACTAGAGCTGCCAGAATTTCATTCAGTGGCCTCAGCTCCTAGTGAAAGTAGCCCAGTGGATAAAACTATTTTCTATGATTCTTCTTAGGCTTAACCATTGTGCATATCACTCCTTTTCTTGTTGGGAGGAATAAATTAGATAGTGAAGAATGGGTCAGAAACTGTTAATTCAGTAAGACTTCTTGGGAAGTAATGTAGAAGTTCCCTTTTGGAAATAGGAGAATGGAGTAAGGGCTTCCCACAGCATGGTTTATTCTTCCTAAAATAGTGAAATTTGTTGAGTCTTTGTCAAGTTCTGTATTTTTTCTTCTCTAGTTTATTTTGTCTTTTATGTTTTTTTTTAACCCAAAGATCATGTATGTATTTTCTTATTCTTGTATATTTTCAGATTTTAAAGTGTAATTTTGGTTTTTCTTCTCTAGCACCAGCAGACGTTTTTGAATCAGCTGAGAGAAATCACTGGGATTAACGATGCCCAGATACTACAGCAAGCCTTGAAGGTATGGCCTCTGTTCTACAGCATACAGTTTAAGTTACACCCTCACCTCTACTGCCTACCATATTTGAAAGGTTTTTAGTTACATTTCGTGGTGTAGTAATAGAAATATAGGAAAGGACTTTTATAATGTAAGAGCCTTACTTGGGCTGTAATTTTAAGCATGTTAGTTTTCATCAGCTTAATGTTCCAAGATACCTTGTAGTGACAGATAATCTTTCTCTGTATGGAACACTTCTCATGCAGAATGGAAGGATATGAATCCATTGTACTTGTACTTAAGATTGTACAAGAGCTGATTGTACTTAAGAGCTATGATGTTAGAGTTTAAATGGGGGTAGAGAGGGGTGCAGTAGAGAAATACAGGGAGGGAGAAGAGGAGAGAGAAAGTTAATAGACAGTAAGAAACTTACATTTTTTTCTTTCCAAGGAGAAATAAAACTTGACTAACATTTAACTAATTTCACCTTAAGAACATTCAATAGCAAGCTGGTTAGTTTATGCAATAAATAAAATGCATCATTTTGGTTGCATCTTCTGATGTTCCCACATTTCCACATGGAGAAACCCAGGTGAGTCAAATCACAGGGATAAGCCCACTGACAAAGATCAAGTGAATAAAAGATGTCTAAGAACTAGAACTGCAGGAGCACCTGGGTGGCTCAGTCAGTTAAACCTCCAACTCTTAATTTCAGCTCGGGTCATGATCTTGGGGTAGTGAGATCCAGTCCTGCCTCGGGCTCATTGCTCAGTGGGGAGTCTGCTTGGTTCTCACTCTCTCCCTCTCCTCCAATGCCTTGCCTGGCTCTCTCTCTCTCTCAAATAAATCTTAAAAAAAAAAAAGAACTAGAACTGCATTTTACGGTCATTTCTGTATTGCTACTAAAGGCTAACAGCAGTTCCTGCTCTCGTAAGGCATACATCAAACTTCAGTCCTTTGGAACTTGCTCCATGAGATAAGTTTAATTATGTAATTTTTGATTCCGAGCCAAAAGTTCTTCATTTGTTTCTAGAGATAATCCTCTCTTTTGGGTGATTGTAATCATGATAATAACTAGTGGTTATTAAGCTCCTATAGTACTAGGTGCTATTCAAAGTATTTTAGGTGGCTAACATCCTCCTGGTAACCCTGTTGAGGTAGGTGCGGGTGTGTGGAAGAGCTGAAATAGAAACCAAGCAGCCTGATCCTGGGGTGCCACACTTAGTTTCCACTTTTACTATAAGCTTTGCTTCATCTTTTTTTCCTATCAGGAAAATATTGAAACAGTACTGTTCAGAGCACTAATGCAGGGTTTATGAAGCAAGCAAAAATGTCAGACCTCAATCTTTATGATTATGACATTTAGATGATTGCTAGTCCTTTCTGTATTTTGATAAATATGACACAGTCACTCCACGTCTGTTTTCAGAAAGTGCCTTTACCATGTATCATGCCTTTACCATGATACCACTCTGTATCTCTGAGTGTGAGGCTATACCCACTACCTTGTCAGGGCAAGTTTGCCGAATTCACTTTTCTTTTTTTTAACTTGGGAAATATGTAAAATATGTTTAATTAAATGAACATAAAGAGTTAATCAAATGATCTATTTTCCACATTTTCTTTGAGGTGAGTTGTGTGTTATAGTCTGTTTTGTTTTGTTTGTTTTTTTAACTTTGGTTTCAGTTACCAGTAGTTGGTGGTGGTGGTAGGAGATCAGTGTACTTAAACCTTAACTATTACCCAGTATAAATTTGTAAGATGTTTAATAATGAGTTGACTTTCTCAGTAATATACGGACAAGGAATCTACTTTTGGGAAACAGGATGTCATTGATTGATTTTAATACTTCTATTTTAAGCATCTATTTTTAGCCCTCCAAAGTAAGTGATCTTCAAGTTATGTAAATCCCTGTTACATTCAGTTTATTATTATTATATGAGATAGTATGTAAAAAGCACTTAGCACATTTCTTGGCACATATTTAGTGTTCGATAAATGTAGCCATTGTTATTGCACATTATAGCTATTTTACTTATCTATATATTGCTGGTGAGTCATTTAAGAGTCTTCTAATGATAATGATACAAAGTTTAAAGCAGTGGTGGTTTTCCAACTGCACTCTTATTTTTTTCTCTCTTCCCTGTCTAACTAGAATTGGAGTTGGAGTGGGTTGGGGATCTCATTCTTCCAGTTGTTCAGGTTTCAAATCTTGGAATCGTTCTGATCTTTCTCCTTCTGTCACCTTTCACATTTAATGTGATAGCAAATAATGTTGGACTCTCTGCTTTAGTCCTTTCTCTCCTATAGTCTATTCTCAACACACAGCCAGAGTGATCCTTTTAAAATGTAAGTCATACCATATCATTTCTGTCCAAAACCCTCCACTGGCTTCCTATTACAGTCTCTGTGTTTGCTAAAGTTCATGAGGCTTGCATAGTCTTATGTGTTCCGGCCTTCTGTTACAAAGATCACTTCATTATTAATATCTGGGTTTCCTAATGTTGTTTCAGTTAGCTGTCCCAGAGCTACTGCTATATTTATTATTAACTCTACAGAGAATAAAGAGATAGAACTGGTCACATCTCTTCTCATTATTTTGGTGTTATAAAGATTCTTGGTTTTCTAGCATCTGATTTCTTCTACATTAACTTCAGAATAATTTTGTTCAGATTCGCTTTTGATGAGAATTATATTAAATTTATATACTTAATTTGGGTAGGATTATCATCTTGACAGGATTGAGTATTTTTATCTAGTTCTGTGTATCTTTCCGTACTCTCAAGCTTTAGAATGTTTTGCTGTTTCCTGCCTACAAGTCTGACATTTGCTTAAGTTTGCCTCTATGTATTCAGCATCCATATTAAAGTTTATAGTTCTTCTTTGCAGAAATGCTGTTTCAAATATTAATTCTCATCCTTTTGTATGGCAAGTTGCAAAAAACACTTTTTGGTTTATTTATTTGTTTAGAAGCATAAGTTTTGTGCTTGGCTTTTGTTAAGGAGAAATGAAAGTAATGGGAAACTAAGAAATTATAGAATTAATTCTTATATTAGTAGTCTTAATAGAAAAAGGAATTACTATTGATAGAATATACTTTATAATCAGTTTATAAAATTAGGATCACATAGAATGATTTAAAATCTAAAAGTGATTTTTGCTATTAAGTATTAGTTGTTATGGAGAAAATTAAATAAATCATTTGAGAATGCATGGAGTTATTCCAAAATGTTTGATGTTCCATTCTTGATATTTGAAGGATAGTAATGGAAACTTGGAATTAGCAGTGGCTTTCCTTACTGCAAAGAATGCCAAGACCCCTCAGCAGGAAGAAACAACTTACTACCAAACAGCACTTCCTGGCAATGATAGATATATCAGTGTGGGAAGCCAAGCCGACACAAGTAAGTTTACTTCTCTTTCTTAATATTTTAATAAGAATGTAATGAAAAACTTTCCTTGGGAGTATATTTTGTTTAAGCAGAGGTGAAGGATAAAGAATCACTTTACTTTAACCTTAGTTCTTTTTAGTGTAATTGAAAAGATTATATGTTTTTATTAACTGCATTATTGTTTTCTCCAGTTGAAATGTAAAAGATTGTATTTGAATTATATATCCTTTCATCGAGCATTTTATTTAGTGTTCATTGTTTTGAGATATAGAACAGCTATAGGTATTACTCATGAAAGAAACAAACATTTTCAGGATATTAAATGGGCAAAGACATTTGTTTTATGGATTTTAAGTGTTGGTAGAGGCCTTAGTGTTATTTTGGAAGGTAAGCTATTGTTTCTAATTACTGATAGGTTTACCACTTAACAGAATTTCCCTTCCCTCAACCTTCGCCACTCCCCAAAATGAAGATTTTAGAATAAAGTTTATTACCATGTAACAAAGTAAACACAATCACACTGACTTATACACATATATACATATATACATATATATGCAAAGTTTTATGTGGGATTTTACTTTTTCTTTATAATGTGAATAGTTCATGCTTATATATAGCAGTGAATTTTTCAAAATATGTTTCGTTACCTCTATATTTCATTATGATGTAATAACTGCACTATATAAAATGTATTTTTTTTATAAAATAAAAGGTATTTATTTTTATGCATTCTATATTTGAGAAGTTTGATTACTAACTTGTATTTGAAGAAAATTTCTGAATTATTATTTTTTAAGATTTTATTTTTAAGTAATCGCTACACCCAGGGTGGGATTTGAACTCACAGCCCCCAGATCAGGAGTTGCCTGTTCTACTGACCGAATCAGTCAGGCACCCCTCTGATTTTGTTTATAGGCTTTCTCAGAGTTAAGAAATAACTAGGAAGAACACAGTTACAAGGTTGTTTATAACTGTTGTCAGTAATGATTATTTTAATGTTTATTGATAAAATATTTTAATTTCAAATTTTCAGGATAATTTTAATATTTTTGTTCACAAATGATCTTATGTGCCAAAAGCTAAAATATTCCTACCTCACATAGGTAATAGGTGATGAAAGAAGTTTTATATATGTGAGACAGACCTAATTGTTTATGTCTACATTCAAGACAAACTATGGTCAGACCCTAGCTACATCTCTAACTTCATTTTCTGTTTTTCTCTTCTTACTTTATAAAACTATGATAATTCAGGATGGCTTGGAATTCTTATCTACCCAGTGCTATTTAATTTCTTTGTTCTTTATACTTGCTGTTCCTTCTGTCTGGAATCCTATCTAGCCTTTACTCCCAGTTTAATTACCTCTGGTGTTATTAAGACTTAGGTCAGGAGCTTCTGTGCTTTAGAATATTTCTCCTGGCTTTTGGGTTGGAGTAAGTGCTTCTCTAGCATGCAGAGCATACTTGGGTCTTAATGAATACTGTGTTATTTTGAAATTATTTGCTTATGCCTTTCTTTCTTTCTTTCTTTCTTTCTTTCTTTCTTTCTGTCTTTCTGTCTTTCTGTCTTTCTGTCTTTCTGTCTGTCTTTCTTTCTGTCTTTCTGTCTTTCTTTCTGTCTTTCTTTCTGTCTTTCTGTCTTTCTTACTTTCTTACCAAACAGAAAGCTTAACAGGGCAGAAAACCATTGATGTGCCTATCAATCCACTAGAATAGTTTGCATAGTTTCTCAAAAAATGTTCATTGAATTATTTTAGATAATATGTATAAAAAAGCTGTTTCAGAACCAATGAAAAGGAATGAGGTTGAGAAGCTTGTTGCAAGAAGTTAGGAAAAAGAGATATAAATAGTGGAGGAATTAGTGTGTGAGAATAACATCTATCTTTCAAGTTTCTGAGACTTGACGGAAAATGAAATTAGGTAGAGAAAGGAAAAAAAGTTTTCAACTGAAGGCAACTGGTTAAAGTGAAGGAAACAGGAAGTTGATTAAACATGGTTTACTGTTCTAGTGGAAAGGATGACAAGATTTTAGACTGATGGCTGTGAATTCTTAATATAGATGGTTGACTTTGTGACATTAAGTAGTATATTCATAGGTAGGTAGGGGAATTAGGATTTATAAGACTTTCCTAAATAAAAGAACAGGTCTTATTTGCTCTATAAAGTCAGCAAGTATTGTTTAAGCCAGATGTTGACACCTGTTCAAGACTTTTGACAAGGAATACTGAAAATGTTATGGACAAAAGAGATATGCATAGATGCTTTTAGGGAGAAGGCAAACCTGATTTCAGAAGGTGTGTATCCCATATGAGTGATAATTAAAAATCGTGTGTGTGTATAGCTCTTGAAAAATATTCATTAAATAATTTTTATAAGGTTTATTTATTTGAGAGAGAGATCGCATGCCCATGCCTCTGTGGGGGTGGGGGTGGGGGATGGGGGAGAGGGAGAGACAGTCCCAAGGGGACATCGCATTGAGCGCTGAGCCTGACATGGGGCTCGATCTCACAAGATCACGACCTGAGCTGAAACCAGGAGTCAGTCCCTCAACCAGCTAAGCCACCCATATGCCCTTCATTAAGTAATTTTATAATTTACTTTAAGGAAATGGTAGAGAAATGGAGTTTCTGATTTCATTACAACCTGATTATCATATTGAGCAAATTGTGTGCTATTGTGATTTATCAATAAAATGTGCTATCCGTCTCACCAAGGTGCTAATTTATACTTATTAATTCAATAAGTTGGATGGTGTGTCCATAAAGTTTGCAGATTATTGAGAAAAACCCTTGTAAAAATGTAATGTGGTGATTGTATTATAATAGTACCAACTGCGAAAAAAAATATGAGGTAACATTCTTTTCCATTTAACACATTTGTACCATATTTCATAATGTTCTAAGAAGTAGAGTTGCCTTTAGGAAATAGATTCAGCATTTAAATTTGGCAGTGTCACAGTAGCGTTACATGGTGTAAAAGTGAGAAAATAAGGAGACATCGTGCAGTCAACAGATTTTTTTAAATTACTATGTTATTGGTCCTAAGAAGAAATGAAGTCTTGTGTGTTGTTAAGTCTTGGAAGGAGTGGCAAAACATGTGAGGAGGAAAAATAGGAAATAATTACAAATATATATTCAAACACAGGCCTCTATTGAGAAAACTGTGTAAATGCTACAGGAGTCTGGTGTACTGGAGCGATCAGAGTGTGAGCAAGTTCTCAAGGGATTGTTCTAGATATAAAAATCCTTTTTGAGCATTTTCTCAATTTTATATGAAATACATTGGTGTTTGAAAGTTGACCATAGTGTAAGTTAATTTTTCAAATATGGCATGTTTTTTAATTAAAACAATTTTTTTTATTCCTTCTTTTCTAAGTATTAAGTCTCTTAAAACCAGGGCTAAAACAATAAGGCCTTGCTGGCTTTATGTGTGCCATCTATTGGTTATGGTGCTGATAACATCTATATTTTGAAATAAAAGTCTCTAATGCTAAATACATAAGATTCCTTGTTGATATAAGCTCCTTTAGGAGGAGCTTTTTTTAAGGACTAGAGGAGGTTAGGTTTTAAAGTAATATCCTATAGAAGTCACATTTGGGGCTCGTGGGGAAATTTTCTGTTATGCGTAACTGGAATGTCAGAAGATAAAATTATATCGCTTTGTTTAAAGACAACACATTTGTGAAACTTCATTTAATATTGAAGAAGTAATTACATTTTCAATAGTTAGTAGGACGATGATTGTCCTTTCTACCTTTCATTTTTGAGAGAAAAAGAAAATATTTCAAGGAAAGCTTATACTCTGCGTAGTAAGGAATTAAGTAGTAATGTACTTCGTGTCTTTTTATTGCATTTGTAATTTTCCATACTCTACTGAATTCTGAGGAAAAGCCCAAATCATTTGTAGTAACATTAGCTAAAATTTAGGCATCTTTTTTCACTACTTAGATTTCTTGTCCAGATTGGATGATGTGGATTGTCAAAGGAATGCTTCCCACCTCCAGTTTAAATTGGAAATAAAATTGTGTTGGAGTTTTGCAGTAAAAAAATACTAATGCAGAGCAGACTAGGAAACAATGCAAGATGTTGCGATATCATAGATGTATACTTAATAGATTTTGCTAAGTTTTTGTGTCATGGCAAACTCTGTCACAGACATGACCATGCAAGTTTGCCCAACTTGAAATCAAATAGTTACATTCTTTCTTTCATGACCATTAAATTCTTTTGAACTTTTTTAAAACAGGAAAAAAACAGTATATGCCCACCAGAACAAAATGTACTACAATTGAGCAATCAAAGTATGGATCAAAAGATGAGAGGGATTTGGGTAGGTAATTTTAACACAGAAAGTAATGCCACATATTATTGGCATAAGTTTTAGAGAAATTGTTATAACACATCAGAATGACTGTTAGGTGGTCAGCCCTTCACAAATTTAGAATCAGAGTATTTTTTCCCCCCCAAAAGGAATTGAATTATTGGGTAAGGATTGCATAGAAAGTGAGAGGTTCTGTCTTAGAACTCTGCTTTTAGATTGCTTGGCCAGCCTCACAGTGATTTAAAGCTCACGTGATAAATAGAGCCAAATCTAATGCATTCGTCTCTGCTAAGGGTAAATTGCTTATGCTAAGCAGTTTAGGATTTTATTAATTGAAAGCTAATATTTTTCCTATTCTTCAAATGTGTTAAACAAGTAACTATGGATAGAAAAGCAATTAATGCAAAGAAAGTTAAATCTTTTTTCCATAGAAATTTCTAATGCATAAAACTGTTTTGATGATTCCCCAAAAGTCAAGGTTAAGCTTAAAAATGTGATGGTACAGTGGTGTGGAAGTTACTTGTAACCGTTTGGATGCAAATAAGTTAGGCTTCTACTCTATTCTAAGCATGTACATAGAATTCTGTTAGGCATGTACTGCAGAATGATTTGTGTAACTTTATGAATTTTCTTAAATTTTATAGTAGGAATGATAGCCATGGGCTATAACTTTTGTTGACTAATACTGAATGTTTAATTTTTTTTCACAATCCAAGTTAGAAAACCGTCAAGTCTATGACAAAACTCAGGAATGGCTCCTTTACTATTAATTTCCCTTACCAATGCTGCCATTATAATTTCCACAGCTATTATTAAAAACAGTACAAGATCATTTAGAGCTGAGCTGTTCAATATAGTTGCCTATAGTCACGTGTGGCAACTTCGATTTAAATATAACTTAAAACTAATGCCAAAACTTAGTTCCTCTGTTGCACTAGACATTTTCAGTGCTCAGAAGGAGTCTCATGTGCCTAGTGGCTACCAATATTGGATAGTGTAGATTAATAAGTCTATTTCCGTCATCACAGAAGGTTCTTTCAGACCTCACTGTTTGAGAGAATCTGAGTTCAGCTGTGAGAAGATTGGAAAGTTGGAACATCATAAGAGCTGACTGGGAGCAGAGGAGAATGGGAGAGTGGGGTGGGAAACAATTTACATCGTGTATGTCTTCTTGCTTTTAAGTACTGTTCTTCTAATATACTTTATTATGCTATTTGTCCTTTCACTTACTAGAAAAAATTTTTGGTGGATAAAGGATATGTTCTTAAGTCTTCTAATTAGTGCCATTCTGAAGATGACTTACTCATTTTTATCTCTATTCCGTAGTCTAGATTTAGCCTTTATTTGTCTAACAAATATTTTCTGATTGACTCATCTGTATCAGGTAGTTTTTTAGGCCATTAGGAAACAGAGTCTCAGTTTATTTAGGGGAAAGACAGTTAACAATAAATAAATAATGTCAGATAGTGGTAAGTTCATGAAAAATGGAGGAGGGTAAAGGGACAGAGGGTGACAGGGATGTGGTTGTATGTCAGGCAGGAGATGTGCTAAGACAAAGAATCTGTCGGGGAATGACCTCTTGGATGAGTTCACATTTATACAGATACCTGAGTGAAGTTGGGGAGTAAACCTTGTGGGTGTCTCAGGCAGGTGCATCCCAGACTATGCAGGAGTATATTTGGCTCAAGAGATGAATGGTGTGAATACAGCCATGGGGAAGCAGAGTGAGTGAGGGTGAGAGTGGTAGTTTTCTTATTTCTCATCTGATTATCCCTTCATTCATATTTGCCTCTCTCTCTCAACGGCCTCCTCATTCTTCTGGTGGCCCATTGGTTTTTCTTCTTCTTCTTTTTTTTTTTTTTTGTAAACAAGCTGTTCCTAATCTCCCAAAATAATCATTTAGTTTGCAGTTCTATCAGTTTTTGTATACTTTTCCCTTCAGTTGCTCTTGCTTGGTATTTATTATTACAGCTCTTGTCAAACTCTTATTCAACGCTTTAACTCCTAACCCACCAAACAGTTCTTTCTACTCCTATCATCCCTCTGCCTAGAAATCTTTGTTGATGGTAAATATAAACTTGACTTATTGAGGGAGAAAAAGAAGGATTTCCCTTGGATTTAACCCTATGTAGGTAAGGAAAACAATGGAAGAACTTTTTTTCTCCTAAAATCAAAATCTTTACATGTATTGTAGTTTCAACTGTATTATGGGCTAAATTGACTTTTGTAAACTAACTTAGAAGTCTCATGTCATTTAATATACTGTTTTAATGGGAAAATGAATTATGAGTTATAAATAATGCATACATTTAAAGTCTAATTCATTGTTAAATTCATGACTGTATATATTTTGGAGTAAGCAGAGAAATGTTTCATAGTCGGTATTTAAGTTTTACTCAAAAGGTAGTTCTTTGGAGAGTGAAAGATTTATTAGAGTGAATGTTAAGTTTTGGTATATATTACAGAAAAAATGTTTTAATTTGGGCAGACTTGAAAATGATGGAGGATTTTGTAGCATGAGATTTTCTATAGTGTTACTCAGCTAACACTAACACATTTGTGCCCTGGAGTTGTGTTCATGTTAGTACTGGGGGGAGGGTTGTTTGAAACAAAGTTTGGTGTTTCACTGAGGTCCTCCCTTGACACAGATATAAAAATATTCATAATATTCTGGTATTTGGTTGGAATTTTAAAAAGGCTAAGTTTTTATAATTGAAATTAGAAATTGTTTCAGTTAAAAATTATTTAGAGCCAAGTGTGTTCTCTGTTCCTTTTTGAGTATAAGCATGTAAGGAAGTCATAGAGGGCTAGTTTTCATTGTGAAACAAATAGTTCATTACATGCTTCATGTTTTAGGAGAAATTGTTCTACTTGGAAAAGAAGACACTCATATTTAACCATTCTATTGAAATAACATTTAATTTGTTAGTATCTGATCTTAAAGTCATACGTTTTTGGTATACGAGTAGTTTGTAATAGTCTTTGAAGATTGCTATATTGTTTTAAAATATCATATGGAAAGTTTTATGGAGTAATGGGAACATTGTGGAGAAAATTATTGTAATTAAAATGAAATAATAAATAAACCTCCTCCATGGCTTAAAGGAAAAAGCCCCAGCTTTTCAGTTAAGGACCAATAGTCTTTGATAGTCTTCCTTTGCTTATATTCAAAATACTTGTGACACCAGATGTGTGATTTTTTTTTTTTTTTTCACACCTGACTGATTCTCCAAGACCAGCTGGGTGTCTTGCGATTCAATTCAATTCTGACACTCTCTACCTGACATTAGCTTCAGATTCTATAATTAAGGGCTCTCAGTCCCAGAAGACTGCTCTTCACTTTAGATGCCTGTCACAAGTAGTGGGTCCCCAGGTTACCCACACTTCTGTCTGACTTGGCTACAAATTGGGGGTTTCCACAGCTTCCTCCTTGAGTTTGATAATTTACGATAATGGCTCATAGAACTCAGGTAAACACTTACTTACATGTACTGGTTTATTGTATAAAAAGAATATGATAAAGTATGCAGATGAACAGCCAATGAAGAGGTACATAGGGCAAGGTCTGGAAGGGTCCCAAGCACTGGAACTTCTGTTTCATGAAGTTGGGGTGTGTCACCCTCTCAGCACGTGAATATGTTCACCAACTCGGAAGCTCTCTGTACCCCGAACTTTAGGGACTTTTATGGAGGGTTCATCAGGTAGGCATGATTGATTATTAACTTAATCTCTAGCCCTTCTTTCCTCCCTCAAGAAAAAAGTTCCTCTCAAAGTTCCAAGCTTCTCATCATGGTTTGGTTTTTCGGGTGACCAGCATTCATCCTGAAGCTATACAAGAGTCCACCAGGAGTCATCTCATTAGAGCAAAAGATGCTCCTATCACCCAGGATATTCTAAATGATTTTGGAACTCTGTGTCAGGAAATGGGTCAAAAACCAAATATTAGAAACTTACCTTGCTCTTTGAATGGATTTACTTATGCATGATTTTATCATACTATGGAAAAGATTTCATTTTAAATGTTGGAAGAATGTCTGCACTATAAAACAATTCAAAATTGTTATATCACTTGCTTTCCCCAGAAAAGCTTTTAGGTGTTGGGAAGATGTGTGCATAGTGATAAAAACAAGTTTTCCAAAGTTATCATTTTTGCTTGAAAAGTCCATGTTATTCATTGGCAACACATACCCTGTAGGTGACAGGCTTACTTTGTTTATTCTTAGGAAAATATCTGCCAAATTCTGAAGTTTGAGAAATCTTAGTTTATAGTTTGTTTAGTTCCATGGGGAAAAAAAAAAAAATAAGCCAGTTTAACTGGCTTGCAACTCAAGCATTGCACTAGTGTTTTCTCTTGAGTGAAAGTTTACTTTGGATGCTGCAGAAGTACTATGCATGCCTCCTGTTTTGTCATATAGAATTAAGAATATGTAAATCAGTGTTTGATATTTAATAACATAAATTTTTCCCTTTTTATTAAGGACCTAAGAGAAACTGGCTTTTTTTTTTTTTTTTAAAGTAATGTGTGTGTGTAGTTGTAACATAGGGAATTGGCCAGAGAACTTGATACTACTGCCTCAATTTGGGCAAAATTGCTGTTGTTTTGCATCATCAGTGCAAATATGATACGAGAGAAAAGACAAATCTTAGTATTTTTATGAGAATATTTTTTACTTATGTAACCCCCTTCTCTCTTAGGGTCATGCGGAAATACCCAAGGCTCCATTGACCACTCTTGGAGATCCGCTAGTGTGGAGGAAAGATTTATTAGAAGACTTAAATTTAAAGCCTAGCCACCATTCTTTCTCCTTAATGATGGTGTACTTCATTTCAGTTATTTATGAAATAGGGTTAAAAACACCTCGCCTTGTTTTTTGCTTTTATGTTGCTTGAATTACAATTAAATTATGAAAAGTTCTAAGTATAAGTTGCTATTTCTAAATGAGTTTCTGCTCTAGCCAGTTTCCTTTACTTGTCAGACATGAAACAATAAACACTCCAGATAGTTTCAAAGAAGAAATTTAATACAGGGGATTAGGTTCTTAAAAAAAGAAAAACCACTGGATAGACTGGAAAAGGGATCTCTAGCTCAGCCTTATGAAATGATTCCCAGATTCTGGCAGGACTGGCTAGCCTCTGCCACTATCAGGAAGGTAGTGAATTAGGAGGCTACCTCTGGGACTACTGAGTTCATGAACATACTTCTGGAGCTGTAGCCCAGAGAACAAGCAGGCAGGATTAGGTAACTGCCACTGAGCAATGCTTGAACATTGGAATGCAGAGTCTAGTTGCCGTTTCTCCTCTGTATCTCTTGACATCCCCGAATCTTGAAATTGGACACTGGAATGCTATGTGGAACAACCTGTATCTGTTCAGTCATGCTGGAGAAAATAGCCCAAAGCAGCAGGATAATGGCTTACCCCTCACTTCCACCTTCTGTGTCCCCTGTTAGTGCATCTAGCTGGGGAACCTAAATTCTGTTCAGAACCATAACTGTAGGTGAATTGGGAAAATAGATTTGTTTTCTTGTTTTGTTTTCATCTTTCTACCTTCTGTAGTTGAAGAAAGCACACTAGGAGGATGAGGGAATGGAGTCTGAAGGCTAATAAATCATATCCCCCAAACTGGTTTTTCTACTTTTATTATTATTATTTTTTTACTTACATTATTCTCTCTTTACTCACTTGAGTTCTAGTCATTTAATAACCAAGATCGTTCTCATTTTTGAGGTGCATTCATGCCTCTCTAGCCCTAGCTTCTTCATCAGTTTTGAAGCTGGACTGGATGGCTCCACCCAGGTGACATCTACCCTCAGCTGTGATCTAGGTGGACTTGGATCTTGTAAACAAGACTTAGGAAACCTTTGGCCGGCTGGTGTGTGTAGGCATGCTGCATCATTTCAGTTACCTTGCTGTATTCTGTTCTGCATTTTACTTGACTGAATTTTTTTGGACCCTACTTACTATATTTTCATGAGGTTTTATTATACTAAGGACATTTAAAAAATACCTTCCATAGCCAACTATTATTTCTAATATATATATTTTTAATTTTATTTATTTATTTGACAGAGAGAGAGAGAGAGATCACAAGTAGGCAGAGAGGCAGGCAGAGAGAGAGAGAGGGAAGCAGGCTCCCCACTGAGCAGAGAGCCTGACATGGGATTTGATCTCAGGACCCCGAGATCATGACCTGAGCCGAAGGCAGAGGCTTTAAACCACTGAGCCACCCAGGCGTCCTCTAATATTTTTAATTTTCTTTTGTAAGCAACTGTTCAGAGAAAAAGTGTGGATAACAATAGAAGTAGACTTTTGAAACTGTCAATATGCATTATTTCTTTCTCAGTAAGTGTGGCATATTCTTTTTTTAGTAACTACATATAACCCTAGAGTCAGATGGTAAAATGCAGGCATTTTATTTCCCATCCCTTACCCCTTTTTATGTTTTCCCGCTTGCAAAAATTTTTTTTCAAGATTACAAAGAAAAAATTTGATTTTTTTTTTAAGATTTTATTTATTTATTTATTAGAGAAAGAGAGAGAGAGAGCATGAGAAGGGAGAAGGTCAGAGTGAGAAGCAGACTCCCCGTGAAGCTGGGAGCCTGATGTGGGACTTGATCTCGGGTCTCCAGGATCTGATCTTTGGCTGAGCCGAAGGCAGTTGCCCAACCAACTGAGCCACCCAGGCGCCTGAAAAAATTTGATTTTTAACATGTCTTTAACAGACTGGGATCTGATCTTCGACCTGAGCCGAAGGCGGTTGCCCAGCCAACTGAGCCACCCAGGTGCCTGAAAAATTTGATTTTTAACGTCTCAAATACAAATAAACAAAATGTATATAAAACATATCCAAAATACCTATAAGCATAAGCCTAACCACACAAAACTGTCACTTTCTGTCTTATCATACTGTTTTATAATTCTCTACTTAGCAATATATTATGGTTCTTATGATAACAGGAGTATTATTGCCATCTTTTGAGTGAAGGAAATTGACCAGTATATATTGGGAAATTGGATTAAAAAGTTTTTTCTGAAGGTAGTAATAATAGCTGTAACCTCTATTCTTTGGTAAAAGAATACTTAGAGCATCAAGACTGTTTTCTTTCTAACAAAAGAAATTTACCAATTTCTAACAAAAGAAAATGGTATCATTTATTTGGATATTTCTTTTTGTGAAATGAAAAGCTTTTTTAAATGGAGAGGAGTGCATGTTCATTCAATAACTCGGATGGTAGAGAAGTGTTTAAAATAGAAAATGAAAGGTCCTGATACTTCCTTCCTCTTCCCATAATCCTCCTCCTCCAAATTAACCACTGGTAACAGTTTAATATGTTCTTCCAGTCTTTAAAAAATGTATACATAAACATAAATGTCATTTAGTTCTGAAGCATCATTTTTGAGATCTCAGTTATTATTAAACTTTGTTAGATAATGTCTGGTGGTAGTATGCATGAACTATAATGTGGGTATATTTGGATTAACTTCAGAAAGCATAAATGTAAATGTTTATATTTATTTCAATTTTTGTTGGTAAAAACCTGTTTTTAGCAGTCTTTCTGCTTCTTAGCTTTTAATCAGAGGCTTCATAGAAATTTGGAGATTCCTGTGCAGTGAAAAATACTTATGCTTTAAATGCTTTAGGCATATTTTCTAGGGAAGAACATTAAATTTTAAAATATAACCAATTTAAAATGTGTTTGCATTCTCTTCAGAGAGGCTCTTATGGAGAATTAAATTGGTGCTGACTTTGGTTTGAAAGGATATATTGGGTATCAAATCCCCATGATAAGAATTACCTTCATTTTGTTTGACTTTTAATTTTGAGAAAGATAGTTTTGCTTTTCAGATGTGATTGATCTCACTGGAGATGATAAAGATGATCTTCAGAGAGCAATTGCCTTGAGTTTGGCGGAATCAAACAGGGCATTCAGGGAGACTGGAATAACTGATGAGGAGCAAGCCATTAGCAGGTAAAAACACAATTTGTATAAAGTAGATATAAGTACTTTCTATAAGAGAAATAATAATTGGCTTTAATTTCAAGAGGCACAAAGATATACTTTGTTATTCTAAATAAACCCATTAATATTGTTCTTATATTTTCTGTAGCCAAAATTTCCATATGCTAGTTCTGATTGCATTTGGAGCTTAGATTTTTAGGATTTTGGAGTGGTCTTATGAGGCATTTAATTTAGGTGTGTATTTTAATATTTTTTTGATATGTTTTTTCTTCCTTCATCTCTTTTGGATACATTGTCCAATTCAGTTTGTAGTCATTTACAGCAGGGTCAACAAACTTTTTATGTAAAGGACCAATAGTAAATACTTTAGGCTTTGTTGACCATTTGGTTTCTGTCACTATTACTCAACTCTAGTGTAGTAGTGCCAAAACAGCCATAGATAATACATAATTTAATGAGTGTGGCTATGGTCCAATAAATCTTGTTTTAAAAAACAGGCTGTCAGCTGGATTTAGCCAATGGACCTAGTTCTCTCCATCTTCTCATCCATAATATAATAGTATATTTATAGTTTTTTTTTTTTTAAAGAAATAGGCAAGATTCCAAGATGTGTGATAGAATGTATCTTTTGATTTAATAATGGAAACTTTTTAGTTTGGAACATTTTGATTCATTTATGGATCAAATAAAAATAAATTTGACTTTACCATGAAACAATGTTGATTCAAAAAAATCCTTAAAATATAATCTTTAAACAACTCTATAGAGGTGGTTATAACTATTTTATTAAAGAAGATATTGATCTTTTAAGAGGTTAAATGATTTTCCAAAAGTACACAGCTAAAGTAAGCTTAGGGCTCCAGTGTTCTTTTCCCTTTAACACAAGTTGTTTGGAATGTACCAGCTTTCTCAGATAATTCCCCTTGGCATAGTATCATTAGTATATTTCTTTCTAAGTAATCTGAGATTACTGTGTGGTAGGAGATGTCTCAAAATGCTATGTTTAGCAGGCACATTTTTTTTTTTTTTAGTAATACTTTTTAATGTGTGTAAATGTTACTTTGGAAATGTTAACTTCGTAAGACATTAGAGTAAGACAGAAAGACTTAAAATTCATTGTCCTTTTCAATTGGGGGTAATACCAATTAATGCCAATAATTTTAAATGAAAAACCAAAAATTCATACATTATCTTTAGACATTGTAATTAAGCTTATTTTGTGAAGGACTTAGAGAAATTGTAAAATTACATTTTTTTCAAAAATGGATTGAATGAAACAATTGTCTTGAATAATTATAAAACTTGACAACTTTGATGAGAAATATTTTAAATGTGAAATACATGAGTTGGATATCGTATCTACAGGAAATGATCTATTATATATAAAAGATTACAAAGTAGAACATGTATCATATTATATATATTTGTACATAAATATATTCCATAATATATATCAAATCTTGGTTTTAAAAGTATATGTATATCTTTGCTTAAATGAGTTTATATTAGTATACAAACAGAATAAAGTCTGGAAGCTTATATACCAAATAGTGTCAGTAGTTTTGTATCATGTGTTTCCAAATTAAAACAGCATGTACTAATTAGTTAATAAGTAAAAATAACTTTAAAGTTAAAGGATTAAAATTATTCCTAATCTGCTATAAAGTTTAATGTATATGTTATATATTATTCTAGATACTCATTTTTGTCCAGATGGAAACAAATATCTCTTAAGATAGTGTTCTTTTTTATTCTTGGTCTTCTAAGTTTTAATATACTCTTAAAATATTGAATACTTTATAAATATTTTTATTGTACATAACATTACAGAGATTTGATGTAGTGTAGTATGCCATAAAATGTTACATAAAATTATGTTCTGTAGAAGTAAAAAGCCATATTAATTTATTGTTGCAAAATACAAGTTTTTTTGTGGTATTTATAGATTTTATAATTTACAGTTAACAGAAAAGTGCTAAATGTAAAATGTGCAGTTAATAAGCACCTATGTAAATCATTATGTCAGAAAAAAGGAAATGTAAGAATTATAGCTAAACATTTGGCAAAGAGATATTTGTTCCTATGGGTTTATTAATAGGTTAGGATTCTAAATTCAAAAGGGGAAATGATGTATTTTTTAGTATATGTGCTGCCGAAGCGAGCACGGAAATGATGTTTTTTTAAGAAAAAGTTTATATATCATTCTTAAAAGTAAATCTAACTATTTATTCATTAATAAAGTTCATAAATTCCTAGTATCATTTGATGATAGTTATATTTTAGCAGATATTCTTTAATATGAATTCATACATTTAGAATACTGCATTATAATTATATGAGTTACAGCCTATCTTTTTATATTTTAAAATTCTCTGTTTAAGTACTCATAAATTCCATGGTGAAATTTCTTAAGAAATTGAACGTTTTTAAAGTGTGCTTCTTAATATAATTACTCCTTAATTAATGTCAGGATTGGATGTATTAATTATAATTATCTCTTGGTTACTAATGCTTAGATAGGGAACAAGTGGAATATGGATAGCTGAAATTTGCTAATAACCTACATTGTAATTGATTTGTGTCTGTGATGTGTTTGTTGTGAAAATGACTTGTCTCATGAAATGACTTTTAATTAGTTGGGTAGAAGATTGGGAGCAACCTGGGAGTTTTCCCGCCAAGGATGGCCTAGAGTTGTCATTAGGTGAAAGAAAAAAGCATCATGTCCAGGAATGGTTAGCGTGGGATTCTGAATTTTTAAAATAGGTTTCTGTAACTCCCACCCTTTTCATCCTGATCATTATTTAGGGAGCTGCTGTGAGAGGAAATGGCCTTAAGATGTGTTGAACAAGAGTAGGTGAGGGAGGCAATTATAAATCTTTTTAGTTGTTTTGTGAAAATAATTCTAGGGCTCATCAATATCACATGCCTATGGATCATTGAAGATCGATAGAATCCTTATCATTCCATATTTTGAGTGGCTCTTATGATAAAAAGTTACACTACTGTCAGATTACAAGTGGTCTGGAAAAATTGAAAATATGAAACAGATTTGTTGTAGGGGTTGCAAGACTGTGGCCAGAGTTGACTGATAAGACTGGAATATCAACGTTATAATTTGATAAAGTGTCGATAATAAGGCACCACTGATAGTCCCAAGAAGGGTTGGGGTGAGTAAGGGGAGAGGTGGGTGGTCAAAGTTTCTTTGTAATCAGTCTTCCAGAATTGGGCAAGAGTTACGTCCCATACATTCAATTCCTCAAATGAGACAAGTCAACTTTGGGCAGGAGTCACATGTCTGATAGGCGGTGATAGCCTCTATTGGAAACATAGAATCTCTTAATTTGCCCTCAACGTGGGATTGTGGCTATATTGCCTTGCTGGGTATGATTATAGATTGCAGCAGTGATGGTCATCTTGGTAGTGCTTACTTGCTGAGCTGTCCCATTAGAGAACAGACACTACTGTATATCTATCACAATGGTTAAAATGAAAAAATAGAAAATACCAAATACTGGAACGGTCACATACTGTTGGCAGGAATGTATAATGGAATTACCGCTTTGGAAAACTGGGAATTTCTAATGAATTTCAACATACACAATGCTAGTACTTTAGTGTTTCCACTCCTTGGTATAGACTTTTGAGAAAGAGTACATAGTAGCTTTATTGATAATAACTAAAAACTATAAACAGTTAAAACTTGACACAAAAGAGTAACTGCTGTGTGAATTCCATTTATGTGATGTTTAAATGCAAAATGATTTTATGGCAATAGAAGTCGGAATGTTAATTTTCTGGCAGGTGGAGAGGACACTGTTGGCTAAGAAAAGGGTATGAGAGAATTTTCTAGAATAACGGAATTTTCTATATCTTGATCTGGTTGGTGATCACATGGCTGTATACATATGTAAAAAGTTTCTGAGCTGTACATTTAAGATTTGTGTATCTTATCATAATGCAGATTATCGCCTCAAAGTACTCTTTCCAAAAAAAGCATATTTTGAGCAGTTTGATAATCAATATACAAAAAGTATACTTCCATGTATAAAGAAGAATGATAGGGAGAAATATTAAAAAGCTACCATTTATAACATAAAACTGAAAGACTAAGAATAAATTTAATGAATGTGCAAGAACTTTCAAGAAGAAAATTAGAGGGTATCATTTAGGCACATTAATGAGTATGTAAATAATTGGAAATATATTGTATTTTGCGAATTGTTGCACTGAATGTTGTAATTTGGGGGAGGTTGGGCAGAAGGGGGAGGGGCAGAAGGGGAGGAAGAGAATCTTAAGCAGACTCCATACCCAGTGCAGAGCCCCACATGGGGCTCAGTCTCACGACCCTGATATCATGACCTGAGCCCAAATCAAGAGTCAGACACTTAACTGAGCCACCCAGGCGCCCTGGAGGACCGAACATTGTAAAAATAGTTCAAAAAAAAAAAGTTCTTCTTAAACTGACTCATGGGTTTAGTGTGATTCTAATAATACTATATTTTCTTAAAAAAGGAGATCAACAAAATGTTTCCTTCCTTCCTTCCTTCCTTCCTTCTTTCCTCCCTCACTCCTTCTCTCCCTCCTTCCCTCCCTTTTTGTCTTCCTTCCCTTCCTTCTTTCTTTTTTGTTGATCTATACTGCTTAAATGATATGTATGTTTTTCACTGTATATGATGTTTCCCTAAATGTACTTAGATGATTTAAAGTGGGATGTTTTCAACATTACTGCTATAATGTAATTTAAGTAATTTAAATTTAAACAATACAAACATAATAAAACTAGCATAAAAACGCCAAAAAACCAAAATCAGTACAATAAAAAGTTAATGGGAGGGTGAACACTTATCATACGCAAGTGCTTTAAATATTCCATATAGCGTGTGGAATGAAAAAAGCAAAACGTTTTGTCATACTTTGATGTTGCTGCATGGTAATGACCAGTGTTGGAAAGATAAAGCAGGTGACGGGTAGTGGGAATTAGATTTTGATTTGTGGCTTTTGGGGTTGCCTCTGTTGGCATGCTATATTTTGTTATAAGCTATTTCTGAGCTCTGAGATTTGCAGTGTTAGTTTCTTTGTGTTTTTTTTTTCCTCTACTGACAGACTTAATACCTGGATTCGTAGCTATTACATACTTTATACTTCATAACTTGGGTAGTATCAGTGGCTTTACTTTGGTGAGGCCAGGGAAGGAACCCTTATGGAGCACTCGGCTTTATAGAAGAAAGTTTATATTCATTTTGCCAGTACTGGACTATAGAATGGGAATGGAGACTTGGGAATACAGTAGTATTTGTGCTAGAGGTTGGGCTTCTGCTAAAAAAAAAAAAAATAGTAATTAATCATCCATTTACTTCAAACTTTGTTTAGCCCCTAGTATTTATCATGTACGCTTTAGAAATGAAACAGCTCTGTGTTTCTACCTCCAGATGCTGAGTAATAAATAATTTGGGTGCAATGTGATAAATGTATTTATAGTTTTTTTAGGAGCCAGGAAGAGGTGATAGGAAACTTACTGAAGCAAGTTGTAAGTCCCTGGTGATACAAAACTTTGTTATAAGCTCTGAATCAGGAAAATCACAAAGTCATGGCATTCGTCCATCCACATCTTTTAGTATGATAGTTATGCCATTTGGTATGGTTAAGGAATATTATGATAAACCTATTTCTTTAAAGCCCATCTTTTTGTTATAATGAATGATGAGATCTACCATATGACTGAATTGAAGATATCTTTTATATATAACCACTGGTGCTAATTATTCTGTCTTGTTTGTGGTATTGTTGCTACTTTTTTCCAGAATGCATGGCTTGTTTTAGTTCATTCATCTCTAATTACCAAGGTGGAAATAGGTTTCCCTTATTTATACTTCTAAATATACATATACATTACAAAGAGAGCAAAATTGTTGTGAAAACACTCATTATCAATAAACAAATATACCTTTGTATATACAGCAGTCTTTTGTGTTACATTTGCCTTCTGTGTACCACGTATTAACTTTTCTCTTTTGAGCATAAACTAGTCTCCTTGTACAAAATCAGTTCCAGTTTATTCTTACTATATTATGTTGAACAGTACAGTTTGCCAGTAGGAAGTCTTTCAGGTTGGCTTTTTGACTTTTTATCTTCCCTTTAATGTTCTTGAAAACTTGGTAACAGTGGGATGTTCTAGATAAATTCTGATTTTCTTCTGTCTCAATTCATCCAAGTATCTTCCAAGGAGCTGTGGTACCTTTTAGTGGTAAACAGTTTATAAGAAAAAGTCTCCTAGGGGCTGTGGTTGGATGTGAGAGCTGATTTTTGGGCAGAGTACTGCTGCTAATGTTGGATAACTTTTAATAGTTTACAGAGGTGTAAACTGTTCATTTTTAAATGTATGATTGTACTTCGATCTTTGTATTGTAACATAACATTTTGTTGTTACTGGCTATTTTGGGGGGATGTGGTTTCATTGATTCCCAGAGAAAGGCTGTATCCTGTATTCACATAAGTTATTTTATTTTATTTCTTTTAAAGATTTTATTCATTCATTTGACACAGAGAGAGAGATCACAAGTAGGCGGAGAGGCAGGCGGAGAGAGAGGGGGAAGCAGGCTCCCTGCTGAGCAGAGAGCCCGATTCGGGACTCGATCCCTGGACCCTGAGATCATGACCTGAGCCGAAGGCAGAGGCTTTAACCCACTGAGCTACCCAGGCGCTCCCCACATAAGTTATTTTAAATGATAAGTTTGATGATAAGATAATGATAAGTTTGAATCTTACTGTGTTGTATCTAGCATCATGTTGAAAATAATGCTATTAGAGATAAGAGCATAATTTGCTTTGTTTCCATAATTATGGAATATAGCTATATTAATTTGACATTAATCTGATAGGGCAGAATCTTTAATAAAGATGGTATAGCGTGAATGAGATTTTTTCTTAAGCCAAAATGTTGGAAGAACTCATTCTTGCTGAGGTTTTTGAAATTAACATAAAATTGATTAAGACACCTGAATATGATGTATGCTTATTTTAGGTAGTTAATAACATATGTTTTGAGCAGGCAAAATGCTTTGTTAGTTCAGATATGGGAATCAGGATTTTCCAGCGTGCTGCAGCATGCTGAAGAGCAAGAACAGCCTGTAAATGCTACTTTAAGCAAAGTAACATTATTCTTGCCATGTTTAGATGTAGTTAAGATATTCTGTAGGTAAAAAAAAAAAAAGATATTCTGTAGGTAAGCTTATTTTGAAGAGGTAAACCTTTTATTATTCTGATATGTATGTAGGTCAACTTTTGGGTGAAGAAGTAAACACATATTCTCTTTAGTTAGCTGTCAAAGAGTGATAGATCTCTATAACTGAGAGGAATCCTAGAATTTACCTGAGCTTTTTTTTTTTTATAGAAAAGGGAATTAATGGTCAGAAGTAAAAGTGCAGTTTGTTTAGTTTTTAGTGTTTTCCTGATGATTCAAAGTAATCGTTATAAAAAACTAGTCATTATGTTATTTTGTGAATATTTACTATAGTGATTTCTTAGAAAACTTACTGTGGTGCTATATTCCTGTAGTAAACCTTGAATTTGTTGAAACATATATATTTTTTAAAGATTTTATTTATTTATTTGACAGAGAGAGAGATCACAAGTAGGCAGAGAGGCAGGCAGAGAGAGAGGGGGAAGCAGTCTCCCCCCTAAGCAGAGAGCCCGATGCTGGGCTCAATCCTAGGACCCTGACTGAGATCATGACCGGAACTGAAGGCAGAGGGCTTTAACCCACTGAGCCACCCAGGCGCCCCGAAACATATTTTTTGTTTTATAACACTGTCTTTGTACATTTGAGATTCCCTTTTTTCTTAGGGAAAAAAGGCTGCATGTCTCTTGGTGTGTTTGCCACTGCTATATTCTTAAAGAAAACTAATGTCTACTTGAGTAAAGTTAATGTTTAATAGTACTTACCCAAATTCACTGTCCAGAGCTTAAGTAATTAAAATCCTTTTTGTGTGATGTTATTTCCTATAGAATGGCATAAAATTAATACTGTATTTTTCTGTTTTTCATCATTTTCTCCCCATTGCTTAAGAGTTCTTGAAGCCAGCATAGCAGAAAATAAAGCATGTTTAAAGAGAACACCTACAGAAGTTTGGAGGGATTCTCGAAACCCTTATGATAGAAAAAGACAAGACAAAGCTCCTGTTGGACTGAAGAATGTTGGCAATACTTGCTGGTTTAGTGCTGTTATTCAGGTAAGCATCTTTACGCAGATCTTTCTTGTGGGGTATGATAGCAATGGAAAGTGAATTGGGGTTGTGTTTCTTTCAAACTGCGTACTTAAACATAAATGCAGACAAGGTTTTAATATGCCCTTCTGTCTGAGGAACTAATTTGTGGATTGTAGGACTCCTCACTTCTCCATTGCCCTTACCGCCAGTTTGGAGTTTTGACAGGAGAGCACTGCCTATGCCTTTCACTTACTGGAAATTAATCTCTCCTCCCTCCCTGCTAGTAGGAATTGTCAGAGTGTAAGGAGCGAAAAATGTTTTGTATGTAATTCTCTGCAGATTTTGAGAAGGAGATAACCAAGATATGAAATTGGATCTGTTTTTGTTGTTGTTGTTGTGGTTGTTGTTAATCAAATCAGGTTTTTTGTATATAATGGAAAATGTTACTAATAGAATTATAGTCATTTAAATACTCTTTTTAATATAAGGAGACATTTTGTTAGGGGAAGGTATAGATTGACATAATTCTCAATGCATATGTGAGAATGATATAAAGAATAAATACTGATAATTAAAAGTAACACTTTTTTTTTTTTAACTTGGAAGGCCCTTATGAAATGTTTCTTGAGATCCTTACTCTAAAATGAAAAATGTTTGTATGCCTAGTTATGTATCTTTTTAATATGCACTAGTTTTCTTTCTTGTTTTTTTTAGTTCTTTTATGAGATAGGACTATTGTCATGAATTCTTTACCATTTTCAGATAGACATTTATAATGTTATCCATCAGATTACAAAACATTGAATTAAATGATCTCCTTAAAAAAATCTATGAATAATAACATACTCTTTATTACCCCTTAGGAAAATATTTTGTTTAATTTTCCTAACACAGTTCAATTGTAGCTTATTATTTAGTATTCCTGATGAGTACTATTTAAATCATTTTGTATGCCATTTCTTTTGTATTCAAAATATTTCTTCATTATGTAGCTTTCTAGGCCTGTATGTATGATGGCATAAACTTTGGATATTAAAGCAACTAACTGGTTACTTAGTTCATTTTCTTTAAGATTGTTAGTTGTGTTCTCTAGGTGATTAATCTGTAGTTTTAACTTTTTTTCTACTTCAGTGTTATAATTTCCAACTTTTCCTCTACTTTTTTGCTTGGCAAATAATACCATACAATTTTATTTTCCTTGGTTTTTTAGATTTATATCTCACTCTTGAGATTTATGTCTCACTCACTCTGTGGTATATACCAGTTAATAATATGCTATACTATTTGTTTTTCAGGCTATTAAAATGTTAAGGAATGTCTGAATTAATACAAATCTATAATAATACCTTTGTTCCTATCCTTGATTATTTAGATAACATATTATCTAAATAATGAATATTTAGATACTCATAATAGCTAAAATTTTGTTAGTCTCTTTCTCTTGCTTTACTTGCACTGTAAGAGTGTTTACATTTATGTCCAAGTTAAATTTCATAATTTAGACATTATTTAAAAGTATGAAGCACAGTTTTAAGGCTGTGATATGAGTTTTCATGAATACACTTTGCTTCCTGTATTTGGACAAGTAGATGCTATTTCTACACTATAGTGGCCAATTAGTGAGGCTCATTGATTAGAAGCCTCTTTCAGAAAACTGTTAGAAGAAAATACTTAAAAATAATCAGTATTTGTAAGTTAGAATAGGTGCTTTTTTTTTTTTTTAAGATTTTATTTATGTATTAGAGCAAGAGCACAAGCAGGGGGAGCGGCAGGCAGAGGGAGAAGTAGGCTTCCCACTGAGCAAGAAGCCTGATCCCAGAACCCTGGGATTAAGACCTGAGTCCAAGGCAGAAGCTTTGCTGATTGAGCCACCCAGGTGCCTGATTAGGTGCTTTTTGTTTCTCTACACCATACTGTAAGAAAGGCATGTTTGAAATGATAACTACATTCGAACTAACAGAAGTAGGGATAACCGCTCTTTGTTTTCATAGGGTAAACTTCTTATCAGTTTCTTAGTTCAAATTTGAAACGGTTGTACATCTATTTCTACTTTAAGTGGTGTTTGCTGATCCTAGCTTTTGTTCTACTTTTCAAGGTTTTGGTGTTTTTTTGGTGGGGAGGAGAATGGACTGGAGAAAATTGCTTGTTCTATTTGAAATTTGAAGTAATTTTACTGATTTCTAAATTTTACCTTAATGTAGTGGCTGTTTAACTGGTAGTGTCCTAACATAGGCTAGTATAGGGTTCTTGGGATTATTGTTACTAATATATTTAAAAACTTTTTTTTTTTGGAGTAATCTGGATACCTAGAAGTGACCTCTAGCCTTGAAAAGTTTGGGTTATAATGAAATATTAGATCATTGGCTTTGGGTGTGTGGAAATAACATTAAATTTCAGGTTTTGGAAAATTGTGGGTGGGAAGAAAAATTTGTCAAAAGATCACTTTAGGGTTTTTTTTTTACTGTAATTTTACTGTATTCTGTCTAAGTAGCATTTCATTTTCATCTATAGTAATTAAAATTTTTTATTTTTTTCATTTTGTGACATTATTTAATTCCTCAGATGGTATCTGAGGTATAAAAGTTTATCATCATAAATAGAATTTTTCACCTATGAAATAAGTTGGGCAGGAAACCTCTGTTAGTGTTGGAAGTTTCTTATTGTATTTTCCAAGTGAATTGGAACTTGTTCAAACTATGATGTAAATGTACTGTAAAGTTTCAATTACAAACTTTTCTCAGGCATGGAATTTACTTAGTAGGAGGACTAGTGTGAAACAATTGAGACTTCTTTTCCTTATAAGTGCCATGTATAGAAATTTGCATGGATAATAAACCTGTAACTGCAAAATAGGTAGTAGGGGTAGGCTACAGAGAGTATAGCTTTATACTTGTTTTTTTTTAGATATTGGGACCAATATTTTGGGAGAAAAGGGACACAATATCAGAGAGTATAAGAAAGGAGAAGATGGGACAGAGGATAGCTTAAATAATCTGTTGGATTCTAGCAATATCAGCCTGACTATCCTAGATTGGGCATTAACCCCTTATCTAGTCAGGAGTATTTTTGTCCTGGAATTTACACCTAGAAAGGACTAATGGGGGCTGTTTTTTCTCCACTAGGCTATCAGTGAATGAAGTAGCTACTTAGAAGTATATTCTTCTCTTGCTAGTTTGGGTTATAATTCATGGATTCTCATGATGACCTTTGGTACTTTTCTCATTTGGATGTCTCTGAGATGCTCAGAAGTAAGGTGTTCATCCTTCTCCATTTGCCTTGTACAGCTCCAGTTTACTTCTATTATAGATCTACTGGTGCCTATTATTAAGTCTTCAAGCTCTCTTTCATACTCAGAAGGGTTGTGAGTTGCAAGATAAAGGATACGGTCACCTTACTCATAAATCATGCAACTCCAGGTTGACTAAAATATGAGCATCCTGAAGGCAGAGAACACATCTTCCAGGTTACTCTTTTATACCAGTATATAATACAGTGTTTGACTATAGATGCTTTTATCACCCTAATGATGAATGGGATTGAGAAGATGCTGCAGGTTTTCAAAAAAATGTTAAGATACCATTTAACATATTTATTCACATTATTTGTTCTTAAATCTTAAATTTTCATCAAAGAATTTAAGTACCTAGTTCAAAGAGAAAATCAAAAATTCCATAGCAATAAAAGACTTATAATGAAAAACAGTAATAATCTTCCCCAAACCTCCCTGCTTCATAGTTCTGCTTCTTGGTAGCAACTACACCAGTTCTAGCTGTTTTTCCTTTTATCTTCATTTTCCTAAACGACATACCTTCCTAATGAGATAAATGGGGATTTAGCTTTGTCATTTCACATACCTAGAATTGCCTTTCCTTTCATTCCCATCGTAGTTATATCATAAGTTTAAAATAGTCAGTAGTCAGTGTTTACATTTTCTATGACTCTGTAAACATTACAGAGATTTATTGGGAGTACCCCTTTGTAATCCTTTGTTTTCCTGGCATTGTCAGGAAAACACCTTCTTTATATTTTATATATACTTATTCTTAAAATTTTCTAAATATATCTCGGTTATGGTCTTATTAATAGGTTATATATGCGTAAACATATTAGGTGTATTTCTCTCTCTCTCTTTCTTCTTACCATGGAAGGTTTCTCTGTCTCAAGTCCAAGCTGGATTCCTGTTCTTTGTGTTTTAAGCATGATTGCTAGCTTTCCAAAGTAGGCCTAAGAGACAGGAGATTGTGGGAAGGTTGATTGGGGATCACTTTGCAGTTTTTACTTAATCCTATTTGTAGCCCTGAATCTTTATTCCCTCTCACATATACTACAACTGATTTTTTCTGACTCCAAGTCAGTTCATTTCAATTATATCCAAAGACTAAATATCCTATATCCCACGGAAGGAGGTGATATTTGTGTGACCTTTCTGTATCTGGGAAGGACATGGGGATTTAACTGCTTTGTATACAGACTTTTATCTTTTAATCATGCCATCTGTTTTCAGTTCCTGCCTTACCTTGAACTTTTGTGATACTATCCCCTTTTTTTTTTAATCCACCAAGGAGAATTGATCTTGCTTTTCCTCAGTATTGACAGTTTATATCACTTTGCTCTCTTGTTTTCACTCTTTGTTTTCCACAAGTTATTTGAAATCTCATCTCTTACAGCTTTCTGTTATTAGCAAGAGGTTAGCCAAATTCCATTTTACCAAGTGCTCTTCAGTACATTTTAGCTTTGAACTGAATGAAAGGGTACTTGTTTTCAGGGCACATCAGTCACAAACACAATTTAGGCAGTAGTGACAATTGCCCTTTCCCATTTTCCTTGTAGAAATATGTTGACCAATACTATTATGACTGTGACTGAGGATATAGAATGTTAGTGACTTAAAAACATTAATTTCCATGATTTATTGTAATGGTTACAAGTTCTACTTTGGGTAATAGCTTATTAGGTTGTTTTAGACTGTCTACTTGGTCTTATTTTGCTGGAACCTAACCCAATCAAACCAAAAGAACAACAACAAATCAACTTTTGAAGACTGTCACATAACACTAAAGCAGTTAGGAATTTTGAGGCTAATTTTCTGAGAGAACAGGATTTTTAGAATAAACTTCGTATGGTGGGTTGATTTTACCCTTGAAGCAATTCCAGAAGTGGCTGCTGAGTGGCTGCAAAGGCAAGCAAAGTTTTATACAGACTTGGAGTGATAGTAAACACTTTCATTCAATTCTAGAGGGCTAGTACCTTGGGTTAATGAGAACTGAAAATAGGCCAGGCTTCCTAGTTTTTGAATCCCAGCATCATCTCAGAATTGTTTGGATTAAGTTGATCTGGGATTGCAAATGGCCCCAGTTTTGCTGCCTGCCAGAAAGAAATGAAAATTCTGTTAGAAGGTAATATTATCTAGAGCTTAGAATTTTCTGCACTTTTCACCTAAAAATAAATGTTTAGCACTCAAATCAGTTATACTCAATCATACTAGGAAATAAAGTGTGTCCAGAAATTAAGATAAAATAATCAGTAATATGAAACCTGAAATTTAGATTGTTACAACTATTAATATAATCAAGGAATTGAAAGCAAGACTGAGAATTTCAGAAGAAAAGTACATATTAAAAAAAGCAAAATAGAAATTTTGGAACTGAAAAATAAAGGTAAGAAATCAATGGATGACTTCAGTATATTTGACACAATTGAAGAGAGAATTAGTCAACTGGACAATTGGTCTGAAAAACATTTTCAGACTAAAGCCATGAAATACAGATAAGAGCATGTAAGAGGTATTTTGGGCATGGTGAATAGTTCTAACATAGTATATTTATGGTTCCAGAGGGAGAGTAAAAAGGGAACAGGGCAAAAAAAAAAATCATAATTGAAGAGATGACTGAGAATATTCCAAATCCGATAAATGAGATCAAGCCACAGATTCTGGAAGCAGTAGGAATCAAGTAGTGTAAATATAAAGAATACTATGCCAAGGCACATCATAATAAAATGGAAAAAACTATAGACAAAGAGAAAATCCTAAAAGTAGCCAGGTGGAAAAGATGTACAGGCATACCTTGGAGACATATGGGTTTTGTTCCATACCATCACAATAAAGTGAAAATATTAACAAAACGAGGCAAACGCATTTTTTGGTATCTCAGTGCATATAAAAGTTATGTTTACCCTATTGGATATATAGTAACATTACATTAAAAAATGTGCATACCTTAATTAAAAAATAATTTATTGCTAAAAATGCTAGTTATCTGAATTTTAAATGAGTCAATCTTATTGGTGGTGGAGGGTCTTGTTTAAATATTGATGGCTACTAACTGACTAGGGTGATGTGTGCTGAAGGATAGGGTAGCTGTGGCAATTTCTTAAAATAAGATGGTAGTGAAGTTTGCCACATCAGTTGAATCTTCCTTTCACTTGAATACTTAGTGGCCATTGTAGGGTTATTAACTGGCTTAATTTCAATATTGTTGTGTCCCAAGAAATAGGCCTGAGGAGAGGGAGAGAGATAAGGAATGGACAGTTGGTTGAGCAATCAGAACACCTACAACATTACCGATTAAGTTTGCCATCTTTTGGGGCATGATTTGTGGAGCCCCAAAACAATTACATTAGTAACATCAAAAATCACTGATCATTGGTGACCATAACAAATATAATAATAGTGTAAAAGTTTAAAATAGCGTAAGAATTACCAAAATGTGGGCACCTGGGTGGCTCAGTTGGTTGAGCAACTGCCTTTGGTTCAAGTGATGATCCTGGAGTCCCGGGATCGAGTCCCACATCTCCCCTTGCTGAGCGGGGAACCTGCTTCTCCCTCTGACCTCTCCCATCTCATGTTCTCTCTCTCTCTCTCTCCCCCAAATAAATAAATAAATAAATAAATAAATAAATAAATAAATAAATAATATTTTTAAAAAATTAAAAAAAAAGAATTACCAAAATGTGACAAAGACAAAATGAATAAGTGCTATTGGAAAAATGGTGCTGATTGACTTGCTTGATACAGGGTTGCCATAAAATTTCAGTTTATAGAAAACACCGTATCTGCAAGGCACATCAAAGTGAAGCACAATAAAACAAGGTGTACCTGTATTACCTCTATAAAGAAGCAGAACTCGACTAACAACTAGCTGACATGTCAGTAGAAATTCTGTCATTAAAGTGCTAGATAAAATAACTGGCTAACTAGAATTCTCTAACCAGCAAAAACCATACAAAAATGAAGAAAAACAATTTTCACTCTAACAGAGCTAAGTAATTCATCACCAGCAGACTTGCACCAGAAGAAATTCTAATTATTCAGGAAGGTATTCAGAAAGAAGGAAAATGTTTTCCAATGGGAGTTTAGAGCAAAGAAGTGGGATTGGGACTATCCTATTTTGTCATTATTCTCTTTATTATTTAAATTTCTTCTAAAAGCAGTCTATACTTCATTCCCTTTATATCCCATATCTTCAGTACTCATTGCTTGCTGTTCTTCTACCATTCTACAGAAAAGGTGACTTCACAATTGCCAAATCCAAAGGTTATTTTTTTTTGCCCTTTATTGGATTTGGCAATGTTTGAGAGTATATAGATGGCCCCCAATTTATTGTGGTTCAACTTAAAATTTTTTGACTTGTGATGGTGCAAAAGTAGTAAGTATTCAGTGGAAACTTTACCTTGATTTTTGATCATTACCTGGGCTGGCAATATGTGGTACAATACTCTCGTGATGATACTGTAATTACAGTATCTCCTATTCAGCCATGTGGTCAGGAGGGTAAACCACTGATAGACTAACAACGATTTTGTACCCATACAACCATTCTGTTTTTCATTTTCAGTATAGTAAGTTAACAAATTACACGAGATGATCAACACTTTTGTTAAAATAGGTTTTCTAGGGGCACCTGGGTGGCTCAGTTGGTTAAGCAACTGCCTTCAGCTCAGGTCATGATCCCAGAGTCCCGGATCGAGTCTCGCATCAGGCTCCCTGCTCCATGGGGAGTCTGCTTCTCCCTCTGACCTTCTCACCTTTCATGCTCTCTCTCTTTCTCTCAGATAAATAAATAAAATCTTTTAAAAAAATGGGTTTTCTATTAGATGATTTTGCCCACCTGTACTCTAAGTGTTCAGAGCACTTTTGAGCTAGGCTAGGCTAATCTATGATGTTTGGTCAGTTAGGTATGTAAAATGCATTTTCAATTTAATGATATTTTAAACTTAGGGTGGGTTTATCTAGATGTAACCCCATCATAAATCAAGAAGATCTGAATTGCTAATCTTGTCCTTCTTGAAATTTGCCTTTGATTCTTTGATGTACTTCAGTTTTCTTGCTACTTTATATCCTTGTTGAGAGGCTTCTTAGGTACTTTTTAAAGTTCTATTACTCTGATACACAGCTATGTTTGAAAGCACATGCTTCTCCGCTCCTTTTTCATTTTGACTGCATACACTCACTTTCCATGCTATTCTTATTTTGTCAGAGATTCAGTATGTTTTATTTTCTGTGGCCTGTCTTCCTTGTGTCTGCATGTAGTGGACACTTCATAAATATTTATTAAGTGACTGAATAAATGAATTATCTCATGTGTTCATATTATTTAATTAAGAAATACTTCCAGATTACAAGATAACCAAAATATTTTCCTACAGTTTCTGTTACCAGCTTTATGATTTTTCCTTTCATATTTATGGCTTTAAACCATGTCCATATCTATATATGTCTGTATCTGATTCTATTTCTTTATATGTAGCTAGCCAGTTTTCCCAACACCAAGCTCCTAAACAAAACCTTGTTTTATCATTGATTTGTGGTGTTACCTTCATCTTCTATCATGTTGGCTCACACAGCTTTGCTAAGACCTTGTACATTATTGCCTCTTGTACAGTGATTTTCAAGGTTTATAAATTGTGACTCCCAGAAGGGAATACTTTTTACATTCTAAAGCACTTGACACATACATGTATGTGTAAAATATGTACAGTGAAAATTTTGCAAACAATATTCTGTGGTGCATTTACTATGTGTGACATATTTTAATATTTTCAGTTTTATTTTATTTCATTTTTTTAAACAAATATTCACCATGATGACAATGTATTACAAGCTATAGTTTAAAAAACAGTTCTTGGAAGTCTTTCCATGGGCATCTTTCATATGCTCTGACACTCTTTTACATCAATATTATTGTATGTTGGTGTCCAATTCCTATTGTTATAATATTTGTGTCCTTTCTGGGCTGTTGTGTGTCCATAATCATAGAAGCAATACGTAATTTCTTTATGTTTCTGTTGCCTAGCAACTGGCCCATAAATTTATTTGTACTTTATTTTTGTAGAATTGATACCTCAAGATAACTCTGTAAACATGTCTAAAAAGGTCTAGACTTTGCATTTGTCCACATTTTATTTTGAGGAAACTGCTTATTAAACACCTAAAAAATAATAATTTGATATACAGTAATAATATGATATACAGTAGGTATTTTGAACTGTCCACATAAAATTTTCTGCTTTCCAGTACAATAAATATTGTTAATGATCAAGAATAGTATGTTAGTGTATAAGAAATTTGACATTTTCTCTGGGAGCTAATTGGTCTTGTGCTAGTGGCAACAATCCTGTGTCTAAATAATATAGTAAAAAATCTCTGAGACCAGTCATATTTTTATGATTCTGTTGATAGAATTTTCCCTTAGGTTTTCTTAAATTGTTGTTCTTTTTCAGTCATTATTCAATCTTTTGGAATTTAGAAGATTAGTTCTGAATTACAAGCCTCCATCAAATGCTCAAGATTTACCCCGAAACCAAAAGGTAAAATTATGAAAGATTTTTAAACAGGGTATATATTTATACATATAAATATATAGGTCATCTTGTTCTTTTATTTGTGCTTGGTGTTGGGGCAGTTTGTCTCATCAAATCTGGAACTGTTAAATTTGAATATCAACCTATTAATCTCAGTTACTAGTAACTTTCTATTCTTCATCAGTATGTTATAAAGATGAATTTTTCTTCACATGTGTGTCAATAATATGCCAATTTTTTGTGTCACTTTAGTAATTGCTTTTTTCTTTTTTTTTGGACTGTCAAATTTCAGTAAACTTTAGAGGTTTCAATTCATAATTCAAGGTCTTTCTTCCGTTGCCTCCTGAAAAAATTGTGTGGGAATAAAAATTTTTTTCAACTGTTTGTGTAGATGAGCCTTTTAAAAGATTAGTTTTGTGCTGGCTGTCTTTGCAGTGCAAATCTCTAACTTCTACTTTGTAAGTTAATGCTGTTAGGCAATATAATGTGACAGAGCACACAGATAATCAGGGCTTGATTGCCTGGGTGTTCTTGCTGTGGACCTAGGATTTGACCTGTCTGTTTAGTTTCCTTATCCGAAGGGTGTAAATAATAATAGTTTTTATTTTATAGAGTTGTGAGAATTAAATGACATAAAACATACGAAGGGCTTAGAAATGTGTAGTACATAGTAAGTACCTCAGATGATGTTAGCTACTATATTCATATTAGCTTTCCAAAGATAGGACTGATACAGAAATTTATACTTAATGAAAAAGTTAATTATGGAAATAATGTATATGAATGTTTAGGGCTTTAGGGACCTTGTCATAAAGAAATTGTGGCCCTAAAGGGGACTGGTTGCACAAAGAAGTTAAAATTTTAGGTTTCAGTAAAGTGTTGAACTTTGTGTGACTTACTGTATTAATGATACATAATTAAATCGTGTTTTTCTTTTAATGTGTAATTTGAAAACCACTTGTTCTGTAAACATGAAACATTCATAAATGCAAGCTAGTGGGAATGTAACAATTTATAGCTTGCTTTTTGGGCTATAATCTTTGAGCTATAAAGTATCAGGCTGGTAAATAAGCGGTTTTCAAATTGGAGTCAAGATCACTTGACAACCTCACAGACCTCCAGTGAAATTAAGCAAAATCCCTTCACTCATTCCATTTTTCCATGAAACTTTTTGGACTATTGCTTCTCTTTATTGCAACTTGTTAATAATCACTGTTCTCTCTTCTGATATCTCAGTTGAAGTAGATTTATAATTCACATGACATTATTTGGAAATAGTGCTTCCAATTAGATATTCATATGTATTTTGATCTTTTTTGTTTCTGGATTTTAGTGCTTTACAGAGTTAATTTATCTTATTCTTTAAAATGTTGAGTAAGACCAAGTCAGTTTTATAATCATATTTAAAAAACAATTGTGATATCCATGCTTACGTACCAGAGCTAGTTTTAAGATTGTTCAGCTGATTATTAGGAAAATATATAAATCCAATCTTCAACACGTTTCTAGAGAAATTTGTTTTCTTGCAATGGAAGGGGCAGCATGTCCAGGGGTCCTTTCAGGTTAAGGAATCAAAAGGATCTCTACTTCCATTCTGAAAAGGATACTTATTCAGAAGAATTCTGTCCAAATTTAAAAAAGATGGTTCCATAAATGAAGTTACTCTTTAATCTGGCATGGTGACATCAATACATTCTATAACTTGACATTTCTAAAGCAAACGTGTGTGACTTAGAGGTAGTTATCAGTTACTGATTGGTGCTACATTCAACTGAGGTGATAAAAGACACAGGTTTTTAAAAAGGGTATCAGTGTGAGTGGCTTCTTGCCACTTATCATTTAATAATAGATTTATATGCAACTCATGTAATGATTACTGCTAAACTGAGTTTGAAAAATAATGTGTTAAGATACAGAATACCCTTGGGGATCACTTTGATCAGATCACAGAGATTTCATTTGCATGCATTACTACTTAGATTTTTTTTTTTTTAGGATATTTTTTATCAGCAGATAAATCAGTCATGAATATTACATACATATTGAGTAAGAGAAAGAATGGTAGTTTTTGAAATCAATTGGTATTTTAGGTAGACTTGGTTATTACTGAAGTTGAAGCTAATTTTATACGTAAATACGTATTGTACTATTTGTAATTTTAATGTCTAGGAGAATTATGAGGTTACTAGAAATTTAAAGGTGGATTCTCACTGTAAACACCTCACCCTCCCCACTCCCACACATATTGTCTTTTGTCTTAAAAAGTCACAAACTGATGCCAAAACATGTTAAATGCTGAGAAAACAAAGATGCATAAGTTCATAATAGAGGTAATCTCCATAAAAATAGCTAAAACCTTATTACTTATAGGGTTATACTACTTAAAGTCTTGATTTAAGGGCAAATATTTCCAAATAAACAGTATTTCCACACTTTCCACTGCTCCGAGATGAGAAGCCGATGAACAGGGAATGTGTTTAGTTGAATACCAATGAGCAAATACCTGAAGGAGTTTTGAATTTTACAAATAACAGAGGCTTTCTGGAATTTCTGGTTTTTTTTTTTTTTTAAAGATTTTATTTATTTATTTGACAGAGAGAGAGATCACAGGTAGGCAGAGAGAGGGGGAAGCAGGCTTCCTGCTGAGCAGAGAGCCTGATGCGGGGCTCGATCCCAGGACCCTGAGATCATGACCTGAGCCAAAGGCAGAGGCTTTAACCCACTGAGCCACCCAGGCGCCCCTGGAATTTCTGTTTTAAGCTATGAATAAAGTAACAAGATTGGATTTGTAAGTTTCAGTAAATCTTAAAGATTTCAAAACATACAAAGTAGTTTTCTGACTGAATTAAGATGGAATTTGACAACAGAAAGATATTTAGAGAATACCCCTGATAGTAGGGAAATTAAGTAATACATCTTTAAGTAACCCAGGGGACAAAGAACAAATCAGAAGGGAAATTTTAGAATATTTTAAACAATAAAAATTAAAGTATGACATACCAAAATTAGAGGGATGCAGCTAAGGCAGTGGTTAGTGGAAAATACATGAACTAAACACATTAGAAAATAATGATTTCAAATTTATATCATTTTGTACATCAATAAATTTAAAAAAAGCACATTAATATTTGAAAGTAGAAGAAAGAAAATAATAAAGAGCTAAGTCATTTAAATAGAAATGAGAAAGTCAGGAGAGAAAATTAATGGAACCAAAAGCTGCTTCCAAAGATCAGTAAAATTAATGAATTTCTAAGTAGACTGAGCAAGAAAAAAGAGGGAAGAAACAAATTAGCAATATAAAAATGAAAGAAAAGGACATCACTACATATTTTCTAGAAAATTAAAGAGAATAGTAGAATATTATAAACAGACAATATCCTTATATTACATTAAAAAATAAACTTTTAGTTAAGAACCTACTCAGCAAAAAATTCAAAAGTGAAGTAGTTTACTCGTGAATTATACCAAACATCTAAGGAAGAAATAATACCAATTCTCTACATATTTTTCAAGAAACTTGAAGAAAAGATAAAACTTCCCACTTCTTTCTGTGAGCCCAGGATTATCCTGAAACCAAAATAGAAAAAGATGTTTTAAGAAAAGAAAACTAAAGACCAATGATCCTCATGAATATAGAAGCAAAAAGTTGTAGCAGATTTTTAGCAAATCGAATCCTGAAATATCAATAAAGGATGCTACTTCATTGGAAACTGGGGTTTATTTAGAACTGCAAGATTGGCTTACTGTTCAAAAATCAGTGTTATAGGGGTGCCTGAGTGGCTCAGTTGTTAAGTGTCTGCCTTCGGCTCAGGTCATGGTCCCAGGGTCTTGGGATCGAGCCCCACATAGGGCTCCCTGCTCGGCGGAGAGCCTGCTTCTCCCTCTTCCACTCTCCCTGTTTGTGTTCCCTCTCTCACTGTCTCTCTCTCTGTCAAATAAATAAAATCTTTAAAAACAAAAAAATCAGTGTCATTCACCACGTTAACAGGGAAGAAAAACCATATAATCATCTAAGTAAGTGAAGTCCAAGAATTTGACAAAAGCTAATGTATCTTAAAATCTCACAGAAACTAGAAATTGGAGGAAGTTTTCTTATCCTGATAAAGATTGTTTATGAAAAGTGTACAACTAGTATAATACTTAATGGTAAAAGATTGAATGCTTTGTCCCAAAGATCAGGAACAAGCAAGGATGTCATTCTAAACCACTGCTTTAAACAGTGATCTGGAGTCCTTAATCAGTGCTATAAAGCAAGAAAAAGAAATAGATGTGAAGATTGGAAAGGGAAGAAAAAAGCTTTCCTTTTGTGTATATGACTTCATTGTCTATGTGGAAAATCCTAATAAATAAATAAATAAACACAAATAAATAAAAGATGTTAGAACCAAAAAAATGAATTAAGCAAGGTTACATAATAGAAGGCAAACATGCAAAAATAGATTGTATTTCTAAATACTAACACACAATGGGAATTTTAAATTAAAAAATACTTTTATGTACAGTAGCATAAAATGTAGACTTGGGGTAAAGTTTTATGGAAAATGACAAAATATTGCTGAGAGAAATTAAAGAAGTAGATATGTTCAAGGATCAGAGGATTCAATATTGTTATGGTATCAATTATCCCCAATTTAATCTATAGATTCAGTGCAATCTCAACCATAATCCCAGCAACCTTTTTCATAGAAATTGACAAGCTGATATAAAATTTATGTGGAAAAATCAAAGAATGTCAAATAGCCATAGTAATTTTAAAAAGAAAGACAATATTGGAGGAATCAACTCTCAGGCATTCTGATTGGTAAAAAGATAGTTCTATAGATAAATGGAACAGAATAGAGTCCAGAAATAGACCTATGTATATAAGATGAGTTAATTTCATTTAATTAAAGTGAAATTTATTTAAATTTACTTAAAATTGACAAAACAATTCATAGACAAAGGAAAATCTTTTAAACTAATGGTATCATGGAAAGATAATCCTCAATCCTTACAGAACATATTCATTTATTTTTCAAACAAGAAAAAATTAATAATGGATTATAGATCTTAAAGAAAACTAAAACTATAAAATTTTTTGAAGAAAACGGGAAATTTTAGTGTCTTAGGTTAAGAAAAGATTATTAAGTGAGGCTAAACAAGGACACAAATCATAGAAGGGAATACTGAATAATTGGACTTCATAAAGATTAAAAACTTGTAATCTTGGAAAAATTTATACAAAATGAAAAATTATGCCACAACTAGGTGAAAATGCTAGTGAAACATATGTTAGATAAAGGAATTGTGTCTAGAATATATATAGAATTTGCATAACTCAATAATTAATTAACCTATTACTGTATTGGAAGAAATATTTGAACAGATACTTCACCAAAGAAGGTATGCAGACTGTAAATAACTACAGGAAAAGGTGCTAGACATTATTAGTCACAAGAATATGCAAATTAAAACTAGAGGTGCCCCATTGGACCAACTGGGATAACTGATTAAAAATATACTTCATATCCAAGTATTATAAAATGTGAACCTAGAACTCCCATTATGCTGTCGGTGGGAATATAAAATAGCATAAGGTTTCTGTAAAAATAGTTTGGTTGCGTCTTTTTTGTTGTTGTTGTTGTGTCTTAAAAAGACATCTGCATACAGCCTAGCCCCTCTCTGGGTTTTTACTTAGGAGAAATGAAAGCATATGTCCACACAAAGATACTTAAAGTAATACCCACAGCATCTGGAATAGGTCACTTGATAAGTAAGTGTAGCATATCCATACAGGGGAACACTACTGAGCAACAAAACAGAATGTATCATTCATTCACACAGTCATGTGGATGAACCTCAAAATAATTACTTCTATTTTAAGAAACCAGATTAAAATGAGTACATAGAATATGCTTTGACTTATATAACTTTCTAGAAAATATGAAGTGACCATGGTTGCTATGGAGTGATCAAGGAGAGGGGAGTTTCTTCAACCCTCACTGGGCGTGATGGATAGTTACAGTATCGTGACTGTGTTGATGCTTTTACAGATGTCTACATGTCTGAAGCTCATAAAATTGTGTACTTTATAATGTACACAGTACATCAGTTATACCTTGGTAAGTCTTTTTTAAAAAAAGACAGCATGTGGTTATATTTTTGTATTGGCCAAATGCAGGAGCTGCATTTAAACGTCAATTACAATTTTGCCTTTTGAAATTCAAAAATATTTTCTAGCCACTGAAATTGGTTGAGAGCCAAAATGTTTCATTATATATATATATTATATTACTTTTCCAATATGCTTTGCAGTAGAAATTCAATTATTTTTCAAAAGTCATTTATTTCATCCTTGTTACTTAGAAAGGAATGTCTCAAAAAACTACACTGATGTAGCTGTGGTGATAAAAGAAAGAGAAATTGATCTCTGGAAATTAGGGATATTTCTGAAAATTATTTTTTGTATTAAAATTCTTTGTGTTTATACTTTTAAAACCCAGTATTTATATGAGGCAATTGTAGGGAGTAGAAAGTACAATAGAAAAATCATAGATTAGTTTTCTTTCATTTAGAACTTTTAAACTTTTATCATTGATGATGGCATTTTTTTAAAAAGATTTATTTATTTTAGAGAGTGAGTGGAGGGGTGGGAGGGGCGTGAGGGTCAGAGGGAGAGAGAGAGATCATCTCAAGCCCACTGAGCATGGAACCCTTTTCAGGGCTTGATCTCAGGACCCTGAGATCATGACTTGAGCCAAAACCAAGAGTCAGACACTTAACTGACTGAGCCACCCAGGTGTCCTGATGATGGAATTTATTACACTTACATAAAATCCATCTTTTCCATACATTAGTATTTTCAATCAGACAATGCACTTTGTGATTATTATAATGGTATATCATTTTTGGATCAAGTGACAAGTATTTGGAGTCAATTGTTTTATTCCTTTACACCTATTTTTTTAGGACTCCTTTTGCATATTCAGGGAACAACTGTTTCTGTATTGATTATATTATTCTGGACAGCAACTATACACATATATATACTCACCCATACAGTTTTATGATGTTGAGAACACTAACCATATATAGTCTTGGAATTTTTTTTTTTTAAGATTTTATTTATTTATTTGACAGGAGAGAGATCACAAGTAGGCAGAGAGGCAGGCAGAGAGGGGGAAGCAGGCTCCCTGCCAAGCAGAGAGCCCGATGCAGGGCTTGATCCCAGGACCCTGAGATCATGACCCGAGCTGAAGGCAGAGGCTTTAACCTGCTAAGCCACCCAGGTGCCCTGGAAAATTTTTTCTAATATTTAAATAGACATATAAGCTTTATCTGTTAAAATTGTTATTGAAAGAGCTAACTATAGTAGAACTGCTTGTTTGTTACCATAAATTATTTCACTCAGGTATGTGAATTACATTCTTTAAAAAAATTTCCTTCTTGTTTTAAAATAAATTGTTCATGATTGATAATATTGAGTTGGTTTTTCTAGAGAGTTTGATGAGATCACATGTTCATAAGAATCGAACGCCTGCTTTGTGTAGCAGAAAGTTGTGGAGGAAATACAGAAGTTCTTGTGTTTGAGAAGTTTACAGTCTTACTGAGAAACAAAAGTTGAGATTTCAAAGGAACACTAGAAGGGTGATACATTTGCTTAATATTAGTATCTACTCTAATTACATATTAGACTAATATTGTCTGATAATTTGGGTCATCCCACAACAGTGCCAGTTGGTGATTTATTGCTGAGTGGAAGACATTCATTTTAGTAGATGTGGAGTGTGAAGGAATCATTGACTTGGAGGGGTCTGGGAAAGCTTCATGGAGGAGGAGGGATCTTTGTTTAAATGGGCTTATTGAGGAAAAGTACTTAAACAGTGCCTGGCACCAAAGTTAGCACTCATTGAATGTTGGCTGTTGTTATTACTGTCCACAGCAGCTGGGCCTTGCTGAATGGAAAGGATTATAATAAATAGACTTGAATGAGGACAGGATATTCTTGGCTGGGTAATAATGTGATTAGCTATGAATATGTGGCATTTGTGCTGAAATTGTGAGCTAAGCGTAGTCCTCTGCTATTTTCATCCTGGACTCCTTTGAGTGTCCTAAGTCACAACATTCTTCCTTAATTATGATGATGGGGTGCTGGACTCCTCCCTAATCGATATTGGTTAAATTTTTGGTTCGTTAAAATGAATATCTGTTTACCAGTAAAGATTTTGTTAATCTTCACTTAAGTGTTTCCCCTCCCCCCCAATAGGAGCATCGGAATTTGCCTTTTATGCGTGAGCTGCGGTATCTATTTGCACTTCTTGTTGGTACTAAAAGGAAATACGTTGATCCATCAAGAGCAGTTGAAATTCTTAAGGACGCTTTCAAATCAAATGACTCCCAGCAGGTAGCTTTTTTGTACTTAACTTATTAACATTTGTATTTTATTTAATCGGATCATTCCTTAAGCAGTTTTTTCAGAGACACAGGAGAATTGAGGATGTGTTATTCTTCTTTATTTAAAATAAGTTGTAGCCATTTAAAACATTGTTTATTTGGAAGATTTACTTTTAAGTTAAGAAAAAAGTAACAGTGATCTTGAAAAGTGTTAAGATAAGTGAAACTGTAATTTATATTGTGATAGAAATTAATAAGTGAAAACATTTAGTAAAATTAGGAATGTTCACCAATGTTGAGTTATAAATCTTCACGAATGTGTGATAAACCCAAGGCCAGTATAGTATACATGCTTTTGGTATGCCTATTTTTTTGGTCATGAAGTAGTTTCCTTAATTACTGAGAAGTCTGAACTACATTAATTTTATTATTGTTGCTTTTATTTTCCAATCTTTGTACAGATCTCATGTTGAGATCCTTACCTTAATTACATCTTCAAAGACCCATATTCTAAATAAGATTACATCCTGAGGTCCCAGGTGGACTTACATTTTGGCAGGCCATTGTTTAACTGGGCCACTGTTTAACCCACTACAGTTGGTATGGATGTTTATAACTGAATTTTTGTGCTGAGTTTAGTTGTCTTTAACTATATGGCTTTGGAACAGTTTCCTTAAGCTTCTTAGATCCAAGTTTCAATATTTTTTAATGGGTTTTTGGGTTTTTTTTTAAAGATTTTATTTATTTATTTGACAGAGTGAGAGCACAAGCAGGGCGAGCAACAGAGGGAGAGGGAGAAGCAGGCCCCTGCTGAGTAGGACCCTGGGAATGTGACCTGAGTGGAAGGCAGATGCTTAATCATCTGAGCCACCCAGGCACCCCCATGTTTCAACATTTTAAAGGTCAATGGATTGACCCATCTGGTCTTTAGAAAACTTCTAGCTTGAAAAATATATGGTAGTAGATTTGTTTAATATTTGGGGATATTTTGATAAATAAAGGCAGATTGCTTATACTGATTCATTCACTGTCTTTGATGAACCAGTCTTAGTAGGATTGGTTTATTTTTTTTCTCCCTAGGTTCTCGATGAACCTATTTTCTGTGTTCCACCTCACATTATTGAAAGAATTATGGTAGTTGAATACAACTGCCACTACCTATTCCTGTTTTTCCATGTTAGGGGAACTAGCGCTGAAAGAAGGGATGGCAAAGGATGATGTAGGTGTTAGTTCTGAACGGAGAATTCATTTGAAGTTCGTGATATGGTGGACTCAGTAGTCAGGGAGTCAGTGATTGATTAAACTAAACCTGTCCAAGTTAACATATCTTAGTAAAAGTGGATGTGGCTTAAAAAGTTGTGTGTAAAGTTGAATTAAGAAGATGAGTTGCTGAAACACATGTCTCCTTCTAAGAAGCCAGTAACAATCTTTAAATAATGAAGAACTCTTTGGTAATGTCCTTCATTTTATAAAGATTCATTAGAGAACTCTCTTGGGAGTAATAATTATTTTTAAAAATCTCATTTGTAAATTAGAATTTATACATTTGTATATATATAATATTGTATATATTATATACAATATAATAAATTTGTATTTATTTTCCCATAGTGAAACACAGTCACTGTGATTATCAATATAATGCTTATTTTTCTCAGATACTGATTTTATTCTCTGGTTAGGTTATAAATATTTCTTGTGTTTGATGTGAAACATTTCATGATATTTTTGTGATGAGTCAGTAATTTATGTTTGAGGTGACTGGCTGTAAGTTTTATGTTGCAATATTTAGTACTTTTATTAGTAGGCTGAAATATCAACAAGACTTTTTTTCCTTTCCACAGCAAGATGTGAGTGAGTTTACACACAAATTATTAGATTGGTTAGAAGATGCCTTCCAAATGAAAGCTGAAGAAGAGACGTAAGTTACCATGAAATTTAGTGATGGGGTTTTAGGAGATTGATAAATAAACTCATTTTTTTCCCTTTTATGTGTATCAGTGTCTATGGAGAAATAGAAAATCAAGAGATGTATGGGAACCCTGATGTTACCTGTATTGACAAGTTGTTTGAAATTTGTGGACTAACTGCTGAGTAGCTTTAGATTTCTATTTTAAGATTAGAATCTTGCCAGAAAGAGGTAAAAAGCAACCCCTAAAAGTGCTAATCCCATATGCCTAGTTCTTTTTCTTGGATTCACTAGTCTCTTTTTCATGAGGAAGAAAGGGTTAGTTGTAGGACAGGATACCAGGAGTGTTCCTTCTGATGAAGTTCTTTCAGATGAAATTATAACAAGGATATGAAGTTCTTCCTTAACATTTTCTAGCTTTTTATTTTCCGTTCATCAGGTTAAACCAATAATACTTTGGTTATTTAAGAAATCTGCACACTTTCAGGATGGTCCTACTCCTACTCTTATGAGGCCACTCTCCTAATACCAACCACTGGTTCCTTTGTGTTTCTTTATAAAACATTGGTGGATCATTTAGGATTTGCCACTCTAGTCTCTGATGTGGTCCAACAAGATGCAGGTAAAAGACCTGCCTAGAAGGTCCTCCTTCTACCTAAATAGAAGACAGGTAGAACTCCAAGGCTGAAAATTCACTCCCTTCTCTTTTTTCTTATTTTTAAATTATGGCCAACTTTACTGTTCAGGAAACATCATTATAACAGGTCAGCAATGAGACTAAATAAGAAATATTCTACTTATACAGTGTTAAGCAATAAGAGATATCCCCCAATGTTAATATGGTATAGATTTCCTCCTTTCATTCTCCATTCTCAGGGGGAAAGTAAGTTCCCATAATTCCCTTGATCTCTCCCCTCCCCCCCAGAGAGAGAATGAGAGAGAGCAGGGGGAGGGACAGAGGGAGGGTGAGAATCTTAAGCAGGCTCCATGCTTAGTGTCAAGAGTCTGATGCTTTGGGGCCCCTGGGTGGCTCCATCGGTTTAGTGTTCGACTCTGGATTTCCACTCAGGTCATGATCTCAGGATCCTGAGATCCAGCTGCTTGTCAGGTTCTGTGCTCAGTGGGGATGCTGCTTGAGATTCTTACCCTCTGCCTGTCCTGTCCCTTTGCTTTTCACTCGCCAGTGTTCTCTCTCTCTCTCAAATAAAATCTTAAAAAAAAAAAAAAAAGAATCACTTAACAAGCAGAACTTCCTAGGGCCCCTTCCCTTGATCTTTTAAGGTAAAGTCTGAAGAAATTTTATATTTGAAAATCAGATTTTTTTTTTGCCTTTGTGGTTGCACTCTAATAAAAAAATAAAAGTCACTTCTGAGTTTCTAAGTTTGTTCAGTCTCAGCTACGGGCATGTTATTTCTGTGCTTGCATAGAGCTGGGGTTCTGCAGCTGGTTCCCTCACGTGGGTGTGTATAGTGCCTTCAGTCCTTCGGATGGTCAGTTTCATGCACTTGAATTCTAGATTTCAGAGGGTTATTAGGACACATGCGATTAACACTGAATGGTTTCTTACCTTTGAAATTTTAGAACTAAAGCAAAACTTCAACCCTTTACCTCTCAGTCCAACTATATATTATTCCTGGAACTTTGTGCAGTCCAGACTCAAGTTGTTGCCAAAGTCTGTAGCAGAAATTTTAGGATATGTTGTAAACAGCAGATCACTGGTTTTAGTTCTGCCTAGATGCCTGTCATTGAGGGCCAGTTGCTTGCCAACAATTATACGTGAACTTAAACTAAGTGGGCAGAAATCTCTGAAGAGATTAATTATGGCGCTAAGTGTTTGAGGGAAAAAATTCTACTTTTGGTAAATTTTGTCTTAAGAGGGGGAGCATTTGAAAGCTGCATCCCTTTTGGCATGTTTAGAAGTTTATGATGCTGACATGGGACGCCTGGGTGGCTCAGTCAGTTAAGTGTCTGCCTTCAGCTCAGGTCGTGATCCCAGGGTCCAAGGATCGAGTCCCACATCAGGCCCCCTTCTTAGTGGGGAGCCTGCTTCTCCCTCTCACTATGCCTGCTGCTCTCCCTGCTTGTGCTTGCTCACTCTTTCACTCTCTCTCTAACAACAACAACAACAAAAAAAAAGTTTATGATGCTGACAGCTCTGGTCCTCAGCTGCTTTCTTATCCACCAGAAGTTTTAGTTGCCGTGTCCTTACGAGCTTCTTCAGTTTGTGGCCCGGAGTGCTGCACTGAGTGGCTTACTTTTGTGCAACAGTGGTTGTGCCCATTGTCTTTTGCTGTGGAATTGCTTAGGCCTGGGAGACCCGCCTCTTAGCTTAGTTTCTTTCTTCTCTTCACCTGAGCCTCTTTCTTCTTGTTACTTTCATCTGGAAAATCTCCCCATCAGATTCCTGGCATGAATCTACTGTTGCTGCTTATGAAAGCTGAGTCCCAGCATCCAGCTTTTGCATGTTCTAGGCCTAGAGCATATTTCCTTCTGCTGCATTTTTTTCTGGGTGGCATATGCCTCTAATGTTCATATACATCTATATTTTTTTATTCTTTTAGGAAGGTTTGGCTGAATTTTTAAGTTTAACCTGTTTCTTAGCCTCTATCTCAGGCAGAGCCAGCCCTGTTTGATGGATGCGTGTCTTTTCTTCCTGTTCTTTGGGTTTGTTTTCTGGCCTTTACATTTGTTTTTCTCTAACTTATTCCTCTGGTATTGTCTTGATAGGTCTCTCATAATGAGAGCTAGTGATTCACTAATGAGAGTTGTCCACCCTGGTTCCTCTCTAGTACAGCTTATGGCCCTTGTGTCTTTACTTAGAGTTCTCATACCAAAAATTCATTGCATGAGTTTCCTCAGAGTGTGAATAATATCTGTATCGTCATTTTTTTTTTGTATCGTCATTTTTGATAATGGAGTCTTTGAGGTTCTCTCAGTAATTCTGTGAATGTTTTACTGAAATCCCTAGTTCCTCCTCTCAAATCTACCCTGATTTTCTGTAAGCACCTCATTTAGTTTATCCTATCTTTAATACATGACCCTCAATTGCTTTTTATCTGTAGCCTCAGAAGAGTGCCTAAATCTGTGTTGTTTCTGAGGGGGTCATTTTATTCTGATTTTGGAGATCTTGTTATTATTTATTTACTTGTTAATTTTCTTTGGGTTCTGGTCACCTCTTCTGATGTAGTAACTAACAAATTATCTCCCTTTTTTTGTAACAGTTTTAAAAGAAGCTAGAACTTTTCCATTCCAGTTCATCTGAAATCTTAAGTTTATTTGAGATATGCTCTCCTTGTTCATTTCCCCATCATTTTCGATTTTTCTTTACTGTTTGTGGAGCTAAAACTGTTTTTGAATCTCTGTGATCTCCCTATTTTGAACAGAGCTTTCTGGTTTATGTGCCATGGTTAGCCAGATTATGGATCGTGGAGATGCTGGTTCTATTTCTGTGATTATGAGAAAGTATATCTTTTTATTTCAAAGTTCTCTGCATATTATATATATGCCAGTGGTATTAAAAAGATCGGGATGCTCTGACCCAGAGATTTCTAGTTTGCTCTATCAGCTCCCCTAGACCTTTGAACTCCTGTGTCAACCTAATTCCCAAGGGTTCAAGTTGTCCCTGATACAGGTTTTCTGTAGTGATTTCTTTTGGCCTTTGATATTTGTGTCCATTTATCTTTACTACTGATTTTATGCAAGTGGTGGGTCTCTCATTTCTTTTTTTTTTCTTTTTTAATTTTTAAAAAGATTTTATTTATTTATTTGACAGAGAGAGAGAGAGACAGCAGGAGAGGGAATACAAGCAGGGGGAGTAGGAGAGGGAGAAGCAGGCTCTGATGTTGGGCTCTATCCCAGGACCCTGGGATCATGACCTGAGCCGAAGGCAAACGCTTAATGACTGAACCACCAAGGCACCACCCTTTTTCTTTTTTTAAAGGTTTATTAAAGAGAGCACTTGCACACACATGTGCACTTGTGAGTGGGGGGCAGGTAAAGGGAGAGGGATAGAATCTCAAGCAGACTCCCCACGGAGTGCAGAGCCCAACATAGGGCTCAATCTCAAGACTCTGAGATCATGACCTGAGCTGAAACCAAGAGTCAGATGCGCTCAACTGACTAAGCCACCCGGGTGCCGCGGTCTTTCATTTCTATTATAGGAGTCTCACATCTTTTTAATTGCTCCTTTACTTGTATTTGCTATATTTCTGTTAGCATAAGCAGTCTGGGCCCCTGAGATTCACAGTTTAAATGCCTGGCAAAGAATAAGACCTCTGAGAAGTTGGAAAGAAGGACAAGGTAAACAATTTCTAGAAGATTCCTACCTGACTCTTTAGGGAAGGTCAGTGTTTACCACAGACCAATGGAGAGGAAGCCAAAATTCAGGCAGAAAGATTTGAAAAGAGATTTGGAGAGAAAGTTTAGAATTCATAGTTCCTAGAATTCATAGTACCTAGAATACAATATTTAGTTCCTTCTGGCAGAGTCACCAACCTCTTAAGTCATTGTTCTTTCCATGGGGTGCCAGTAAGGAACCCACTAATATTTACATCTAAAGATTCATAGATTTTTATATCAAAGGAGACAATCTTTGGATCATTCCTCTCGCTCATATCATTCTCAAGTCTTTTTATTCTCACAGTGTAAGATACATAAGGTATGAAATAAATTTTTCCCATAGAGTTAAAATGCCCAAAGACGAAGTATATATAATGGGAGCGGATACACTGATTTTGGAGTCAGTTTGAATTCACTGCGCAGCTTGATTTCTTACCAATTGTGTGAATTTGGACAAGTGACTTAACCTGCTCAACAGCTTTCGTATCAGTAAAATGGAAGTAATGGTATTACCTGTTATCAGTCAGAGTGGGCTAAATAGTCCAGTGGCAACAACCCCAACATTTTGCAGGCTTATATCCTACTGTTAGAGGATGTTTTCAGGGCATGTGAGCAAGGAGCTCTCTTCATTCTTTCACTCAGGGCCTTTGGCTCGCAGACGCTCCCCCTCATCACCACTTCTGGGGTTACTACGGCAACAAGAGTACACTGGCTGTCAGAGTTCCTACCACACAGCACTTCTGCTCCTATTTTGTTGGGCAAAGCAAGTCATGGGGTCTGCCTAACTACAGTGGGAACACTGTACACCCGATAGGCTGGCTATTTTCAAAAAACCCCAGAAAACTGCAGGTATTGACAAGGATGTGAAGAAATTGGAACCCTTGTGCACTGTTGATGGGAATGTGAAATGGTGCAGCTGTTATGGGAAACATCCTGATGGCTCCTCAAAAGATTAAAAATAGACTTGCTATTTGAAGGAGGGAATCCTTTCACAATGTATATCAACTCATCACATTGTATACTACTCTAAACTTTGTCATTTATGCTTCATAAAGCTGAAAAAAAGATTAACCATATGATCCAGCAATTCCCCTGCTGAGTATATATTAAGAATTGATAGCAGGGTCTCAGAGAGGTATTTGTACACCCATGTTCATAGCAGCATTATTCACAATAGTCAAAAGGTGGAAACCCCCCAATGTCCATGGAAGAGCAGATAAACAAAATGTGGCAGATATACAGTGCAGTATCCTTAAAAAAGAAGGAAATTCTAACACATGCTATAACATGGATGCTAAGTGAAATTTTGTCACAAAAAGACAAACACTGTATGGCACTTACATGATGTGTCAAGAGTTGTAAAACTCAAAGAAACAGTGAGTCAGAATGGTGCTTGCCAGGGCCTGGGGGGAGGGAGAAGTGTGGAGTTGTTCAGTGAGTGTAGAGTTTCAGTTTTGCAAGATGAGAAGACTCCTGGAGATTGGTTGCACAGCAGTATGAATATATTTAACACTACCCACCAAACTCTTAAAAATGGGTAGTTGGTAAATTTTGTGTTATGTGTATCTTAAGCACAATTCATATTTTTATAATTTAAATAAAATTTGAGTGGGAAAGTATGTCTTAAACACATATATGGAAATAGAGGGCCAGAAATCTTTTCAAGTATCACTAACAACTACCATCCTACCTCAGAGCATTGTTTTAAGTGAAATACTTCCCACCAGTTGTTTAAAGGAGTAAATGATGATGCATGTACTACATTTAAAAAGAGACCATGTCCTTACCTTTTTTTTTTTAGAAAATCAATTTTATTGGTTTAAACAAAAAATTCATGAAGATAAATTCTGTACAAAATTGTGGATACCACACACGTTTATGTAGTCATGCCAGCATAAACTGTTTTCAGACCACAGAGAACAAAATAAAAAGGTTAAAAAATTGTTAACTTTGCTTCAAGTGAAAAAGGGGAAAAAAAAAAGTGTGTATGTTAAAGAACCTAGAAAATTCACTAATGACTAATTGTTCCTGTAGCATCAAGGATGGAGTCGCTCCTGAGCTGCTTTGGGTCAAAGCTGGTGTTCTGCTCCTTCATTGGTGACAGCTGCTATTTTTGAATGGTCTTCACTCTTCTATTTAAATGTGGGAAATGACATGTTAAAGTTCTATAGAAATTTACTCTGATGAACAGTGGCTTTCCTTTCTTCTCAGCGAGTCCAAATAAGCATGTAGTGTACGAGACTAAAAAGTGTGAGGTCGCAATGAACAATGATAATAGAAAGATGAGGCACTCCAGGAACACAGACTTTGTCAGGTCCTCTTGTAATGTCCCATGCAGCAACTCATTTTAACCCTTACAACAGCCCTTTGAATTCAGTTGCTATTATTATCCTCAGTTGACAGGTGAAAAAATATGGAGGAATAAATGTAATAAGTGCCTTGACCAAGGTAATGTCAGTAGCCGCACTGAGTGAGCCACATCCACACAGATGTTACCATCTTGGCATGTATTACTGTTCCTTGAATGTTTTCTCTCTTACTTACAGGTCCAAAACTTATAACCACATTTATGTTCTTTACCTTGCTTTAGAGATGAAGAAAAGCCAAAGAACCCCATGGTAGAGTTGTTCTATGGAAGATTCCTTGCTGTGGGAGTACTTGAAGGTATGGTCACACATGTTTAACTCTTCATTACACTTGAAGAGATACTATCTATTAACTTTTGTCTCGATGGTGACTCCTTATTTGTTGAATGGTTTTTAATTTTAATTTGATTTACTACTCTGTCTAGTAGTTTCTGGTGCATTGCTACTACTAATCATTTATAAGAAAAGATTGAATTGAGTAAATGGAAAGGAAGGTACAGGGTTCATTATCACATGCTAATTGATACTTTTATCCTGATGTTCTTTCCCTGGGAAAGCTTCTGTGATTCTGTGAATTGTTGGGGTATAGGGATTAAGAGGGCAATTGGTTTTGAAAATAATATTGGAATTGAATACTGGTTTTAGTTTCGACTCTATGAATGTTGAAAGCTGCATTTAACAGTTTAGTAATTTAGTATAGTCAAGGTATTACATTTTTCAGGTCATTATGAAATTCTTGGACTCTGGTTTTCAAGAAAGAATCATGCTCTTATCTCTTAAAAAATCATTTAAGGGTGATACTCCTCCCTCTATCCTAAATGCCTATTACTTAAAATCTGGGTCTGACCAATTAGTTATTCTTCTGTTTTTCTAATAAGGGAAGAGAACTGACTCATTAAATATACTTCAAATAGTAATAACTAAATCCCAAAGCATGAAGTTTTGAGAAAATTTGAAACATCTGAAAAACTTTCCAAATTTTCCAAATGGCCCAGTGAATCAACTGTTAGATCAATCAAATCTTCTGAAGTATAAAATTGGTTTTCCATCAGGATTTTATGTAAGGAATTCCTATGAAGTTTTGTTTGAATACAATTTTACAGTTTGGGATGCAGAAAAAGGCAGATCAAAACTCTGTATTTCGTCAGGTATGTAAAATGTTACACTGAAGTGTTTGTACTTTTTTTTTTCTTTTTGCCTCAAATGCTAAATATTCATTATATAATTTTTTTAAGTTAACATATAATGTATTATTTGCCCCCAGGGTACATGTCCGTGAATCATCAGGCTTACACATTTCACAGCACTTACCATAGCATATACCCTCCCCAGTGTCCATAACCCAGCTACCCTATCCCTACCCTCCCTGCCCCCCAGCCACCCTCAGTTTGTTTCGTGAGTTTAGGAGTCTCTTATGGTTTGTATTCTTGCTGATCCCATCTTGTTTCATTTCCCTCCCCCACCCCCCCATGACCCCCCGCCCTGCCTCTCAAATTCTTCATATCAGAGAGATCATATGATAATTGTCTTTCTCTGACTGACTTATTTCACTTAGCATAATACCCTCTAGTTCCATCCACGTCGTTGCAAATGGCAAGATTTTGTTTCTCTTGATGGCTGCATAGCATTCCATTGTATATATATATACCACATCTTCTTTATCCATTCATCTGTTGATGGACATCTGGGTTCTTTCCATAGTTTGGCTATTGTGGACATGGCTGCTATAAACATTCGGATGCACGTGCCCCTTCGTATCACTACATTTGTATCTTTAGGGTAAATACCCTGTAGTGCGATTGCTGGGTTGTAGGGTAGCTCTATTTTCAACTTTTTGAGGAACCTCCATACTGTTTTCCAGATCTACCACATTCTTTTTATTTTGTCCCTCCAGATAATAAAGAATTATTCAGTCTTCTATCAGAAGGTTGTTTATATGTGTTCGGTATCTCATCCTCGCATGCTTTCACTCAGACCTCGACTCTCTTCATTATCTTGCTTTTTTCTTGTATCTTCAGCTTCCCCCTCTACTGTCTTCCTCCTCAGTATTTAGACAAGGTCTGGTAATTCACATCTTAAACAAAAAGAACTCCCTTCACATAGTCTTTTTCAGTTAATCTTATTCAGTTAAGCCCCTTTCAGGAGAGGAGTTTGTTTTTTTCTGCTAAACCCCAATTTATTCAACTCATCCCACTTTTGCTTCTGGCCCCAGACTTTTTCCAAAAGGGATCTCTCTAAGGTTATCAATTTCCAGTATGTGTTCAAGGCTGCCAGATCCCACACTATTCTCATTCTGAGCTCTTATCAACTATTCATGCTATATTCTCTCTCTTCCTTTTCCTCTTCCTTACATTCTGTCCTTACAAACATTTCTCTCTGGCTTCTGTGGCACCATATCTTCTTCTTTGTTTGTTTTTTTTTTTCCTGCCTCCATGGGTACTTCTTAGAAGTTGTAGTTAAAGCCTCTTCTTTGACCTAAAGGTAGGAGATCCTTGGGACTCAGCTCACACCCCCTGCCTTTTCCTGTCTGCCAGTTCCCTTGGCAATTCCATTCACTCCTTGATTAACTTCTGTCAGTAGCCAGAGATTGTCTCATTTATAGCTTCAGACCAGAAGATTAATTTTAGTTATAGACTCATATCCAACTCTCTTCTTAACTTGAAATCCCATGGGCCATTCATTCTAAAATAATGATTACCACTACTACCTTAAAACAAAAGGAAAAAAATTCTCTGCTCTTTTTTTTTTTGTTAAAGATTTTATTTATCTGAGAGAGAGAGAGAGAGTGAGAGAGAGCATGAGAGGAGAGAAAGTCAGAGAGAGAAGCAGACTCCCTGTGGAACTGGGAGCCCGATGTGGGACTCAATCCTGGGACTCCAGGATCATGACCTGAGCCGAAGGCAGTCACTTAATTAACTGAGCCACCCAGGTGCCCTTCTCTGCTCTTTCTTTAGCAGACCCCTTTTCAAGTTAGTTGTTGATGATAGAAATCAAGTATCATTCTTGATATCTTCTTTACTCTTCTGCCTCCCATCCTGCCAGTGAGCCAGCCATCAATCATATTTACTCCTTCCTGAATATTTGTGTGTTTGTGTAATTTCATCAGCTTTTGTACACTTTTACTATTAACACCATATTCCATACTGCTTTTATTTCTGGATGGATTCTATAATAATCTCCTATCACCCACTTAATATGAAAGCCATAAGGATGTTTCATAGATGTAAATCTGATCCCATTATTCCCAGGCTTAACTATTCAGTAACTTTCTCTTATACTCACAATATACCGAGAAAAAAATTCTGAACAAGGGCTTATAAGACTTTGTAGATTTTGACCCCCTACTTAATTCTTCATTGTCATCTTCCAATTGCTCCCTTAAGTTATAATGTCCTCCCCTTAATTCTTCAAACAGGCCAAGTTCTTTGCATCCTTAAAGTCTTTGTGTGTACTGTTCCTTGGCCACGATTTCTCCGCAGCACCCTGACAGTCTGGCCTGGCTAATTCCTACCCACTGTTCATGTCTCACTGTAAATGTCAGTTTGCTGTAAAAGGCTTCCCTACTCTGCCCTCTGGCCCTAAAGACTAGGTTAGCTCTCATTTTTATACCTTCTCACAGCACTGTCTCACCACACATTTTATAACACTTACAAGGATAAATAGTTTTTGTTCATAATTATATGTACAGTTAATGTACATAAAATGTAAACCTTCCAAAAGAGGCTGAGAATTTCCTCAGCTCAGGGGCATATAGATCTCTGTTGTTCACTGCTATTCTCAGTGTTTAGCATAGTGTCTTGTCCTTAGGAGGTATTTCTTGAAAGAATATATATACAGACACACACACATACATGTGATTACTTACATACATACTGGTGTGTAATTATTATCTACGACTGGATGTGAATGTGCATCTGCGCATGTATGAACCAACAAGGAAATGACAGTGACTACTCTGTGGAATGTAGAGTGATGGTTTTCAGGTTCAGGAGTAATTGATATACACATTTACTTTTAGTGGCTAAAAGGCAATATTGAGTAACGATTAATTTTCCCTTCTCCTATAGGTAAAAAATTTGAAAATACTGAAATGTTTGGTCAGTACCCACTTCAGGTCAATGGATTCAAAGATCTACATGAGTGCCTAGAAGCTGCTATGATTGAAGGAGAAATTGAGTCCTTACATTCAGAGAATTCAGGAAAATCAGGCCAAGAGGTGAGTTTAGTATCTTCATTATTCCTCTATTTGCAGGTCTTTCTTATAGTGCGATAAAGCACAATTTAGGGCCCTAATTATATAGCTCCCTAAGAACTGGGAGAATACTCAGATTATGTGTTTGGATTTAATCATGGTAGTTTAGACATTTGGGAAAGGGCACAAACCAGTCTGTCATCTATGTTAAATTCTCACAATTTAGATTAAAATTTTCTGTTAAAATCATCTTTTAGGACATTGTTGCATAGGGAAGGTACCAGTCACTGTAGAATGCTAGTCCTGGAAGTAAAGAAGAAAAACACTGATATTAGGGTGGAATTTTATATAGACATATGTTGTATCAAATAGTGTTGGAGTTTATCTAGATTCCTTTTTTTTTTGTAAAACTGCTGTGTAATTATATGAAGGGCATATGGAAGAATTTGCTTTCTCAAGGCAGATAAAACTTAAAAAATATAAACCTGTTTGTTTTCACTCGTCTGTCTTGTCACCCCTCTCTTTCTCTTTATTCATGTCATTATTAGCTCCATCTGTATATCCATCCACCCGTATGTATATTCATCCTTGTGTGTTATTATAGTGGAAGGCATAGGACCGGTCATTTGCTCCCAAATCAGTTTTCATTAAGCAGTTGCTGATAGTTGTCTACTTGTAAACTCCATGCATGCATGAGGGTAGGGATCTTCATCTTTGTCAATCTCTGTTATGTCTCTAATGGATAGTACGGTGACTACAAATAGGATTACATAAGACATATTTAATGACTGAATGAATGAAATATCTCAATGTTATCAAAAAAAGTTTCTGAGGACTTTATCACCAAATGAGTGCTTAATAAATATTAAGAGATTATATCTCTGTGTTTTTAAATGGGGGGGACTGAGTTCTTATGTCTTTGAAAATAAATTGCTTTTATCTGAATATGTGATTTTTTTAAAAAAGATGTAATTAATTCTTCCCTGTTTAACATCATCCTCATTTTCTTCTCTTCCCTTATACACCCAAACAAAAAAAGAAATAATATTTACTGTTTTCTGACTCTTTTTTTTTTTTTTAAGATAGTGGGAGGGAAAGAGAAAATATTTGAGATAGTTTTTCTCTCTATATCGCAAATCAGCTATGTCAGTGATTCTCAGAAGATGCCTAGGCCCTACTTCAAAGCTGTCAAATCCAAATCTAGGGTGGGAATGTGGTACCTGGGCCCAAGAGCTCCACCAGTGATTCCCAGATAGACCTCCAATTGAGAATATTTAAATTAAGCTTATTTATTTTATTGATTGGTCTCTAAAGATTGGGACTCTCTCAGGATCCATAATGGAACAGGAAAGCAGACCCCCTGCCTAAAGTGTGATTTCTTTTCTGTTAAGCAAAAGGATGATGAGTTTGGGCAGGAAAAGGAGGGATGGCATTCCCCTTACACTATCAAAGTAGCTTGTAAGTAATATGCATTGCTTTATCAGTAAATAATTTAGTAATTAATTGCTAAATAATCTTTCTTATATATTCCCAGCTTTTAAAAACATTTTTCTTATATATTGAATCTGAATTTCATTATTTACTTAAAAAAACCTAGTTTGTCCTCCATCTTTGGCTTTATACTCTGAATGCCCTATACTGTGTATATAGTTTTTACATCCAGCCTAACAGATACAGTGGTTTGTCTCCTTCTCTGAATTCAGCAGTTGGTAAGCAGTTTAATAAGAGCAGATTCAGTTAGCTGTATTCTTATTACCCATTGCCTAGATTTGTAGGACACAATAGTTTCAATCATAATTCAGCCTGGTTTAAGAGACTACCAGTGGCTAAAGTAGACTACCTTAAAAGTTTTTAATAGTGTACTTAAATTGTTGTCTTATTTCATTATGTCCTTGAGGATAACTGTTCTTTTTTTTTCTTCAGTATCTATAAATACCGATGAGTAACATTTAAGGCTTATTTGTAAATTAACATTGTCCCTGATGATAACACCTTTTATCTCTTACGCTATTATTTAGTAAACGTAATTGATCTTACTTTGATATAGGAAACATCTCTTTTGCTGAAATAGCTATGGTTAAGTAATTTAGGAAGACCTCTAGTTTCCTGAATCACTCATGTTAAGATATCCAGTGGCCTATTAAGAGTTTAAATTTCTGAAGTGCTGTCCCAAGAGACAAGTGAATAAATTAAAAATGATTGTATGTAAGATAACTACTTAAAAGATATTTTTATAAATCACAAATTTCAACTAAATGGTATGCAATTTTAGATGGATCAAAGTTTCTAGGAAACCTGGAGATTTTTTTTTTTTTTTGATTGCCTATTGGAGCAAAAAAATTTTAGGTAGTAAGTACTTCATTTCTGGTGTGGGTATTCACTACTAATAATGTGTTGTACATTTTCTTTTAGACTAGCACTATGCACATATAAGTGTTTGTGTTCGTCCTGTGACTTGCATTTTTCACTTACCTGTATATCATGAGCATCTTTCCACATGGATATATATGGCTTTACACCATTCTTTTTAAAACTTGCATAGTATCACATAGCCTGTATTTCTAAAATTAAATATATTATTTAATTCTTCTGTGAGACGGTGGTTGGACAAAGAATTATTTCAAAGAATGTCTTTCTATGAATACCCTTGAGAACTTGGGAATGAAGGATAGTCAGAAGTGGAATTTTTCAGTCATCAGGCGTACTCATTTAAAAATAAAAGTACTGCCAAATTTCTCTTCACAAAGTTGTACTAACTTATAGTCAAAGTGCTAAAAGAAAATTTGCGGAACTTTAAAAACTAAAATAGAGAAATAGTACCTACATGTACCATATTAGATATATGTAGATGTTATATGGGAAATAGATCTTTTATCTATCTATTTATTTATTTAGGATTTTATTTATTTATTTGACAGAGAGAGAGAACACAAGTAGGCAAAGGCAGGCAGAGATTGAGAGAGAGAAGCAGGCTTCCTACTTAGCAGAGAGCATGATGCAGGGCTTGGTCCGACCCTGAGACCGTGACCCGAGGGAGGCAGAGGTTTTAACCCACTGAGCCACCCAGGCACTCGGAAATATATCTTTTAGAGTGAAAGGGCAAATGGGTGAACCCAATTAAATGACTAAAACTAATTTTCAAGTTGGGATAGGAACTGTTTACTTCTCATGCTTGATTTATATCCTGGTTTTGTTTGGTGTTCTGTGGGAATTTGAAATGGTAGGTCTGATTTTTCTGTCCCCTGCTTCCTGAATTCATGTAATCTCACAAAAGCAAGGTATTTAAAACATATTAATAAAAAATCAGCTATTACAACTCAAAAAGATAACTACATTCTCTCTAGAAAATATTTTTGCTAAATTCGATTTATAGTCATAATAAATTCAAGAGCACTTTTGTTGCCCATATTGATTATGTTTTTTATTCACTAACTGCCCTAATCTATTACTTCTGTAGGTTCATTATATAATATAATGTGATAATAAATAATAATAAAATAGAGACATGGAAAGTTTAAGCGTTATTTTTATCTTTAATGACCTGTGTCTCACAGCAGGCCATACCAGTTAGAGAAGCAATATATTTTTTTACTGAATGGAAAAATAATATTTTGAAAGAAAAATATCTCATTGTTGTATATTGAAAATTCTGGTTATATACTGTTATAATCCTAAAATCACAGAGCTAGACAAATCCATAATATTTTCTAAGATGAATTAAAGGAATGTCCGGCTATCTCTTCCTATCCCCAACATTTAGAATAAGAAAGTTAAATCCTTCCACTCCTGTAGGAAAAAACTATCACTGCTGTTAAAGGAAATACATTCACAACAGAGACATATTACATAACTTTTATGAACATTCTTTCTTAAGGTATGGAAGTTATTTCCTGGACTTTTCATGGTCTACCGAGAAGCATACCCTCAATTTGGGTGATTTTATTTCTATTGGCCATGGTAGGTTTCCATGAATTAAAGTATGTAACTATTTAATTTTAATGGTGACATTTAAAATACTGCAGTAAAATATGAAAGTGATAGTTCTTGAAACCTACTTACTTTGGTATCATAAAGTGGAGTAGAGAATATTATCCTAAGGCATCAAAAGTTATCTTTGTGATATATATGGGGTATGTCTAATTCTAATAGTAATTTTAAGTGTGTATTAGAATTAAGCAAATTCTTGTCAGTACCAAGTGAGAATAAAATAAATAAGCAGACTTTGCTCAAGAAATTTCAAAACTTAAGGGATTCTTTTGATACTAGATCTTTTGTAACTTTCTCTAGCCAACTTTAGTTTTAATAGTCATATAAAACACATTTCTTAAACTTCAGTGTTTGGTTAAAGATAAACCAATTCTAACTCAGGAAATTTCAATTCACGTAAGCTTTGGCATTTTGGGAGGGAGAAATAGTTTCTAATAACTATTTTTATTTATTTAGAGAAAAGTAGCAACTTTCAAGATCTTAGTCAAATCCGGTTTGCCAAGTGTGCCCTATTCCTCCTTTTTTTGGATGTTTGAGTTTAAATTAGTGTACTCTTAGCTAGTTGATATTTGTCTGGTGGCCTCTTGTGGCACGTGCAAATATCACACACAGTTTAACGTATGGCAGTTACTTTTTACAGTGGTACGTTGTGTGGTTTCTAGTAAACATTTAAAAATACTTGTTGCATTATTTTTACTTCTGTATTTGGTGATTCATGAGTTTTTGTTTATTTCTCTTTAAAAATATGTTTATATAAAACCGGAATCTTTTTTATGAAAATAATTCTCTTGTAGTTTTGTTACATTTCATGCTTGACTGAACAGTTGACAAAGTTTGTAAAGGAATTGACTTACAGCAATGAGACATTCAATTCTTTAAACACTAGTCATTTAAAAAGGTTTTTAAATATAGTTACTTTTAGTATAAACTTCATATTAGTAATAGATCTTTTTCTTAAATTAGACTTCTAGCAGGAAAATTAAAATTAAAACAAGGGACTATCACTTTCTAGTTTTTAGTAAGAATTGTGATCATTTATGCTATCAAAATATATTTGTGTGTGTGTATGTGTGTGTGTGTACTACATCTACAAGTTTCTTTATCAAGGTTTTTGAAGTGTGTTTGATTAATAAGTATACATACCATTCCTACCAGTCATAGTGACATAATATTGAAGAAGCCAGAAGATGTGAGCTCCTAAGCCATAATTTTAACTAAATGTGACTTTAGGTTAGAAATTTTAATGTAAAAATTACTGTGGAAGAAGAAGAATTGTTAGAAAAACTTTTTTTTTTTTTTTCCTGGTTGGCTATTATTCCCTCCTTGGAATTTTCAGGAGGTGTGGAAAACTTTGGGGAGGAAGTTGGGCTTTAGTTAAATTGCACACCTGGTCACGTGTTTGTGGTGTCAGCATTTTGATGATACATATAAAAATGCTGGTGCTACACCCTGCCTAACACTGCATTGGAGAAAACAACAGGTGATACTAAGGTTTTTTGTTGTTTTCTTTCAGCATTGGTTCACCAAACTGCCACCCGTGTTAACATTTGAATTATCAAGATTTGAATTCAATCAGGCATTGGGAAGACCAGAAAAAATTCACAACAAATTAGAATTTCCTCAGGTGTTGTATCTGGACAGGTATGGTTTGGTATACAGCATGACTTAGTTTTGAAACTATTTAGTAACCAAGTAAAGAATTATTATTGGGTTTAGAGAAAAATTTTGCTTAATTTCTTTAGAATTAATTTTTACTTTTTTGCATGATATGTCTAATACTATTTGTCAAGGAAAATGGAGTTCTCTTTCTATTTAGAAAAGTATAGTTTCTGGGAATAATGTTACAAGGAAGTTAAAAAATTTATTTTTGTATTGGTATGCAACTGTAAGAATTTTAAGGAATACTCTTGTGTTGTCTGATATTTCACTGTAAAATTTTAGATGAATTGATCTTTTGTTGTATAATTGATCTTTTGTTGGTTGGCTGGACTGAATATTGTATCTATTTCCATGATATTTAAAATGGTAATGTTATTTTTATTTTTCCTGATAGATATATGCACAGAAACAGAGAAATAACAAGAATAAAAAGGGAAGAAATCAAGAGATTAAAAGATTACCTTACAGTATTACAACAAAGACTAGAAAGGTATTATAACTTTTGAGCTAACTATAAGAAGTCATATTTTTAGTGATCATCTGGAATCTTTCATTTTTAATTTGTTTTGGGTGATTTATAATTCTGGTAGTAATCACTCTGGATTCATATTTTGCTTAATTGTTCTGAGTTTTGTTAGAAACTAAAATAATTCAAAGTTGGCATTAATGATTATTTTAGTATTTAAAATTAAATATTTTTATTGTCCACTGGTAATGCTTATGGTGCTGAAAACAGATACAAAGTTAAACTAATCTTAAAAAAAAAATCCAAAAAAGGGCCACCTGGCTGTCTCAGTCAGTAGAGCATGCAACTCTTGATCTCTGGGTTATGTCATTAGTTTAAGCCCCACTTGGGTGAAGAAATTACTTTAAAAAACAAAACAAAGTTAAACTAATCTAAATTTTAAGGTTTCTTCTTGTATGAAATTAAACATCACTCTTGAGAATTCCTTCAAAATGAGTGGTGACTGACTTTTTCTCCTTGATACAGAAGATAGAAACTTACATGCCTACTAGGGCCTCATGGAGACTTTATAAAGAAGGGAAGCAAGTCAAGTGTAAGCTGGTAGGCAAGGGGAGCCTAGAGAGCATATCCCTGTGGAGAGGGAGTGCCTACCATCTGCACAAGCGGGTGGTGTCATGCATGTGAATATTTTTCACTTTTTTTTTTAAAGCTTCCCAAAAGATGCTGGAATCTGGACAGTCAAATGTTCTGTAATTCAGAAAGACGTCTACAGGCTGAAATGTGGCCAGAGAGATCCCATTTGCAACCTTTGATTAATCTATATTTTAGTATTTGTTTTAGTATAAATTTGAAAATTAATAGCCCCAAACTATTTAAACAAAAATAATGTATTTCAATAATTTTTATTTCTAAAAGGTTATCACTAATCATATTAAAAACTAATCAGCAGTAAAGGTAAGAGTATAATATTAGTTACCATCCGAATCATGAGACCAGTTGACAGATCTAAAAATAAAAACAGTCTCAGGAAATGGAACTGTCAGTTTTCATGTTCCTATTGGGTTACACCTTAGAGCAGCATTTAAAATTTATAAGAGTGTACAGACACATTCAGTTTCAATCAACTTTGTTTTCCTTAATTTGAAGAACATTTAAGTTATTTCTTGAATGTATCTTCAGTTTTAACATCTTTATTTGAAAACAAAATTAATTGCAATGTTGAGGATTTATTAAAGTTTTTTATCATGTTTTATAACAATTACTAAAAACAGTTAAACGTGCTTTATTTACAACTGAAAGCATTTATACATTTTTGTGGTTAACAGATACTTAAGCTATGGTTCGGGGCCCAAACGATTCCCCTTGGTGGATGTTCTACAGTACGCACTGGAATTTGCTTCAAGTAAACCTGTTTGTACATCTCCCGTTGATGATATTGATGCTAGTTCCCCACCTAGTGGTTCGACGCCACAGACATTACCAAGGTAAAAAGTTTTCCTGATTTAAGAGCCGACTCTGTTACTCATATTACATAGTGATGTAAATGATGCCTTTAAAGAGGGTTTTATAAAATGTACATTGTGTTTTATTTTTGTGGACTCCAAAAATACTAGATTCACATACAAGATTGTATATCTTCTGGGTGCTTTCTTATTTCACTGTTTCAATACATTTTATGGTGTGGATTGAAATTTTCATCATATTTTTTTCTGTTCCAAATTATTAGTTATTTTGGTTTAGATTTTTACCTTTTATCCATGAAAATACTGTGAAGTTGGTTTTTCCTGTAATGTAAGCTGATAAGTATATATAATTCTGGTATACATAAGATTTATTGAAATGATTAACCCATTTCTTCTTTAAAGCCACAATTTCATCCTGATAATGTATTGCTCATATATTAAGAATCTCAGGAGGGGAGTGGGAGGAATAGGGTGGCTGGGTTATGGACACTGGGGAGGGTATGTGCTATGGTGAGTGCTGTGAATTGTGTAAGACTGATGAATCACAGACCTGTACCCCTGAAACAAACAAAACAGTGTATGTTAATAAAAAAAAACTAATTGGATATTAAATTAATCCACATATTTCTCTTTTTTAAATGCCTTTTCTTTTTGAAATTATAAGCCAATTTAATGCTATGTGTTTGGCACAATTTTTGTCCAGAGTGTCCACTTGGAAAGTTTAATAATAAATATTTTATGCTTTAAAAATACAGCACAACAGAACCACAGGGAGCCCCTTCTTCAGAACTGCCAAGCACGTCACCTGCATCAGTAGCGGCCATTTCAGCGAGATCAGTGATACATAAACCATTCACTCAGTCTCGGATACCCCCAGACTTGCCCATGCATCCAGCACCAAGGCACATAACAGAAGAAGAACTTTCTGTGCTAGAAAGCTGTTTACATCGCTGGAGGACAGAAATAGAAAATGACACCAGGGGTAAGAAGCTTCTCAGAGCATAGCTACCATCGCCTCAGATGGATATGTATAATATGAAAATTGAGATGGGAAATCACCTTTGGATTTCAGATATAAATATTACAACATATTTTTTTTTCCTAGAAAGTGTTTTCTGTAAGAGAAACTAGCCTGACTACCTGTTTTTATGATCTTATTATCAGATTCAGGAAGACCAACAGATTTACTCTGGACTACTTAGTTGATTAATGACATAGCAGATGGTCTGATTTTCTTGTTTAGTGCTCTAAATTTATATCAAACTGGTATTCACAGTTACTCCATTGGCAAAAGCTCATACAATTAAATTGTGTATTTATCAATTACATCCTCCTTGTAATGTTTGTGTAATGAGTTAAAGTGACAAAAAAATTTTTTTAGGTTTAAGAATTAGAAATGTGAATTTTATTTATCTTTTAAAAATATTTATTTGAGAGAGAGAGAGAGCTTGAACAGAAGGAGGGGCAGAGGGAGAGGGAGAAGCAGACTCCCTGCTGGGCAGGGAGCCTAATACTGGGCTGGATCCCAGGACCCTGAGATCATGACCTGAGCCAAAGGCAGATGCTTAACCAACTGAATCACCTAGGCACCCCAGAAATGTGAATTTTAATTTTAAATCTGCTCTAACAAGATTCCAGATATGATCTGTGAGCTCAGTGCCAGTCTGTAATGTGTATTAACTGGCATATAGCAAAATAAGAAAAATAAGGACAATGCCCTGCTGGGACTATGAGTGTACACATGTGTGTATATATGTGTAGGTGTTAAGTTGCCATCTGGCCTTTCTTGGAAAGAACTCTCCTTTATTCTGAAATTATATCTTTTCTACTTTGCTGTTGTTAAAATGTCCTTTTTCTTTTTTTAAATGAAGTTATTATTAGTATTTTATGGTAGATTTTATTATAATCTTTCCTTACATGGCAAAATGTAATATCCTATTATCATCACTCAATTTTATCCTAATTTTATTCTATGAAAAAAGAAAAATCTAAAAACTGTTTTTTATATCAAAAGATTGGAATTATTTTAAGTAATGTGAATTGTTGGATTTTAGATGTTCAACTTGACTCATTATAGACAATATTGTAAATAAAGAGGAGTCCTAATGTAATGTAATGTAGCATAAATAGGGCATGATGGCAACTAACAATTAGCATCAGTAGCTGTTAATGTTTCCCTTAGTTATTTTTCATATGTAAGGGAATATTTTTACATTTGAATTCATTACTGAACATTTATTGAGCATACTGTGTTTCCTGAACACTGTACTAGCTATTAAATAATTTTCTACTGGACTCGGCAGGTTGTGTTTGTTTTTATAAGATTTCATTCTGAAGGGTGGGAACTAGGAAGTTTTGACACCAAGGTAGTGGCATTGAGGGAGCAAAGAAAGGAACAGATATGATCTACTCTTTGGAGGAAACTGACAGGAGGTGAGAAAGAGAGAGAGGAATTAGGGATGATTCCCTTATTTTCTCTTGCCGCTTTGAATAGATAGATAGAATGTACTTTGGAAAAGGGCAGACTGGTGGGAGAGCAGGTCCCCACCTCAGGGGAGGAAGTAGGAATAAGATGAATCTGCTTTTGGCCATTTTAAGTTTGAGGAACTTGGGAGACATTCATCAGATAAGGATTTGGACCTTAATACGTCATACTTTGGACCATAGTAATACAATGAATTGGATAAGATTTTCCTTGGAATATTTGTTTCCTCTCTTTTATTCCTGTTATTAGCTGTTAGCATTATTTTTTAAACTACTGATAATATTCCAACATCTGAGTAGGATGTAATTTATTTAATTTCTATATTGATACTCACTGCAAATAGTGCTGGCCTATATACATATTGATACACTTTTGTGAGTAGGATATATTCTTAGAAGTGTCATTTCTGGTCCAAACTGTATATATTTTAAATGTTAACTGTTTTAAAATTTTCACTCCAAAACACATTGAACCAGTTTTTATTCTCACTAAGTGTATGGAGGAGCCTGTCTCCCAACATCTCCTTAGCCTTGGGTACTTTTTAAATTGTGGTAGCCTGAACATTGAAAACAATGGTATGTTAGTGTCTTAATTTGCATTTCCTTAATTATGAGTGAAATTCTGTTGTTCTATAAATTTCTTGTGACATTCACCCATTTTTTTTATATTGAACCATTTATCTTTCTCTTACTGCTCAATAGAAACTTTGACATTATGGGTATTATGTTGCCTATAGTGTATGTTGTAGATACTATTTTCTTAATTGTCTTTGTCATTTGACTTTTTTTGGTTTTGTTTTTGTTTTGTTTTTATAATGTAGATTTTCTTAAGTTTAGGGAGAGAGTCTTATCTTTTCCTTTATGGTTATTGGATTTTCTGTCAGTTTCAGAAAAAGGTCTTTTGCCACTCTGAAATTACTAATATTTTTTGTAGTCTTTCATGTTTTGTTTTGTTTTTTTTTTTAAGATTTTTATTTTATTTATTTGACAGAGAGAGAGAGATCACAAGCAGGCAGAGAGGCAGGCAGAGAGACGGGGAAGCAGTCTCCCCGCCGAGCAGAGAGCCTGATGCTATGTGATGCGGGGCTTGATTCCAGGACCCTGAGATCATGATCTGAGCCGAAGGCAGAGGCTTTAACCCACCGAGGCACCCCTCTTTCATGGTTTCTTACCGATTCTTTTCAACAGGTTCATAGTATAGGTTATACTATAATTTAACCATTTCCCCATTAATAGGTATTTAGGTTGTCTCTAATTTTTTAATTGTTATGGTCAATATAGCTGTGAATAATTTTGTAGAATGGATTTCTACTAGAAGTAGAAGTAATAAGTAATGGGAATTTTAACATTATTTCTATTGGTGATTGTGGTAGATTTTTATTCAGTGACATGTATGTATACAGAAGGTTTGTGGCAAAGTTATTTTATTTCATTCTATAGTTTTCCTGTTTTATATAAATATGTAAGGGTCATTATGTTCCATTTTTATTGAAACTTTCCTTTATAGATTTGAATAAAGTTCACTTTTATAGACTAGGCACATTTTCTAAGTGAATCATATTTATTTTGGTTTTTAATTATGCACTGGTGCTATATCTTTTATTAAGGAGAACTATATTTTGTTTTATACAGACTCCAAATAGTAATGTTTCTAAGAACAGTTTTAGGAACTTTTCCTTATTCCTCTAACATTGTTAGGAAAAGCATTAGTTCTTGTCTTATGTCTAGTAGAGACATACTTGATGTTAATCGTTTAAATGACATCTTCTGTCTTTAGATTTGCAGGAAAGCATATCCAGAATCCATCGAACAATTGAACTAATGTACTCCGACAAATCTATGATCCAAGTAAGTTAAGTTTTAAGTTAGTAAGTATTGTCAGAATTATTTACATATTTTTATTTGCATGATTAACCTAATTCTTAGGCTAATTTTTCTTAATGTTTTATTATAAAATTGCTGATCTTAAAGATTCCATATTAATATTTCTCACATTGAGTTGTGTTCTCATAATATATTTATTGTTTACTTTTTAAGATTATTTTATAGTAAAACTTAGCAAAAATTTTCAGAAGGTCTTAGTGTTTACAAAAAGTCCTATGGAAGAAATTTTATGGTTGTTTAAGGGTATTAAGATTGGGTGGGGGAGTATAGAGCTCAGTTACATTTTAACTTTTGGTATACATTGTGTAGGCCATGTTGCTAATTCAGTCATCAAGTTATAACTGGGAAGGTTTAGACAAATCATGTGCTATATATAAAATATTCGTCATAAGTTCTTCATTTGAGAGAAATATGTTTTCTAAGTTTCAAAAATCCTATTTATACACCTGCTTTCCATGTCATAGCTTATTTATCTCCCCACTTTTTATTTAATAGTGTAATTTTTTCAAAATTTTAATCACAGCCAGTTTTCTGTGGTATTCTTCACGCAGATAGTTCATGGGTTTCATGGAATGTGGTATTAATAGACTGCTTAACTGTGGCTTAACTTCTGTTTTCATATTTAGGTTCCTTATCGCTTACATGCTGTTTTAGTTCATGAAGGCCAAGCTAATGCCGGGCACTACTGGGCGTATATTTTTGATCATCGTGAAAACAGGTGGATGAAGTACAATGATATTGCTGTGACAAAATCATCATGGGAAGAGCTAGTGAGGGACTCTTTTGGTGGTTATAGAAATGCCAGTGCGTACTGTTTAATGTACATAAATGATAAGGCACAATTCTTAATAAAAGGTAAGAACATGAAATATATAGGATAATTTTTGAACTATTTTTAAATAAGTAACTCTTTTATGTGACTCTGGTCTCTGGTGTGATTAGTTAAGTGTAATTGATTCATGATGATGGTTATGATTAGAAAGTGTGCTTTCTAAGTGAGAAACTAGAATTGAAGAGTAATGTAATCAGGGCTGACAATTGGAATATATTTTGTATTCAAATTAACTATTTAATAACTATTATAAAATGTAAATCTGACCTATTTGTCCTCGCTAAAATCCCCTTAAGGACCACATCATGCACTGACTCCTGTTTAAGCTCCTTAACCTAATATATAAGGCCTCCATTTTCTGGCCTCTGTCTCTCAAGCTTCATTTATAACCACTGTCCATTTCAAACAATATATACTTTACTAATATTTGAACTGCTTGTTGTATTCTCTTCACACCAAATGCTTCCACACATTTATATCTTTATTTTTTGTAGGAAATGTTCTTATTTCTTTCTCCTTTTGTCTAATTGCTGCTCATCTGTCAAGATTCAATTCAGGTGTATCTGCTCTGCCAAGTTTTTTTTGACCTCTACTAGAATATATCTCTCCTTGTATTGTCATAGCATACTGCTGTGGGAATGGGACACTTATGTGTGTTGAAATAGTGTGGTGCATGAACAATGAATCACTGAAAAAATAAAATTAAATTGAAAAAAAAGAAAATACTTGAAACTGGGTAAAAATCAACTTTCCTTTTGTGTTTAACCATTCAGCAACACTAGCTATGTGGTCCACTTATGACTGAAAGCTACAGTATATTTTAAATGTGTTCAGTAGAGGTTTAGTAACACTCTCAAATACTAATTCTGTAATGTGTTTAGAAATCTTGCTATATTGATTAGTTTTCAAATTGCCTGTAAGTATATTGCTATATTTAACTGCTTTTGATGAAAGAATTTTTTGAGTTTAATAAGGTTATGAGTTACTCTGATTTTGAGATTTTTTTATTTCATGAATAATCAAACATCTAGTATTTTCTTAAAATAGAAAATGTGATACTATGTCAATATTTGAGTAGCAAATGATTTTGGCTTTATATCCTGTTTTGCTTTTTTACTCTCTTTATCTAGAGATTAAAAAAATAAAGCTGAGAACATTTCCTATAATAGATTATTAAATATTTGCATCATTGCTTATCCAAGCATTTCTTTGAGTTTTCTTTTTAATTTTTAATATTGATTTGTTAAATGGTAATAATTCATACTTTAAATCCCATTTGAAATGCATCCTATTTTGAGCTTTGCATTTTTCCTTTAATTCTTAATTTTATATTAGTTTTTGAAATATGATTTGCAGAGGAGTTAAATAAAGAAACTGGGCAGGCTCTTGTTGGAATAGAAACATTACCACCGGATTTAAGAGATTTTGTTGAAGAAGACAACCAGCGATTTGAAAAAGAACTAGAAGAATGGGATGCACAACTTGCCCAGAAAGCTTTGCAGGAAAAACTTTTAGCATCTCAGAAATTGAGGGAATCAGAACCTTCTGTAACAACAGGTTAGTACATTTTGATTAAATTATATTTTATTACCAATGTATTTATTATTGATATTTTATTATGAAAATAAGACATGCTTATTTAAAAAAGAACTTTAATTATTTTAAAGTATGAAGAAGACAGTAAAAATCATCTGAAATTCCATCACTTTTCTGAGTTGCCACAGGTAACAATTTAGTTGACCCCTTTTGCCAGGCACTGCTGTATACATATATGCCTTTTTCAAGTTAAATGAGATGATTCTGCTTTTTCTCTACCTATCCTGCCCATTTTGATTGGGCCTCACCCTTCTTGGCCAAAAGCTTAGAAAAGCCATGAAAACCAGCAAGTAATCCAAACCTTTTCCCTAAAACCGTCAAGAGAATAAACTTTAGTAATTTCCCATTTAAACAAAATAGCACTATTGGTATATTGTATATATTTTGTATAATACTTTAATATTTTGTGTAATTGTGCTAGTATTATAGAGCAGTTACTTGATTTTTTTCAGAATTTTTAAAATCAAAAAATTAGCTGAAACTAATATTTTAAAATATTCTAAAGTTATTAGCCGATGAAATCAATAAAATGTTTAGAGTAAATACAATACAAAAATAAACATGTTCTATTGAAAATAAAACGTCTTCTGATTTTTTTTAAAGATTACTTCCATCATCACAGAGTAGTTAATATATTTTAGGGCAACATATTTTCTATTGTGAAAAAGTGCTATTTCTCTGTTGTAGTTGGAGGAATGAGAAGAGATAAATTAAACACAGTTATTTTTGTCAAACTCATTTGTCTCTTTTATAACTCTCAGCGAATCTTTTTGAATGGCCTTTTTATGCAATATCTGTGTGTTTTCTTTTTGTTTTTTAAGAAAGCATTTTAGGTGTTTGCTTAATTTCATCTTTTACAGACCAGTTCCCATACAGCATTACTTAGGTGAATTTTAGCTTTATCATTTGAACTTTAGAAGAAATTAGTCTTTCAATGGAAGATGTACAGTACTGCAATATGATATTGGAATAAAACAGGCACACATGGATCTGTCCAGAGTTGGTAACTTGTTTCACGTAAATTGATTAGTTGAGTCCTTGATTTTGATGTTAATAGGCATTGATTCAGAATTTTTAAAGGACCGAGATAATGGTATTACACCAACAAAGATACCAATGTGATACTTAAATGCATTATAGTATATCTGAATACCACCACTGTAGTGTGGTAAGCTCTACCATGATGCAATTTGACTGATGCATGATGTATTTCTTTCCATACATTAAGAACCACTGTGTAGACCACGTGAAGGTTTCACAGTAATGCAATTTCTTTATAGTGACTTTGTCTACTTTCATAGGAAATGACTCAATAGATATCAAGAGATTTTTGTGCTCCAATCACAGCATGTACATTATAATTCTTTTCATTTTTGAGCCAGTTCCATCCCTTTGTGATTCATCCTTTGTCTTCTGTACATATTCTTCTCAAACCAGTCCCCAGAATTTAGCCAATGGAGCTACTTTTTATACTTCCACTGACTTTTATGCACACCATTTGCATGTGGCTGTTCTTATCTTTATCTTACTAGTGGGAGGATGCGGATGCCTAACTGGCATAAGTGATAGTGGTACCTAAGCACTCAGATGAAGGTGAATCCTGCATTCGTTGGTTAAGCTCCAACTCTATTCTTGGCTCACTTAGATTTTGTGGCACCAAAATATTAGGTGCTATATGGTCTCCTTCTCTTCATCTTGTCTCCAACAAGACTCAATTAACAGACTTAATACATTTTATTTCTGTTCAAACTCATACATAGTCCCCATTAGTATTCCTTCTGACAGGACTAGCCAACTTTGCCCTCCCATTTACATTGGTTATTTTATATTCTCTCTGTATAAAAAAACCACATCCTCCTCTGTATAAAAAACCACATATAGCCATGGGGCAAATGCCCCATACCCTTTATCCTGATTACTACTTCCTTCCATATACTGTAAATGTTCTTTTGTAATTTCAAAAAAACACGAGTAGGAATTAGGCATATATTTTCATGTCTTTCTTTTTAGTATTTAAAAAATATAGTTGAGGATGGAGATGTATTTCTGAGAGGAATCAGAATAACTAAAAGAGACAGAAATGGTCAATTCACATAGAACTATTATGATAATTATCTTCCAGTCTGGGTTTTTAGAAATCAGTGGCAATAACTGCCTCAATTGGAAACACCGTGTCCCCTCTAAAATTGCTAGAAGCACACACTTTGAGTTCATAGGAATCGAATGTGCTGAGTCTATAAATTTGGGGAGTGAGATTATTGTTTAAAAGATTGGTTTCTGTTACTGTATTATTTTATATATCCTATTAAGAAGTCCATCCTCTGTTCTGGGACAATTTAACACCACAGTTGTATAAGGGAATTCATTAATGTTTATTGGAACCACTTATCTCCCCAATCATTAGTAGAGAAATTGTACTTTAATGCCCATGTCATATTATTTCTCTTCACAGTTTCCAAAGTAATTTGCTCAATTTGGTATAATATATTCATCATTTAAAGAGAACCTGTATTTAAATCTCTTCAGGTATGCACTAGAATTATGAGTGACTAGTGGAAGTAATACAAGGAAATCTTGTTCATAAAATTCATCAGAGTGATTTTTATTTCCTCGCAGATCTTCTCAATAAAGCTAACATGAGAACTATTTTTTTTTTTAAGATTTTATTTATTTGACAGAGAGAGACACAGTGAGAGGGGGAACACAAACGGGGAGTGGGAGAGGGAGAAGCAGGCTTCCCGCTGAGCAGGGAGCCTGATATGGAGCTCGAGCCCAGGACCCTTAGATCATGACCTGAGCCGAAGGCAAACGCTAAATGGCTGAGCCACTTAAGGCACTCCTAACATGAGAACTATTAAAATCAGTTTCTTCTGAGTGATATTCTAAATAAGAATTTTGATTTATATAGTATTAATTAAATATTTGTTCCACTTCAGCTTACATGTGACCAAGAAATCCACAGACCTCATTTCTCTACTACCATACCTTGTCTTACTGAAACTAAGTAATAAATGATGGGACCAAAAACTGGTCCTTTTCATGCTTCCTCCTTAAATCTGCTTACTGCAAAGCAAAACTTACCTGAGCACTTATGTTTAGAGATCTGTTCAATAGTTCTTTACTGCAGCGTACACAGTCTATATCTGGGGAAGTTTTTTGTGAGCATAAACAGCACACCCCACCTGATCACCTAAGACTTAACTGGGATCAGAACCTCTGAAAAAAGGGTCCAAAATATATATTTTTAAAAAGATCTTGTAATTCTGAGATGTACCTCTGGTTAAACAGTATGGCTCCAGGCTATATTTATAAAACAAATTATTCGGAAGGAGAGAAGAGCTTTGCACTTTTACTTGTGTTTCTCCTATCTTATTCAAAAACTTTTTCTTTTCAAGATTATTTACTTATTTGAGAGAGCACGAGTGGGAGGGGAAGAGAGTGAGGGAAAGAGAATCTAAAACCAACTTGCTTAACTGACTCTACCCCCTGGGTACCCCTAAAAACTATTTTTTTTTAAATTTAAGTTTTAGTTAACATGCAGTACAATATTGTTTTTGGAAAAACTGTTGAAGTCCTCATAACTATGTAGTGTACCCGATTTTTTTTAAAACAAGGTAGAAAAAATAAGGTAAATAGGTTAATATGGGTATGGAATGCATTCCGTAAGATTTCATAAATTTACCTAGAGACGGCTTGCAGAATTGGCTCTGGGACTTTTCTACAGATACTGTCTACAAGTTAGGTGATACTCCAGGAAAGTACAGCTGGTTCCTGAGAATGACTATCCTAAGTATTCTCATGTTCCTTTAAATCAGGGACTGAGTGGTGGTCTTATTTATATCTTCAGAATCTACATAATAAATGACATATGGTAGATGACCCTTGACTGTTTTCTGAATTGAATTCATTTCCTTTGGAGATTCCAATAATGAATTTCCTAGAAGTGATCCTCATTGTATGGGAATGCTAACATTCTTAAAAGTGTAGCCAAAATAATTATACGTTAGAGAAGCAGGCTAAAATGTGTGGTATGGTACAGATTTAGCTCTGTCCTAGATATATTTTAGGCTTAACTCTGGTTCCTAAGCTTCTGCCCCCCACATTCCCACGATTCTGTTTGTGGTGGTACCCAGGAAATCGAAGTCTTAAAAATTTCTCTAGTGATTCTATGCAGCCAATCTAAAATGGGTCTTTATAGGCTGCTTTTGGGGACTTGTTGATTTTAAATACATTTCTAGAAATGAATGATCTGCATATCTTTGAAGGAATCTTCTTTAAATATTCTTCTGATGTGAATGTAATAAGACTCATCAGTAAGGCAAGGTATTAAATATTTCTGAAAGAGGATATGTTTCTCCTTTTTTTAAATAGTAGATTAAAGATAGTAGATTTAAGATCATGAATGTGGGCTGGGGTAACTGGTTGATAGGGATTAAGGAGGGCACATGAGGTGTGCCTAGGTGGCTCAGATGGTTAAGCATCTGCCTTCTGCTCAGCTCATGGTCTCAGGGTCCTGGGATTGAGCCCTGCATCAGGCTCCTTGCTCAGCAGAGAGCCTGCTTCTCCCTCTCCCTCTGCTGCTCCCCCTGCTTGTGTTCTCTCTTTCTCTGTCAAATAAATAAATAAATAAATAAATAAATAAATAAATATATATATATATATACATTTTTAAAAAGGGCATGAGCCCTTTTTAGTGATGAGCAACTAATGAATTATTGAACTTTACATCTGAAAATAATGATGTACTATATTTTGGTTAATTGAATTTAAGTTCTTTTAAAAAAGGAAAAAAGCCGATCCTTATGCTATAACAGAAAGCTAATTGGTTATCAAGGTAACTCTCCTCTTAAAATGTTCAAGAGCATACCTGGAAATACACATAAGTAGAATACTCCCAAGCCCTCCCAATCCCTTACTCAATGTGAAAGTGTACCAAAGAAGCAGGTTCAGAGTACTCATAGCATGTTGGGACTTCTTTAATGGCCAAATGGGTGAATGAAGCCTCTACATCATGAACATAGAGCATGCCTCGAAAATCTCTTCTGTGGAGGATAACCATTTAAAAATCTCAGTCAAGTACCCATATGACAAATAGATGATGTGAGAGATACTTTAGATATAGGGATATTACATACCTCTGTAGAGAATTGGTAATCACCGGCCATATTCCAAATTGAAGCCTGAAGAATGTATTATGCTGAGGAACCAGTTAGTGTGTAAAGTGTCAGAACACAGACAAAGAAAATAGCATGGTCTCTATTGAATTTCTGTTCTTTATACAGGCCAGCAGTGATGAGGCTTCTGTGGGTTTACAGGATGACCAAAAAACCTTGTATGAATTTACAGACACACAAAGCCAAACTCTTTGTGCTGTTATTTTTAACAAAGAAATGGAAATTGCCTACATGTACAATATGTAGAGTATGGGTTATATGAGCCCCCCCATACAGAAGAACAAAGTATAACCAGTGAAAATTATACTGACACCAAAAAAGTTTGTTATATTATGTTAAAGACTATATTCAGAATAATTCTTTTTCTTTATAAAATGTGAGTAAAGTCTGGAAATATATAATACTAAAAATACTAGTAATGCGTCTCTCTGGGTAGTGAAAGAACTTTTTATTTTCCTCATTTTGGTTATTTGTTCCTATAAACATGTTTTTTACCCTTCTGGTTTGACAAAATGAAGGCAAACCTCTTTTCTTTTTCATAAGGATCATGTATTATAATTTGACTCCCTTGTATTTCTTCCAAATCTACTTCCCCGTGAATACTTTGTCTCATATAAATCATATTATTCCCCATTACTCTTGCTTGTGAGGAACTTTTCCTATCATTATGGCATCTCATGAAGCAATTCTTCATTTAAAAAATATCCTTTGATGATGACTATTCTTGAAATTTTGCCTGTTCTTTAAGAACTTCCTCATATCCTAAAGTCTTTATGAGTCCTCCTAATATTACCCCTGTGGCAGCTGTTACCTTTTTTCCTCTTAATCTCAACTATTCTCACTACCACGTTTATGTTGTACTTATATTTTGGTTTGTTCACCAGTATAAAGTCTCATTAATAGAAAGAATTTTATAATCTTTTGTCTGTTTTTGGTGGCTTTTTTTTTTTTAAAGAAATCCACAATATTCTTTTTTTTTTAAAGATTTTATTTATTTATTTGACAGAGAGAGATCACAAGCAGGCATAGAGGCAGGCAGAGAGAGGGGGAATCAGGCTCCCTGCTGAGCAGAGAGTCTGATACGGGGCTCGATCCCAGGACCCTGAGATCATGACCTAGGGCAAAGACAGGCTTCAACCCACTGAGCCACTCAGGCGCCACTGTTTTCGGTGGTTTTTTGCATGTGCTAGTCCTTCTGCCTGGAATTTCCGTTCTCATCTCCAAGATAGTCCTCTCTACAAATTTTTCAAGATTTAGCTTAGTAGGCATTTATTCTAGGAAACCTTTCCTAACACACAACAGCACCCCAAGTGTGTGTATTGGGCCCAGAGTTCTTCTGTAGAACCTCATATATAACTATTACTGCATTCGATACTTTGTATTGTAATGGAGTATATATTTATCTGATTTTATTGGGAATTCTTAAAAGAGTGAATTTTATGTCCGTTTTCTTCATTGCTAATATAAATGGCACAGGCTCAATAAATATGCTGGAGCAGTTTGGGTTTTTGTTTCCAAACTCTCAGATGTTAAATCCTTGTAGGTTCACCTGGTGACTATAGAGCACAACTCAAATGTAAGTTCCCTGGAACATTACATACACAAGGAAAACTCTAGAAGAAATAGTTCTTGTTGTATGACATTTAGGCAAGATCATTCAACATTACTCATAAGGTTTTTGGACTCAACTCCCTATGTGGAAGGGAATATTGACCCTGGGAATCTAAGATATATTTGACTGTGCTGATCAGATAAAATTACTTTTGTTCCTAAGGGCTTATTTTACGTAGACTGTCCATGTTTCAGTGTGTTAGACCAATGCCAGACAGATGGATTTCTTGGCTCTCATTGCATTCAGTTCACATCCTACAGTCAGCCGGAGGTATAGTCTAAAATTTTCTATACCTTATCCATCATACAGGGCACTGAAAGAACATTGCAGTGCAAATTCAGGAAATACAGAAATGGGAGCATTTGAATATTTTAAACTTCCCTCCTGTCATACACATTGTAAGCATTCCTTCCTCTAGTTTTCCTTGTCATAGTATATTTTACATCCATCATCCTAGTTACGCATGCCAAAAACTTAGTCATCTTCATATCAGCCTCCAAACCTTTGTGTCCAAAATTCTCTCTACCTCTCTTGCTGCCTCTTTTGTCCAAAAGTACCATCATCTCTTGCTCATATTGCTCGGATACCTTCTAGTAGTACTTTCACTGAACTCTAGTTTTACTTTCCTCTCTAATCCATTCTTCACATTGTAACCAGAATAATTTTTTTTTTAAACTTGCTACAATTGTGGGGTACCTGGATGGTTCAGTCAGTTGAATGTCTGCCTTCTGCTCCCTCAGGTCATGATCTCGGGGTCCTGGGATCGAGCCCTACATCTGACTCCCTGCCCAGCAGAGTTGGTTTCTCCCTGTCCCTCTCACCCTCCTCCCTGCTTGTGCGCTCTCTCTCTCTCTCTCTCATTGTCTCAAATGAATACAGTCTTCATCCCCCCGCCAAAAGAAAACTTTGCCACATTGCCATTGTATTTAAAACATTTATTCACTTCCTTTTACCCGTAATCAAAACGTTTATTAGACTCAAAGGTCCTCTGGTTTTTGCCCCTATCATCTCTTGCTGTATCTCTCCTCTTACACTGTAGTCCAGCCACACTGGCCTTCTTTCAAATCATCCTTCCGTCAAGAAATGGGATGATCAACCTATCATCCTTCTGTGAAAAGTCAGTTTATCTCATATTCCATAATCTAAGTTACCCCTCCCCCATTTTATTCCTAGCATGTATTATTATAATATTGTCACAATTCCTATGTTTGATTCTTTGGTTAATGCCATTCTCCATAGTTGACTCTAAACTTCATAGGGTGAGAGACTGGCTGCTTTGTTTACACTAGGCGTGCCATTGTCTATTCTAGTGCCTGGCACATAGTTTAAATACTTAATTAAAATTTATTGGATGGATGTACTACCATGCATATATGTTGAAATTATAGTATTTCTTTTTGAATAATATTTCACTTCGAAAGTCTTTTTTTTTAATTAAATATCGAAAAGGATGACGGTAACCCTGTTGTGTCAAGCCAGTTGGAAGGGCTCACTTAACCAATCCCAGTATCACTGTAGAACATTATAGTGCACTTTATTATCCTTTATATCCATTACTTATTTATTCATTTGTTCTGTTAAGTTGTTGTGTGCTTATTATATGCTAGTTGTTGACGAAATAGCAATACCAGAACAGCATCCCTACTCTTGAGATTCTTAGTCTAGCAAGGGATATGGGCTTGAAACAAATACAATAGTAATTAAGTCGTAATTGTGGTAAAGTGCTATTAAAAAGAAAGAATAAGTTACTTTAGAGCAGTGGTTCTCACTTGAGAGGTATTTTGCCACCCAGGGGACATTTGACAAACTGAAGACATTTCCAGTTGTCACATCTGGAGGGGACAGTAGCACTTGCATCTGAGGGTTAGACTCCGGGTGCACGGGACCACTCCACACAAGGAATCAGAATGAACCGAAATGTCAGTGGTGCCACGAAACTGAAAGACCCTGCTCTCCAATTGGTGTAATCAGGAATCCTCTTACAAGGAAGTGGTATTTAAACAAAAAGACATATGGAAGTTCCTAGATGGGAAACTGAGAGTGGCTTGAATATATAGGCAGGGGAAGAAAATGTGGGAAGATCTGAAGGTTGAAAAGAAAAACCTCTTTTTTTATGTATTAGATAACCTGAAAAAGAAGAGCAGAGAGCAAAGGATACAAAGTTATGTTGGAGAGGGAAGCAGAGGCCCACTTATATAAAGCACTTGGAGTTGCCCATAAAACTTCTAGTGGGACATTCAGAGTACATTGTCCCATTGATGGGTCTGGAGCTCAGAGCCTAGATGATAGATAAAACTTTGAGAGTTCTTTGCAAGGATGGTATTTGAAGTCTTGAATTTATATTAGTATTGGATTTGCCAGGTTGTAATTGTTTTTCCTCTTACAACACTCAATTACCAGGGCAGGTTCGGGAAAGATAGAAGGTTGGGTTCATTCAGGGTTAGGTTTGGTCAGGGAGGTGTGAAAAAGGATTTTGTGGCCTGAGAAACTGCTACTGTGTTCTCTGCGGAAACTCAGACCAGGATTGTTACACAAACTAAATCCTTTGTTTTTTTTTTCTCTTTTTTCATAGAATGCTGATGATTTTCCAAAATGAGATTGTGTATTTATCAAGACAGAAAAATTTGCTATGAATTTCTAACCATAGACTATGAGAAAATGAGTATTTTCTTCCATAATTGACTACTCTTGAACCTGATTTTGAGGGGGAGGTTAAATTCTGGGGTAGGTGCTATATGTTGGGTGATAATATTAAATAAAAGTAAAACTGGTTACTCTTTGACTTTGAATTAGAATTAAATAACAGATTCATCTCAGGTAGCTCTCTGTGATTTGTATTAGACATACAACTGATTCTTTTCTTATGAAGCACAAGCAGGAGAACCAGAATATCTAGAGCAGCCATCAAGAAGTGATTTCTCAAAGCACTTGAAAGAAGAAACTATTCGAATAATTACCAAGGCATCACATGAGCATGAAGATAAAAGTCCTGAAACAGTTTTGCAGTCGGTAAGAACTTTTCTTTGAGCTCTCAGAACATAGCCATCTTCATGACATTTCCAGCAGTGTCATGGAGAGCAGCCTGCACCGGAGTCAGGAGAGACAGGGCCAAGGGCCGACTAACCCTAACCCTACCATTAACGGGGTCGGGGACCGTGTTGTTACCTAACTCCCAGGACGTAGCTTTCTCAGCTTGAGTTGTTTAATGCTGCCTTCCCCCGCCCCCCCCCCCTTAAGTATATATTTATTTTGAGAGGTAGAGCTTGAGTGCCTAAACAGCAAGAGGGGCAGAGGGAAAGAGAGAATCCTCAGCCAGACTCCCTGCTGAGCACAGAGTCCCAGGGTCCTGGGATCATGACCTGAGCCAAAATCAAGAGCTGGCCGCTTAACTGACTGAGCCACCCAGGTGCCCCTAAATGCTTCTTTTTAAAAACAAATTTTTCTAATCTTATTAGAGAATGATGGAAAATCATAATCATAGTCTAAACTGATTATTTGATTTGGAACTTAAGAGAAGTATAAATTTAGCATTATTTCTCTTTTTCCCTCACCCCTTCCCTTTATCTTTAGTCTTACTACATTGGAATAATTGGGAATATAAAGTAATAATTTTCATTGTTCCATGGAATATATTTATTAGTAAATACTAGAAATTCTAGGTTCAAGTATTATTAGCAGGATAAATGTGATCCTGCAAAGTGGTTTATGCGTATTTCAGTAGAATGTCTAAACAGAATTGTCATAACCCTCCTGTGTTGTAGCTCTCAATTGTGTCTCTTTATAGCAGTTAAATGAGTACATTAGTATCGTGCTGTGTTTTCAGTGCATATGACTTTCTGAGAGATGCTATTTCAAGAATTTCGTACTACAAAAACATTCACTTGCCGTAGTCACTTATTTTTTTATTAGCACAAGCAGCTATAATGCAGGTTACTTGATAGCTAATTTTAGTATTTGAAGATTACCTTCCTAGAGAACTAAAGGGAACGGGACATACAATTTTTCTTTTTCTTTTTTTTTTTTTTAAGATTTTATTTATTTGAGAGAGAGAGATTGAGAGAACGAGTGGGAGGAGGGGCAGAAGGAGAAACAGACTCCCTGTGATCTGGGAGCCTGATACAGGACTCAACCCCAAAACCCTGGGATCATGACCTGAGCCAAAGATGCTTATCTACTGAGCCATCCAGGTGACCAGGACATACATACAGTTTTCCAGCACAGTTTTCTACTTCGTGAGCTTAATCTCAACAATAACCTGCTAATTACTATGATAGGACCTTGATTAACCAAAATGTTCAATTAATGAGGTATTGTTATGTTTTAATGAATGAAATAATCTGAAATTACTTTTTTATTTCACTTCCTGTATGAAAAATTTTGATTATACCATATTATTATAGAAAATGTTTTAATATAGTTTTTTTTTAATTCCAAATTTTGCAAATGTCCTGGAGATTCTAAATGAGCTTGAGATGAACACTTGCTAACTGTACTCTGAAGCATTCCTAGAAAATGCTTCTTGTAATACATCTGAGATGTCTAACTTCTTGGAGTGTAGTAGAAGAGGGTAACTTAGGGAGGTAGAAAGGGCAGAGAAGTAGATGCAAGGAAAAAATATTTTTGCCTGGTCTAAAAATGTAATTTGCTTGGCTCTTTGCTAATTAGGAATTTTATTTGTTAAAGCCTATGTTATGGTTAATAAGTATCATCCTTTTAACTATAATCAGAAAGCCAAAGGTATTATTTAGCTTAATATACGAACATGATTTTTTTAGTTTGGCTAATCATGTATAACATAAATTTGCAGAAACCAGCACTTAAATGTATTTTTACATATAGTAATATATTTGTATATATAATAACATATACATAATATATATAACTAATGTATATTATGTATATAATATGAATGTATATAATATGAATATCATCTTATAAGTCTATAATCTGCATCACCTTTACTTGAAGAAGGAGGATGGCATTGAGAGAATATGATAGACAGCTCGCATAAATATTTTTCCATTTGGCATCTCTTCTGGAGTAGCACCAACAGTAGGTCCGAGTTGTTTGTATAAATCCTGCAACGTGTCTACGAATATGTTAATCGTGACTGTCTGAAGCAACCTGTTCTTGGTCTTATGATTAGTTGCTTCAGATCATAATAACCACATGCTGGTTTTTCTTACTTAAAGATATACCTTAGAAACTAAATTGCATACATGAAAAGAGTGTTCACACTTTGGGATTAGATAGTCGTGGCTTTTTGAATATTGGTTTTACTTCTCACTAGCTATGCAAACTTGAATAAGGTGCTTAAGTTTTCTGAACACCAGTTTGCTTTTACATAAAATGGAAATCATTGTGGGATTAAATTATTTTTTGAAGATACCTAGCATGTAGTATAGGTACTAAGCAGTTGTTTGCTTTTGTTACTTAAATACAAACCCTTTTACAAATATACAGTATATTCAGTTCCAACCTTACCTTAAGAATTTCCTGGAAAGTATAGTCACAGAAACCATAGGGAGATAGTCTCTAAACATATACATAGCTTACTATGTAGAAGAATGTCTTTAATTTTAAATGAAATATTTTAAAATTTGAAAAATATACTTAGTGTACTTGAAGAAAGAATACATGTAGTCCCACTACTCAAAGCTCTAATCACATAATAAATTGGTGGGGTTTTTTTTTTATTCTTATTTTTACGTACAGGTTTAGAATTTCTTTATGTAGTTGAAGTACTACTGCATATACGGTGTTTTTTTTTTAATAGACTCTTTTTTAAAAAAATTTTATTTATTTATTTGACAGAGAGAGAGATCACAAGTAGGCAGAGAGGCAGGCAGAGAGAGAGGGAAGCAGGCTCCCTCCTGAGCAGAGAGCCCAACGCGGGGCTCGATCCCAGGACCCTGAGATCACGACTCGAGCTGAAGGCAGAGGCTTTAACCCACTGAGCCACCCAGGTGCCCCTGCATATACAGTTTTGTTTATATATTGCCTTTTCTTCTTTAATCATTTAACATGTGACGTAAACATTTCCCCATGTTAAAAATTCTCTTTGAAAGACATTTAATCGTTGAGTGTTATTCCATTGAGTCATTAAATTCTTATTTAATTCCCCCATTGTGTATGAGTTTTTACCTTTGCATTACTATAAATAGGCTATTAGAAATGAAATATTCTCCATATTTCAATTTATTTCTTTAGAATAGATTCCCCATTGTTGAATTACTGGGTTAAAAGGTAGGGGGTCAACATGGTTGTAGTTACATAGCTTTCTAATTGCCCTTTCATGAAAAACCACTTTTTAAAGCAGTCCACTTAATAGATTTCAGGCCATTAATAAAAATCTTTGTATTTTAATTCTTTTGGGAATGTTTATTAACTGAAACACATATTAACTCCTTCCAAGTTTAGCTTTTGTTAAGGTGTTTATATAAAAGGGCCTGACAATATTAGAAAAAGATAAATACACCTGTACTTTCCTTTAATGAGCCCTCAAATTCTTTATATGGAAAATTTTTGTGGTACCTTATGAATGATACAACAGAATTATTATATTCACCCAAGTTTCTTTGGTTTCTCAGTCTGCACGTATATAACTTCTCAGTATTATGCTGTTGAAACTCTTCTGTGGTAACTAAAAATGTTTATTAAACATTTTTTCCTAAGTGCAACTTTTTTTTTCAAAGGCCATATATTGTTTTATAGGGATCAGTATACTAATACTGATCAGTTTCCCAGTTGCTACTTGACTTAAATTTATACTCTCTCTTCTTAAGATAATATTGTTTTGGATTGATTTGGTTGTGAGAAGTGTTTGACCACAAAGTCTAGACAAATCTCCTCATTTACTTGATCAAATTTCACTACTGTGGATAGAGACCTAGCACAATGATTCTTCTTTCATAAGCATATCTCTCTAGTTATGTATGCTAATAATAATTGGTTATTCTACTCAAATACAAGCACTTTAAGTAGTATAATATTATTATAATACTGGTAATACTTGTCGTTATAGGACAACTATTATATGTGAGGTATTGGATTAGCTAAATATTATCTCTCGTGATCACAACAACCTCGCAGGTTGGTTATTTCCTCTTGAAAAGTTGAAGCCTCAAAATAAGGAAACCTTTTCTAAATATGTTATGCTTAAAAGTAGCATTTCTTTTAAAAGGGACAGTGTCATTTTTGGCCTTTAGTTTTGTTTTATTGTTTAAACTCTTTGGATATATACTTCTGGAAAGTCATAAAATGTTTTCATCTATAGAATTTACTTTCAAATTGAAATAAAGCCCCTTTAATTGCTTTTATTAAAATTTTGTTTGTCAGAACTAAAGTTTATCTTTTGCTTCAGAATACTAAAGCTTCAGATTGAAATTACTTAATAAGTAAGCTGCTTTCAAGCACCTTAAGTACTTGTGAAATTTGTTTATAGGTATATAGTGAATATTCTAATTATAAATTTATTCAGTAATACAAGATCTTTGTGAAATCTGGACAGTATTTTGGATGAACCATATTAGGATCTTTGAGTGGACTTTCCTGGATTTCATACTATCTTCTACTCTATTAGTGTGGATTAGGGAAATTCATAGAATTTGTAACCAAAGAAAAGGATGAAAAGAAAGAAATCTGATTGAATTGTTAAAAAGAGATGTCACTTTCCAGCATCTTTTTCAGAAGCAAGAATTCATCAGACACAAATATAAATACATCGTACAATACATCATACAAGACCCTCATAGGCCATACAGAGTGAGTTAAACACAATAGAGTATGGATATAAATTGGATATACTATTAATTCATTAGAAAGGATAGAAAGGTAAAACCATAAAAAGAAACCTACAGACTCTCATGGGTTCAGAGGAGGTCATGTCTTATTTGGATGGAGTTATCAAGAAAGGATTTATAGAATTATTAAATTAAAAAAAAATAAAAACCTCAGCTGTAACTTACAGCAGTAGGAAATGTAACTATAGTATTAATTATTTTTAAGGATTTGGTGTCCAAAATGCTTTGTGGGAAAAAAAATTAGTGGTTGAGTTGTAAAAGGAAAGTTACATATCTTATGTTATTACTTGATTAATACATTCACTTCTAATATTGGTTTTGGGTGGCTTTATTTCATACTAAGCAAGTGCAGATATTTTTTAAAGACTCAGGAATCTCTGCCCTTTATACTTGGTATTCCATTGTTCTCTTTTCTAATGTTCGTACTAATCATTTTTTTCTGCAGAAACCTGAAAATACCACAAGCCAACCACCTTCTAACCAGCAAGTTGTAGAGGTGGCGATTCCTCATATAGGGAAATTCATGATTGAGTCAAAGGAGGGGGGTTATGATGACGAGGTACCTCTATTGTAGACCTCTGCACTGTTCCTACTTATCTTTGACTACTTAATACACGTACTTTGGGCATGCATGCACCTTCACATTTATGTGTTTTGCTGCATAACATACAGCTTGGCCACCATGGTCTGAAATTACCTTACCAGCTGCTAACAGAACTTTGAATTTCAAATGAAAATTTAAGTAGAAAGCTTATGGAATTTGTCAAAAGAATAATGTTTCTAGAGTTAATTCTTTTATGTGGACACATCAGTTTATTCTAGGTTGATAGATTACAATAAGCTTTGTTTAATTAAATAGCAAAAAATTTGAACATTTAAAAATAATTTTTTTCTGTTTTACTTGAATTATTATATAATATTTTGCCTACTATTTCCTGCCAAAAAATCCTACAGCCTGATTGCAAATAGATGGTGGATATTCTTGCTTCTGCAACCTCCATGTGAATGTGAATTGAGCGATTCATCATTTTTGAATGCCTTCCAGTGCTTTATACACTATGCTTGAGAATCCAGATGAAAATGTACTATTGTCCTTATCCCGTCAGATCCTCCCCTTTTTCTCACTTTTTTCTTATGATTCTTACATTTGATCTTTCTTATATTTGAGAGCAGGACCAGTAAAGCTGTTTCTGAATAGTTACCCCTGGAAGACCTTGAATTCTATCATTTGTTAATTTTTACTGGCATGGATGAGAATTTAATCTATATCAAATAGTTTTTTTCCAAGTAACTTGTTTTCAGACTTACTTCCAAGTTACAATTAGGCGATTTATATAAGAGTTAATCACTGAAACCAGAGGTGTCACAAAGACATTAAGATTACTGTGCCAGTGTAAGAAAACATAGGCCATAAGGAGAATAAGAAGCTGGTTTAGGAGATAGAAACTGGTCAGATGAATTTTCTGAGGCAGATGTTAGGTATATTGTGACTCTCAGTGTATAATCAAAATTTGGGTGATAGGTTCAGTGAATCAAGGTGTTGGATGCAGTCTCTTGATTGCTCTAATACCATAGCTTCACAGTGCTTTGAGTTGTTTCATTTTGCAGGTATTTTAAAATGTGGACAGCTAAGAATGATAAGCTATTTCAAAAACAAAGAAATACTTAAGTATTTAATACGTAATAGCAGTACATTATTCCAGTTAACTATTTCATTACCCTGTTGCTGCTTGAAAATTATAGAAACTGGCATGTTTTTAATAAAAATGTTAATTTATTGACCAAGTACCTAAGTGTTTGTTGTAGGGTAAGCCTTCTGGCATTTTAAAATTTAAAATTGTGATTAATCACTTAACACTGTCTTTTGTGTAAATGCTTATGCTGTTGGCAGAGATGCATTTTGTTTTGTTTTTGTAACTGATTGGAGTGCCAGTTTAACCGTGCATGTACCTGGGGACTTTAAGTCATGTGGATACAGGGCTGCAGCTCATAAATGTTCAGCTTGTACTGTTGTACAAGGGTGCCCAGCCAACAGGGCAAAGTGGAGGTGAAATTGAGCTCCTCAAACCTTAAAGAAGAGGCACTTTTTAAAATAAAAAGAGTGTTACTTGTTCTAAGTGGCTCTCAGCAGCACTTTTTGATTTTTAAGAAGGAGGTGCCTTTTTAGAATTCTTCAGTTCAGAGAGGGTGGTTGCCTTTTTGCGTTTTGCACAAAGGCACAATCTAGAGCTAGCTGTGGCCCTGTATGGGTGATTTTAAGATACTTATATGCATTCTGGACCATATTTGCCATTAAATAGGCAATGGTTAATTTATAAGTAGTGAAAAACAAAGGACTTTTAACTTGCATGTCAAGATAATATTTTGGTTTTTGATTTTTTTTTTTATGTTAACCATTCAAAAACTCTTACTTTAAATTCCTTGTGGCAGATCATGATGACACCGAACATGCAAGGTATTATCATGGCGATAGGTAAATCCAGGAATGTATATGACAGGTGTGGCCCTGAAGTAGGGTTCTTTAAGGTACAATTAACATTTTCATTTAATTTCTTAATGTTTTTAAATGAACTTCTTAAAATATTTTATTTCCTTAAAAAAATATTTTATTTCCTTGAATTAAATTTGGTTTCCTATATAATTTCTCTTTTCCTGTCTTAGCTGCTGCCACCTGATGCTCTAAGGGTTTCTTTTCTTTTATGCACGAATCTAAGAGTGATTTATTTACTTATTTTTTTGGTAACCCAGATAATTCAACAAAAAACAAAGCATTTTACCTGAGTTACCCTAATAGTGCACCTTTGAGTTGTTAGCAGAAATTTGAATTCTGTTTCTGTTTGAAGGGAATGAAAGTTATTGATGAAAGAAAATAGGAATTGAGTAATTGTTTCTGGTATAGTTTATTTTCTTCTCATTGGTAATACTGTTCGTCACTATTACAGTATTTTTTAAAAAATTTTACCATCATTTAATTCTAAACTGCTTTTTTTCACTTGGTTGTTTCAAAAATGATTTGTTCATTTATTTTTATGTTTCTTACTCACTTATATTTTCTCCAAAATTAATTTTTAATATCCTAGTTGTTTCAAGAAATGTGAGACCATCAAGCAGTTGCAGTATGACGAAATGCTTTTTCCTTCTAATGATGTGAAAATGTTGGGGTTTGGAAGCAAACGATCAAGAAAGAATTTTTGAGATGTCTTCGGTCCTTAAAGTGGTTTTATTAAAGCACAGGGACAGGACCTGTGGGCTGAAAGAGCTGCACTGGGGTTGAAAGGGGTGGCTGATTATATACTTTCAAATTGGGAGGGAGTTAAGGATAGCATAAATCTCTAAGGAATTTAGAAGCAAGGTTTCCCATTAATCACCGTCTAGTAAAACCTTAGTCATGAGACCCTTAAAATGTAAATCAGTGGGCAGTTAGCTTGGAGGATGATTGCTAATATCTATCTTGGTGGGGGTTGGGGGTTAGAGATAAAGGAAGTTTCCAAAGGAATTTTCATATATTAAAGGAGACTTAACAGAATACTGGAGATCAGCCTAATGTGAAGATAAGGTTGCCTTCGCCCATAGCAGGGTATTAACATCAAGGCAGTTGAGTTCCTAGGGGAAGGTCACAAGATCCTTGTCTCAAGGGCCTGTCAATGAGTGGGCTTTAGGTTGTAGGGGAATTTAATTTTTTTTTTTTTTTGCCTTTGTTCTCTACATCATCTTATACCAGATCTTTACAATATTTCAATTATTATTGGTTTTATATTTTGAAAGATGAAAGCACTGTATGTTTTGTCTTTTTATTTTGATTTACCAAAAACTTCAAGTTGTTTTCACTTCTCACCCTTTTTAGTGTTTTTTTCCTAAAAAAACCAAAAAGGCTTTACTGAGATATAGTTCACTACAATAAACTGTATGCCCCCTTTCTTGACCTTAAAAATCTCAAACTTTCCCTTAATTTTCTATATCCTGTCCCCATCCAACTCAGTCTTCAAAAAACTGCTTATTTTCACTATTTCTTTCATTCTGTAGTACCAAAAAAGGCCTTGTAGATAGTAGCCTTATAATAATAAACATTTTTGAACTTGTTAGAGTGACTGGCCATCTTGATGTGCCCAGGAGTGAGGGGTGTTTTGGAATACAGGATTTTAAATGCTAAACAAACTGATCCCAGATTGATCACCCTATTAAGTAAGAAATGTTCAAAAACTGCTGTTATTGAAAAAAACAAAAGAAAACTTTGTTTAAAAATTCATGTCTTTTCCAGGTGGCTTACATTTTCTTTTCTTAAAATACACTGAATGTATGTCTTCTGAAGTTATCATGTATTTTTTGTGGGAAAACTATGTCATTTAGAGTAACACTGTCTTTTTTTTTTCCAAGTTGCATATCTTTATGTTGAATTGGGAATTTCATGTTTTTTAGATTGGTGTCTGCATATATTATAAAGAGCCAGCTAATTATATACACTATATACACTATAAACAACAGTGCACCCCACCCGCACCCCTGCTGTGGTAACAGCTTCTGGTTATTTTATCTAATCCTTTTGGCATGAATTTCATATCTTTAAGTAAACACAGAATGCTTGAGTTTTTGTCATTCTTAGTTTACACATTTCCTGTTGAATTCCCTGCTAGGGAATATGAACAATGAGCTGTCCTCTTTTCCCTGCTCCACCCCATAGTTCCCACCCTTCCATCTATCTCCACACACACACACACACACACACACACACACACACACACACACACGTGTAAAATTTTGTCATTTGGATTAAATCAGAATTCTCAGTTTGTATTATTTCTATGTATGCTACTCAGGATTGAGCTGAGTCATAAACATTATTACTTTGAATTTTTCCCCCCCTCAGCTTTCATTTTCCTTGGAGTTGTTTTATGTTTTGGTTTGCTTAGTTTTCTATATGTATTACTGATGTGCTTCTAAACTCTCCACCGGTTGTTTAAATTTCTCATATTCTGTTGTCAGTTTTACCTTCTTGGGGAAATATATTCTGGCATAGATTTCTTCTGGAATAAACATCTTCTATAAGTCTATTATTCCAGAGCTTTGTAACCTGCTTCAGTCTGCATTGATTTTCTTTTACCCCCAGTGTATAACTAATATCTTGGGATTTTTATTCACCGTTACCTGGGGATGCCCTTTGCGACTTGTCCTTTATGTATTTTCCGTATTTCATATCTTTCTCTTTTTCAGTTTACTCTCTGATTTTGAGGCAGGAACAAATCTCTGAAGTTTATATCCATGTATATTTATTTTCACCTTTTTGTAATTGAGGTGTGTGTAAATATATATAAATACATATACACACCATACACACATATATAATCTTATGTAAATATTATCAGTTGTTTATAATTAATGTGTTTTTTGATATAGATAAATGATTAGCATTTGGAAAATTCTAGCTGATAATACATAATTTTAGAAAATTTGTCATGTAAATAACAAGTAATATGTACACAGTGCAATCATTCAGTAATATATTGGTGTCTAAATCAAAACTAATAATGTCAGTCTCTGTCACTGCCTGTGTAACCACTGCTGTCACTGGGTAGCCTAATTTCTTCCTTTTGTTTATACAGTCATGCATTTATAGGGAGTCTTTTTTTTCATTTTTAAATTTTACTATTCATATTATTTTGTAAGGCATTCTTAAAATGAAGGCAGTATATCTACCACATTATCTTTTCTACCTGCATTTAGTATTCCACAGTATAGATGTGTATTTTCATTTATTATATATTACCCTCTTTTTTTAAGATTTTTTTTTTTTAAGATTTTATTTATTTGACACAGAGAGAGAGAGAGCAAGAGAGGGAATACAAGTAGGGGGAGTGGGAGAGGGAGAAGCAGGCTTCCCACTGAGCAGTGTGCCTGATGTGGGCCTTGATCCCAGGACCCTGGGATCATGACCAGAGCCGAAGGCAGAGGCTTAACGACTGAGCCACCCATGTGCCCCTATTTTATGCTCTTTGTGGACATATGCCGTGTTTTTGCCCAGTCTGCCATTTCTGTTTGAGTTAGTTTATGGTACCTTTATTTCATAAGAAGTTTTAAAAACACTGTGCTTTCAAATCTTTCTTCTCCTTTCTGGATTCTGGAATTTCATTGCTATACAAAAAGTCTTCTTTCACTCAAGATACTATGTTTTCTGCAATAGTTTCTTAAAACACTTTTCTTAGTAAATTTTTATTTTTATGAATTCAAATACACACACTGTTTACTCAGCATTTTATTTGGGTTTTCTACATTCTCTAGTAATAAAAATTTACTGTATTTTTTGTACTATCTTCATCAGGTTTGATCTTAAGGTTTTTTAGCTTTAGTAAGTGAATTTAAAAGCTTTTTTTCTTTTCTTTTCTTTTTTTTTTTTTTTTTAAAGATTTTACTTATTTATTAGACAGAGAGAGATCACAAGTAGGTAGAGAGGCAGGCAGAGAGAGTAGGAAGCAGGCTACCTGCTGAGCAGAGAGCCCAATCAATGCGGGGCTTGATCCCAGGACCCTGACTGAGATCATGACCTGAGCCGAAGGCAGAGGCTTTAACCCACTGAGCCACCCAGGCGCCCCACTTTTTTACTTTTCTTATACACTGGTGTAGTTTACGTAGGAATTATCTGTTCCATAAAAGTAAGTTGGAACTTGTGAAACTATATGAGCCTAGCCCCTTTTTTGATTGTAAATTTTTTGATAATTTTTTTTTGTTCCTTCTACAGTGATTGGCCTATTTAAACATGTTTTTGTTTTCTTGGCAATTGATTTTAATCATTATCAACATTCAGTATTAATTCACAAAATATATACAAAACATAGTAACTAACATGATAGCTACTTCTACCTTACTGTTTCCCTAAATTAGATATAGTATATTAATAATTTTTATTTTTATTATTTATTTTGTTGTTCATAATTATATATAATTATAGAATATTATGGTAATATAAATATGTCTCTATCTCTTCTGTCGCATTACCAAAAATATCTTTATTGGGCTTATTTTATACTAGCTTTTCGGCTATGAGAAGTTTTCAACTCTCTGCCTGTTTCTAAAAATGGACTTCTATATGTATTATGGTTAGATCAGTTTTTAAAATGTTATATATGTTTCCTGGTGGTAAACCATGTGATGAAATGTTGGTTTTTACTGATAAAAAGATACATTGGAGAATGAGACTTACATCTGGTAAGTGGACTTGCTATTAACCTCTTTGTTAGGGAGAGTCACCAGCTCAATCTCAGATACAATATTATCTACAAGCCCTCCCACATGGAAGTCTGCCCCCTATAAACACATAATATGCGTGTTAATAGGCAGGCAGAGCTGGAAGAATAAATGAGGAAAGATGCTTACCTGGGTTCTTTTCCCAGTTGACAATGTTATGATTAGTTTCCACTGTTAACAGAAAATCCCTAAATTATAGTGGTTTAAAGAGAGAAGCTTTTGTCATGTAAAGATGAAATTCAGAGAAAGGCAGTACAAGACTGCTATGATGAGCAAAAATAAAAGCGGGAAGGAAAATATTCACAAAGTACTTGTTGCTTGTATGTTTATCTGTGGTCGTGGCAGTAGGAGGCTCACATCGTAATTATAATCATGGGCTTTGCGTACTTTTTTCTTTTTACTTTGAAAGACATTAAAATATTTCCGTGTGTTTTTGTTTGTTTGCTTTTGTTTTTGTTTTGGGGGGCAGTTAAGCCTATTAAAGTGTCCTTAGGATTTTAATGAAATACGAACACTTCTGTATTCATGAAACTCTTTTTCTTGGTGGTCCTAACCGATGTTCCAGGTTGACATAACTTTATCACTTGTTTTTACTTTTAAAATGCCTATTTTTATTACCCTTTTGTTTACTCAAAAGTTGTAAAAGTATATTTATGACAGCGTAAAACACGCCACACAGTACAGCCCATGAGCGTGCGGCTCCGCCAGTGACCACAGCGTGAACATGTCCCTGCAGCTCCCAGTCGGGTCTGGAACATAGGGCACTTCAGAAGCTACATTTGTTTCTCCTTCCTGTCACTAACTGCATTCTTCCGCTACCCAAAGGGAGACGTTCTCTGGACGTCTAACAACATAAGAAAGTCTTCTTGTACTTTATACACGTGGAATCTTTCACTGCAGGTCGTTGTTTTGTCTGGCTGCTTTTACTTAATTTGTTCAGAGCTTTAGCTGTATTATTGGATATAGTTGTAGTTCATTCTCATGGTATTCCATTGTATGACTATCCTGTAATTCTTTTCGCATTCTCTTGATGGGCATATCAAGACATGTTTATTACCTGCTAATATCAAGGCCCTGTCCTCCATCGAATGTATGTTTTATAATTTTACTATATTAATGGTCTTACACCTTTCTTGTTTAATTTATTCCTAGGCACATAAAAAAAGTTTGTTTTTATGAATTGAGTCACTTACTCCTACTTATTCTACCAAGTTATTGGTAGAGTAGGTAGTAGGAGAGCTAATTAATTTTTATTTATTTATATTGTATCCAGTATTGGGCTCTTATGTTTTCTAATAATATTTTAGTTGATTCTTGTCATTATTTCAGTACACTGGCTTTTAATAATTATCTCATCATTGAGATAATTTCCATTATACTTGTATTTCATTTCTGTTTTTATTATGTTAAGCAGACTCTTGAGAATATATTTAAATAAGAATATAACATTAGTAATCTCCTTCGCTTTCTGATTTTCATGGATGTGTCTCTAGTGTTTTATTTTCAAGTATGATGTATAGTACTGTTTTTTTTTAATAGATTTCCCTTTACAAATTTAAAAACACTTTCTCAAATCCATAGTTAAAAGAGTTTCTTCTAAAATGATTGGTGTTGAGTTTAGAAATATTCTAATGTATCTGAGATGTGAATAGATTTCTTTTATCCTTAGAATGTAAAGATTTTAACATTGACCCCTCCCATTTTTAAACATTATAAATACTGTCTATATATTCTTTTTGTACACAATGTAGTTTATAAAAAATGGATGAGTGTTGGCATCTGTGTTCATAGATAATTTCCTTTTTTATACTTGCCAATATTTTATATTCAGATTATGCTGGCCTTGTGTAATCATTAAAGAGACTTTTCCCTTTTCTCAGACTTTGGAGTAGTGCATTGAGAAATTATTTGGTCCTTGAAGATTTGACATAACTATACAGCTCTAAAACAATGGCCTGATTCCTTTATCGGGTACAGATCTTGAGCAAACTTTTCAGTTCTTCTGTAGCTTTACTGGGTCTCTTCAAAGACTTGGTAGTTTTTTTACCTTTTAAAGCAATTCTGGTAATTTATATTTTCCTAGATGATCATCTGTTTAATTAAAAACTTGTAGCTTATTGGCATAAAGTTATATGTATTATTTTTTTAAACAAATGGTAAAGCTTTTTTTTTTTTTTTGGTATTTTTGTCACCTTTCTTACATGTGGTGGTGAGTTTTCTCCCATATGTTGGTTTTCCATCAGCTTTTTAGAAAGAGAAAGTTTTGACTTTTTTATCTAATTGCCACATTATTTTATTTCTTCTACCTTTAGTTTATTTTCTTTCCTCTTCTCCCCTCCCTCACCCCCAGCTTCTTGAACTGTATTTTATATTGGTTAAATCGGAAGTTTCCTATGTCCTATAGGTTTTGATATCTTATGATCCCAATATTAATATAATTTTGATTCTTTTGACCCAGGAATAACTTAAGACAGTATTATTTTAATTCCCAAGAGTTTAGTTTGGGAGATGTCTTTATTTTTAATTCCTGAGTATATTGCACTGTGATCAAATGATACAGCCTGTATGATGACAGTCCCCTGGAATTTGAAGTAGATTTTCTTCCATCTTTTGGTACACTGCCAGTTTTTTTTAAATAGCCTATAAACATTTAATTTATATGCACACTCACACATACACACTCTCTGTGAAGTCAACTAACCTTATTTCAGAGATAAGAACATTAAGACTTGGAGAACTTTGTGACTTGTTTTATAACATCACAATTAACAAATAGTATACCTCGCTTTCTGATTCTTAGTCTAACTGATTTTCCCTTAGATCTTTCTGCCTCCAGAATATATTGTATGTTTATATATTTGGTATCTTCCGATGTATGTACATAGTCACAGCAGAATAAAGTCTGTGAAAATCATACATTTAGAATATGATTTTATAATTAAGAAGGGTAGAAAAAGTCTAGGTAGTAATCATTTGCATCTTTGCAACTGAAGATTTCAAAAGAAAAAGAAACTTGTCTTATTGAATGGGTCATCTGTAGATATATGGGAACAAACAAGAAAGGACATCGTGTGTTTGGAGAACTTAAGAAATATGGGCACATATGCATCTGTGGGGAAACAAGCCTGACCTAGGTGGAAGGAAGTCTTTGTTGAAGAGTTATGGGAAATAAGACAGAATAGGTAACTTTGGACCTGAATAATAGGACCATGTTAAAGGTCTGGTGACGAGACTTTTTAAAAATTAATTGCAAAGCAGTTCTGTCACCGAATGACCAGTATTACATTTAATTCTGTAAATGTTTGGTAGTTTCTTTGCAGTATCTGTGGTAGTTAACTTAAATAATTACCTTCATAGGCAGCCAGAGTATGGAAAGGACAAGTGTAATTCTAGGACAAGATTCTGAGGAAGTTGTATGAATTAAATCTGACAACTCAGCAGTGTTAACTTTCCTCATGACAATAAATAGGGAAGAACTCTGCTAAATATACTGGCATGGGACATCTGTTGAAATTTTGAAGGAATAGATATGATTGCAGTATATTTTAAACATCAGAAAACTTTTTTAGAAGGAAGTTCATAAATAAAAATAATGGATAATTATAAAAAAATAATTTGTGCTGGTTAAAACATGTTTTTTGTGTGTTTGAAAAATTACTTGTGGAAATTTAAATGTGTATTTTTACCTCCACTGGTTTAAATATAGATTTTAACTTTGGCATTTACTTGTGCAAATTGGGAGAATCTCAAATAGAACGAAATTAAGGGATAAACATAAATTTAGAATAAAAGGGTGATATGTATTCCAGCTTGCTAATAGAAACCTCTTTACGCTTTAAGAATACTATACAATCTCTATTTTGAATATAGGTAAAAAGATATGTAACCATTTAGTGTTATAACTCCTTACCTCTAAACCTACAGTGTTACTTTAGGAGACTCAATATGAATTTATTTTATTTTGGTCTTACTAATTTTGGCCAAAAGCACGATACCTTGAAATACTTAAATATTCAGAAGAACTTGGAATAGTTTATGACAGTCATTGTCTGAAGACCATAATAAGGAGGAACAGTTATTGATTTTTTTTGTTTTATATTTATTCTCAAATTCAGTATAGTTTGGTTATTAAATGAATATGTGTGCCTTTTTATTTCAAGTTGGGAAAAAATGAGAGGATTTTAGAGTTCTAAGCAAAGGTTTTGTGTGCTAATTAGATATGCATTGAAGTGAGCCTTAATAATCCTACGTATCAAAATATAGTTTTCGTGGTTATTTTTAACCACAGCATGTATAACCAAAAAAAGAGAACATAATTTATTTTAGCTGTAAGGTAATAATTCTGTTTGTAATGCTGTTATATAGAAAGGACTTATTAGCGTTCCCTTTAATGAAACATAAGAAATGTATAACTAGAATGTTTCATTTAGTGTTTGTTAGTTACATTTTCCCCCTTCTATAAAATATAGCATAGTATCTGAATGGCCAAAAATTGTTTATGAAAGGCATGCTTTAAAAAAAAATAAAAACAAAAGCCCTCTCTACTAGAATTGATTTTTTGTAACTTATTTTGCTTATGGCCCCAAAATGTTTTATGGTTAATAGAGCTAGGATTTAGATATAAATGATTATTATAAATGTACTTTTAATTATATAGGCTTTTTTGTATACAGCAGTTTTTGATATATAACTCTACATTTATTTCCTTTATGAGCCAATTTTATTTTATTTTCCAAATTGTTTGCCCATGTGTAGAAACATGTATCAGTATTGTTTTCTATTATAATTAGTTATAAATTATGAGATGTTCTGTTTATAAAGAAAAAGGAAGCTCAAGTATAAGGCCATAATAGCGATAATATTAATTAATTATTACACAAATAAAATTCAAATATTTTTGGAGCAACAAAGGATTCATTCTGTGATCCCTACAGTCTCAGGACTTAGTTTTTCATTCTTTATTTTTAGACTCTTCAACTAAAAGGTAATTATAGTGGTATTATTATGTATATGAGAGCCAGCTTTTCTTTCAGATATGGGTATTCCAGGAAGTTGTATTTCAGCCCTAAAATTTGGGATAGTCAAGATACACATGAAACTGATACTGGAAAGCATAGGATAATAGATGTTGAGGTTTCGCAGTCTTAGGATGCTTCTGAGTAGACTGACCAGATCCTGATAAGTTTTACAAAATAATTCACGTAGGGCGCTTAGGTCTATTGTTTAGTTTAATACTTCTCTACGTGAAAGCAAAAACATCATTACAGTAAAGGGATAAAGAGATACACAAATGGTCAATTTTAAGAAATTCTTTTAAACTATGGAATATGGCACAGTATTTTTAGATGTACTACCTTATTTGTAATACTTTAAAAGAAAAAATATATTTGAACACAAGAATAATTAAAGCTATAATATTGAAGGATTTTAATTATTATAATTAACCAAAATTGGCATTTTGTTACATTTTCCAGGCAATTAAGTTGGAGTATTCAAGATTGGTTAAATTGGCCCAAGAAGATACCCCACCAGAAACAGATTATCGTTTACATCATGTAGTGGTCTATTTTATCCAGAACCACGCACCAAAGAAAATCATTGAGAAAACATTGCTAGAACAATTTGGAGATAGGAATTTGAGTTTTGATGAAAGGTAATTTTAAAATGTGAAATACTGAACTCATATGCTCAAATTGTCTTTTTAAAATAGCTTTCTATGCAGTTTTTTAATGTTTATTTTATACTTATACAAAGACAGTAAATACAGTGCAAAACTTGACTGCACTTAATTTGAACAGTTACTTTGTAATTTCCTTAGAGTTCATAGTCATGACCTTTAGAAATTTGAGCTGAAAATAATTTAGATTAGTTTTAGTGTATTTTAATTTTTTTTTTTTTAAAGATTTTATTTATTTATTTGAGAGAGAAAGTGAGAGAGAGCATGAGAGGAGAGAAGGTTAGAGGAAGAAGCAGGCTCCCCGTGGAGCTGGGAGCCCGATGTGGGACTCGATCCCGGAAATCAAGGATCACGACCTGAGCCAAAGGCAGTCGCTCAACCAACTGAGCCACCCAGGCGCCCCAGTGTATTTTAATTTTTGACCAAGTTACTGAGCTAAGCAATATAAAGATGTACAGAAGAATATAATATAATCACTGCCCTTTGGGGACTCAGTATGTTAGAGAAATAAAGAATTTCTCAGTCTCTGCACTGTGTATATTTGGGTCAGGTAGTTCTTTATTGTGGGGGGCTATCCTCTAACTTGTGGGATATTATCATTGTTCCTGACCTCTACCTGCTAAATGCTGGTACCACCTCCCACAAGGGGTGACAACCCAAAGTGTCTCCGGGTATTGCCAAATAATCCCTTGAAGAGCAAAATTACCCTGTTTGAGAATCACTAGAGAAAAGTATTTAATTGTACACACAAATAAAATAGTTTAACATCCTCTGATGTCAAAAGAAGTCTTAAAATGGTTAAATTACAGTTCATAGTTCACCCTTGAACAGTGTGGAGATTAGGGCATTGACTCTCTGTGCAGTCAAAAATCTGCATATAAAGTATATAATTTTTGACTTCCCCAAAACCTAACTGCTAATAACCCCTGGTGACTGGAAGCATCTGATAACGTGAAGTCAATTAACACTTATTTTATGTGTTACATATATTATATACTGTATTCTTACAATAAAGTAAGCCGAAGAAAGGAAAATGTTACTAAAATCATAAGAAAAAACACATAATACTGTAGAAAATCTATGTGTAAGTGCACCCTCAAAACCCATGTTGTTTAAGGATCCACTGTATTTTGGTTTACCCAAAAATGTTTTCCCATAGAAATTCATATAAAATCCCTAGAATTTTTTTTTTTACTAATATTAGAAAATTAGAATATAATCTATTTAGAATTAATACTATTAAAAAAATGTAGGCCCTGGGTAAAGATCCAAGTATTGGATATTATTTTAGAACACAGAAACATTTTATGTTATCTTGGAGTTCACTGTAGTCCATCTTAATTCTGAAATAAATGATTATCTTTTCATGAATATCTCAAAAATACTGAATTAAAAATATGTATAGCAGAGGAGAATATTTGGAAAACAAAGCATTCAGCATTAAATTCCTGCTTTACCATGTGTCTGCTGTGAAATTTCAGATTAAGTGAAATAATACAAGTAAATGGCTTCAACAGTATTTGATAGACAATAAAATGCTCAGTGAATGTTAGCTATTACTATTTAATTAGTAGTAGTGGGAGCATCACTTATTTTACATATAACCCCACCACAAAGACTCAGAAATGTGACTGATTATGACCCTTATCATTTGAGTTGTTGGTACATCATGTTCCAGTAAATACATGCTATTAAATTTGGAGAAAATATTCGTGGGGTAATCATACTGACTTTTCACTCTTTTGCAGTTTCTGTCCTGGGGACTGCAAATTGGTCAATTTGTTTTGATAGTCTAATTTCTCTTATACTTGAAAGGCAAAGTAAGATAGCCACATTTTGGATTCCTTTTTTGCTATTTTTGAATAATGCTGTTTGAAAGGGGAAAATGAGATTCAGTGTTTCTTAGGCTTGCTTAATAGATACACATTACAAAATAAATTTCATTTTTAATTATGCAAAATGTATAGATAGAATGTAATTTAAAAGCCATATGTAAATATAACATGGTAAATTTGAGTTAGAATTATTGATATTATTGATGCTGTCTTCTTTATGTACTTTGTAACTAACATTGATCCAAAAACCATTTTCAATTAAGGTTATTTGGGAGTTGCTTCCTCAAAAAAGTATTGCTTAGCGACAATGGATTTTATTTTCATATGTGTTGGGTAGTTTAGTTTTGTGTCGCATATTTTTGTTTTTATGAATTTTGCTTTTGATTTAGGAATTCATTTCTTTTATTTGAAGGTGTCACAACATAATGAAAGTTGCTCAAGCCAAACTTGAAATGATAAAACCTGAAGAAGTAAATTTGGAGGAATATGAGGTAATGTACCCTTTGAGAGAGGTTAACTGTAGATGGAGGAATTCTGTAGTTCACTCATTTCCCTTTCATTACAGCACAACTGAGCACAGGAGACAATAAGGTATAGAGACGGTAAAGTCACCAGCCCACAGTTTTCACAGCTAGCAAATTATAGCATAGTTAACGCAACCTGCATCCTTTTCTTTTTTAAATTTAACAGTACCTGTATTCTTAAATGAAGCTGTGCTATGTATTTTTTCTTTGTTTGCTCCATCAGATATTTTGGGGAGGAAGTTGCAAACTGGCTTTAATCATTGTATGCCATACACATCTGTCATTATTGGACAGTGTTGTACATGCGAGAGAGAGCATGCATGCACACTCATATCATGCTTATGCTAATTTTTGTACATAAAATTCTCTTTGTGAACTTTGGCTTTAGGATTAATACTTTTTTAAAAATATGCCAGTTCAAACACCTAGTATTTCTTCAGACTTTTAAATTTAACTTTCTACGTTGTCCTTTTTTTTTTTAACTTTAAAAATATATATATTTGTTAGAGTGAGTGTGCAAGCGAACAAGTAAGGGGAGCAGCAGGCTCCCCGCTGAGCAGGGAGCCTGGTAAGGGACTGGATCCCAGCACTCTGGGATCATGACCCAAGCTGAAGGCAGATGCTTAGCCATCTGACCCACCCAGGCATCCAACACATTGTCTTTTTTAATTTATAAATCTAGTAAATGTTAAGTTGATTTCATAGTGTCTTTGATTAATGTTTGGTCCTGTTTACAAACTTAATTACTTTAGATTCCCTTAAACGGTTACTGTAATTCACCACATTGACATATAAGAAAAACAGTCATTTTTAAAAAATATTTATTTATTTATTTGACACAGAGAGAGAGCTCACAAGTAGGCAGAGAGGCAGGCAGAGAGAGAGTGGGAAGCAGGCTCCCCACTGAGCTGAAAGCCCAATGCGGGGCTCGATCCCAGGACCCTGAGATCATGACCTGAGCTGAAGGCAAAGGCTTTCACCCACTGAGCCACCCAGGCGCCCCGAAAAATAGTCATTTTTGATGAAAACCCTTAGCTAACCAGAAATACAAGGTGCAGCTACTTTAATCGGCTAAAGAGTGTCTCAAGAAACAACAAATCTAGCAAATATATAGAATTGTGGGCATTGAAAGCTCTCCTTTTGTAATCAGAAAAGACAGGGTTGTCTGTAACCACTTCTATTCAAAATATCCTGGAAATTCAGGTGGGCAGCAAGGCAACTAAAATAAGCAAAAAGTAAAAATTGGAAAAGAAGAAACAAAGTTATTGTGAGATTTTACACCTAAAAAATACAAACAAAATCTACAGATAATTGGAAATAATAAGAGAGTTTTGCAACATGCAGAAACATGTCAAACACCAGTTTTATTCCATTAATCCAGCAGCAGATAATCAGAAAGTGAAATTTTAAAAAATGACATCATTTATAATAGCATCAAGAAGTGTGCAGTAACGAGAAATAAATCTAGCAAAAGATGGCATGACTTTAGGAGAAATTAAAAGAGGACCTGAATAAGTGGATATACATCCTATGTTTGGACAACTTGGTATTGTAAAAATGCCATTTTACCCCTGAGTAGTTTATTGATTCTGTGCAGTCACTATCAAACTTCTAGCAAGTTGTTTGATGGAGCTTGATAAGCTGATTTCAAAAATTTTATGAGGAGTGGCTGGTTGGTTCAGTCAGTGGACGTGCAGCTCTTGATCTCAGCGTCATGAGCTTGGGCCCCGTGCTGGGTATAGAGATTACTTAAATAAAACTTAAAAAAAAATTATGAAATGCAAACATCTGAGTCTAGCTCAGACATTCTTGAAAACAAGGTAGGAAACCTTACTCTACTAGAAATCAGGAGATACCATTCTTGACCATAAATTATGCTTTAAGGGTAGGTAATTTAGGACATATAGCAGAACGAAAAATCTGAGAACATATGCAGAAATAAATGTACACATGATATATGCCAGAGATGACAAGCAAGTGGGTTACTCGCTCTGTTGGTCCCCAAGATTCTAGTTATATGGGAGCTGATTTTTAATTACGATTTTACTCTGCGGTCTCTCCCCAGGGTTGCTTCATCCGACTGGATTCAACATATTTTTGTTCTGAACACTCTTCATATTCTAACTGCAGAACCATTAAATCTTACACATATTTACATGATATGTTTTTGAATTCTGTGTGTCCTGCATATCTTTATTTTGCTGAGTCACGACTCACCAAACCTTGTCCCACAGACCAAACCCAGCCGACCACCAGTTTTTATGAAGCAGTTTTATTGGAATACAACTATTTGTTTACATATTGTGCCAGAGTGTTCTGTCACTACAGTCTCAGAGTTGAATAGTGACAACAGAGACTGCATGGTCTGCGAAGCCTAAAACGCTTCCTGGCTAGGTCTTTACAGAAAAAGCTTACTCACAACTTCTCAGGCAGTCCTAATGACAATAGAGTGGCAGTTTGAATACCTTTCCAGAAAAGCTAACTTTAATTATTCATTAAATCCTGTATTGAATTTAGTTATGGTTTTCCTTTAAAACAGGTTTAGTTTTTTTTTTTAAATAAGGAGAAACCTGATTTTGTTTTCTAGTTAGAGGGTGTCAATTCTGAATTGTTGAGTCCTATTACATGCCCAATAACTGGGTTTTTGGAGGGAAGGGTAGTTGAAATGCGACATACTTCTGTTCTTTTCACCATATCTCCGATGAATAAACTATTCAGCTATTTATATTTTACTTAAAATAAAATTTAACATATAATTTGGCAAAATTAAAAGGTTAAATAAATTTATTATAATGTTTTTCTTTCGGTTCCTTAACATTCTTCATCATATAATAGTCATCTGTTAGAGCAGTAACTTCATTTACCTCCTACAGCCAGTGCGATGTAGATCTATACTATTTTAATGATATATCTTTATTCAGAAGAATTTTTGAGAGACAGAAAACATGGCAGGTTATCTTGCCTTTGTATTTCTGTTATGGTGAATCATTACTTAATTCCTCAATTTCTAAAAGTTTTTACATTTATTAATATACTAATAAAGTAATCTTGTGTATCAAAAATGAAAGTCTTCATTTAGGTCTGGTTTACCTTAATTTTGAATTGTTTGGTTCTATTAATTTGAATAGTTGTCAGAACAATGCATTACTTTATGAACAGTTTTCATTGTGGTTTTAATATCCTACTCTGCATTCTTTTAAAAATTTTTTTCACCTACAGGAGTGGCATCAGGATTATAGGAAATTCAGGGAAACAACCATGTATCTCATAATTGGGCTAGAAAATTTTCAAAAAGAAAGGTAAGGCAGAGTGGTCAAATATTTTTTGTACTTAATTTTGTTTGGATATGATCTCATCTACAGAAAGTATTTTATTCATAATACATATTTTTGATAAACTTTTAATGTTATAAGTTTTAGATTTGCAGAGAAATTGTATAGTTAGTACAGAGAGTTTCTGTATTCCCTGCTATTTTCCGTTTTCAATTAAATCTGTAAGGTTGGCATTAATTAGTCTTTTATTCAGCTCTCAAATACTACAGTTAAAGTTTAGGATGGAATAGGATTAGATTGAAGCCTGGAAATTTTCTGGGAGCAAAGAAGCTTGTGGCCCAACACAGGGAATTCTTTGTATTCCCTGACATTTGCCTTCAGTCTCCAGACGTTTCATATTCCTTCTGAGTCTAATCTTGACTTCAGAGCAGAGGTAGTGTTTCTAATATGTCTCTTTGTCCAAACTTCTAGTTACTATGAAAAATATTGCTGTAGAGAATTGATCACTGGTCTTCTGAGTACTGTGACTGCAAACACATTTTAGATCATTTTTCATTTAAATTGCAGATGGTTTTACAGGAATTTCTACTTATTAAGCTTTATTATTATTTACTTTTAAATGTTATTAAGAATATTTTCTTTAAAAAAATAATGCATATTGGCTTATTTACCTACACATTATTCACTGGTTTGTGTTTACATGTTATCCACATATTTCTTAATTCACATTCTTTAACATGACTGTATTTGACTAGTGATTTTTTTTTTTAGAAAGTGCTATATTTTAAGTATTCTTTAGTAGTGTATTCAAGTAAAAAGGGTTGCTGATCCCCTCTTTTCTTTCTTTTCTTGTTTTGTATGAAGTATAGGAAACCTCCGCTGAGATATTAATGTAATTTTGTTTTTAAATGACAGTGCAGGCTATTCTAGAGCTGTGCTGGCCATCGTCGTTGCCACCAGCCGCATGTGGCAATTTAAGTTTAATTAAAGAACTTTAAAATTAAAATTCAGTTTCTCAGTCACAGTAGCCACATTTCGAATGCTTCATAGTCACCTGTGGCTCGTGGCTCTGGTGTTGGCCAGCACGGGCCCAGCACTCCCTGCAGAAAGTTCTGTCGGACTGTGCTGCTCTGTGGGACGGGGCACAGTGCCATCCCTCGTACACTTACCAAATTTTAGAAGTTACGCAGAATTAAAAAATAATGTTACTACATGAACACAAATTATTAAAGTCCTAGTCTGTGTGTAATTTATTTATTTTAATTTAAATTGTGTTAACATACAGTGCAATATTGGCTTCTGGAGTAGAATTCAGTGATTCATTGCTTACATATGACACACAGTGCTCATCACAAATAGAGTGATTTATAAGATAATTTACTTTGGTTACTGAGATAGAAAAGTATTTTGATTAGTAGCTCCATTTTATGAGTTATTTTATTTTGGTCAGAGTTTTATTTCCTTAATAGGAATATTCAGGTTCACCCTAGGATAACTAAAATTAATATTTCTGAAAAAAAATAGTAATGTGATCTTATGATTGAACAGAGTATTTTAAGATCAATAAGGCATTTCCATTTTATAGATAAAGAAACTGTGTTTACTTACACATATCTGCATAGAGATGCAATAACTTTTTCAAGGTCATGCAATTCACTAGGGAGAGAAAAATTGAAATAGAGATCTGTATTCTTGTAAAATTTAATGAAGCCAGGTAAGTACAAGTATTTATTTTTCTCACTCAGTAAGAATTAAAAAGATGAAACGCTCTTTCTTGCTCTCTGCATTAACTTCCATATTAGCTTTTCTTAGTTAACATTTGTTAAAGGACTTTGAGAAATAACTTAGAAGTATGTTTTAATTTCATAATTTGCTTATTCTCAAATATATACTTATTCAGAAAGTGAATATTCTAGTATGGCAAATGTTATTGAATTGGAAAGGACAACTAGAAAATTAGTAATGGTGACATAATATTTATGGAATATCATAAAAAGAAATGTTAATTTTATTCTTTAAATGTGGCAGTTACCACTGTTGGCAGGTTAGAAAATATTACCAAAGGTTCTTTCCAACTATTTTTAAAAATAAAAACATAGCACTTGAAAGCCTTGAATGGAATACTGATTCATAGTCCATTGTCAAATCTGAGAGTAGTGAAATGAAATGTTTTTAGGAGCCATAATTTTATAATAGTATAAATGAAGATAAAGAGAATCTACAGGCTACATGGTCTTGTTTTATGTTAAAATAAGGATGTCGTACCTGGACTGCTGATTTGTTTGAAGATATGTTTGTATGTACTTTAGAGGTTGTTGATAAAATATGGAAATTGTGTACTCCAGTAAAAAATTGGAACAAAGTCATGGTTTCAGAGCTGTTCTTAGGAGAGGTGACTCAGGTCTTGAAGGCCAGATATGGGTGTCATTCAGGGAGACTTTGGAATAGGAACTTAATGGCTATAAAAGACAGGTAGATGTGCCTGCAGACCACCTTAATTTAGTGGTGCAAAACACTCAGTATTATTATCACTCCCTTCTTTTTTTTCCTTTAATAAGTAAAGCAAAAAGTCTTTAGCTGAGGTTATGCTTATAGTATTTCAAAATAAAATGCCATATTTGTAAGTTTTCTCAAAAACCAATTCCTGGGAGAAGCGTTTTCGAAAAACTATACGAAGTAACTTATTTTTTATGAAATACTTTCAGGTATATAATTTGAGTTGTCATTAATTTCAATTCTACGTTTACCATCTGAAGTATAGAATTGATTTATGTTTGAGCACATGAGTAAAATTTAGTGTAACCTAGAGTTTTAAAAGTATTTCTTTATAGTATTTCACATTTTAGGATGTTATATTTTTCTACATTAATCCATAAGGTATGTTATGATTAGAAAAACTCACACAAAGGAGACAGCTTTATGTCCTTCATTCAGTTATACAAATATATAGCTGTTTTTATTTTTTACAGTATATTGAGAGGATAATTATTTTAGAGGTAAATAGAATACTCAAACATTTTTACCCTCCTCCCTTTCTGAGACCTAGTTTGAACTTCATAACCTCTAGGCTTACATTAATGTAACATATTAATATTACTTATATCAAATATAAAAGACCCAACTGCCAGCTTTTATGTTAGTGTGCTCTTTTTTTGTTTGTGTTCCACTAGAGTTTTCAGATTTAGGATTCTTTTTCCTTTCTACTTCCCCTGGGTCTCCTTTGGATATTCTCCCCTCTACCAATTACATATTTCTCAATGATAAGTATGCCCAGAAATAGAAAAAATCTGACTGGTCACTGAATGAAACAAATGATGTTTGTGATGAAAAATTAAAAAAAAAAAAGGCAGAGTAACCTGATCCTTCCTTCAAAAATGACATTGTGTTGTTAAAAAATTAGATTCTGGACTTTCATATCAGTCTTAATTTTGGCTATAAATGGAAGACCTGAGGTATAAACAGTTTCCAAAAGAAGACTAGAACTATCTAAATTCAACAATTATGGGATTTTTCTTCCCAGGCTTTTCTTAATTCCTACTTCCATTTTTTGTTTTTTTTACCTTATGATACAACTCTATAACTGGTTTCATATGTGGCTGTTGCTGAAAGGATACTCTCAGGCTTATGGTGCATCGAATGGTATTCTTATTGTAATGTTTGGAAGAGTCAAAACATAAATGTATACTTAAAATATAATTGTAGTTGACTTTTTTTTACAAAGATGAAATACTAATGCTATGTGTTTCTTTTAATTTTTAAGTTATATAGATTCCCTGCTGTTCCTTATCTGTGCTTATCAGAATAACAAGGAACTCTTGTCCAAAGGCCCAAACAGAGGACATGATGAAGAATTGATATCACATTATAGAAGAGAATGTTTACTAGTAAGTTGAATATACATAGATTGTGTTTCTTTGATCATTTTATCTTACACTGAACACATTTTCCAGACTCATGTGTAAGTGATTGACTATAAATTCTGATGGGGAAAGCATCATCATGATGTCTGTAATCTGGGTTTAATCATTTAAGATGCGAGAATGCACCCAATTCTTTATTGTTCCTTCTTCTTTATTGATCCTAAATATTGCAGGTAATAAACCAGAAATGTTCTTAAAATGGGATCAAAATAATTACTTTTTTTATTTAGATTTCTTCATCATTCTACCATTTCCTCTTTTGGTGAGAGAGGAGGCGCTGCACAGAGCATGAGGAATTATTATTATTCCAGAAAAACTATAGATTTTTTTGAGTTTTTATAAATCGTGTGTTTGATACATGTAATGTCAAAAGATTCATTGTAATACAGTATCCTTTTTTCTCATCTAATCATTGGTAGTCTTTTTTCCTTAAATATTTTTACTATCCATGTGTAGAAATACTTCTGTTGTTATATAACCTTTAAAAAATGTTTTTAGCATTTTTTTTCTTTGCACTAGATTACTTTCTAGATGTCTGGAGTACTTTGTTATTATTTCTCTAGTTAGCTAATATGTATAAAATCACAAATTCCATCTTTATACATTTTTCCTGATTGAATTTCATTCTTAACTATTAACATCACTCTGCTATATATTTGAACACCTAAGTTGTGTTTTTTTTTCCTATACAGAATACATACACATGCACAAAAGTATTCAAGAATGTATGATTTTCGAACCTATATAAGTTACATGTTTTAAGTGTACTTTATAAACAACTTTAAGTAGGTGTGCTGGTAAAATATTTTCTTTCAATAGAGCTACAAAGTATAAGCTAATTGTAGTCTTCAGTATGTCTTTAAAATTTTTGAATGAGAATATTAGGAGGTTGTGATCTTAACTATTTTTCTCTCAGCTGCTTTTATTGCATTTGAGTATATTTTAAAACTTGAAGTGTTAGTGGTTTGTATCCATGGATACAATTGGATTCTTAATTTCTTAATTTGGCCAGTTTGAAAAGGTTTTTGTTTTTGTTATTACTATATACATAGCTATTTCTAAGAGATGTCTTGCTAGAATAGATTGAGATTGTTTTTCCTGATAGTTATTCTAATATTGTTTGTAAACACACTTATTATGTTGTTTTCAGTGTTAACACAAGTATCTTTATTTAATTAAAGAAAAGAAACAAAACTTTTTCTTTTCCTCATTGCATTAAGAAATTAAATGAGCAAGCAGCAGAACTGTTTGAATCTGGAGAGGATCGAGAAGTAAACAATGGTCTGATTATCATGAATGAGTTTATTGTGCCGTTTTTGCCCTTGTTATTGGTGGATGAAATGGAAGAGAAAGATATACTTGCTGTGGAAGACATGAGAAATCGATGGTGCTCCTATCTTGGACAAGAAATGGAGTGTAAGTTTAACCACTACTAGTGAACACCTCAGTTGTTGGGATTAAGCACAGTTAGAATTCGATGTTATTTATTTTTATCACTTTTTATATTCTATAATATTTTTACATTTACATCATTACTTTTTTTCTTATTTACAAACCAATTTGTACACATTGCCTTGCCATTTATATTTTACCTCTCTCCAAATGGTAATTATTTTGCATATTTTGAAAATAATTTTGAAATCAAAAACATCAATTGACCACTCTAAATTAAAAAATCATGTTAAAGATAATTTCTGTCCCTCTCTATTTTTAGTTACATCTCATTGTTTGTATTTACAGCAAACCTCCAAGAGAAGCTGACAGATTTTCTACCAAAACTGCTTGATTGTTCTACTGAAATTAAAGGTTTCCATGAGCCACCGAAGTTACCTTCATATTCCACACATGAACTCTGTGAGCGGTTTGCCCGAATCATGTTGTCCCTCAGTCGAACTCCTGCTGATGGAAGATAAACCGCACACACTTTCCCTAAACACACTGTATAAACTTTTTTTAGTTCTTAACCCTTGCCTTCCTGTCACAGGGTTTGCTTGTTGCTGCTATAGTTTTTAACTTTTTTATTTTAATAACTGCAAAAGACAGAATGACTATACAGACTTTAGCCAGACTGCAAACAATAAAGCTGAGAATCGCATGGCGCTCAGACTTTGTTTTAACCAGAACTGATGTATAATTACAAATCTGATTGATTTCATTATGGCAAAACCATGCTTTTGCCACCTTTCTGTTACAGTATTACTTTGCTTTTTTCTTTTCTTTATCTACAGCTTTCCATTCAGTCTGGATCCTTCCACGACTACAGCCATTTAAGTGTTCAGCACTGTGTACGATACATAATACTTGGTAGCTTGTAAATGAAATTAAAGAATAAAGTTTTATTTATGGCTACCTATGTGTTTGTAAGCAGGTATATTGTATATTAGTGTATCATTTTAGTTATATATAAGTGAATTTTATCTGGGGATTGTGTAAGATTGGATGAATAGATTAATACAAACATTTAATGTTTCTCTGTTAGCACATTGGAAATTTACTAAGTATTTGACACTTAAATATATCTATATTTTTGACTAAGTTGTTAAACTTAGTATGGCACCTAAACCTGTTTTGAATTCAAATCAGGTTTTCACTGAAGTGAACGGCTGATATTTAAGTCAACCACACTGAAACTTTTAACTTTTTCTTAGATTAACCTTTTATTTTTTTATGTATTTACAAATAATATAGCAAGGTGATTATTTCAAGAGATACCAGAAAAAAGTACTTGAATCAGGGCTATTTAATAGTGAAACTTATAAAAAATCTGTTTATGTATACACACACACAACGCACACACACACATTCTTCGTAATGGAGGACAATGTTTTGCATTATATAATCATTCTATTTTTGTAAATTGTATACCACTTTAATTGAAAATGTTCTATACTAATCAATGCTGTGAAATGAAGTTGATATTGTTGAACTAGAAATTATGACTATCTTTACCTGCTTTTATTCTCTTTTTCAAAAAGAAAAAGCTGTAGAATATTTTATAGATGGAACTGCTGTTTAAGATTAATGAAGTCATATTGTGAATTAAAATCAGTGCTTTAAAGGTAATCATGTTACCAATAACCTATTTTTGAATTTATAAAAATTTCTTTATAAATGATACTTTGTTAGCATAGTAAAATATATCATTATACTATGTGTATGTTTGTTATAGCGTCGTCAAAACTAGAACTCTCTATAAGTGCCTCTCATAAAGATCCTGGACAGAGGAGGAAGAAGAAAATACTAAGCCATTATATAATATTCCTTATCAAGGTGTCAGTGTACTACTGAGGTATTAATGACAAGGAATTGGTATTTTTCTATTGTAAGGTTAGATTCCATACATGGCAGCTATCAAAATGTGTTTTGGATTAGATTTTAAATTCTCTACTGAGCAGTAGAAGTATTCTACATTGTTGTTTTTTATTTAAACTCCATATGTATCATCAAAACATTTGTAAATATCAACAGTATTTTATGATCTTCTATGATAATGGTAAAGTTGGTTGTGTTTATGTGTGTAATTGATCACTGAGACACACAGTGCTCAAACACCACATGGAAATTACTCCCTTCACAAGACACATCCAGGAAATCATATGTGGCCCATGCTGAAGGTAAGTATTATTATTGTATGTACTTTCTACTTAAAAGCCAGTTTATTCATTTCTATTAATGAACCTGAAGTACTTATTTCAAAAAGTGGCCTTTTTGAAGACCTGGGGAAACAAATTGTTTTTATGTCAGTAACTTTCAACCTGGTCTAAACTAGAACCATGGCACTAGATAAAATGGTCAGTGTCATTTTATGCACCTTAAATTGATGCTGTTTAACTTCCATTTACCTTTGATCCCTTGGTTGTTGGAAGCTTCTCAGTATTTCCCTCATTTGCAATTTCAAGGAAATAACTAAAAATTTTTCTTAGTTTTAGATTTATTGAGACTAAGGTGGATTTTCTCCTCCTATACCTAATTCTCCAGAGTTCAGTGTCTTTGTTTATGATTCAGACTTGTTGACTTCTGCCTCTGAATCGTACTGCCATCCCCAAAAGGTACAGTCACTCAGATGCTTGTGGGTAGTGAGTAGGGATAACCTTGTGTAATCATTTTTTTTAATTTATCATACATCATTAAGCAGATTAAATATCATTTATTGTGCCCATGATAACTTCATCCAAGGTACGTATATTACTCTCAGGGCTGCCATAACAAAGTACTACAAACTAGGTGGGTGGCTTATAGAACAAATTTATTTTCTCAGAGTTCTGGAGGCTAGAACTGTAACGTGTGGGCAGGTGCAGGTTCTCCCAAGGCCTCTCCCTTTGCTTACAGCAGCCTTCTTGCTGTGCCCTCACATGGATACCAGTCATACTGGGTGAGGACCCCCACCCTTATAACCTCATTGAGTCTTTTTCAAAAGCCCTGTCTCCAAATACAGTTACATTGTGGGAGAGGCTTCAACATAAGATGTTTGGGGTAGGTGACACAATTCAGTCCACAGTGTGTGACAGCCTAGTTTGTGTACCTCCTTTCCAGACGCAAGAGTATGGTAGCCTCTTCCCTTCAGCCTCTCGATTACAATGCAAGTATCTATAGTTCTGCTGTTAGATCTGCTTTATTGTCTTCTTTTACTTTCACTGTATTCTAAAAACTATTTTAAAGTTACAGCAGACCAAATTAGGAATTGCTTACAATGCATTCATCTAACCAGTATCAGTTCAGTGTGTTTTCATTGAACATTTCTTCACTGAGTGAATGAAGTAGTCTGTATTGATCTGTCCTTGTTTATGGGGGTTCTCTCTTTTTTCTCCCCATCAGTTACACTTTGTACCATGGATCTGTTTCTATTTTGCTAGTGTTTTTATTTTTACCTACTCCACTTCCCCTTTTCCATCCCCCTTTTACCCACAGCCTGGAGATAACTATTGTTAACGACTGTGGCCACATATTTCCATGTTTGGGTAATGTTATGCAGTGTATACACAAAAGTGTTGGGTTTTGGGGTGGAGGCAGAAAAGGAAGGGGTCCTCTATTTTATGTATCCTTTCTTCTCCTCACTCCTGTACTTTCTGGCCTTCAGTTCCTTCTTTTTCTAATGAGCTTTGATAGAAGGGACAGTAATCAATAAAAACTATGACACTAATAATTAAAGTAAATGAGTCATGATTGAAGGAACTCTATGCATGGTTGAATACACACATGCATACACATTGGAATTTCAAGTATCCTTTCACTCTATGCACAGATTTTCTCAATGGCTACTTCAAACCACTGCCATCCTCCACCTCCTATTCATTGCCAGCTCCGGTAAAACAGGATGATTTTTCCTTTTCCTTACCAAGAGAACGGGACCCTAGGGTATGATAGAACAAATATATCACAACTTCAACCTCCATACCCATACATTTACAGTTAGTTAACCAAGATGTAATAAGGGATGAATATTATTGATAACCCACTGTTATGAGGAAATTATAAAATCAAATATAGTATAAAATGAACTTACACATTAAAAGTTACAACTACATCCATTATTTGGGGGATGTAGAATTCAAAAAGCTTACTTTTTGCCTTATACTAGCCCAAAGCCTGTAAAACATCAGTTTGTCCTTTAGCAAATGGTTCCCAGTTTTCAGTAATCTAGAGCTGGGCAAGTATTCTTAAACCTGGTTGTGCATCAAAAACGCATGAGGAATGTTCTTTAAAAAATGTGTCTAGGTCCTATCTGTCATGTGGATTCTTAAAAGACTTTTAAAGTGAGAACTGGCTTGAAATACTTGGTAGGTGTTTCTCCAACTTTAATTTTTCTAACAATCAACTCTGCCCTTACCTGAGAGACAATTGAGTCTGGCTAAAGTAGGGTGGGAAAATTTGCTTTTTGCATTCTTGCATGTGCATGAAAAGGCAAGGGATTTACATATGGCAAGGGATTTACATATGCTGATGGCCCCCTCAGCCATAGAGTGTACCCATTTTAGTATGTGCTCAAATGCTTTTCAGTTCCAACTTAGTGAACTCTCTTTCCTGAGTGATTATAGTGCCTAGTCTGGATCCTGAGTCAGCTGTTTACTTGCCCAGCTATTACTCTGGGGCTTTTCTGTGCCTTTTTGTATTCCTTCATCTATAAAATGGGATTGTAGGGGCGCCTGGGTGGCTCAGTTGGTTAAGCTGCTGCCTTCGGCTCAGGTCATGATCTCAGGGTCCTGGGATCAAGCCCCACATCGGGCTCTCTGCTCAGCAGGGAACCTGCTTCCTCCTCTCTCTGCCTGCCTCTCTGCCTACTTGTGATCTCTTTCTCTGTATCAAATAAATAAATAAAATCTTTTAAAAAAATAATAAAATGGGATTGTAGTATAACCTACCTTATAGGACTTTTTTAAAAGTGTAAATGGATTTCTATAAAATAAAATTCTTAGAAAATGTCTGCCATATAGTAAGTGTTCAATAATTGTCAGCCTTTTTATAATTTATCACTATTGTTTACTCCTGATTTTCAGAATGTTTCCCTGGGAGAAGCTACTTTGGGCTACTCTCATTCCTACCTGCATCCTCTGTCATTTCTTTTTTTTCCTACTCCTTAAATATGAGTGTTGCCAAGGTTCTGTACTTGGTTCCCTTCTAACTCTTCACCTTTTCTGGATGGTTGTGTCTACTAGTTTGTCTTCTTGTACTGTCTGCATGCTGACGATTTACAAGTCTGTGTCTCTAATTTCTAACCAAACCAACTAATGTGTTTTAGACCCATATATGTTTCCAATGGTCTGGTCAACATACAGACTTGGGTATTTCACAGGCACTTCAAACTTTGCACATACACTGAATTCATTGCTTCTTCCCAAACCTAATTCTCTTATATTCCCTTGGTGAATGATCTAATCCAGACATGGGGAATTATTCTCAATTCTTTTATTTCCCATTGATTACCAAGTGTCAACAGGTCAGAATTGTAAATACCTTGCTCATGCATTTCTTCACTAGTACTATTGTGATCTCTTATCTCTTAACTGCAGCAAGTAGCCACTATTCCTAAGGGTGAGGAAACAAAAGGGCGAAAAGTTGGGCTTGCCAAAACCTTAGAGCTTCTGTAGAGGAGTCCACATGAACTTGATGCACAAACCTTTGAGATAGTTCACCACCTACCTGCTCTTGCTACTTCTGAGGGATGCAGTGAAGATAGTTCTAGACCTTCGGAAAGTAGTTGAAGACTGGAATCAACTGGCATTAATAGGTCAACACTGGTAGGATCGGCAAGCAAAGATGAAGAAGTAAATCTTGTTTTCTTCTTCTCACCTTCCACCTTCTTTCTAGTACTTCCTGGCACAATCTAAGTGGAATACAGTAGTCAAGGGGGTTAGGAAAATGTAGTTTGTGGAGTCCCAGCCCCAGCACCACAGAGAAAAGGATAAAAGGGTGGAATTGGAGCTGAGAGACAATAGGTAAAGAACACATAATTTCCCTTTAAAAATCCCTTTTTACCCAAACATGTTAATCCCTAACATGCTAAATGTTCAGGAATGTATTTGTAGACTATCTCTAGGACCTCAAGAGTAAATGCACTAGTTCTAATTGAAATCATGTTGCTCTTTTCTATCAAAACCTTTTAATGATCCATTTGTACTTTATTTTTATAGTCAATAGCAGAAGGAATTCACTCCCAACCATTCATTCACATATTTTTTCTTTTTTTTTTCTTTTTCATACCACATTATCTACCAGGTATACATACATAAGACAATTTTAGCAAGGCAAAAGTAATAATCCACATACCTGAAATTAGACACCATTCATATTTTTGTGTTAACCCTTCTGTACATTTTCTATGTGTGTGCACATGTATACACATACACAACAATAATTTGATGGTTTTCATTAAAAAACTTGAAAAATGCAATAAATGTGGATATATTTTCAAGAAAGTGCTGGAAAGTACTGCTCTACAGCATTTGATTATAAGGGAAATGAACTCTAACTTGTCCATGGACATATAATGTAGGCTGCTGCTTCTGTCTGTGTGTATGCTAACGTTTTGACGCCTCTGGTCTTTCCATAAATTTCTAGTATTATTTCTGAGCTCCTGAATATCCATGTTTAAAATTTTGAGCTAAATTGTCAAACAGACCTTCACCAAAACTATCTGATTATACTGCCACCACTAGAGCATGAAAATCTGCTTCCACAGGTTCAACATAGCATATTACCAGTTTTTAATAGTTTTCAGTACCAAACAAAAGTTTATTGTATTATTTTTCTTTTTAGTGAGCATGAACATAATATGTTAATAGCTGTATTTATTGTGTGTAGTTAACTGCTTATACTTTGCACTTTTATGGGGGTCATTCATGTCTGAATTTATAATAGCTTCTCTTAGGAATCATTATTTATTATGCACATTGCAAAATTTTTCCTTCTGGCATTTATTTTAAGCTTACTTACAATATTATTGTTTTGTGACTTTTTATTTTTATATAATCAAGTCTGTTGACCTGCTTTGTAGTTTCTGCCTTTGATATTCTGTGTACAATTTTCCCTGTCCAAGAAATACTCATCCATGTTTTCTTCTGTTATTTTTATGATTTTATTTTTTATGTCAGTTCCTAATACAGTTGGAAATTATATTAATTTAAGGAGTGAGGTAAAGATTCATAAATTTCTGCCAAGATTATCTAGTTGTCTAATCCCATTTATAAAATAATTCTTCTTTTCCCTTATGATCTAAAATGTAATCTCCACTAGATAATAAATTTTTATATTCGATATTTATAAACACTCTACTCAGTTCCATTTATGCTTTGTCTATTCAGCTGTCATTACTAATTTAATCACTGTTTTAACATTGGTTTAAAATACTTGTTTTATAACTAATAAACATTTTCCTATTAATACATCAAGTGTTACTGCCTAGCACATACACTCTTAATACTAAGTTTTTTTCCATAGTTTTCTATACTTTTACAGATAAACTCTAGAATTATTTAATCCTACTTCAAATAAAAATCTTACTGGCATTTTAATTGTAATTACTTTGGCCTACCTAGATTGGCATATAGAGAAAACATAGTTCTTTCACAGTAGTGAATCTCCTTATCCAAAAAGAATATTGTCTGTCCTTTTATAGGTTCATAGGTTCTTAAGCTGGAGTTTCTTATTTCATTTTCTCAAATTATTTTCATTTGTCTTTAATTCTAGGTATCTAAATGTGTTTTAATGTTTAGATGGTGCCTATGAATGAGCTGATCTTTCCAACTTAAAAGTTTCCTAGTTGAATACTATTGGAATGGAATTGCAGCTCTCAACCTTTTTGGTGTCAGAATCTCCTCACTCTTGAAAGTTGCTGAAGACCTGTGTGTGTGTGTGTGTGTGTGTGTGTGCGCGCGCGCATCATATATAAGATATATATAGTAATATTATATAATATTAGTCATCAAAAATGAAATATTACCTTTGCAACAACATGGATGAAACTAGAGGGTATTATGCTAAGTGAAATAATTCAGAGAAAGACATGATTTCACTCGTGGAATTTAAGAAACAAAACAGGTGAACATAGGAGAAGGGAGCAAAAAATAAATAAAATGAAATCAAAGAGATAAACTGTAAGAGACTCTTAACTGTAGGAAACAAACGGTTACTGGAGGGGAGATTTGTAGGGGGTTGGAATAACTAGGTGATGGGCATTAAGGAGGGCATGAGATGTAATGAGCACTGAGTGTTATATGCAACTGACTAATCACTGAACTCTTCCTCTGAAATTAATAAAACACCATACATTAATTGATTTTAAATGTAATTTTAAAAAATAATATGTTTTAAGTGAAAAATAGCTAGATTTTTTCCTGGTCCTTCTTTTGGAGGCTGGTGTGCTTAAATCATAAGCCTGAGTCTTGAAATAAAGTACTAATTATAACAGCCCCCACCCCTTATAATTACAGAAATTATGATGTGCCCACACTTCCATAGAACACATAGAATTAAAATTTGGAGGAAGGGATGGAAAAATAAGATATACTATGAGGGGGAGACAAGCCTAAGAGACTCTTAATCATAGGAAGAAAACTGAGGGTTGCTAGAGAGGAGTGGGTTGGAGGAATGGGGCAAAAGGTTGATGGGCATTAAGGAGAGCATGTGATGTAATGAACACTGGGTGTTACATGCAATTTATGAATCACTGACCTCTACCTCTAGAACTAATAATACACTATATGTTAATTGAATTTAAATTAAAAAAATGTTATTGTGTCCCATTAAAAAACACTTGGACTAGTGAACACTGAAATTGATTTTAAAAATAAGTAGGAAGCATTTTTCCAAGAAGTCACTTCATTTCTTTGAAAAATAAAAATTGTCCAAGTTTAACAGTTTGGAACTTTAGTATGCCTCCAATAATCCTGGAAATCTCACAATAAGACAACTGCCCTTTGTTTCAGTTGCATTTTCTTTACCCCATATTTTGAAAATGTCTTCTTCAAGAAAAAAAGCTTAGCTACTACCCTCAATTATTGCAACCCTGTACCATCCATTGTCCAAATGCTGAAAAGAGTTGCTTCATCTATTTCTATCCAGTTATGGTTATTGATGACAGTAAAGTTATTCTGTTATCAGCTGTTCCATGATGGCTAAATCACAGAATTCTATAAATCTTTGAGAAGATAGCATAGAGAGGAATATAATTAAGATCTTGGAATAATGATGGGTTTCTTCAAAAAAAGAATTAAACATGAAGGAAATTTTTGATAAAGTTAACCACATTAAATTAAGGATTGTATCCATCAGAAGATTCCCTTAGGAGAAAGACAAGGCGATGCTGTGGGGGAAGATATTTACAATGTAAAGATGACAGTGCAGTAATAAGATGATGTAAAGAATAGACTTATGGCTTGGGGCGCCTGGGTGGCTCAGTGGGTTAAAGCCTCTGCCTTCGGTTCAGGTCATGACCTAAGGGTCCTGGGATCGAGCCCCACACGGAGCTCTGCTCAGCAGGGAGCCTGCTTCCCCTTCTCTCTCTGCCTGCCTCTCTGCCTGCTTGTGATCTCTCTCTCTGTCAAATAAATAAATAAAATCTTAAAAAAAAAAAAGAATAGACTTATGGCTTGGTTAAGGTAAATATGACATACTTTCTGAAATGTTCCCAGATGTTTATCATTTAAAAATCAACAAAGATCGCTAAGAAAAACCAATAGACAGCGTTTTTCAACAAAATTAATTGACAGGCATGAAGTATAAAATACAAATAGATGGAATCAAACTATGGGAGGAAACCACAATATTTTGGCAAGATGTGGCAGGTTTTGCAGATGTAAGGAGTTAGCAGAGTAAAGAAAAAGGGAAATTTTGTGTGTCCTAAGACCTCCAGAAAACAAATTACCAATAAATATCCATAAAGTGAGAAGATCCCCAATCTGGAACCCTCTCCAAGTAGATCTGAGAACAGCGTGCAAAACAGAAGGCTCCATTGGTTTCAAAATGTGGGTGAGTACAAAAAGACACGAGCACTAAGATGTTGCAAGAAATCAGAGGGGGCTGAGACAGTCTAACCCTCAAGGAAATTAAAACAAAACAAAAACAAAGCAAAAGGTCAAAAACTATTTCAGAAGGACAGAAATCATCCTAAGGGAAAAATCTGTTGGGAATAGAATCCAGTTAAGATGGACCTAACCCATAACTCTTAATCATCTGACTTGCTTAAATTCCTACTCTTCTTCATGTACCGTAATGGCATTCCTGCACGCCTAGGAATTAGTGAAGATATAGTGTCTATTATACCCAAGATGCTCAATTATATCCTTTCCCCAATGCAGTCACCTTACCAAATGGACACTAGTCCCCTTAGGGGAAGGTTATGACTTAGAGTATTTATGCTTCTGCCACACTATTGGGAAATTTCTTCAGGGGACTAAGTCTCCCCTTCTTTTGGGCCGCTCTGTGACTATAAACTCACATTTTGAAATTGGCTGAGGACCCATGACTCTTCATTTTGGTTATTCAAGTTGAACTCCCATTCAACAGATTTACAATCTTTTCTTCTTCAATTAGCCACTTAACTCTTACAGTCATGGGACACCATAACAATTAGATATTGCCAAAGATCACATCTTCCAGTTACTTTGAGTTTGGCTGTGGTGCCATTAAAGTAACCATGCCCGCCTTGTTTCCGCTACCTCAGTGATGCTACATACCCCTCCCTCTCTGTGATCCTATTATTCCCACTGAATTCCAGGAACCCATTTCAGGGACATTTCCCATTATCATTTCTGATGCACAGAGAATAGCCACAAGAGTTTGTCAAGAATGTTGGTGATGACTTCACAAATATGTTTCCCAAGGATTTGATAAAGGGAGTATTTTTGAATATTTTCTGGACCCTCCAGTAGACACAGTAGGTGAATGAGCAGGTCTTACATGGTAAATCTACTTCAGCATTGCAATCTCCCTAAACTTTTGGCAACTCCACATATGGTATACCAAGCAAGTTCTGGCATCTCAATTTTGTTCAGTGTTGACCACACGTGAGTCCAAGTTTCTGACAACCAGGGAAACTCAAATAGCTGCTCCTAGACTTCATAGCCAACAATTGAATCCAAAGTCTCTGCTTAGTGCTTCATATCAGTAGATTCAGCCAAATCCAGCAGCATATTCCCTCACTTTGATCAAACACCCATTTTCCCACATAGTTCTTAGGTTTTTCTCTATATACATTGACAAAATTTTGCATTACTTTCATGTGTGTGATGTCTCCTCTTAGGTCACACTTCACAGTTGAACCCTGGGGCCTACTGGGACTTGAATCTGAACACAGACCTACAAGCAGTAAGAAGCGGTAAGCGTGAAAATGTTGAAAAAGATCAGCAATTCCCTACAAGACAGCTGCCTCAGGTGAGGCCATTACAGGTTCTCCAAGCAAGGGGCATCTAGCCTCAGGGGAGCGAGGTTGCTCTTGTTTAGCAGAACTTAGGGGTTCAAGGCCTTCACCTTCTTTGGAAACTGCCCGTGTGTCCTCATTCCAATTTTTAGGGTCCCACCCTTTCCCAATCAATGACCTAAATTTAACATAAGAGATCCTATAGTTCTGTGAATTCAAGTTGCTTTTTAATTCAGCCACCCAAAGACTTAAACTTCGAATATGGTTTTAGAAATGGCCTTGAGGCTACCGGAGACCAGGGTTTCATGTAGGATGGTTACAGCTTTCTTGTCCTTTACTTAGACTTTGAGATGGCAATCGAAGGGCCTGATCTCATCATTTTCTTTCTTCAAATTCTTCAGAGCACTGGTTGTTATATGCAACTAACGAATCAATGAGCACTACATGAAAAGCTAACGATGTACTACTATATGTTGGTTGACTATATTTAAATTAAAAAAAAACAAAGGAACCAGTCAGTTCCTTTATACTCTAATTTCACTAAAATATGTCAGCAGCTACTTAGTTGCAAGTCAGAGTCTTGCCTTCTAGAGGCATCTAATCATAAGTGATTTCAAGTAATAATTTGAGTCACAATTTTGCCATTGCAATCAATGGATTACCTGTGTCCCCTTCATACCAGTGCCTTCATGATAAGCAACATTAATTCACTTTAATCCAATTGGAGATAAAAATGATAGATCATCACACTGAAGATTCTGCTATCCTGAACCACTTTTGATACCAGTAATTACATTTATGAGGCTGAATGAGGGAAGCAGAACCATGAGTTGTGAGATAAAAATACTTATGATAACTAAAACTATACAATTTTGGGAGGATCTGGGAGTGAAATTCTGGGAAGGAAGTTGGGAAATTAGAGAAAGTGTCCCTAACCAGTCAACCTGGGAAGCCAAATATGCCAAGCTGCTAAGTGAGATTTTGGAGAGAAAGCTCACAGGGAGATCTATGAGAAGATGTGTCTGTTTAACTACCACCGTGGTGATGATGGTCCTGGGGCAACTACATTCAACAGAGTTAGCGAAGAGCTGGATGTGGAGTGGAGGAGAGTAAATACAAACTACAACATATTGGCATCTCTGCATGTGTAAGTCACCACATCTAACCTATGGCCTTCAGAGAAAAAAGGCTAATTATACTTTCCCAGTCTTGTGATTCTTCTGACCAATCCTAACTAGCAACCATACAGAAAAGGAAATTCTAAGAAATAGACTCACAGCTCTAACAGGTGACACACTTCAGGCTATGATGAAGGCATGGAAGAAAAACAGCCATGAAGCAAATGTGTGTGTGTGTGTGTACATACATACAGTATATTTTACAAAAATACCTGAGAATCCAATAAAAAAGTGAATTTGAATAGAGGCTTTACGAAAAATCCAAATGACTGGTAAATATGGAAAAGTGCTCAACTTCATTAATAATCAGGAAAATGCAAATTAAAACCGCAAGATACCACTGAACACCCACAAGATTGGCAAAAAATTTACTTTTGGCACTACCAAATGTTGGTGAGATGAATATGTAACAACAGGAACACTCAAATTATGCTGGTGGGTGTGTAAATTAGTGTAACCACTTTGGACCACATTATTTTAACATTTAACATTATTTTGGAACATTTGAAGTTACAAGTACATTATATAGCAATTCCCAAGTATTTTTCCTAAAGATATTTGGGTATATATGTATCAGCTTACACATACAAAAGTGTTCTTATAAGCATTGTTCATAGTAGCAAAAACTAGAAACGAACAGACATCAACAGTAAACTTATAAATTGTAGTATATTCCCATAATGGAATACTATACAGCAATAAAAAGAAGCAAACAGCTATATATGTCAACATAAGTGAATCTTATGTCATAACACTAAGTGAAAGAAGCAAGACAAAATCATATACAGTATCAATCTATTTAACGTTCAAAAAAAACCCTGGGTAAAATCAAAATATATAGGAATTTATTCATGAATGATAGAATTAAAATTAAAAAAAAAAGAGAAGGATTACCGTAAAATTCAGGATAATGGATACTTTGAGGAGAGAGGAAAGATGTGTGATTAGAAAATGAAGAAATTGCTTGCAATATCTTATGATCTGATATGCTTTCTATTTTCTGTATGTATGTAAGTTTGCAATTGGAGCTTGGAGCAGAATTGTTCCCTGGTGATATAAATTTGAGAATCAGCTCTGAGATGCAGTTAAAGAGAAGGGAATTTCCATGATATGTAATAAGATGATGTAGAGAGAAAAGAAGAGAGCCCAGGGCTGAGTTTTGAGGAGCATAAAAGGGCCTGTGCTCGAGGAAAAAGCAGGGGAGGAAATAGAGAATATCAGATGAAGTAGGAAAGTCTTGTGTCTGTTAGTCTAAGAAAAGTTTTTCTACAGGTAGGAGCTGGTCACTTATAAGAAGTGTTTCTGAGTGAAATGGGGATGGAGGAGTCTGTTATCTTGACAAGGGTTATCTCTGTGGAGTGGCAGAAACAGAAGGCATGATAGAACATCTTCAAGAATTCATCAGGGACTGTGCAGCTAGAAAGCACTGTCATTAACAAGATACTTACAATATTGGATAAAATATTAGAGCAGTTTTAATGCATCCCTCAGGCTGGGAAGAAAGTGCGGAATACTTTCAATGGCCAAGAATCACATAAGCCTGGATACATTCTGATCAACTATGCCAAAAGGAAGACTAAATTACTTCTCTAGTCTCCCCATTAAAAATATTACAAAATCATTAACGTGTGAAGAGATGTGGCCAATAATGTCAGAAAAAATTATTGAGATGACTGGATTTAATTATATTTGTTAGTATTTGTTGTGTTTTTTTAAAAGATTTTTATTTATTTATTTGGCACAGAGAAGGAGATCACAAGTAGGCAGAGAAGCAGGCAGAGAGAGAGGAGAAGCAGGCTCCAGCTGAGCAGAGATGACTGGATTTAATTATATTTGTTAGTATTTGTTGTATTTTTTTTAAAGATTTTTATTTATTTATTTGGCACAGAGAAGGAGATCACAAGTAGGCAGAGAAGCAGGCAGAGAGAGAGGAGAAGCAGGTTCCAGCTGAGCAGAGAGCCCGATGTGGGGCTCGATCCCAGGACCCTGAGATCATGACCTGAGCCGAGGGCAGGGGTTTTAACCCACTGAGCCACCCAGATGCCCCAGTATTTGTTGTATTTTTATAATTTTTGCTATTTCTTTTCCTATTCCAGCAAATATTAACTTTTCTACATAATTTTACATTTTTCATTTAAAAGCTCCTCTTCCCACCATAAATTGGATCTTTGGGCCTCTAAAATTTAATTCAGGCCAGTAAGCTGCGGAAAGACCACAAAGCCCAGGAAAAAGAAAAAGCATTAGGAAAAAGGGGGAAAAACCTTTTTCCCAAGGGAGGCCATAAAGAAACGTTTCTTTTTCATCCTTTGCTCTGGATGGAGGAAGACATTCATAACCACAAGCTGCTTATCTGGGGATACGGTTGGAGGCTAGAAGTGACTTGCATCCGTGGTCTGAAAAATCTCAAGATGAGAACTTTTTCCTTTGAAGTGGCGCCGGGCTGATAGTGGCAGCAGGAATCTGGCAGCAAGAGCAAATTCAAATCCTTTGTGCAGCAAGCAACTTATCCCTGGAAGGACTGAAAATAGAAAATGAAAAGTGTTGGCCCTCAGCAACATGGTTTTTAAATTGATTTGATATAAGCCATGACCAAAAGGTAAATATAAACATTTGCAGGAATTAACATGAAGAGCTCTTTCAGATGTTGATGCTGGAAAAGAATTTGCCCCCCTCTCCCCCGTTTTTACAGCAGGCAGTTAGGCATTAGGAAAGGAAGAATTTTAGAAAGTAGAAGGGTTGAAATAGCACGACAGATAGGATCACATTTATCAGATTGATAAAGCTTCCAATAAATGTGGGCTTGATATATCTTTTTTTTTTATTTTTAAGATTATTTATTTATTTATTTATTTATTTATTAGAGAGAGAGAGAAAGTGAGAGAGAGCATGAGAGGAGAGAAGGTCAGAGGGAGAAGCGGACTGCCCGCAGAACTGGGAGCCCGATGTGGGACTCGATCGCGGAACTCCAGGATCATAATCTGAGCAGAAGGCAGTTGTGTAACCAACTGAGCCACCCAGGTGCCCCTGGGCTTGATATATCTTTAGAACCTCTCTCTTATCCCACGTTGAGGTGGGTACAGATGAGCACTGCTTAGATTCCCTTGATAGGGGGTCTAGATTCCCTGTCTCCGGGTCTGCCTCAGAGCAAAGGGTTGCTTCACCCAAGGGCATGCCCATCCTGGGGTCCCACAGAAGCATGGAGTAAGGAAGGTCATGCCATTTTGACCCAGTGTAGGGCCACGTATGCTCCAGAGTTCCCTACTGGATTGGCAAAGATTGGATTCTCACTCTTGTCCTTCTCTCGCTATCCAGTCCTGGCTTCCCCCATCACTTCCACAAATTATCTTCTATTTTTTGCACACAAACTTTGCCTCAGTGTGAGCTTCTGGAAGAATGCAGTCAGTGACACATGTCTTGGGTCATATGTTTATGTGACTACGTTTCTCAGGACATGATTGCGTTTCTCAAGTATATTAATGCAAAAATAGAACCAAGTTCATTTTATAAGCAAGTATCTCTCATTACGGGTTAATAAACGTGGACCCTGGTTAACAAATGTCTGTAATCAGTTTCATTCATCCAAACTGGTTCATCTAGGTATGATCATCCCAGTTAATAGGCCTCAAAAAAGCAAAGAATGATTGAACTAGAAGCTCTCCTAACATGAAAATTTACTAACAATTTTGTTAAATTTTTCTATGCCTTCACTAATGTGTGTATATCAGGCATTCTTTTGATCACTTTATTGATAATTTAGAGGTGCTTTCAGTTAAAGAAGGGATAGTTACACTGCAATGATTTGATTGTTGTCTTCTAAATTCCCAGTAGGTGGTGTCATAATACTATATTTAGGGAATAGTTCTTTTTCTTTTTTTAATAAAGGGGGAAAGAAAGAAAATGCTAATATACTTGCTCAAATATATGTACTCTCATTTTAAAAGCTTCTTTACTTTTTCTTCTAGAGTGGCACTATTAGAAACCCCTTAATCCTTTGTGAAATGTGTCAATTCATATTTTTACAAAAAGCATGTACTGAGTGACAGCATTTTATTCTTTTATTCTCTGGAGTTATTCAAGACTACACAATCAATCAGAAGAGTAGGATGCCCAAAATGTTTCCAAAAACTTTTTCCCAGAATCTCTCTTTTGCCCTCATATCTTAGACATACAAAGAAAGAAACTATTCTTGTTCTGGAATTCAAACAGGAAAGCAGGACCTGTCATTATAACCATTATAACCTTTATTTTGCACTCAAAGTGTTTTCTACTTTTAGCTACTCTTTTGAACTATCTATATCATAAGTGATTGACCTTGCTGGAGATCCAGCTATTTCTAGTTGAATTGAATGTAGCCTTAATTTTCCTACCTTACATTTTTGTAATCCTTACATTTGCTTTGGCAGTATAGTACATGCTAATGTATTATAATTATAACTCAGAAGATAGTGTGACTTCAGTGTAAGAATGACTCTCAATATGCTCTGTAACATTTCATGTTCTCAGTGTCTCCTCAGCTAGATTATACATCCTTTGAAGATAGAGCCCATGGGTTAGTGGGGTTCGTTTAGTTGGTTGGTAATCTCACAAAGCCCATTTTAAACTATGCAAAAATACATAGATGTTTGGAAAATGTTTGTTAAATAAATGTGCTACTATTTAAATTTAAATAATTAACTTCTCCTTGAAATGTTCCTACACCCCAGAGATTAAGTATCTACAGCATGATGTGAGGTCTATTATTTTGGTAATTTAATGCTTGCCCTACTTCAGTAGTCAGGAATCTGAAGATGTATGCTCCCCATAGGGTTTGGTCTTTAATGGAATGATGTAAATTCTTTTGAAAAAGTTATAAGAATTTCACTTATTTTTTTAAAGTCTGCTAAAGAAGTTAGAGCATTTTTAACTTTCTACTTTCTGAAATTAAAAAAATTAAGGTGAGATAATTTTAAGTTAAAAAATAATTTTCAAAAAATACTGAGATATCTCACTACTTTGAAGGAAATGTTGAATACTCAGGCCCTTGAAAGGGCAGAAAGTAAAGCAGTCTCAGGGACTTAGCCATAAGAACCATTGACATTCCCTGGGGAAGTTGCCTCTAGACATTATCACTGAGTTTAGAGGTTTGAAGAACTGTTTCTTGAAGGCTCCGCAGGAGCTCTCTGGATTTGACCCTACATTGTAATGACCACCAATGTACAGAAATAATGATATTTCTCCTTGAAAGCCAAAATCCATTATCCCAGGTGTTGTAGTTGAATTGTGTTTCCTTAAAATCCGTATGTTGAAAATGTAACTTCCCATTACCTCAGAATATGGCTTTATTTGTAGGTAGGGTTATTAATGAGTAATTACGAGAAAATGCAAGGATTAAAGTGAGCCCTAACGCAGTATGACTGTGGACCTTATAAGAAGAAGAAATATATACACAGACACATAGAGATGGAAGATCATGGGAAGACACAGGGAGAAGATGGTCATTTACAGGCCCAGGGGAGAAGCCTCAGTAGAAAACAATCTTGTCAACACCTTGTTCTTGGACTTCTAGTCTCCAGAAATGTGAGAAAATAAATTTCTCCTTTTTTTTTAAGATTTTATTTACTTATTTGACAGAGAGAGAGGTCACAAGTAGGCAAAGAGGCAGGTGGTGGCCGGGGGGAAGCAGGCTCCCTGCTGAGCAGAGAGTCCCATGTGGGGATCCCAGGACCCTGAGATCATGACCTGAGCCGAAGGCAGAGGCTTTAACCCACTGAACCACCCAGGTGCCCCTAAATTTCCACTTTTAACCCACTCGAATTGTTGTACTCTGTCATGGCACCCTAGCAAACTAATATACTGGCCAATGTTTGGATGAACTTTTTGGTTTCTTCCTTTAGTGCAAATGTTCTCAAATCTTTGCTTTGCTCAAAAATGAAAGAGCAACTTTGTGGAATGCAAATCTGGACACCACACACAAAGATTGGGTCAGCAGATTTGATTCTAACCAAGGTGGTCTCTAGTGGCATGAGTAGGCCAATATTCTCTTTTATGGATTCCATAAACCTGGGGGGAAGCGATTCTTCCTTGAAGTGAAACAAAACAACACCAAGAACAAACACAAAGAACTCTCCCAAATTGATTCAGAAACCTAAGGACAAGAACTAAAATTTTGAGTGGAGTTTTTATTTCTGGGAATGATATAATCAGTTGCTTCATAGCAGTCATTCCTGCTTGGAAAAGAAAAAAAGAAAAGATGCACAAAATAAAGTACAAATAGCTATGTGAAGGCATTGGAGAACTACCTAAATAATGAAGACTGAGGATTTGCATAGGCTTGAATCCAGGAAAGAATCAAGTTGGATAAGTCCAGCAGCAGGTGCTGCTTTTCTCTTCAATGCATTTACCAAATTCCTAAAGAGGCAGCTCCGAGGAGGTGTAGCTGAGCAGTGCTTTTAGCTGACTTATGGAGCTAAAGAGGATAGGAAGGATTGAAGTTCAGGACCCACATAGAGGGAGAGACCTTGGAAGACACCTTGGGCTGGCCCTTTGAAAGGTTATATTCTAAGAACAAAAGTAAACAGAAATAGGCCCTTGGAGGGACTAAAACTCAGGTTTGAGTCTTTTCAATGACTGATGAGATCACTGTGAATTGTTAGCACCTTTAGCTGGGTTGCCTGCTAGAAATAAAAGGTATATCATTCAGGGGCGCCTGGTTGGCTCAGTCGTTAAGCGTCTGCCTTTTTCTCAGGTCACGATCCCAGGGTCCTGGGATAGAGCCCCACATCAGGCTCCCTGCTCGGCGGGAAGCCTGCTTCTCCCTCTCCCACTCCGCCTGCTTCTGTTCCTTCTCTTGCTATGTCTCTCTCTGTCAAATAAATTAATAAAATCTTTTTTTAAAAATATATCATTCAGAGTCTGATATGGTGTCTTCAAACTTTACATATAATATCAAGCAAGCTGAAACAGATAAAGCAAATAAGTACAACAAAAAGTAGCAGAAAAGAAGACATGATCTTGGATTTAAATGACAAGGAAAAATCCTTAGAAAATGATTGGATTTAAATGACAAGGAAAAATCATTAGAAAAAGATCCATGGGAAAACCAGATCATGAAAAGATCATGCAAAGTCTTTAAAATAAGTGTTATAAATAGGTTCAAGGAAAGAATTCATTGGGAAAATAGAAAATTTCAGATGGCAATTAGAAATGTAAGAAAGAATGAAAAATGAAATAAAAAGTATGTGGGAGAAAAAACACTTCTGGAATGGTGGAATAAAAATCTCTGAAAATATATTCCTCCAGAAAAACTATTAGCACATTACAGAAAATAATCAAAACCAACTTTTTTAACACTTGGGAAATTAACCAAAGGATTGTAGCCAAAAGATGTATATTCTTAGAAAATGACAATCTAGCTAAGAAGAATGAATGAGCTCTATGGCGTTTTAACCTGTCCTATTCTCATCCCCTTCCTCTCATTCCATAGTTGCCTTGAAAGCCAGGGGCTAAGGAAAACTGAAGGGGACAGAATGGGTTTGGTACTCTCTAATAGCCTCATTCCCTAAAAATTGTTACTACTTCATCTATCTGGCTGCTACCTGGAAAGTCCACTTCAAAGGACTTATCTTTAGTTGAACTGACTCAGAATTTGCTCAGTGGGAAAGGTCCTATGCCCGGAGTATTTGTGAAAAACAATTAGTAGCAATTGTTTAACATCCATGTAGCTGATTGAGATGGTGATACCAGCCGGGACAAACAAGAGACTGGTCCAAAAACATAAAAGGAAAATTTGGAGAATAAGATGTTCATATGGGGTTTTAAAAAACTCTGACATAGTCCTAGGGATATAGAAGGTCAGGTACTTGGGCAAGGCCATGGTGTGTCCAGGCCAGAAAAGATCTAAGAAGACTTTAATCTCTCACAAAAGAAAATCAAGCAGAGTATGATGGTTTTGGTAAATTGAGAAGGCAGAAATTAGAATGCAGAGTTGGAGACAGCTGGAATTTGTGCAGTGGAATATGTGAAAAGACGGCCATTTTGAATGTATTCAGAGATACGGATTTTATGTTCTTTTACTGTCTCTTTCCTTCCCAGAGTCTGTTCTCACTTCATTGGTATTTTCCTGGTATCAGTTTTCTGGCTCTTCTCAGCCAAAAATACAGTGTGATTTTTTACCACTGGATAGCCTCAAACACTGCAATTAACTTTAGGCTAAAGGTGCCTCCTTCTAATTGATCTACTGTTTCCCTTGAGGGTATACTACACATCCAGTTCTGTCTGCTTCAGTTCACTCTCCATTGCCTTTCTGTATCAGTCCCAGTTTTATAGGTGCTTCTTGTGAGGTGTGTCCTGTGATAGAACATTACTCCACCATTAATGGAAAACTTCTGATTGATTAATTTCCAGAATTCTGAAAAAATTGATACCAATAAATACCCAATAGAAAATTTGTAAAAAGTAACATCTGTCTATGGTATACATCTAATTTATTCTGAATATAAAGGCACTGATAATGTTAATTTGAACCAGTACATGTAAGGGCATATCAAATATGCTTAAGTCCCTAGTTAGCATTAAGTACTTAGCCTGACACCCAACAGACAAGAACAACATTGGACTCCCTGCCTGTCTCCAAAATGCACTGATCTTGCTGAAGACAGTTATGGGAAGTTGTTATGACCACTTACTTCTGTTTGGGTAGAGAATACTTGTGAACAAAAGATCAGCCAGAAATAAACAATAGCCAAAAGAAATAGAATGTCTGCTCAAATAATAAACATAAAGTAGTACTATCTGCCCAGTCTATCAGCTGTCAGGGCTTGTTGCTTAATAGATTGATTGCTTAATTAGTTTGTTGAATGAAAATAAATGCATTTTATAACAGTAAGTAGTTTCCGTGGTTATTTCTTCTAACTGGCATCCTCAGCCAGATCTTTTCTGTAACCCATGGTAGAATCTAAATATAGAGTGTACAAATTAAATCGGCAGATGACTTAAATACAGCAGCCTTGCAACTCCTGTGCTGTAGCTACCTAGTAGTTTAGTTCTATTCCTTTTTTTAACTTTCAAAATTGGATATTATCATTAATAATTCATATAAGCAAGTTGTTTTATATTTATACACACATTAATCATTATATTCAATATTTTCTATGTTCCACCTGTCATCCTCTAATCCATTTTCTTCTTACTGAAGTACATCTGAAGTTCCTCTCATTAAGGTGATAAACATTCAAAGATTCTGATTTCTAAAATGTCTTTACTTCACCTTCGTTCTAGTGATAGAGTTTGGCTGGATACACAATTCTTGGTTGATGCACATTTTTTCCTCACGTTTTGCTTTTTACTATCTTCTGGCTTCCATTGTGAATGGTGAAAATTCCATCATTAATCTATCATCAATCAATCTAGCATGCCTTTGTAGGTGGTCTGCCTTTCTCTCTGATGTTTTTAAGATCTTCTTTATTTGTCTGGTGTTTGCATTTTCCCTACAATATTTCCAGGTGTATATTTCTTTGTATTTTTCCCGTTTGGGATATACCAGCCGATATTTTTCTTCCACATCACTTCATTGAAGGACCCACTTCTTTCTTTTTGTGTCTCAATGATTCACTTTTCATAGTCTTAATCCAGCCAGCAGAAAGGAAAAGAGGCTAGTGTAGGCACACTAGCTTCTTAGTATCTTTGGCCCAGAATGACATATGTCAATCATTTCCACTCATTTTTTTATTGAACAAACACTAATAACAAGATGACATCTAGATGCTAGTGGGACAGCTGCTTCATAATCCATCTTTTTCCTTCCAAGTATAGAGCACATTTATCTTCTCTCCAAGGAAAATAGCTTGAAATCATTCAGCTATTACATTATTAGACAAAAGTCAAAACTCTTTAGGTGATGCTCAGTGTTGTAGGCTAAATAATGGCCACCCACATATACCAGGTCCTAATCCCTGGAACATCCAGTGTTACCTTATAAAGGAAAAGAATCTTTGCATATGTGCTTAAATTAAGGATCTTGACATTGGCAATTATTCTGGATGATGTGAATGAATTTTAGATGCAATCACAAGTGTGCTTATGAGAGAGGGGTTAGGAAATTGAGACAGGAGAAGAGAAGACAGAAAAGGAAAAGATCATGTAAAGATGGCTGCAGAGAATGGAGTGATGGGACCACAGCAAAGGATTAACAGCAACCGCAAATAGCTGGAAGAGGAAAGGAATGGATAGAGACTTAAGGACAGAAGAGAGTTCAGAACTCATCCTTCACTGGATGATCAAGTATGTGTGCTGCCTGGAACTCCAGAAAAGCTCTTGGTCCAAGCCTTTCCAGAACCTGACTTCCTGCTAATATAATAAACTGCCCAATAACATTAAAGTCAATTTCATACTTGCTTAAGTTGGACATCATAAGTTTCTGTTGCTTGCAACTAAATAACCTGAAATCTATAAGAAGTTAGGAAACTAAAATCTGACATCTTGACGGTAATTTGCACCTGGTGAGGAGGGGAAGAGTGCACCTTTTAATGGGAAAATTATGAAAAGAAATGTTAACCTACATATTTATTTGGCTAAAGGCAAAAATCCTTAATATCTCTAGATATTATTCCAATTCCTTTGCTCCATGTGCTTTAAAATGTGTCCATTAGTGATAGCGTTGGCAGCCTTCTATTCTGGCAGGCTCAAAAGTATTTTAAATTATATAATCTAACATGGAAGAAAATCTTCTTTTAAAAAGTAGAGTTGATCTCATTTCTTTTGGCCTTTTTACTGATCAATACCTGTGTAGATATTTCGGCAGCATTTCCTCTAAATAAAATTTCTTTGAAACAGCAGAGATCAACAAATTAGTTTGACAATATTTATTCTATTAAATGGTATATTTATGTTGGCGGTAAGTGGATACTTTAAAAATAATGTCTAGTTAAAGAATAACTGTGGAATCATATTTATTTAAGATAGTGTTTTAGATTTTCTATGTTATTATACCATGGTTTTTTTTGGAAAAAAATTCATGCTTATATTGGCAGGCACTAGGTCATCATGCAGGGTCCAATAAGGAGAGAAGAATCACATAATTTTAACAAAGAAAGTTTAATGTGAAGAATTAATAACTATAACCAATCCAGATTACTTGCCACAGAAAAAACAAAAGAATAGAAGAACAGATACAGGGAAAAGCCATTACCTCTAAACTCGAGAGGCAAAGGACAAAGGAACAAATCTGAAAGAGATACTCCTCCTCTCCAATGGAGTGGTTATGGCTATGGCCGTGACCCATTTGATGGTGAGGTTCTCTGAGGTATAATACCAGCAGAAATTGCCAGAAAGCTGCCTTCCAGGTGCTTGGAAAACTGTTGATATGGAAATATTACTTCATGGAATTTGCTGGGAAACTGCCCTCTGAAATGCCAGAAGTTATCCATGGGGAAGTGTCATTCAGCAGAACTCACTGGTGGGAAGGGGGCGCCCCTGGGTGTCTTATGCCCCGCTGGATATTGTGTACCAACAAACAGAGAAACACGCACTGGAAGGAAGCCTTGTTTTTCCTGCAGTGTTCTTTCTGGCCATCTGCTTGACAACATTTAACATTGTATCACCTGAGAACAAAGAAATGTTTACAGAGTCCATCTCCAATTTCATAAGTAGGGCAACAGAGGGTGGATTTGGAAATGAGAGGTGATTGATTGATAACTGGCACAAGATAAGTGAGATTGCTTTCTTTTTCCTAAGTGAAAGCAAAGGATTTTTTTAAAACTTGGAATCCATTGATTTAGCCAATCAGGGAAATCAGTCCTTGAGTAGAATTTTATATAGAGCTTCATATAGATGTTTAAATTGCAAAAAATAATTCAGGTTTAGGTTTTGGAATATTCCCTTGAAATATTTAGGTACATTTATGCAACGAAAATACTGGAATTCTTAGTTTTAGTCTGTGAAATTGGTCCGTTGGAGAATAATTTACTTATAAAAGAGACAGACTGCCCACAAACAGTCCATTCCCTAAGGGGAAAATCTGTGGTTTCTTAAAAATTGAGTTCAGATTGTATTTGCGTGGTTAAGGCCAAGCTGATTTTTATGTACTGCTGATTCATCCGGACATGGAATTGTATCCCATCCAACATGACTGGATGGGAAGAAATGGGCCATCGGCTGAGGTTGCTTGTACAACACGTTGTAAACTGTGAAAGCAGTATGTAAAAGCTGTTCCATAAGGATTTCTGTTTCGACTTTGCTTTCTCTAATGTCATTTAACTCCCATAAAATTGTTCCAGTTCTCCTTTCAGAAATGATTCTTACAAGATGTTGAAGTGACATAGCAGTGCTCAGCAGGTGGGCCAAGTAACAATGTACTCTTCATGACTCTCTGGGACTCTTGGAATTTACTATAAAGTAATGGATTCTAGATATCATCTGTAGGAAAACTAGCTCCTGCCCAAGGGGTCTGAACATTACTAGAACTTCAGACAGCTGCCATAGCCCACCTCCCAGGCCTTTCTCTGGAGATCCTGGCATTTCATCCTACCCTTGTAATGTTCTGAATTCTCACTGTCCAGAGTTTGTTTTGAGGTGACTGCAGAACCAATCAGAGAACTTGACTGGAGCAGAGATTTGCTACTTCTCAAGATTTACACAGAAATGTGATCGCATCCTAAAAATCAGAATGTTTTATAAGTTCTTCACTTTTTTGCTAAGATTTCTGGAGTTTACCTACCAACATAAGGATTAACCTTATCTCAAAGTTAATTCATAAAGATTTAAGAGTTTCTAAACATCACTACCATGTTTCCCAATTGTGCACAATCGTTTATAATTTAAGCAGAAAGGAAATACAGCATAGGTAAAGCTAAAATGTTTGTATCTCATATTTCCATCTAAGCTGTATCGCTGGAAGGGGGGATGTCTCAGATACCAGAAAGTCGAGCGTGGGCTGCTTAGCACTTGCTGGTTTCTGTAAAGTTTCTATAACAGTGTTGTTATCTAATTAAGTAGTGTAGCTTCTCCCTTTTTAAATTAATCCCCCCCCAAACTCCTCATCTTTTAATTACTGTAAAAACTTGTTTCATTTTGCTTGCAAGTAATTTTCTGCTTCCTATGTTTTTGTGGTTTGCTAATTTGGAAAGATTCTACCAGAAAAAACTCTGTAATACGACAGAGTCCAGTGTAGAAAAGTTCCATTTTCTGTGTTTTGGGCAGCTTTCAAGAACTTTATCCACAGTTAGTTGGTTCAGTCAGACGGTCTTATTTGTTTTATAAGACAAGAAACAATTCCTTACACATATGGTAATATGTTAGAGCTGCTGCATAAGAAAAGAACTAATTTCCTCCCTTCCTCCATTCCTCCTCCCCTTCCTTATTTTAGTTCTTCCTTCTTTCCTTCATTTCTTCCTTCCTTCCTTCTTTTGTTTTCTATTCAGTTTGAATATTCTCCTTCTTTTTCACTATAGGACCCATCCCTGAGATTTACAAAACTCCAAATAAAACTGATAAAAGTGGAGAATGATAAATTTATCCTTTTGTATTTGTTTAAATGAAAAATGTAGTCATCCACAATTTTTTTTCTCTTGCGATTAAAAACTCAGGTGAAAGATATCATGTTAAGACAAATGACCATGCAATTGAAGCTATCCAATGGTTTTGAAACCTTAGCAGGGTCTGCCAACTCTTGCTTTTAAGAGTGGAGAGGTTTATGAGAACTTTTATAGTCTTATCTTGGAGGGAAAAACAATCTATAAAAAGCCTTGTATTGCTTCTGAATCATGACATTATCTCATAAATAAAGACTCAGTAAATTTGACTATAAAAGGAGAGAGAGAAGGAATACTCTTTAGAGTGAAATGGTATCTTAAAGACTATCAAATTCGGTGAAATAATTTGGGACTTGTTTTTCAAAGAACTAGGTACAGAAAACTCTTTAAGGAAGGAAAGTAGTTCAGAGCAAATACAAAATTAACTATTTAACTTAAAGTTTGATGGCCCACTTGTCTTTTGTGTTGTGTATCATCTTGGCAGGAACATGTCCTGATAATTTGGCTAAACATTATTTCTGAATGTGTCTGTGAAAGTGATTCCAGATGACATTAGCATTTGTATTGATAGACTCAGTAAAACAGATTGCCTTCCCCAACATGGATGTGTATCATCCAATCCATTAATAGGACAAAATAGGTGAAAGAAGGGAGAAATGGCCCTTCCTGCCTGACTGCTGACTGAGACATCAGTTTCTCCTGCCCTCTGGACGAATATTTATACCACAGATTGCCCTGGTTCAGCTTTTATGTTCTGACTAAACTGCATCATCAGCTTTCCTGGGTCTCCAGCCTGCATAGTAGGACTTCTCAGTTTCCATAATTGCGTGAGTTAATTCTTAATAAATCAATCTCTCTCTTTTCTTTCTCTCAACATATAGAAATAGTTATGGATATGTAGATGTATAGATAAAGATAGATGGATAGATGATAGATTAGATAATCAATCGATAGATGATTGATAGATGATCGCTAGATAGATCCTATCGATTCTGTTTCTCCGAAGAGCCCTGACAAATATATCTTCACTAGGTTCCATTCTCAAAAAAATAATATTTGTAATTGTGTTTGACTATATTTGAAGAGTTCTAATTTATAAGCAATTAGTCACTTGGACGTGATTATGGGATTTAAAAGCAAGGTTGGGAGGGATGATGGAGATTAAGGAAGTAAGTGCTATGGACAAATGAACCCCAATCCATATAACTCAGTTGACAATGATTTGATAATAATTTGTGTAGATGAGGTAAAACATGGATACTTTATTACACTGGTTCTTAATATTTTAGCCTATATTTCAGTCTCATTTTGTAAAATGTCATCCTTAATTGCTGTCATTAACTTCTTTATGGTTATTGATAGTGAGTAACCAATTTTGCAAATACATTTCATTATATGTGAATTATATTTCATTAGACTTATTTTAATTGAGTTTCCCACTTCACTGAGAACTGTTTACGGTAAATCTGCTAAGAATGATACTAAATTCTTTGTCAGGTAATTCCAACATTTGTGCCATCTTGCTATTGAGCTCTATTGACTGTCTTCTCGTTCAAGTTGAGATTTTTCTGGTTCTTGGTACGACGAGTGATTTGTGATGATATCCTGGACATTGTGAATATTATATTATGAAACTGGATCTTATATAAATCTTTTGATTTAGTCTTCTCTTACACTGGCAAGGGATATGAGCATTTCTTTATTAGTGCCGGGAGAAGGTAGAAATCCAGGTGTCCATTGGGTCTCTATTGACACCCTAGTTGGATGCAGGGGGTGGGTTGTTGAAGGGTACTTCAATACTTCTGGTTTAGGGTGAAAATTCAGGTTTTCCACTAAACCTTTGCTGATACATTCCTTGTCTAGAATGCCTGCTTAATGTCTCCTATGTGGCCTCCACAGACATGTGGAGCAAGGATAGAGGTGGCTTCATTACCCCTGAGGAGTGCTGAGAGTTCTGACTCTCCACTAGTCCTCATCTGACACACTGAAGCATGGAGGGGGAGAGGTACTTTATTACCAGAGTGTGGGGGTAGAAGTCCAGATTTTACTGACACCTGCAGAGTAGGGTGTTTTAATGCTTGAAGGAGATGGATTTCCCACCTCCTCACTCAGTCTTCTCCAACACCACACCAGCAGGTCAGGTCAGGGTAGAAGTCTAGATATTTTACTCAGACTGTGTTGACCCAGAGGGGCAGGGTTGGCATGGGGGTGGCAGTTTTTTCTGTGGCGTTTGTTTGGTGTTGAGCTGTGATTGTCTAAGATGCCCCTGTTTTGGTTCTTTGGGCAGAGAAAAGTAGACTTGCTGAGGCTTAGTTGTCTGTGCCCATTAGCATTTCCTGCTTGCTGGCTTTTTCAGCTACAAGTCTGGGACATATGAAGCAGAAAAAAAAAACACAGGGATCTCACTGTGGTATCATTCCTTGGGTCTACAGCCCTTAGCCAGTTTGTCTTCTTTTTTCCACCTTTCAGAGTCTTATTTTGTTTGTTATATATAGTGTTTAGGATATTCAGCTGTACCTAGTGGGAGAAATAGAGAAAAGTGTCTCTAATCCATCTTTCCAAATTGAGAATGAGTTTTTCAGTGTTTAGTTGTAATGGTATTAAAGAAAAAGAAAGGAAACTTGAGCGACATGGGAGAAGAATGGAAAGGAAATCATTTAAAAAGTCAAAAAAAAAAAAAAGTGAGAGACGGGAAGCAGGGATTAATTTGACTGAATATGGTGAAACTACACATTGGCCTTTGTAACCAGCGTGTTCTCACAACAGTATTTCCTAACCGTGGCCATGTTGTCCACAAATATGCAGTTACCCCAAGGCCCTCCCTGGGGACAATGGGATGGAAATGCCCAAATCTTTGGGGAAAAACTGGCTAACACAATAGTAGTGGCTCACCAAAACTTTCTCTAGGATTCTTGCTTAAGTGCTGGGCAGAACTGGCACCAAGGTCATTGCCTGCCTGCTTGGTTATGTGATAAACAAGCATTATTTGTTTATTTTTTTCCCTACCCATTTGCAAACTTGACTTCTCTCATTATCGTTCCAGGTAAAAGCAATACAAATCTTGGTGTTGCCAGAAATTCCATTTAAAAGAGGACTTCACAGTTTTACCATACTTATGAGCCCTGAGCTTTTATTTCAACCCCACAGCTCATAACCTCAAAATATCCCAAACCATGCAAATCAGGTTGTTTTTGGAAGAAGGAATTTCCCCAGAAACCTAAAAATCCCGTCCTTCAATTCTCCAGTGTTCCATCATTGAAGTCACAATTTTCATATTTTTTACATGAGAATCATGTCTGATTTTCATTTCCCACTCTTTTAGCTTAGCCAGCTGGGGTGAGAATTTGCACAGCATGGATTGATGTTTAATACCAAGATAGATTTATGACTGATAAACCAGTAAAGCAATTATTTTAGGAAACTTAACACCCAACATATCACCTGGGACCAGTGTTGAAATTTGCTCTGCATATTTAACCAGCAAACTAGGTTTTGTCCAAGCATGTGTCAAGTATACAGTTTGAATGTGTGCTCCTTTATTCCAGTTTAAGGAGTGAGGCAGGCCTTAAGACAATATGAGGCAGTTGGTGATTTTCTTAGATATCTGAGTCCTACACCGCAAAACCTTGTGAATACTTCTGAAGAGGATGGGGAGAAAAGAAAAAGCCAAGAACTGGACTTGAGGGGTTTTGTTTTCTAGAAGCAATGCAAGTAATAATAATGTACTCATATTGTCATATATCAGCACACTTAGATATTTCCAGGTAGACATTAAGTGAATTTAGGAAAACATCTGTGCAGAATTACAAAAATTTGCTGTGGTGTCTGTCTTGCTCCACCATTTCAGAGTGGGTCATGCTTGAAGGAGGGAGGGTATCTCCATGGGCTACTTGTATTTTGAGATAAAATATTATTAGTTGTTCACTACAAGGATTTGTCCGAAGATTTCCATACCTAGAACAGTGACTGGCATATATAGTAGGAACTCAGTAAATATATGTTCATTGACAAAATTTCTCACTATCAAAAAATAATAATTTTCAAGTAACACAGCTCCCCAAATTCTGAGAACTCAAGCTTGTTACCAAGACTCTAAAACATAATGCCGTTCTTAGGTGTGTTATTTCTTTGACAGAAGACTGCAAATGTCATGGATTAATATTTCTAAATATGAATAGAGTTTCTTTCACCTCTGTTGTTTTTATATTCTACTCTCAATCAGCTAGAGCATTACTTATTTTTTTCCTTACTTGTTTCCAAAGTATTTAATTAATTAATGATCTTTTAATCTCTTCAACATGATTTTTTTTTTAAGGAGTATTTGGTAAGTAACGCAAAACTTCTTTTTTTAAAAAAATATTTTATTTATTTATTTGACAGAGAGAGAGGTCACAAGTAGGCAGAGAGGCAGGCAGAAAGAGAGAGGGGAGCAGGCTCCCTGCTGAGCAGAGAGCCCAGTGTGGGGCTCGATCCCAGGACCCTGAGATCATGACCTGAGCTGAAACCAAGAGTCTGACCTTAACAGACTGAGCCACTGAGGCATCTCCAACAGGAGTTTATTTCTTGATCAATAGCAGTCCCAGAATTCCAGATTCTGACTCTCATTTAGGAAGCAAGGCCCTTTCTAGGAAATACAGTTTGTATCTCTGCAGCTTCTATGGCCTTGTCTGTCTGTGTCATGACAACAGAAGGAGGAAGAACATGGGAGAGCCTGTGTGGAAGGTTTGGGGGCCAGGCTGGAAGTGACCCATATTATCTCTGCTCATATATCCCATGAGTTAAAACTCAGTGACATGGTCACATCTCTCAGCAAGGGAGGATGGAATATTGGTCCAGGAAAACGACAAAATGAACTAAAGTAGATAAACATCTCTGTTCAACTGATGACAATACATGTTTTGTTCACACCCTAGGTTAGTACTTCAGAAATAGAAAGATCCCCGGAAACTAAGAGGAGCAAGGACATTATGAGAGATCATGGATGCCTCTCATCCTGTAAGCCTCTGTGACTTGTGAGATGAGGAGCACCAGAATGATCCTACACACCCGAAAAGATGTGAGAAATCACCTGAAGAGAGGATGCATGAAGGGACCTCTTGAATGGGAGGGACCAATGACTTAGCAATAACCTGTTTGGACAGAAATCAATGGAAAATGAATTATGAATTTTTCAGCCAATCCCAGGAGATGCCAGCATGTATACAAAGTAACACAAGGGCCAGATGCCCAGAAACTCCCACCTACCTTATCCCAGTGATATGGATACTTAATGAATATTAAATTTTCATAATATGACTACTTGGAAGCTTGCTCTAGAAAATAAACCAAGTTATAGAAAAATAAAATTTTATTTTGTACACACCGGAATTTCTATACTGTGTTTTGTACCTACCACACATAATTAAATATTTAATCACATTGCAAAAATTGGGGATTTCTTTAATTTTTTGAATATGCTGCCTTTCTAAATGCTCTCATTGGCCTCTGAAAAACTTAACTGACATAGACAGTTCTAAAATGTATATGAAGTAGTCATATACCTTAAAGTACATTCTTTATCATATTATCGTATGATGGGTTAGAGCGTGAGCTATCACAGTCTACTCAGGTTTAATTCCCAGGCCTCCTACAAGACAGCTTTGTGACTTTGGGTAAGGTACAATATACCTTTCTGTGCTCCTGTTTTCTCATCTATGCAATGGCAGTACTGAAGTATTTAACTTGTAGGATTGTTAGAGGCTGTGGATGAGGTACAACATGAATGAGAGCACAGTGCCTACCAGAGAGTGTGTATCCTGTAAATACTACGGATCCTTATTTGTACTTCCGGGCATTTGTGTCCTGTAGCTACTGCCTGGGGTGTTTTCATTACTCCCTCCCATTTCCCCTCCCAAGCTTCCTTTCCAATCAAGTTATTGCTACTCATCCAGTTTTGTCAGCTCATACCATATATCAACCTTCTTTTCAAAATTCCAACCATTCTCTCATGTCTGTTAACAAAACACTTTCTCCCCACTTTCTTGGGAATGGTGGTGTTGATGAAATGAGAATAGCAACTAGTTTTGTTTCTGTCACTCTGATTTTTAATGATTTTATTATGAATCTTCAAACTCTCCAATACTCTTTCAAAGAATGTTTTATTGTTTACATTTTATGGGTAAGAAAATTGACACTCTGAGAGGGTAAGTAACTTATCCAGCATTTCATTGCTAATAAGCGAGAAATCTAGAACAAGTCTGGTTTATTTGGTTTCTATTTACCATATTACTTTTCTTTCTTTCTTTCTTCCTTTCTTCCTTTCTTTCCTTTCCTTTCCTTTCCTTTCCTTTCCTTTCCCTTTTCTTTTCTTTTCTTTTCTTTTCTTTTCTTTTCTTTTCTTTTCTTTTCTTTTCTTTTCTTTTCTTTCTTTCTCTTTAAAAGATTTTATTTATTTGACAGAGACAGTGAGAGAGAGAATACAAGTGGAGGGGAGAAGCAGGTTTCCTGCTGAGTAAGAAGCCCGATGTGGGGCTCGGTTCCAGGACCCCAGGATCATGACCTAAGCAGAAGGCAGATGCTTAACCAACTGAGCCACCCAAGTGCCCCTGCTATTATTTCTTACCTACATGTCTCCTTCACAAAACTGTGATCCCCTTGGTACTAGGAAGCATGTCTTTGAATAATACTTTGTGCCTAAATAAGAACAGGTTGAGTAACCTTGGAACTAATTTATGTAGTGTCTATTATTTAAAAATTTTTTTGTTCGTTACATATGAGCACATGTGTGCAGGTGTGCATATATGACCACTAGAGGAGAAAGAGTAAACCTACTCTTTCTTGCATGATCTCCTCTCAGTAGAGTGGTATTTAGTTCCCACTGGGTTATATTAGTTATATAATCATTAGTCATATTAAAAACATTTTTATTTATTAATAAATTTATTTAAAAATTTTTCCATAATTTCTTCATGCCTCATTTCTTCACCTGTAAAATAGAATCTGGGAATTGCTAAAGGGTTAAGATTCAATGTCTTGCTCAATATCTGCTACGTAAGGGCCCAAACTTCCACATACACCCGAAAGATCTCTGATGGTTAGCATAATTTTGTAGAGCAACAGCTTGACAGTCTTTTTTTTTTTTTTAATATTTTATTTACTTGTCAGAGAGAGAGAGCACAAGCAGACAGAGGCAGAGGGAGAAGTAGGTTCCCTGCCAGGCAAGAAGCCCCATGTGGGACTCAATCCCAGGACTCAATCTCAGATCATGAGCTGAGCCAAAGGCAACCACTTAACCAACTGAGCCACCCAGATGTCCCAGCAACTTGACAGTCTTGAGAAAGATTTTGTTTCGTGTTATGCTGGTTATTGAGGCATGAGTGGGTTAATGTCCATCAAAGAAGCATGTTTGGAGTTGCTAATGGAACCAGGGGAAGGTGATGGCATTCTGAGACTGATCTTTCTTGGTTATAGAGGGATGTTCACTGAAGTGAATTGTCACCAACCAAGTAGACAAATTAAAACTGATTGTGGTGTTACCATTGTGTCCTAAGTGTCATTGGTGGTCAGACACGTTTCAAACCAGTTCTGGTGGTTATATGTTCCCATGACTATAGAATCGCAGTATTTCCTTTGGAGTCTGTGGCCTTTTTATTCTCAGGCTCTCTTTCTGTCCCTCCTAAAGCAAACTGCGGAAGCAAACACTGACATCAACAAGGGCCGGCAGATCCTCCCCATTGTTGTTGCTTTGCCTTAAGGTGGGGTATAAAAACATTTTAGACTCTGGCAAAGAGAAGATAAAACAACTATCACAAAAAGTTCCGTAAGAGGGACTAGAAGGCAATTTTCAACCATAATATATCTTTCCAGTTCTGACCAAGAAAATAAGTCTCAGGGACATTCTGTATCTACTTTATTAGGTTGCTATTTTGTTTTTCTAAATACACTTTATTGAGGAATAATCTCTATGCAATAAATTATACTTTTATTAAGTATACATGAATTTTGACAGACATATGTAGCTATGCAAACCAAATCAATCAGGAGATAAAACATTTTCATTATCAAAAAAAGTTCCTTCCTATCCTTTTGTAGTTATTCCTCACTACCCACCCTACTCCAGGCAATTGCTCATCTGCATTCTGCCATTATGGATTAATTTTGCCTGTTCTAGAATTTCACATGACCAGGGTCACACAATATGCACACTTTTGTGTCCGGGTTCTTTTGAGAGCATAATATTTGTGAGATTCATCCATGTTGCTTATGTCTGTAATCTGACTCTTTTAATTGTGTGCATATATCATTGTGTGCATATACCATTATTTATCTGTCCATTAAATAGTTGGGGAGCATTTGCATTGTTTCAAACTGTTATTATCAATAAAGCTGTTATGAACTTCTATTTACAATTCGTTTTTAGACATCTGTGTTTTATTTATTATTGGGTAACACGGTAGGTGATGTTTGACCCTGTAAGAAATTACCAAAGAGTTCTCTAAAATTGTTATATAACTTTACACTTTTACAGAAATATTTGAGATTTTTATTGCTCTACCTCTTTGTCAGCACTTATATTGTCTGCCTTTTAAATTTTACCTGTTTTATAAAATGTGCAACGATATCATATTGTAGTTTCAATTTGTATTTCTTCAATGATTAGCTATGTTGAGGATCTTTTCATGTGCTTGTTTGGTTACTCATATATCTATGAAATATTTATTCAAAATCTTGCTTTTTAAAATACTTTATTTTATTTTACTATTGGGTTGTAAGTTTTCTTTATATATTCAGAATACCTGTGCTTAGTCAGATATGTAAATTAACAGATATTTTCTCCTAGACTGTGGCTTGCATTTTCCTTTTCATAATGGTGTCTTTCTAAGAGCAGATGCTTTTTTTTTTAAAGATTTTATTTATTTATTTGACAGAGAGAGAGAGATCACAAGTAGGCAGAGAGGCAGGCAGAGGGAGAGGGCAAAGAAGGCTTCCTGCTGAGCAGAGAGCCCAATGCCAGGCTCGATCCCAGGACCCTGAGATGGTGACCTGAGCCGAAGGCAGAGGCTTTAACCCACTGAGCCATCCAGGCGCCCCAGAGCAGATGCTTTTAAATTTGATGAGGTATTTTTATGCTTGTATCTGTGATCCATTTTAAGCTAATGTTTTTGCATAGTATGATGTGAGCAATGAGAATAGTTGGTCCTAAACTGTGACCTAGTTGCCTCAGTGCTGTTGAAAACACTATTCTTTTCCTGTTGAATTACTTTACTATTTCTTTTGAAAATACTTCAATCATATATATGTGGGTCTATTTGTAGACTTTCCAGTCTATTACTTTGATCTATTTATCTGTTCTCACTTTCACTAATGTCTTAATTACTGTAGTTACCTTAGTAAGGCCTGAAATCAGCAGCTTAAAAGTCTTTCAAATTTGTCCTTTAATTTTTCACATCAGTGTTCTTCAATTTTCAGTGCTTGAGTTGCTCATATGTTGTTAAATTACTCCTGAAATGGTTTTTTGTGTGTGTCAAAAATACCTCATAATGCTTTGTTATTTAATTGACTATGATAGATGATTTCTTTTCTTGAAGCTAAAATGCTGCTTATTAGGGTTCCTATATATATTAAAAAATATTAACATATCTCTAGTTCCACGTACTGCATGATATATAAATTTTCCCAGGCCTTTCTCTATTTCCAGGAAACTTCATTTATACAGCCTATCTTGGTATCACTTGCTTTTTACTTTGTGTGAACACATCAGTTGAGTATTATATAGGTTTCTGTTTTCTCATTGCCTTCTTTTTGGTACCCCACACTTTGATAATGTATCACACATTTACCATTTAATTCACTCAGTTGAGGATGATTACATGAACAGACTGCTGAAGACTCTCCTTCCTTTCATATAGAGTTAACATTGATTGGGAATAGTTTCAGAGTAGCACAGATGATGTAGTGTAAGTGAAATAGTCATCACTTAACCATGGCATAAATTCAATTATAATTGTGTCTTATATTATAAGGTATAATTAGGCAAAAATTAGGTTATGACTTCAGTTTATATAATTACTGTAGTAAAAGATATAATGTTTGAGTTAAGTAAGGCAATTGTTTTTTTTTGTGTTTTTGCATTCCAATTCTCTGTTATAGTTTCTACTTCCCATGAGTGGTTTTCTATTGTTCCCCCACCTCCCTTTTTAAAGTCACAGTACACATTTACTTTTTCATTCACTTTCCACAAAATTTCATTTTCTATGAAAGAGAAAGCAGCTCGGCAAGGAAAAGAGGACTACAATATCAGCCTTGAGGTGGTGTGGGTAAAACTAACAGGCACTTCCCTTTCAGCCCTGCTTTGACTTCAAGTCACTTAAACACTTCCTGAAAACAATTTAGTGTCAAAAATGCCCATATAATGTGAAGACCTTCTGCATTGAAAAAAATTTTTTTTAAAGATTTTATTTATTTATTTGACAGAGAGAGATCACAAGTAGGGAGAGAAGCAGGCAGAGAGAGAGGGGGAAGCAGGCTCCCTGCCAAGCAAAGAGCCCAATGCGGGGCTTGATTCCAGGACCCTGAGATCATGACCTGAGCCGAAGGCAGTGGCCTTAACCCACTGAGCCACCCAGACGCCCCTCTGCATTGAAAATTTTGCAGCCTTACTGTAGCTAGGAGAATAAAACAAGATTATGTTTTTGATTATTGACTATTATATAATATTTTGATAATATTATTATTAATATTCAGAAGGAATAGTCAGTAAGTCCATGGCATTTTGTAGTATTGGATCAAGAAAAGAGGCAGATACGTTGGAAGTATTTTTGTTGCATTTCTTTTTTTTTTTTTTTTCCAAAGGGCCCAACAATATACTTTTATTTGTTAATTTTAGGGTAATGTTTTTAGACTTTTTAAGCACATGCTCATTTTTGAGTGATCCATAAAAACACAAAGAAAAAAAGCAAAACCTTTCTCTCCAGAAAGCAAAGTTTTTTTATGTTACATTTTTAAGCTTCCTCAGAAACTATTCCTAACTCCTATTGACCTTAGGTGTTTTCTGTTGAAACTGACAGCACATATAAAGATGTGGACTTTAAGTTGTTGATTTGCTAGAGTCATGAAAAATCCTTGAGTTTGAAAAATGATAATGCTAGCCAATTGTTAGGTAATAGATATTTTCAAGTTAAAAGTAATTGCTGCATTTTTTTAGTGACATCTTTTTGAAAGAACATAGTTTTCAACACATCATTACAAACTACTAATACCGGGAAAATAGCATAAAATACGTTTCATATTTGTCCTTCCTGAAATTCCAATCATATCTGAGTAAACGTGTTTTGTTTCTAAAATCATTTGACAGAACAGTCTCCTGGGTTCTGATTCCCTTCAACGTATTATCACAGCTTTGTTTTTAAAGGTTGATATCCAATAACTGATGTCCATTAGGAATCTCTTTTATTTTTTGGTACTCTGTTTCCCTATTGAGTAAAACCTTAAAACTCCTTTGACTGAAGGACATTTGCCTTAAGACTAAAAATTTATTTAGATCCTGTTCAAACCTAGAAAAGTGAATTATGAGGTCAAAGCTTATTCTGTTATTTATTTGTAATCATAATGATATATCAAATTAATCCAGCCTTTATTTATATTTTAGAGTACCTATGGAAGCATTCCTTTTTAAAAAAGTCTGCAATTCACTTCGTTGTTGTGATTATGGCCATTTCGTGACGAAGACATGAAAGCCTTGCCTCATGGTGGTAACAAAGTCCTGAGAGCAGAAAACAGCGTGCGGGTCCTCTGATTCCCAGCTCACCTCTTTGCACAAGACTTTGTGGCCAAATCTGACCTCCAATCATTTTTGTTGCCTGGTTTCCTTTTCATGTCCACGGATAAGCAAGGGTAATGCAGCTTTCTGTGTTTTTGCAGCTGAGGGAAGTGAAGTGAAGGGGTCACAGAGGTCGAGATGACAACGGAACTCTTGGTGTTTTGCTCACCAGGCTGCCGCTCAGTCCTTCCCGTCCTGCTGCCTTTGAAAACACACTTCTTGAAAGTAACTCCGTCCATTTCAAGTGTTCAAAGGTGGACAAATCTTGTGGAGTTTAATAAACATGAAAGGATCGTCAGTTTCTCGTAAGCAGTTTGCAAACAGTGGTAAGAGAAAAGACTGCGTTAATGTGTCTCCTACCCCGTTCAGAGTGTGGTGACAGATAATGAACTAATCACAAGTAATTAATAAATATCTATGCAGATGAGGGAGAAAATGAATGGATTACCGGTTACCCCTTTCCACTGTCTGAACTATTGGTAAGAATGGTTTCTTCCTAAACATAACGGGAGAGTGTATTAAAATTCTTCCACAATTACTTTTAACCCAAACTGTATTGTTAGTTTTTTTTTCATTTTTATGAAACTAATAAAAATGAAGACATGTTTACAGAACTGACTTATTTAGAACAAACACTACAAAAACATGCAAAAGAAATGAGTGTTATTCTGAAACTAAAGCTCAGTCAAAATATAAAATGATATAATTTTATTATATAATTTATTATATAAAATATAAAATATAAACTCAGAATGCTCAAAGTAAAATACTATTATCTCAACCAAATATCAGTCATTTCACATATCCTTGTTGGATTCTGGAACTGGGGGATCTCTCATGTCTGGGTGGCGATTTAGAAAGCAACACCTTTGTCTCAAGAGATTTCTTTTCCAAATGTATACTGTTAAAGTATATTTGCCTAACAGAATCCCTCTGGTAAGATCAGAATATACCATATCATCATAACAATTAATAAAACAATGTTTTATATCCATACTGGCAAATCTCAAAATGTAAATACTTATATGCAATATCCTATGCAATTGATATTCTACAACTTATACATGTTATTCAATAAAATTTTAGCTAAAAGTGGGGCACCTGGCTCAGTCGGTTTAGAGTCTGACTCTTGATTTTGGCTCAGTTTATGGTCTCAGAGTTGTAAGATCGAGCCCCATGTTGGGCTCTGCACTCAATGGGGTGTCGGCTGGACATTCTCTCTCTTCCTCTTCCCTTTTCCCCCACCCTCCACTCTCTCCCTCTTTCTCTTTCTCCAAATAAGTACATAAATCTTTCAAAATTAGCAAAAAAGTATTGTTTTTACAAAGACCATCTTTACATATTTCCTTGGCACTTTGCCATTTAATATTTGTCATATGTTATATTTTATTTACTGAACTGTCAGAATATGAGTGCTATGGAAAACATATGGTTAGAAATTTCACTGCACAATCTGAGATATAGCTCATTACACTTTTTTCCCATTTCTGCGTCCATACTTTTTGTCTAAATCATTCAAGTGAAAACTATTCAGACTGAGCTAAAGTTAAGAAGAAAGTTAGAGTGTGTAGTACTGACAACAAGAAGCCTCTGTCTCAGCCTTATTCCTTATATTGAACTTCATATGCTACACTTCATTCAGATAAATGCCCAAAGGTGCAATCGTGAGGTCATATGGTTGTTAGGTGTGTAGTTTCATGAGAAACTGCCAAGTTACTTTAAAGAATGTTTGTATTATTTTACACTTCCACCAACAGTGCATGGGTGATGGTTTCCCAAATGCTCACCAGTATTTAATATTGTCACTATTTTTTTATTTAAGCTATTCTATAGGTATATCATGATATCTTGTTTCAGTTTCAATTTGCATTCCCCTAACTGCTAATGATTGTGAACATTTTTTCATAGCATCTTTGCTATCTCTTTAAGCTCTTCAGTGAAATATTTTTCATGTCTTTTGTCCATTTTCTAATTGGATTGTCTGTTTTAGTACTATTGTATGTGAAAGTTGCTCATATTAATCCTTTCTTGGATATATGTTTTGCAAATATTTCCACCCAATCCATAGCTTGTCTTTTCATCTTTTTTTTAATATTTTATTTATTTATTTGAGAGAGAGAGAGTGAGAGACAGCATGAGAGGGGAGAAGGTCAGAGGGAGAAGCAGACTCCCTGTGGAGCCGGGAGCCCAATGCGGGACTCAATCCCTGGACTCTGGGATCATGACCTGGGCCAAAGACAATTGCTTAACCAACTGAGCCACCCAGGCGCCCTCTTCATCCTTTATAAAGGGTTTTTTAATACACGAAAGTTTTAAATTTTGATGTGGAACAGTTTGTCAGTTTTTATATTTATAGGTTGTGTTTTGGGTATAAAGTCTAAGAACTGTTTCGTCCTAGATCCTGAAGACTTTCTCCTGTGTGTTATTTCAAAAGTTTTATAATTTTACATTTAAATGTATGACCCATTCTGACTTAATTTTTGTATGAGATAGGAGTTCAGGTTGAGATTCAAATTTTTGATTTTGGATGTTGAACTGCTCCAGAACCATTTGTTGAAAAGTTTTCCTCAAGGAGTTGTTTTTACATCTATGTAAAAAATCAGTTGGCAGAATCACATCCCATTGTAAGGATATATCACATTGATTTACCTGTTCATCAGTTGATGGACACTTGAGTTGTTTTCTCATTTTGGTTGCTATTAATAATTCTGCTATGAATATTTGTGTACCAGTATTTGTGTGGATACATGTTTTCATTTTTTATGGATATATACTTAGGAGTAGAATTACTGGGTCTTATGGTAGCTCTGTGTTTAACATTTTGAGGAACTGCCAAACAATTTTCCAGTGTGGCTGTGCCATTTCATATTCTGACCACCAGTGTGTGAGAGTTCCAATCTCTCCACATCTCTAACAATACTTGTTATCTTTTTCATTAAAACTAGCCTCATGAGGGCGCCTGGGTGGCTCAGTTGGTTGAGTAACTGCCTTCGGCTCAGGTCATGATCCCGGAGTCCCGGAATCGAGTCCCATATCGGGCTCCCGGCTCTGCGGGAAGTCTGTTTCTCTCTCTGACCTTCTCCCCTCTCATTCTCAGTCTCTCGCTCTCTAATAAAAAAAAAAAAAAAAAAAATCTTTAAAAAAAAAAAAAACTAGCCTTATGGAGTTGAAGTAGTATCTCACTATGGTTTTTATTTGCATATTTCTAATGCCTAGTGTTTTTAATGTTGAGCGTTTTTTCATGTGTTTATGGCCATTTGTATATCTTCTTTGGAAAAATGTCTATTTGGATCCTTTGCCCATATTTTCCTTGGATTGTTTGTCTTTTTATTAATGAATAGTAGCAGTCCTTTATATATTTTGGATATAATTCCCCTATCAGATTTATGACTTACAAATATTTTCTCCTATTCTGTAGGCTATCTATTTGCTTTCTTGATGATATAGTTTGCAGCCCCAAAGTTTTTAAGTTTAATGAGGTCCAACTTATTTAATATTTCTCTATTACTTGTGCTTTGTTGTCATTATCTCTGAAGGCTTTGCCTAATCAAAGGTCGTGCAAATTTACTTCTATATTTTCTTCTAAGAGTTTTATGATTTTAACCATTACAATTAGGCCTGTGATCATTTGAAGTTTATTTTTATGTATGGTATAAAGAAAAATTCCAAGTTAATGTTTTTTTTGGCACATGGATATCCAGCTTTTTCAGAACCTTTTGTCAAAAAGAATTTTCTTTTTCTGTTGAATGGACTTAGTACCCTTGTCAGATATCAATGGACTATAAACGTAAGGGTTTCTTTCTGGATCTCAATTCTTGTCCATTGATCTGCATGTCTTTCTTTAATCCAGTTCCACACTGTCTTGATTACTGTAGTTTGTAGTAAGTGTTAAAATCAGGAAGAGTGATTCCTTCAATTTCATTCTCCTTTTGCAAAATTGTTTTGGATGTTCTGGATTCCTTTCAGTTCTACATGAGTTTTATGATTCACTTGTCAAATTCTGAAAAAAAAAAAAGAATAAAACAACTGGGATGTTGATAAAGATTGTGTTGAATCTGTAGATCAATTTTTGGAATATTGCCATCTTAAAATAGTAAGTCTGTGCCATTTGATTTTTGACAAATGTGCCAACGTAATACAACTGAGGAAGTCTGGTCTTATCAAGAAATGGGGCTGGACCATGGACCTAAATGAAATAGGCCAATCTCTGACACCTCTGGAATAGAACATAGGAGAAAATCTTCATGACCTTAGGTTAAGCAAAGATTTCCTAGATAAACATCAAAAGCATAATCCATAATAAAAATTTAATAATTTAAGCTTGAATAAAATTAAATGATCTATAAAGGCCACCATTAAGAAATTGAAAAGACAAACACATGGGGAGTACTACCATGAATATTATCTGTGTTCTCTACTGGATGCTTCTTATTCATTTAGTATCCCTGAATCAAAAGGAGGGTTGATTCCTTTGTACTGTCTGCTGTTTACCTTTCTCTTTATTCTGTGTTTTAGTCACTGATATATGTCAGTTTATCCTCCACCTGTATAATTCTTGGTTGACTCTTGACCATCAGTCTTCTTAACACAGATTAGTTTAAGCAATGTTCAACATGCTTGTATCCTGGCCCCTTATGATAAATATATCTTGTTATCCTCTCAATTTTTAGTGATGGGCATGGAATGAGTGGAAATGTGATCTGCATGTTCAGATAGGATTAGAAAGGCCAGTTTTCACAGGTAAACGTTATGCTTTGCACTATAAATATAGTCTTTCTCCAAATACCTGTTGCTACAGTCACGATTCAAGTGTCTATCACAATTGAAATATGCCTCCTGGGCATGTATTTTGCCTATAAGCTTTGCTTAAAAATATGGCTCAATAAAATTTCTTATGGCTATGGAACATTCAGTTCTTTTGGCAACAGTGATCTTCCACCTATTCTGTACTGCTTGTGACAGAGCTTCCGTGAATCTTTACTAACTTTTTTCTCTCTAGTTACACTGATCCATTTTTATCCTCAGTACTACAAGTGATATTTATGCTACTGCCAATATTTTTATACATTCAGCTCCATAGTTTTAACTTATTTTCCAATTAAAGACCCTTTATGATAATAGGCTACCAATGATAACATTCAAGGATACTGAATAAGATCACAGAGGAAGGGCTTCAATATGACGTTTTTAAAAATAAGCAATACAAAATTTAAAAATATATAAAAATTGTGTCATTGTATTCTTATATTCGTATGATTTAAGATGCATGTATGAAATAAGCTTTTAAAATATTGCTGTTTTTCACTATTTCACATCTTTAATTTTGAATATTATTTCTTAAAAGGCTAATTTTACATGGTAGGAGGGCGCCATGGCCATGACTTAAGCCACAGATAAAATTTAAAATGGTGGCTTCTGGTTATAATTTATTTGCTATAACTAGGATGATCATGATCATAATATTAATGATGATGATGCCAATACTGTTGATGATGATTTTTGCTGTGGGGGTAATGATGGGCATATTGTTCTTAAATGTCATCCAGGATAGTCTTTGAGTATTACAGAGGCTTGAACAATACTGTGGTAACTTAACTATAAAATAGACATCAATCAAGAGAATAATGAAATGCATGCTATATATTATAAATTTATAATTTCAAAGGGCAATATTTTAGATGTGCCCTTATATATCTTTCTGTTTAATGAAGTTAGTTAATTATATTTTTACCAGGTAACTTTCTTATGTCAGTAGACACATCCATCCTACTGGACTGATATAAGGTTATTCCATTTCAGAAAGTACCTTATCAGAAAGAGAGGAGATGAATAAATTCATTTGTTATTAATTTAGGTTGCTATGTTGGTAAATAACTCTATCTCCTGGGGCGCCTGGGTGGCTCGGTGGGTTAGGGCCTCTGCCTTTGGCTCGGGTCGTGGTCTTGGGGTCCTGGGATCAAGCCCCACATCGGGCTCTCTGCTCAGCAGGGAGCCCGCTTCCCCTCTCTCTCTGCCTGCTTCTCTGCCTGCTTGTGATCTCTCTCTCTGTCTCTGTCAAATGGATAAATACAATCTTAAAAAAAAAATAACTCTATCTCCCTTCGTCATCCACTATACTCATGTCTGAAGATTATGGGAGGTTGTTTCTATTGGCCATACTGTCATCCAAGCACTGTATTATTACTTCTCTCTTATAGTATCTATTGAGTTGTGATTATAAAAATTTCAGTATTTTCTTAACAAAGAGAAAATATGAATTACAATGAAAATCCTCAAGATATGACTCTTTTTGCATGTCATTCTTACATGTAACAAGAATTGAATATTAGTTAATAGTTGCTCATTAAAATATCTTAATTATTTTTAACTAAGGTCAAAAGGTTAATACATTTAATTTAATATAAATAGCAATGGATTATAGTGAAGTATATTATGAAATTCTGTTTGTTTAAAAGGAATAGCTGATTAGAACCATGGATTTTCTACTCTGCCTTTAAAAAATATGACTTTTAGTTGAAACAGTTGTTCTCAAGTTATCCCATTCCCTTCTCTCTGATGGTAAACATGCTGGACAGTTGAGTTAGTGCTGGAATTTGGGTTCCAGAACTAAACAGCCTCAGTCTTGCGTTTATTCACAGTCAATGACATTGACAATATCAATGCCTCATGAGACAGACTAGATTAGGGGAATAAGACTGGAGTGAAAAAATATTAGCCAATACAGTGTATAATTATTATGGAAAAATTTCTGTATTTGTAAAAAAATCCTGCAATTTTTTTTTTGTATTTTGATAATGAATACTTAATTATTCCTCTACCTTGTTGGATTAAGGTATAACTTGAGTTCCACAGTATACACATTTATTTCTTTAATAAGCTATTGCTATGTGAATGACTTAAAACCAACAAATTATCTCAGATTATGAGGTTTAAAATTTTAACTTTCTTAAACCACAGATCTATAGTATACAAATAAAATTTGAACAATCAGTATTTTTACAATTGTAACATTTTATCTTAATGAAAAAAACAAATATTCATTGTAGAATATTTAGGAAATAAAATTAAGCAAAAAATTCCCTAAAATCATTCATAATCCTACTACTCAGAGATAATCACTTAATAATGTCTCCTACATCATTAAAGTTTTAAAATATGCACCTAGATTTCTCCAACAAAACAAACTGTTAGTATATGTTATTATAATAGCCTACTTAAAAAAAAAAACAACTTTGATTAAATTCGTGAATCTTTGGGCCTCCTTTGCCATTGCATAGAGATTAGGGTACCTTGGATATGATAACCTCTAAAATTTTTGTTTTTTGCCTTCATCTTCTTTATAGAACCTCAAGGCTTATTCAAATTGCAACCAAGTTTTCTCAGAATATTCTAGTGGTTACTCTTTTTGTTCCTACGGTGCTCTTTTGGATTGCTCATAGTGTAGCCCTTGGTATTGCCATGTCCTACTAGCGCAAGCGTATCCCTCCAGACTGTTGCAGAACATTACTGTGCCTGCCAGACTTCTCTATTGGTCTACTGGGCATTGCCCCTGAGGTCGTGCAGTCCCGCGGGGCAGATCATGTAGGGAATTCAGTGGTGCAGTGGGAAAGACTGTCTTTGCTCTCTTTATGGTTATAGAGTGGTAGAGGGATATTAAATGAGTACTGCTAAACCCAGTATTGCAAGGGGAAAGAGTAAAACAAATTAGTAAAAATAAAAGAATAGAATAGAAAAAAAATAGTAAAAACAGACAGTAGAATACAGCCATTTAAACTGATACGACTATCTTATAGCGTTCTATTAAAAGGGCAAATCCTGTGTATCTTCAGGCTTTGTGGAGTTGGAGGCACCGGCTACAGTGAAGGTGCTCCAGGCCTCTGTTCAATAAACAAAAGAGAATGAACAGAATGCACGGTATGATGTGAACAGAGTGACTCTATTCGAGGACATCCTCCACCACTCTATTAGATGGAGGATATCCTCTGTCCTATTGGAGTACATAGGATTTCCTCCAATCCAATCTTCCCATAAAATCTCTGCCAGTCCTCTAACATCTTGGCTCAGTGACTGAGGACTGTGTCGTATTTTTGACTTTTTTCACATCTCCTTTTCCTTGGGGATGCACTGAAAATATGAGGGTAAACTTGGGATTTCTGTAGAGTGTGCCTCAGTGAATGCAGACTTTACCTTTCCTGAAAAGGTTCAGATGATGATTTGGAGGTCAGGTTTAATAACATTTTGTTCTCAAGTGCTTTCCACAGATCTCTGCAAAAGCCCTTACAAAGGGACTCAACATTTCTCCTTATAGGAACAGGTTCCGGATGATACATATTATTGTGTTGCTCTTTAAAAATACATTTCCTAGAAGATGGCACATCGTAGGTCTAGGTGAGTATTAGGTGACACCGATCATCAGGCAAGGGTGGAAAACATTTTTTTCCTCACAATTCTTATTACCTTCCATTTGTCTATAGACCTTAGTTTATAGCCCCAGCTGAGTTTTAGAGTTACTTGGACCTCACTCCCAGAAATTCTAGTCTAATTGGTCTGGGGTAGAGCCTAGGCAACAGATAAAAAAAAAAAAAAAAAAGACAAATAAGAATCCTCTGGCCATTCTAATAGTCAATACTGACAACCACTGCCTTAGGAAATGCAAAAATCAAGTGTTTTGTAATAATATCAGTTGTTCTACTGTGAGTACCCTCTGGAGAAGCTATTACAGAGTTTTCAGACTGTCGAGATTGCTTTTAAAATCGAAATTTGCCAGGCAAATTTGAAGTCCTTTTAAAAAATGAATTTTCATGAATTTTTGAAATAAATTGCTGATTCCTTCATCCCTCATGCCTAAACATGTTGAGTTTCAAGCTATCTTTGTTTATCTGCTATGCCTCCAGCTTTAAGGGAAAATTGGTCGTGTTTGCTTGTTGTGCTTTTAAGTACCAAACTCTGTGATTAGATCCATTTTGGGATTTGGGGGATGAAAACATGTCTGAAATAGCTGCTAGTTAGGTCTCAGCAGCAGGCATAACTTAAAACATGCAAACCCACAAGGAGGTGATTTGAGGACTGATTTTTTTCCACTTGCTGTTGTTGGGATCAAGTCAAAATTTGTCAGTCTTTGAATGAGCCCTGTGGATGTATTTGCTCTGGCGGTGCTAGGAAAACTAAGTCTACCACTTTGGGCAAGAAGCTCACTACATTTATTCTTACTGGTTGACAGTTTTATTTGTGGTCCCTATTTAAAATGGAGAAATTGAGCCCAGCCCTTAAAACTTTGGCTTGGGCAAAACGGCTTTGGACAAGATACAGAAGGCTAAAGATGGAGAGATTGAAATTTTTCCTTAATAAACCTTTCCTTTGTAAAGTTGGCAAACTGTAACCTACTAAATGGTGGGCAAGTTCAAGCATGTTGTTCAAGGCCAGCATGAGCTAGAATTTCTTTACCAGTAAGCACACTAGCTCCTTGTCACTGACAGTGTTAGTACTTTTCAGCCACATATCCCAGATGAATCTCCTTAAACTTCTGAAGTTTTATAAATACCATTTTGTGGCTTTGGCTTACATCTGGGGAGCCATATGTGGCTTTGTTGGTGCTTGATAGCTGTTTGCAAACTTTTTCCTCCTAGATACAAGTTAGAATAATGAGTCCACAATTAGACAGTATTAAAGAATGACCTCAAAGTGAACAACTTGCATTTATAACAACAAGAAAGAAAAAGTCTTCTCTAATTTTTATGGTTGTCATCTTTGTATTCCTGGTATATGAATAGGAAAATAAAAATGGTTTAAAAAAAAAAGATGAGAAGAAACTATCCCTCATAGATTGAAGGGTGTATTGGAAAGGATACTTGCATTCCATAAGAATAACACTAGAGCAGTAATAACTATTACATTCAATTCAGCATTGTTTTTGTCTTTACTGAAATATAAAGGGACAATTGAGGAAAGTAATTTATGAGTGAGACCCAAGCTATTCTGTTCTCTTTCAAGAATTCAAAGGATGTTCATTTTTCGTATTATTCTGTAAATGCAAGATTGGGCCTCATTTCACCAAAACCTGTCTAGCAATGCTCTCCATATTTTTAGACCAGTTCTAGAAGAACACTGAGCATACCAGACACTTGACAATTGTAGAGGCCTCAGCCTGTTTCCTGGTCTTAACAAAGTGAGCAGTGTATCTCTCAGTCAATCTTCCACTTTGCATGGACATTAGCTGGGCTCTGCTAAACCCTACCCTACAAGTAACTATTAAAAATTTATAGCCTTGAAAAGATTCATTCAATGCTCTACAAACATTTATAAAAGTGTCTATTTACTATGAGCCAGGCACTGTTCTGGGTGCTAGGGATCACTCAGTGAACACAATAGATAAAAGTCGCTTTCAGGTAAAAGGATTATGTTTTATCTGGGAAAGAGAGAGATAACACCCAAGGTAATAATAAATGAGTAATACAGTGCATTAGAAATTGCTAAGTGTTACGGAACAATATTTGTGTGGGGATAAGGGTGATTTGGAGGTACTTCGCAAAGGTCAGTAGAACAATCAGGGTAGAAGTTTTTTAAAAGCAAAAGATGGCAAAGAATTGAGGAAGTGAGAGGGTCATCTAGATATCTGGGAGAGGAGAATTCCAGATAGAAGGAGAAGGAGATAGAAGGAGAAACCCACCTTGAGGTATGACACTGTAAGTTCCAAGTTTTAAAGGCATGAAAGGAAAGCAAGGGTTTAAAAAAGCACCTGAAGTCATGTGTGGCTGGATCTTAGTGGGTAAGTGGGGAATTACAGGTAGAAGGCAGATGATGGAACACTGTGTATTCCATGTTCTGGTATTTAGGCTTTATTCTGTCAAGGTCAGCTTATCTTTTTTACAAGGAGGGGTTCATAGGCAGAGATTGTTTGTATATGCTAAAGACCTTTGGGTGTAGGAGATGCTAAATACTATGTGGGGAATATAGAAATACATGGTTATAAATGCTGCTAATATTAAGTGGTAGAGGAACTATATGAAAGATAAACTCCTAATTGTGTTTATAAAAAAGAATATTGATGCTAACCTTAACCAGAGGTATTGTTTTCCTAAGGAAAAATTTTTTTCACAAGAAATCGTGTGAGTGTATTTTACATCTGTAAGCAGTTTCTTACTACTGCCATAACCAATTACCATAAAATTAATGGCCTAAAGCAATGCATATTTATAACTCAGTTCTACAGGTCTTATGTCCACAATGGCTTCATAGGTTTCTTTCCTCTGGGTCTCACAAAGCTGAAATCAAGAGCTGTGCTCTTAACTGGAACCTCTGGGAAAGATTCCCCTTCTAAGAGCCTTCAGGTTGTTGGCAGAATCCAGTTCTTCACGGTTTTAGGACCAAGATCTCCATTTCCTTGTTGGCTGTCAGCTGGGATTTGGCCTTAACTCTCTCTCTCTCTCTTTTTTAAAGATGTACTTATTTATCTAAGAGAGAGAGAGAGAGAGCACAAGCAGGAGAGGCAGGGAGAGGGAGAGAGAATCTTAATCAAGCAGACTCTGTGCTGACTGTGGAGCCCGAGGGAGCTAGACTCAGAGTTCGATCCCAGGATCCTGAATCATGCCCTGAGGCAAAACCAAGAGTCAGAGGCTCAACCGACTGCACCACCCAGGCACCCATGCTCTTAACTCTTAGAGACCCTTCTCAGGTTCCTGCCTGTGGGCCCCCACATCTCTGAGCTAGTAACGTGTACAGTCATATCTTTCTCCTGCTTGGAATCTCTCTGACTTCCTCTTTCTGCTAATCTCTCTTCTTCCTCTTCTAATGCATCTCTAAAAGTAATTCTTATATCTTTCTCTTCATAAGGTTATGTTGAGTTCACCCAGATAATCCAAGATAAAGTCCCTATTTTAAGGTCAACTGATTAGTAACCTAAATTACATCTTCTAACAGTGCCTCGATTAGTGTTTAAATAATCAGGGGATGGGACTCTTGGCAGGGCAGATGCTCCCACCAATTAGAACATAATTCTAATATTTAGAATTATCCCTACCATAATGCCACATCCTGGGATAACTTCATGCTAAATATTAATGGTCTTTCTAGAGTAAGACAGAGCAGGAAAACTGTCCTTCACATGTTTGGGTGTTAGCACAAAATCGTTCTCTGAGGAAGAAATGACATAGGGGAAGTGCTCAGATACGGATGCTGATGATAAAATGGTGACGAATTTTGGGGCTCCATTTTTGAGGAGAGTTGCAATCTAATTTGCAGTGAAGAAAATAGTCATTTTCTAGTCAGATCAGTAGCGAGGAAATCAGAAAACAGTAACTACCGAGAGCCAAATGTACAGGTGATCATTGTAGAACCGAAGTGTCTGTAGGCATAGGTCTCCCTTGCTTGTTGGAGCAAGGGCATGAGCTATTAGGCAGGAAGCAGGTCAAAAATTAAATTATAGGACCAAATTATGGAATGAGAAGACTGTGAAAACAAAGGGGTAACAATGGCAGGTTAGGAACAAGCAATCAGGTACGTGCAACCCTTCATGACACCAATTTCTGGATTTTCTATGAAGTAAATAATTTTTCCAAAAACTGCTAACAGTTTTTCAGTGCTGATGTATGAATACAAATTTTCTAGTCTAGATTCTTCTGTCTCTAGGAAATGCCCTATTTCTCCCCTTAAAAATGCAGTGACAGTTTACTTAATATGTTTCAAGGTCAATATCTTTCTATGTTTTGAAGGTAGAAGAGGGCAATATTCTTCAATGATATTTTTTTGTTTGACTTTAAAACATTATCTTATGCCTGCTATTTTACTTTTACCATGCATTATCAAGAATTTTAGGAGACAAAATATGAATGCAAACAGATATTTACAGAGTTGGAATAAAAAGAAGTTTTTCCCCTCTTAGCTGTAAGTGCTTCAAAACATTAGATTTTTTGGTCTGAAAAGAGGATATCTCTCAATAACCTAGAAGGATTCTTGGATCTGGGAGGAGAATATTAATTGGTCCTTTGGGGACACCATCATCCATAAAGCTAGAGAAGCAAAAGTGAAGATTTTCAGAGTGTCTGTTTTTTGAGCTCTTTCTCGGGGCACAATTCCTGGAACCCTTTGCTGGTTCATTTTGTGGTCAAAGACTTTGATGCCAGATATCCATCCATTATTAGATGTGTGTTGAGGGCAGTGGTTGGGGGAAAGGTGATAATTACTAAGTAGTATTCCTCTGTTTTTAGTCAACTCACACCTCTATAATGAGCAAGTTTCTACTTCACATTTTTCCTCCAGCTAGTTGACCTGGCCAAAACTTAATCTAGTAGATGATTGAGTGTGGCATTAGCCAATGACATACTGTTTCCAGCTTCCTGTCCTGGGCTTCCTCTCCTGGGTTTATTATATTTCAAGACTGATTCTCCTCCAGCTGGCTAACTACCCCGAATATTGCTCTAATTGTGATATGGACAGGGTATAATGTGATTTAAATTTCAGAAACACCAGAATTGCTTTATTTTATCCATTCACTGATGGTCTCTGAAAGTTACTTAACAACATGTATTTGAATCCGTACATTTGTGTACCAGGTAACGGGAAAACTAATGCCCTAATTGGTGTTGATTAATCTTTTAGATCATCATAAAGACATACTCCACATTTTGCTAGAGATTATTGAAATTTTTGCTAAGCAAGCATAAGTCGATGTTACAGTAATTATGATTAGTGTAGCAGGTAGTCAACGTAGAAGAAAAACAAAAGGCAAAAGACAATGATTGAATTTTTAAAATACATGGAGAATAAAAAAGGGGTCTTATCTCCATCTGTTGCTAGCATTACCTGGAGATCTAGGTCCTCCCTGGCAACCAGGTGAGGCTGCCTTATTGAATAATGTTTGAGTTGGTAACCCAGTGAGCTGGCAGTAGCTACTAAGTAAGCTAAAGTTGAAGGTTCATTTTCCCAAATTGGCTATATATTATACCTTTATGCCCAAGATTGAGTTTCAATTATATTCTATTGGTAAAAGGCTATTTATTGATTGTTCATCACAATCTATTTCAAATTCTAGAGGAATTACTAGGTGCCTCTTACTAAGAGTAGACTAGTGACGTAATTTTCATATTCAGAGAACAGTGTGGGATAATGGATGTGAAAGGGTGAGGAAGAGGAATGTAGCGAACCTAAGGCAACTAGCCTTCTAGAAGTTTTCTCGTTTGGAGGGTCAAAATGGATGTATTATCCATTATCTAATTAAATTCACAGGGGTCTCAGGCATAGATTGGAATTCCAATTTGTTTGTTTTTAAAAAATAAATGTTAGTTCTATACAGCCAGATATGATGTTGGCAGGCTATAACATTCTTTACTTATAGGCACTTTTAGTCAATCATAATTGGTAGTTCACTTAGTGAGTAAACAATCAGAATAAGGGATATATTCTGCACAAGAGAAGTTACTTTAAATACTCAGTAGACAAGGCTTCGTTGATGTGGCCTTAATGCTCAAGACTCTACTAAAGACTGTAGAGTAATTCTGGGCCTGGCTCAATATCTCTTATCCCACTCCTGTAAAAAATATTCTATTTGGGGCACCTGGGTGGCTCAGTTGGTTGAGCAACTGCCTTTGGCTCAGGTTATGATCCCAGGGTCCTGGGATGGAGCCCCGTGTCGGGCTCCCTGCTCGGCAGGGAGTCTGCTTCTCGCACTCTGTTTGCTGTTCCCCCTGGTTCTGCTCTCTCGTTCATGCTCTCTCTCTTAAATAAATAAAATCTTTAAAAAATATATTCTATTGGACTAATTCTTTTGTTGATAACCTTAAAATTATGTTACTAATATTGTCTATTTTAAACTCAAATTTGGTCATCGAACTCATTTCTTGATTAGAATATTGATGAATTCCTTAGCCAACCATTGTAAATTGTTGGGCAGTTTGATCAATTAACATATGGGCAACTTTAGTCATTACATGTCGATTACATGGAATTAATTCTGAGTGGTGAGATGCATCATTATCACCCCTTTGTTTAAGGCTATAAGCAAATAAAAGATTTGCAACTTAAAAGACTTCATTTAGCTTCTCTGTGATCATGGTTTTTTTACCGTTAGAGCTGAATATCACTAGAAAACTCTGATCTCTTTTGCTTTACCTAATTGCTTCTAGCAGCAGTACTATTAGGCAAAGAAGACTCTATTTTTTTCAGACTCCCAGCATATTTAGAAAAAACTCTATAAGTAGTTATGAAAGTTATTAAACAAAGGGTTTGATTATATAACCTATTCATTCATTGTTTTCTAGTACTATTATTTAGCTGCCTAAAAACTTATTTTCCCATTAGAGAGCTCCCAAAGAAATGGAATATATCAAATCATGGAGTCACCTGAGAATTGAAGAGATTTAACTGAACAAAAATAATTGTGAGATTGTGAGACACAAGATTTTCCATTTACTTTTGTTTCTATATGATTCCTTTTACTTCATTAATGACTTCTTTTTTTCATATAATGACTTTTAAATGTTATACTAGAGGGAGACAGGCTGGCATCCTGTTTCCTACTTCTTAATATACTTGTTTCAGCTGGTGGCTGTCATGTTGGGATTTCATGGTGCTGGGTGCTGGTCAGATTGGGAAGGGTGGTTACTTGGGTGGTCTCTTTTGAGTTCTCATCAGTGGTTAGTGTCAGTGCCTTTCTGAAGTTTGTGAGACTCATGTCAATCTTATGACAACACATTTTCCTCCTTACTCTTCAGGAGTAAAAAGTCAGTTATTCTGCAGAGTGCTTGTAATTTAATCTCATAACTCCTACTAAGAGGGACTTCTGTCTTCCACCAGAAAATAGAAACATTTTCTTTTATGCACAGTTATAGTGAGTTTATATTCTTATTTGGTTAAATATAAGAAATAACTGCTGTCCATATTCCAAATATGGAGTAGATTGTCCTGGGAGATAGTCTCTAGAAGCGTTGGACATCAGGCTAAGCAATTTATTTGATGAAACTGATAAACATTTCTTTAATAAGAACTTTTCACCCTATCACTGTTCCTTTGGTTGTCATCCTGTTAACAATTTTTTTTGCCACATCTCATAGATTTCATGAAATTATTACACAATACACTGCAGAAATGAAATGCGAAAATGTTGGCAGTCATACATTAAGAAAAACACGCAATTCTCCATTTTTTTCTTTTATAAGTTTTAGCATTGAGTCTTTCCACAATGAGTAATTTGCAGTTACTAGTAAGCACAGTGGCTTATTCAATATGCATTTCTATCTTCTTCTTTGCTACTAGAACCCTGATTTGGGGAGGATGCCAACATTCTCAGCCCTACATGATAAAATATTATTGGTTTATGCCACACATGGCATTCCTGTCTTTCTTTGCCACATGCTGGCCCTATTGTACCTAGGGGTACCATGTGACCAAATTTCAGCAAGTAAGATCTAAGAAAAATTTATTGATGGATTTTGGGATAGATTTTGTTGAAAGTGAGAGGCATATTTGATGCTGCTTTCTTTCTCCCTTTTATTGCCTAGAATGTAAACATGACTCTTGCAACTGTGGTAGCCATTTTTTTTCTCATTTCTTTTTTTTTTAATCTTTCTTTCTTTCTTTCTTTCTTTCTTTCTTTCTTTCTTTCTTTCTTCCTTCCTTCCTTCCTTCCTTCCTTCCTTCCTTCCTTCCTTCCTTCCTTCCTTCCTTCCTTCCTTTCTTTCTTTCTTTCTTTCTTTCTTTCTTTCTTTCTTTCTTTCTTTCTTTCTTTCTTTCTTTCCTTGCTGCAGGAGCTTATATGTATAAAAAACCATATAAGGATGAGAGAACAAAAAGATGGGAAGAGCCTCTGTTCTTGATGTTACCCTAGAGGAGCCAGCCTAAATCCAATATTAATCTACCTGCAGACTTGTTGCATGAGATAACTGAGTCTTTATTTAAGCTTCTGTGATTTGGGACACCTTTTTCCCCCTAGCGCATCGAATTTTAATTGATGAACTGAACTAGTCATTTAAGACTTCCAAATGAATTATTTATAGGATATTAGTATTATTAGCTTTTGACTTTGACTTAGAATATAGACAAGACCTGTTAAGCAATGTTAACCAATTTATCAATGGTGAGTTTTTATACATTCAATTATTTTGTGAAGAACTTTAAATAATAATGACAAAAAAGTCTTCTATATTTACATATAATTTGCAGTGCTCTTCATTCTCTTGGGTATATGAAATTACATCTTGGTATTTTTTTTTTCTGCCCAAAGGACTTCTTTAATCTTTCTTATAGTACAGATCTGCTGAAAATTCTTTCAGAATCTTTATATCTGAAAAGTCTTTGTTTTGACTTAGCTTTTGAAAACTGTTCTCACTGGATATAGATTTCTAGGCTGTTTTACCCTTCAGGATTCTAAAGATATTGGCCCACTGTCTTCTGACTTCCATTAATACTGATGTCAATTTGCTGTCATCTTTAACTTTGTTCCTCTGTATGTAATGTCTTTTTATTTTTTAACTCTGACTACTTTTAAGATTTTCTCACTCTTTTTTTCTTAAGAGATTTTATTTATTTGACAGAGAGAGAGACAGCCAGAGAGGGAACACAAGCAGAGCTAGTAGGTGAAGGAGAAGCAGGTTCCCCACTGAGCAGAGAGCCCGATGCGGGGCTCCATCCCAGCACTCTGGGATCAAGACCTGAGCAGAAGGCAGATGCCCAACCAACTGAGCCACCCAGGTTCTCTTTATCAATAATTTTACAGAGTTTGATTATGCTATTGTTTGGTATACTTTTCTTTGTGTGTCTTGTTTTTGGCGTCTGCTGAATTTACTGGTTGTGTAGGCTTATAGTTTTAATCACATTTTGTAAATCTTTGATCATTATTTTTTCATTCTTTTTTTTTTGCCCCCTCCTCATCATATACATATACATTAGCTGTTGCTATTGTCTTAGAACTCACTGATACTGGTGCAACTTTCTGGTTACATATAAAGGGCTCATCTGGTACCTCACAATCTCATAATTGGTTTTGTATGAGACCAAAGCTCCTCCGTCTTTACCGCTCACCTGATGGAGGAGAAAAGCCTGGGAGAGTTATGACAGAGTCTGTGAACTTTATGAAATACACCACAGGAACAGGGATTTAGTCACTCTTTCAGTATATTATTGGGAATTCCAGAAAAATGTGTGGTACATGATAGCCAGGTATCTGTTTCAGGTTGTATTTGCTACTTTTAGTCTCATTCTTGAACTCTGTACAACTTTAAATGAAGAACTGCTTAATCTGTCATTGGGATGTAATGTCAATTCTCTTCAGGAAAAGATGGAGGAGGAGGTATAAATGACATGTAGAGGAGAAGTCTTTCCTTTCTTTCCTGGTCAACTATCACCATCATCATCATCATCATCATCATCATCAAACACCCACATCGTGACTATGGTAAGGAATATATGCTGAGGGTTGGAGGAATCACCAAGACTAGTGCCCTTTACTGTTTCCTCTCCAAGTCTGTATAGACTGCATATATAGAGATAGAATGGAGCCCTAGATTACCTGGATTACAGTGGCTTTTATAATTGCAGAATTTTTATAGAGAAAATGGTATATTCAGGAGACAGCCAGGTTTTAATTAAGGTGAGATGAGAGAGTTCATGCAAACTGTTTAAACATGTAGGAATGTTTGATTTCAGAAGTAACAGGCGAGGAAGTACATTTGTTTAAGTGAATGAATCCATGATGATAGGTAAAGAGGGTACGATGGATGAGGGGTGGTGGGATGAGGGAAAAGGAGTGGTTGCAGCTGAAAAGGTTGTATTCCATTGTTAATGTACATCTCAGGGATAAAAATTATATTTGGGATGGCCCTGCTATGCTACAACTTCATTTTAGTGTTAAATATTTTATTTGACAAGTAAATAATGACCTGCATGATAATTTGATGGGCAACAGCAGGAAAGGAGTGTTTTTAGTACAGTATTTTTTAAAATTTATTTTGTATTTTTTTATTAACATATGATATATTATTTGCCCTAGGGGTACAGGTCTGTGAATCATCAGGCTTACACATTTCACTTTTAGAATAGTATTTTTACAAGTGCCAAGTTGGGACAACTGATTTAAAATTCTGCTTTCAAGAGTTCTTAATTTTTTTAGAAATTTGGGTCACTGTGCTATAGGGGCTTATTTTTATTCAATTTGGGATTTATATTTTTATTCACTTTGGAGCTGATATTTACTCAAAATAACTTCACTCATTAGAGAAATAAGATATAAGAAATAATTAAAATTTTAAGAGATGACTTGATTAGGCAGGGCACACATTCCAGCTTTAAAAACTTCTAGTAATCCCTGGCTGACCCTATTAATATTAGCATCATTTGGGTTTCTTTGGTGGATAATCTTTCTTCCCTAAATGTAAAAAATCTCCCTCTCTTTAGGTCCAACAAAACAAAGTAACTTTTTTTTCATGCTAATCCTTAAAATCAGTTATTGTCTTTTTTTTATGTACAGGAAATATGGGGCATTGAGCTGAATCATCTCTGCCATACAAGCAGACCTGAACTTCTTCCTGTAGACATTTCTCATTTGAACTTACTTGAACTTCCTGTTTTTCATCAATAAAGGATGCAATGTCCAACTGCATCTGTGAGCAAAGCGGACAGTCAACTGAAGCAAAGGCTAAAGCAACCTTTACTTAGGCTGTCTTTTTAGAATCAGAAAATTGCAACCCTCATTTTAGCCAACATCTTTTGACGTTTTACCAGCATTCCAATCTATGATCATCTTATCAAGACTAATTGCTTCACCTAACCAACCTGACTACTTCAGATTGAAGGAGGTATAAATCATCTTATAAAGTTTTAGGGACTGTTGTGTAAAGCAGATGAGAAGTCAGGTTTCTTTCTGGAGGTGGGGGCAGTGCCTACACTGGCCTCTTCCCTGGCTCCTGGAACCACTGTGATTCTGTTCCCTCAAGAGGGTCAGATCTCTGGGTGGTGGCTATGTGACTAGGTGAAACCCTGCTACCTAGGAATAAAACTGGATTATTGGGTCATTTCATTCAGAAGCCAGAAATTCATGTCTATAACATCAACTTCATCACTTGATAGTTTCAATAAAAAATGGAAAAGCCATATGAATCATTAAATAACATGGTATTTTTAGAAATTTCCATCTTCATTTGCACATTAAGAATGGTCACTGGACTGTAACCTTTCCTTACATTTTTTAACCTGTGAAGTCCTCTATCTTTGGCAGCTTTTTTTCAGATAGAAATAAAGTTGAACTACAGAAAGTATTCAATTTTCTTATTTTTTTTAAAGATTTTATTTACTTATTTGAGAGAGGAGAGAGATCACAAGTAGGCAGAGAGGCAGGCAGAGAGAGAGGGGGAAGCAGTCTCCCTGCCAAGCAGAGAGCCCGATGTGAGGCTTGATCCCAGGACCCTGAGATCGTGACCTGAGCCGAAGGCATAGGCTTTAACCCACTGAGCCACCCAGGCACCCCAGTATTCAATTTTCTAAATGTAAGCATCTTGAAAAACCAGCATATTTAATGATGCATGGGGTAATTAAGATAAAAACCCACATTGCAATTTGTTTTTTACAGTGTTTAATCTCAGAGGACAGTTTAAGAAAGGTACCTTAATACACAAAATTATAATTTAAAGAGATTTATTCACCCCCAAATTCCAGGTATTTCCCCTCACTTGCCACCCCTAGTCACCACCACTGTCTACATGGTTTCTCATTTTGTTTTGAGTTAGTTCAACAAAGTGGACTCCACAATCTCATGAAAGAGTCAGCCTTGTGTATGATGCCAACAGAATGCTCCTGAGAGGTTCTGGTCTTGAAGCACATTGTTTTCACAATGCAGGGGGAGTTCACAATCTGTTTTGTCGATGGAGATGTTGTGCTCTAGTCAGATGTACTGTTTTGGATGGTGCATTGCACATTTAGGTGTCTTATCAACAGCTTACAGGGAAGTTACTTTCCAGTATGTTTAAGGTTCCTTCCCTAATTTATCTTGGGGCTGAGATCTGAGTAAGTCACTCTATTTCTAGAAGACTGTTATTTGATGAGAAGTACTGATAAACTTCTCCTTCAGACATCCTGTCTCCTAGCAGATTCTGTACAATTGACCATTCTATGGTCATTTGTAACCTTTTCTACGAACATATAAATGCTTTTCTACAAACATAATATTATAATAAAATATGACATAATATTTTTATTTATTCTCTGATATTGGCTCAATTCACTTTAATAATAATAATGTCAATAATTATTGACCAACATTATAAAAACTATTATAATACCCATATAAATAATTACTATCTAAATAATAGTTTTTGTTATCAATAATTAAATATCACCCAATACACTGCTAAATTGATTTCATATAATCTTATCCCATTTGCTAAATCTTGGAAGAAGATATCACTTCTGGAATAGAAAAATATTTTATGACATTTAAATTTTGTAAATTAATAAACTTTTCTGAGAGATTCTGATTCTGGGGAAATGGCATTTAGTTCATAAGGCCCTTTATTACAAATGAAGGAAGGAACATCATTGACACAGAACTCTTTCTGAGAGATGAGCCTTCACAAAAAACTGAATGTTATTATTTGTATTCACTAAAATTTGCTTAAGATTGCAATGGCATATTTTATGATTCTCTCAGGAGAATTTTTAATAAATGAATTAGGGCCATAATCACTCCTGAATGAACTTTGTGCAGAGTGGGCCCAAAAACCCAGCCTGTTACAGTGAGGGCTCTCCTGAGAGAAGTGGATTTGCTACAAGATGAAAGGAAGAACGCATGATTTAAAATCAGGGCCTTTGGCTTCTTGTTCTGCATTTACCTCTCTTTATATACTGGAAATGATTAAAGAGAAAAAGTGTGTGCATGGGGGGCAAGAGGTAGAGGAAACATCTCTGTACCTTCCATTCAATTTTGGTGTGAACCTGAAACTGCTCTAAAAAATAAAATCTATATATAAAAAAAAAGATCAGTGGTTGCCAAGGGTTGCTAGGGAGGGAGGGGTGAATAGGCAGAACACAGAGGACTTTTTAGGGCAGTGAAACTATCCTATCTGATTTTGTAATTGTAGATGGGTGTGATATGTTTGTCAAAATCTCTGGAATGTACCCCATCAAGAGTGAGCCCTCATGTAAACTATGGGCTCTGGGTGATGATACTGCATCGATGTATGCTCAACAATTGTAACAACTGTACCATTCTGGGGCAGGTTTGTGATAGTGGGGGAGGCTGTGTGTCTGTGGGCCAAGGAGTGTATGAGGAATCATTGTACTTTCTGCTCAGTTTTGCAATAAACTGCTCTAATAAACAATCTATATTTTTTCAAAAAAAGAGAAAAAGTAGGGCAGACCTGCAAAACTTTATTATTTTAAATTCTAAGGAAGACATGGAAACTTTATAAGAAAAAACTTTGCATCACATGATGGGTTCCGATTTCTATTATGGGGTAAAGATGAGGACTTTTCTCTGAGTAGAATTTAGATTAAGTACAAATCCAAATATTTAATTGAACTGTCACATAATAGCAAACTATATGATAGGTTACCCTTTTCAGCCCATGTATTTAAAGTAATTTGGATATTTAAAATGTTTTAGGAGAAGATTGTTGAGAAAATAAAAGGATTTGATCTTTTTGGATTCCATCCTACTCTATAGCTCTGGAATTTCTATAGCCATAATCATACATACAGTCCTCCTTTGTTAAATCAAGGTTTACAATCAGAAGTGATTTTGAAGTTACCACTCAGGGGTGCCTGGGTGGCTCTGTTGGTTAAGTGACTAACTCCTGATTTTGGCTCAGGTCATGATCTCAGGGTCTTGGGTTCGAGCCCTGTGACAGGCTCCCCACTCAGTGGGGAGTCAGCTTGAGGATTCTTTCTCCCTCTCCATCTGTCCCTCCCCTGCTTGTGTTCTCTTCATTTCCTCGAATGAATAATAAATAAATCTTAAAAAAATAAAGTTACCACTAATTTATTTATTCCTCCTTTAATGAAATATTTATTGTATAATGGGCTACTCAACGACTTCCAGATTCTGAGAGACAAAAGAGGTGATGGCTCAGGTTTAACCCATCAGAGCAAGTCAGGCTGACAATTAGAATGAGGCTAAGAAGTGTTGTGATACAGGAAGAGAACTATAGTGGAGATGTGAAGAAAAGGATGGAAGCCAGATGGGGGTAAGGGAAAAATGTTCTTTCTGAATAGCCAAAGATATTTATACATTTGGACTGATAAATGCATAGATCTCATTCAGGCATCACTGAACTCATGTGTGTTTCCCTTATGAATGTGCAAACTCCTTAAAGGATGGAGACCTGTTTTCTTTTTTTCTGTTGTATCCAGCCCAGTGCTTTGCACAGAGTAGACATCTACATGAAATTATGATACACATAAATTGTTTTCCCATTACTCTTGGTACATAGAATATGCTCATTAACAATGCAGTTTATTTTCACTTGAGAAATAGTGTATCGATTGTAGTGTGCATAAAGTTCATCCCTTTGTATGATTTTCTTTCCTTTGTTTTATTTCTAAAAAAGAGTAAGTTATGAGGAATTTCTTGGGTGTGGCGGGGATTAAAACATGATGCTTTGGTTTTAATAATGTTGATAAAGTGGTCAGATTTGTTCATGACTGAATAGAAAAAGAGGCTCTTTTTAGCTTAACCTGAAACTCAAATTGCAATCATGAGGAATTTCTTGAATATGCTGGTGATTAAAATCTGATTCATTGGTTTTAATAACAATAAAGTAGTGAGATTTGTTTGTGATTGAATCTAAAAGTAGATTCTTTTTATTTTGCATAAAATTCAAATCATATAAGCCTTGGCAGGGTAAGATGGTGTTAAGAGAGTGTCTGAACTTGCAACCTGTTCTTTTCTCTGATTTGCCAACATTTATCAACATGGTCCTAGCCACTAGAATGCTGTACACAAACACGTCCACCTGGCAAAACTCAGACTAAACTTTTTATTCCCAAAAGCTGCCTAAAATGCTATCTTTTCTAGACAATCACCCTAGACGTAAATGTTTCTTTCTCTGAATGATTACAATTCCCTGGTTCTTTTGTTCTTGAATTACTGATCATATTCTATTTTTATTTTTTGCATGTGTATATGTACATCTTAGCATCTCGCCTAGAGTTTAAATTCTTTTATTTTATTTATCTTTTTAAAAGATATTATTTATTTATTTGACAGAGAGAGAAAAATCGCAAGTTGGCAGAGAAGCAGTCAGAGAGAGAGAGAAGGGGAAGCAGGCTTTCTGCTGAGCAGAGAGCCCGATGTAGGGTTCGATTCCAGGACCCCGAGATCATGACCTGAGCAGAAGGCAGAGGCTTTAACCCACTGGTAACCCCTTAAATTCTTTTAAAGGCTAATAATATGTCTCATTCATTTCGTATCTCCTTTGGTACCCATTTCAAGACATGTAATAGGTCTTTACCAAAGTTAGGAATAAATCAATGGTGAGATATTGGGGGATTATCTTAGATAAAGTTACATATATTGTAAGGAGTTAAAAATTAAATTGAAGATGCTAAGGTAGTTAAAAAGATTTTTTTCCCCAAACTTTTGCTTTAAGAATCATGTTCCTTTAACCTTCATTAATTCTTATGATCATATTTTCAGGCCTTAGATTAAAAGTCCAAGTTCAAAATCTGAGCTGACTTGGTATGAAAACTTTTTGTTGATTAAGTTCAGATAATGATCTTTCTTTCCTCCTAGTTTCACAGATAAATGCCTGACTCTGTGTTCTTGTTAATCTATATTAGATGGTTTACTCAGTTGATACGAAGAAGAGCAAGTTCAAGATACCATTCAAGACCTGGTGTTTACAGACCTTGATGGCACTTTCCATCACTAATGTTTATATTTCAGCACATATGAGTTTATTTAATAATAATATAATTATAATAAACACAATGTTATATTTTAATAATTTATAATTTAATACTAATGATTTAATAGTTACATTATCATAATAATTTTTCTGTCATTTCCAATGGCTGTTAAGTTTATCTAGGTACTTCCTCATTTAATATATTTTACTCTTTGGTTCTAGATATTCCATTTTATTCTTTTGTAGGTTTTCACTTTCTCTGCAATAATGTTCCCTCATTCATTGATTATGTCTGTATTTTTTCCTTAAGTCCTTGCTCATTTTCATAATAGGTGTTTAAAACACCCGCCTGCTATTCCAACATCTGAGTTATTCAGGTGAGGGGTTGGTCTATTGTCTGCTTTTTCCCCTAAAAGACTCTGGGTTTGATAACCTTCTTGAAGAGTACTGATTTTTGTCCTAGCAGGTAGTTGGTTAATTTGACTGGGTTTAAACTCTAAACTCTGTCTGCCCTGAAATGAGTAACTGAAACTGCTTCATTCTTTTAGCCTTCCCAGCTGTTGCATTTGACACAAAACCTCGAAGTTTCTGTTGGAGGAGGCCATTGGGAGGACATGACTGCTAGTTGACCTGAAAGCTGGACCCCTGCACGGGGAGGCCCCTTGCCCCGGGGAATGTGGGTTTCCCTTACTTTTCCCACACTAGGAGCCACCTCAAGGACACAGCCTTGAGAGAAGAATGTGTTGAGATCTTCCAGATGATATCTGTGACGGAACTGCATTACAGCTTCTCTATAAACTCAACATTCTGGCTCGGGGTGCCCACATCTACTAGGCTTGCGGCCACCCAAGAAAAGACTAGTGAGTTCCCTTGCTTTTTTAAACCTGCCGCCTACCAATCTGGAGAGGCTGCCACTTTCTTCAGTCTCTCCCGCCCTCCATCTTCTGACCAGTTTCCCATCTCACCAGGGGAGCTCCCGAGGTTGCAAACTGACAGTTTCCCATTCTCCCACCCAGGCTACACCCAAGGATCAGCCAGGATTTTTGGTGGGAGCTTATATGCAGTTTCGAGGATCTTTTGCTTTGTGGTCTTCAGCTTTGGTTTTCCCCCACTCAATGTTCAGCCATTTAGCCACCCAAACTTGATTCTCTGACTTCTGCAGCTAGAAGGTCTGAGCCTTGGCTTAAGCATCAGCGTCCTTCACGCCCTCCCCCAGGGGGTGCCTGGACGTCCTCAGTGAAAAGCTAGTAAGCAAGGAATTGACCTGGTGGAGCTCCTTTCCTTCACGAGAGAGTCAAATGCCCTTCAGTTTCTTCCTGTTCTTGCTTGCTGTCCAGGGTCTCCTCAGAGTCACTAACTCCTCAGGGTTACTGTTAATACTTTGTGCAGAATTCTGAATAGTTACCTGTCCATGGGTCCAATATAATAAGTGACTCTATCATGCTCATAGAATAGATTTAATTATGATGGTTCATATTATCCTTCATCCTTGAAAAGGAAATCTGAAACAAAGAGAGTAAAAGAGCTTAAACTCTCTGAGATTGCAGAATTTATTATCAGAGGAGACATAGAATTAAACCAGTGGAAATACTCTGTTATCTCTGAGGGGGATTTAATTTTATTGTACACTGGTATGTTAATTGAAATTTAATTATTTGATCAGTTTTATTAACATATAGAAATAATTGAATATTTTATTAAAGATAAAGAAGAAAGAAACAATCAATCAAGCTAATAAGCATTTACTAAACACACACTTGGTCCTTAAAAAAAAAAATCACATTCCAATTCATAAAGAGAATGCAGAATGTTCCTCATCTTTCTAGGTCCTCTTTATCATTAAAAAAAATTAACTCAAGATTTTGGGAAGATAGAAGCAGTGGCCTAACTTTCAACTCTCCTTGAATCTTCCCACAGATAGTGACAGAAAACCAGCTGAAAAGTGTGGCAATCTGAAAACAGCAAAGCTGGATGGGTTTCTCTGGATCTGATTTACTGATGGTGACCACTGTAAGTTCTGGACCCCAAGAGCACTTGATAATAAAAGATGGACGCTTTCTTCCAGGTCAAAGTCTTGAGCCAGGAGAAAATTCTGGCAGTAGAATCCAAACCAAACAAGACAATGACAACAGGTCGAAAAGAAAAATGTTGATCCAGGTCTCAGGGGATGGCAAACTTTCTGGAAAGGGCCAGATAGTAAGTTTCCAAGCTTGACTGTGGGCCATGCATAGTTTCTGTTGAATCATCCTCCTTCCTCCCTCCTAGCCCTCCCTCTACCCCTCCTCCCTCCTTTCCTTTCTTCCTTCTTTTTTTCTTTTTCCTTTTTTTTAAACAATATTTTAAAAATGTGAAAAACATTCTTAGCTTGAAGGGGCAGTACCAAACACAGGCCAGAGGTCCATATTTCATCTACTGGCTGTAGTTTGCCTCCCTTGATCTAGGTAAAAATAGGAAAAGAAAGCCAAGGCAGCCCATCTCAGAAAGTAAAACTCCATGCTGTTTTAATCACTTTGTGAAAACAACAAAAGAGGGAGCTCTAGAGCCATGAAGTTGGTTCATCCCTTCTTCCAAAAAGGACCTGAAAGCTCATTTTACTTAAAACTGCACAATAGAAAAAGTGAGTTAAGTCTCATACCAATTTAATATTGGAAAAGGGAGAGTAAGGAGCCGCAGAACATCCACACAGGTTGGGAAAACACTCCAGAGGCATGCCCACCAAGAAATGAAAACTAACCTAATATTTCAAAACAAAATACATTAAGAATATGGCAGAGAATGTCATAAGCTAGAATGACTGAAATGCAGAAATACACAACTCTGAAAACAACTGTTAGCAAAGTTTTTTTTTTTTTTAATATATATGTTTAAACTGTTAAATGCTGATTAAAACTTTTTTTTTTTTTTTTTTTTTTTAGAGAAACGTTGTGTTTAATGGTAAAGCTTAGCACACTCCAGCACCAGCCATGGCCTGAAGTCGAAGCAGCAGGGACGGGTAGGTGACCCTCATGGAACCTCACATGGCGAAGAGGATGAGGAAGGCGACCATCAAACAGAAGAGCCCCATGGCCTCAGACAGGGCAAAGCCCAGAATGGCATAGGAGAAGAGCTGCTGCTTGAGAGATGGGTTCCTGGCATAGCCAATGATCAAGCTGCCAAACACTGTTCCAATGCCAGCCCCTGAACCAGCCACACCAACTGTGGCAGCCCCAGCGCCAATAAACTTGGCCGCCGTGTCAATGTCCCGGAGACAACACTGGTCTGGAACTCCCGTCGGGCCACCTGGAGCGGGGAGCTGCTATAGGATGGCTGTTTAGCTGGGATCTCTGGCCTACTCAGGAGGGAGGCAGACACAGGCCTGATTAGATCCCTGGTACAACAGCGAATCAGAGCCGGAGAAATGAGTAGTGCCCCGGTGGTCTGCATTTTCTCAGTCTCCGGCTTTAGCTCTAGATCCTGATTAAAACTTTTAATGTGGGCTGAAGAAAGTAACCCTTTCTCCTAGTCTCTTATGTCTTAGGGAGGCTCTCTGGTTTTGTAAAGATAGAATCGAATATTGCCTTAACACTCTGTTCCTTCTCTTTTTGGGTATTTTGCTTAAGAGACAATCTTACCTTCTCTGAAGCCATCCGATGACTGAAGTAAGGATTAAAACGGTAGGAATTTATTTTGTGGGGAATTTTATTTAATAGGTCATAGTAATAGATATAATATTTAAAATTTCAGAAGTTAGAATAAATAAGCAAATTATATAGGTGAGGTGTTTTTAATAAGCAAATTATATGGGTGAGATGGATATTATTCTTCATTGTCGTTTTCATCAAATCTCAGGGGGTGATTAAAGCTACTGAAATTTATCAAATTTATCATTTATCTGAAAGATGACCTTTCCTAAACTACCCAGTGCACTTAATCCATTATATGAATGTACGCCATTTCGGGAGGAGAGGATTTCCATTTTTCTAATATTACCCTTCTTGCAATCAATGCTATTCTCAAGAGGAATTTTTTTTTCATGGACTAGATGTTCTTTGTAAATTCTCAACATGACCTAATATAAAAATCAATACATCTTTAGGTAAGTTCATTTCTATTATTAGATCTCACTGTAGCTTCACACTAACGTGTTTCGAAATATAAGTAGCACCCTACCATTGGGCATGGCTTTTTCCTGGTAATGCATTCAATTTCATTATGGTAAAAACCATTATTACAACAGTTAAATCCACCACAGGTTTAAAAAAAGTCTCTCAGCTCCAGCCGATTGCTAACAATGTTTATGCTTTAATGTGCTCATTACAATATTAGTCTTAATTAAGTTAAAAAATGCTTTGGCTGGGTTATTTCTCTATTCATGATGTCCCCCCATGAAAATGGAGCATAGGTTTTTCTAGCTTAGCAAGGACTGAAGGAAGCATTTACGGTGACACTGAGTGTACAACTTTTCTGCAAGCCCACAGCAAAAAGAGGAAAGCAGAGCAGTACACATAGCATCACTTACAAGATAAATTAGCATGAGCAATTTATGTCATGGAGTAACGAAATACTGGTTAATTCTGTGTTTTGCATATTCATGAAGGAACCTACTCAAATGGAAGAAAAGGTGCCAGGAGAAGTCCTGGGGCACTTGAGGTCTGTTTTATTTTAGTCCAATCCGGACTGAGGAGGTGATTAATTATCCTGCAACTTGGTTTTTCTAGCCATAATAATTAGGACATTCCAGCACAACGAAAGAATTCCGACAACCACTTTGAAGTGGTTGTAGAAGAATTTGCCTTGAACTATAATTTTTCTAGAATCTAGAATGTACTGGTGTTGCAATGGCATTTGCCATTGATCTTCCCGACCCGTGCAAGCACTTTCCTTAATTCTCAGGTGTATGTGAACCTGTGTGGTTTTCTATTGATCACCCAAGTTTTTCATTATCCATTAACAAATTTTTACTGTCATGTTCTAGATTTATTAATTATGTACTTGATTGGAATATTCATCTTATGATTTTCAAGTTTAGCATGGCAAGAAGATAGATACTTTGGAAGCAAAACCATTATTATACACATTCAAGAGAGATGTGAGTCAGCGAGTTTGCAGAAATTCTTTGGGCCTGATAACATGCCAGTCAGAGAGGTGCTTTCATGAAGAGCTGGAAAGTGTTGTGGAGGCAATTATGGGACACAATGGGGAAAATAAATCTTCAAAGCTCTATGGTAAAATTTCAATACTTACTTTGAAGTATTTCCAGAACATTAGACATACACAAAATAGTCGTTAAAGACAAGGAAGTCATTCTTGGTTTGTCCACCAATTTGGATAATAGGAGCTCCCGTGTCCTTTGATTAGCACTAATTACAGTTTTATGCCACTATTGAAAATATAGTTTATTTTTTCATTGGTTAGTGTCCTGTTGCTAAAATTTTATAAAATCACCTTGAGTCTTAAAAGCATACATGTTCAAAATATGCCCTCAGTTTCCATTGCTGGATGCAATGAACAGCTTTTTTTTTTTTAATATTTTATTTATTTATTTGACACAGAAAGAGAGATCACAAGTAGGCAGAGAGGCAGGCAGAGAGAGAGGTGGAAGCAGGCTCCCCACTGAGCAGAGAGCCCGATGCGGGGCTTGATCCCAGGACCCTGAGATCATGACCTGAGCCGAAGGTAGAGGCTTTAACCTACTGAGCCACCCAGGTACCCCAATGAACAGCTTTTTAACATTTCGTATCCTGTTGCTTCAGAGAAAAGCATTGTAAAAATCATAATCCTAATGTTAATCACTAATGGGAAATGTGATGCAATATTTTTGTCCTTTTTTTATCCAATATTTTAATCCTATTTTAATTAAAAAAATAAAACATTTTTTTATTTAAACATGGCTGCTTAAAATAAGGAAGAAAATCTCCAAGGCTTTCATAGGAGTATGGCGAGTCTCCTCATAAGGAAGTGGAGTGAAAATGGAGGGAAGCTCTTTCAGTATTTTCAAGACCACTCTGTCTTAAGGCTGCTTTCTCTGAGGAGCAGTGGAGACTCCAATGACTAGAATCTTCTTGTATTCTCTTTCTACTTTGCATCACAATGGGCTAGCGAATTCTCCAATGTAATACAATTTGTCTTGGTCCTCATGAACAAATAAATGAGAAGTAGCAAAGATAAGTGAAATCTATTACAAATCTATATAGAGTATAAAAATTTGAGGACTACAGCCATTCAATGAGAGACTTAGATGCCACAAGAGCTTTAGTAGCTAGCTATTTGAGCTATTGGAATTACTATTACATGGAAAGAAGATAGGAGAAGACATCAGGAACTCAATGATTTGAATCCCAATCCGCCAGTTACCAGTGTGACATGACCTTAGGAAAGACCCTCAGCATTTCTGGGTCTCTGTTTCATGAAAGGTCAAATAAAGTTTCTCAGGCAACTTTCCATTTTAACATTCAGTGAGTGGTTTTCTATTTGTGATACTATTAGAAGATTTGTGTATTTTAATTTATAAGGAAAAATTGCATTCACCTGAGGATATGTATAAAGAGATAGAGACACAGCCTAAAACAATCCTAGAGAGGCCATTTCTCTCCATGTTTCTTCTGAACTCTCCAGATATATTTGAGAGGAGAGAGGAGAGAGAGGAGAACAAGCGGAGAATGAGTGCTGTTCAATTACATACCTTTCAGAGTCAAAGAATTACTTAACATTTTAAGATATTTCCCATCCCATCAAGATTCTTGACTGGTCATGGAATGTTATTAAATTCCTCATTTTTCCCCATAAAAACATTGACTTTTATGCTAATAAATGTCTTTGTTCAATTACTGGACAAAAATCTGAGTTCTTCAATAACAGGCTTTTTCTAATTCTGTTTTGTAATTGCAGTAAGACATCTCTGAGGATTTATCTCTGCTGATGCATGCCAGCCGTATGTGGCCTTTTCTTGAACCCGTCAGAATTGTGACTTTTCTTTGAACTCTTGGCTGCTTGGTGCTACTGACCTTGTTCCTCGTTTATAACTTGGGTGCCATTTATCACTCCCAGACTTACAGATATTGTTGTGGAAAGAGACTGAATGCAATCATTCATGCCATTGCCTCTTTCTAGTGGTGCCTTGCAGCTTCCTTCCTTACAGGATAACTGATAGGGAGAGATTAGTGACAAAGCTGTAATTCTATTGAGGGATTGTGATGTAACTATATCATAAACCATGAAGTGAGACTCAAGAGGTTTGAGATCACGACTGCAGAGATTAAGTTACAGCAGCCACAGTCAATCTCTGTCAATATGTGTTTTGTGATGGTTTGTAATCTTCCTGTAAAATATTAGCTACCTGTAGAAAATACCCTTCCCCCCTCCCTCCAGGATCGACTTTACTATATAACTTCTGCATTTCAGAGCTTAAAAGAAATATTGATTTTTATTTTTATAAATACATACAGACATTTTGGAGACCATTTAGAAAACTTGCTCTTCGATTTGATAATTAAAGTTGAGGTGTAATCGACCTGGCATTATGTTACTTTCAGGTGTGCAATGGAATGAGTCGATATATGTGATAATGTTTTAAATCTGCGAAACTTTTTGTAGCTTTCTCATACAACTCTTGGAATATTTAAGTTTTATACTTTAAAGTTGAACTTTTTATGCATTTGTGAAATTTGAAAATATAATTTATTGAGGTTAAAATTCACATAATCTAAATGGAACCATTCTAAAGGAAGTAATTCAATTAGCAATAATCATGCTTCTGATAAACCTCTCCGGTTACAATAAAGTAATTCTGTGTCACTTGGTACACTGGTAAAGTTGTGCAACCCCAAGGTAAAACTCTGAACCCATGGATGGTCTCCCCCTACTTCCCCTACCTCATAGCCCTACCTGTGAAATTTTCAAAGTACAAATAAATCAATTGACTTGATATTTCACTTACTCAACACTTGGAGAGGATTAAAGTCCTTTTTTATTTTGTTTTTTGTTGTTGTTGTTGTTGTTGTTGTCCATACATATTATTTCAGTTAACTTGTGCCTTTAGCAGCACTTTTGTGAGTTATTTTTGGGGCGGAGGTGGTCAAGGTAACACAAGTCTGTGGGGATATTAGTACATATCACTTTTTAAGTGTGCAAGGAAACTGTTTAAGTTGGTATGTACAGGTTTCTTTTCTCCTGCAGGATTTTTCAGAAACCTTTTGGATGTTCATAAACTCTGCTTCACTTTAGTTTAGAGCCATAGCATACAGCATTTCCCGAGCTATTTGCATAATTTTTCCTGGAGCATTCTGACTGTGCCGTTGAGACCCATTCTGTGTCAAACAATGATCTAGGCCTAATTATGATATTGTTGGAGGACCAAGAAATAGGGAGGTTTTTACTAAAAGGACTTAAAAAATATGAACCTGGGGCGCCTGGGTGGCTCAGTGGATTAAAGCCTCTGCTTTCGGCCCAGGTCATGATCTCAGGGTCCTGGGATCGAGCCCCGCATCAGGCTCTCTGCTCGGCAGGAGCCTGCTTCCCCCTCTCTCTCTGCCCGCCTCTCTGACTACATGTGTTCTCTCTCTCAAATAAATAAATAAAATCTTTAAAAAAAATATGAACCTGACTTTTATCTTTTTTTAAAAAAAGATTTTATTAATTTGTTTGAGAGAGTGAGAAAGCACAAAGGGAAAAGCAGACTCCTCCCTGAGCAGGGAGCCTGACGTGGGGCTCTATCCCAGGACCCCAGGGATCATGACCTGAGCCGAAGACAGACACTTAACTGACTGAGCCACCCAGGCGCCCCTGAATCTGACTTTTAAAACTCATATTGACATCATACTCTTAGAAAGAGCGAAAGGCTGAGATACAGGATTTTTGGAATTTTGTCTAGTAAGTTAAAATAGCAGTTAACATTTTAAAAACATTTTAAAATATTATCTGTATTTCTGTCAATAATCTTGAAAGCTAGGTAACATTGTCCTAATCTTATAGATGGATAAATTATTTAACTTTGGTCACATTAAAATATCTTTCTTTGGGATTAAATGATTTGCCCAGTATCTCACTCTTATAAATGGTGGAGTAAGATTTAAGTTCAGATTCCTGGAATTACAAATCCCCTACAGCCCTTCCTTTTACTTTGCAGGGGGTTGCTGTGGAAGCTTGAGCTAGGGACTCTAGTTTTCTAGGCTTTCATTTTTGTATTTATAAAAATGAGGAAACTAGATGATCTCTAAGGTCTGGTCTAGCTTTCAAATTCTGTTGCTTAAATCCTGTACCGTTTCCTAGTCTGTCTAAAGGGTTTAGTAAAAAAAGAAATTTTATATCCCTGTATTGGGAATCCCAAGATCTCAATAAAAATGTTAAAATACTTTCCCATATAAATGAACAATTATGACAGCTGACCTTTATACAAACCTCCCAGAACTCAGAATGAGTTATAGGATCAAGGGAGGAACTCTGCTCTGCTTTTATAAATATAGTTAAGACCAATGTAAATACATGACTTGCCTTGAACACTAGGGTTTCTTCATAGGAACATAGAAACATAGATTGAGCTTGCAAAGAGGTTATGTGTATGTTTGCCTTTCCCTGGCCATCCTTGTTCATCAAATAAAGGAGTCAATTTTAGAGACTAGGTCTGAATCCAGGCGGGAGGGGAGAGAATGTCAAAATAGATCCACCACCTTTAAATCAGCTTATTTGTCATTTGATTAGAGAAAACGATTAGAGTGAATAGATTTGGTCAAACCTCAAATGACTAAATGGATTTTATTTTCTTTCTCCAACTTTAAACTATTTTTGCCCATTTACATATATCGTGTTTCCTCCCTTTTTTCTACTCATAGGCACCTTAGAAATAAGTCCTCAAATTTCCCTTCTCTTTAAATGAATTAAATAAACCTTCTTAAAAATCACAGAATTGCATGCATATTGCCACTTACAACGATTTCATAAGCTTTCTTTTCTGTGGTTTGTATTATTTACTACTATGATAATAAAAAATATTTTTGTTTGCTTTATAGAATTTCAAACATACATCATACTAAATATGGTTTTCAAACACATATTTCTCATTCCCTCAACTTTCCCCCTAACATTCTGGTATCTTCCCTCAGCTTTGTTCTGTTAGGAATCCCTTGCTGAGTGAACCTCTATGTAGGATAGGAAGTAAATTTCAGTATTTCAGTTCTCACTTAATTTTCATAGGAAAGACTGCTCTCCATTTTTAGATGAGGAACCTGAAAACAGTATCCACATGGAAGAAAGCTATTTGGTAATATTTTGGGAAAATAATGGAAGTTTCCTAAATCCTCTTTTTCCCTAATCCTGTGTTCACCTTTTTTTTTTTTTACCTTTTTTTAAATTAATTTATTTTATTTTATTTTTTTCAGTATTCCAAGATTCATTGTTCATGCACCAGACCCAGTGGTCCATGCAATATGTGCCCTCCTCAAGACCCACTACCAGGCTCATCCAACCCCCCACTCTCCTCCCCTCCAAAACCCTCAGTTTGTTGCTCAGAGTCCACAGTTTCTCTTGGTTCATCTCCCTCTCCGATTTCCCCGAATTTACCCTTCCTTTCCTTCGCTCAATGTCTTCCATGTTTTTCCTTATGCTCCACATGTAAGTGAAACCATATGATAATTGACTCTCTCTGCTTGACTTATTTCATTTAGCATAATCTCTTCCAGTCCTGTCCATGTAGATACAAAAGTTGGGTATTCATCCTTTCTGATGGAGGCATAATATTCTATTGTATATATGGACCATATCTTCTTTATCTATTCGTCTGTTGAAGGGCATCTTGGCTCTTTCCAGTTTGGCAATTGTGGCCATTGCTGCTATGAACATTGGGGTACATGTGGCTCTTCTTGGTACTACATCTGCATCTTTGGGGTAAATACCCAGTAGTGCATCTTCACCTTTTGATACTTAAGTCATTTTCTTTTGAGTCAAATGTTTTTTTTTTTTTTCAATTATTAACAAGAGTAAGCCACTGAATTTTCATTGTCAGTTTCTGTGCATATCATAAAAGCAGTCCTCCAAAATCAGTTTTATGGACTTCATGAAACCCCTCATCTTTTCCAAATTTGTCATTTCACTTAGCAATCAGTATCCACTGTCAGATTGTCATGACTCGTGACAGGGAACTGATAGACTGGTTCCATTTAGGAGTTGGTGTGATGGGTAGGGATGGAAGTTAGCATCATGTGGGAAGGTTAGTTTTGAGTGGTGTCTGATTTGTTGTCTTGATATATTTATTTAGGTTTTATAGCTTTATGACAGTCTTGGGTCAGAAAATAAATATCCAGATGTCACAAACACCTTTCAAACCACAGATTCTTCTGGAAAAATAACTTTTGTGGACATGATATAGTTTATTCTTCATATCTGAATATTTCTAATGAAATTGCCTTTTTTCTTGGATATCTGACCACTGTCCAGAAAAGCATCGGATTTCATGTGTATGCCCACATAAATTTTTCCCTCACTCATCCCCACAGAGAGAGACATCAGAAATGAGTATACAGTTAGGGTCATTGATTACTAATTCTTGAATATATCCTAGGGTTCACAGCTTGCTGACTGTAGAGTATGTAAAATGCTTCATCTAAGTCATCCTGGATATTGACCTTCCTGCCTATGGACAGGTGGGCACCATAGCTCAGTGGCACCTGGAGGTCAGTAAAAACCCTCTTAGGGATGTGTGGGATATGTGACTGGTTCTGACTGAAGGAATGGATCTATGTGAGGACTCAAAATCTAAATGATTTATCCAAAGTAAATAGTAGAATATTATTCCCTCTGGTCCTTTCTATGTGGTGGAGGCATATAACAAACTATCCTTGCTTTTCACTAGAGGATGCTCATGGAAATTGTCATGACTTATTTCATTGTCAAAAATATTGATTTTTCCCATAGGAACAGTAGTAATGGGTGGTAGGTGCTGCATTTCTGACCAGGGACCCAATGTAAAAGTGATCCCGGCCACACAACACCTGTAAACATCCACAGTAATTTAAACTTTCAAAATCTGACTTGAAATCATAGACTAGGGAAAATATACTGACAATGCCAGTTATATAAATAAAACTTTTATTATAGATTTGACTAAAAATGTATAGCTAGTTGTGATAAACACTAAATGGCTGTTTTGTTTGCTTTCTTAGAAATTAGAAAGTATTCTTTGATATGATTTGTTTTTTTCAGCTGGCTTTAAAAGCTGACCAGGGACATGTGAATCAATGTCTTATTTTTCTTTCCACGCTTTTTTTTTTCTGTAGCAAGCAGATGTGTTTTGCAGAAATAATCTATAGTTTCTTTTATTTTGCCAAGCCAGTGTATCATTAAATATCGAGTGAGACTTCCAAGGGCGTGAAAATTGAATAAGCGTTGTGGTGAAATTTACCAAAGGCAGTCAGTTGAGGCACACTAAGGGCCTCATACAAGAATATTCAGGGAAAGTCCTTTGAAACAAATTTTTTGTGCTTCTTAGTGGCAGTGGCAGCTTTGTTTATGGTGTGTTCAGGTCACCAGAGCCCTCTTTGGAGATGGGGTGATTTGAGGAGGCCACTGGGATAATGCCTCTCTGTGGGCCTTGGCATCCACCTTCCTCCCCCTCCTTGCAGTTGAGTACCTTGGCACCAGCTTGGTATTTACTCCCTTCCCATCTCAGAGGAGACAACAAAGCGTTCTCTGTGACTGACTCTCATGAGCCAGAGGCATTCTGCTCATCTCTCCTGGCCCTTCACTGCCATACCTTCCCTAAAATATAGCATACTTCTTGTCCAGCCCAAGGATCTAGTTCTGCAGAACACACCCGCTCTCAAGAAAGGATTGGTGCACAGTAAATAAAGTGGGGAGTGTGAGTTAACCACAGAGATCATTTTATATATTAAACCACTGAAGTATAAAAAGAATCAACTGTGAAATTGGTAGCCTAGTGCGAAGGATAGAACGCTAGACTAGAATTCAGGAAAGGGGTGCTACTGATGGTCTCGCCACCGATTTGCTGTGTATCTTTGGGAAAATGTTTAAGCTCACTGCATTTCATTTTCCTTATGTCTACTATATAAAAAGTATATATATCTACTTTATGGAAAATGGACCAAATTTAACTTCCATGATTGTATGTCGATAGATGGGATTTGCCTTCATTCCCCTGGCCAAACACAAAGACTAGAGGAAGTATAAAAGAGGATTAACTTAGACATTCTCTTCATAGATACCTTATTAAATTCTGTCTTGTTTATATCAATTGTATTAGTTAGGGTTCTCTAAAGAAAAAAGAATCAACAGAACAAATCTTTATATAGATAGATATTTAGGTGTGTGTGTATATATATACACACATATATACTTATATAATTTTATATAAATTATAATATATAATTATATATGTAATATATTTATATAATATATATATGTATATATATATATATATCTAGATACCTATCTAGATACAGAGAGACTTATTATAAGAAATTGGCTCATATAATAACGAAAGCTGAAAAATCCCAAGATCTGCAGTCAGAAGGCTAGAAACCCAGGGGAGCCTCTGGTGTTGTTCTAGTCCAAGTCTGAAGGCCTAAGAACCAGGAGAAATGATAGACTCAGAAACCCATGAAAGGACAACATTTCAGTTTGAGTTTGGAGGCAGAAAAAGACCAATGATCCACCTCAAACTGTCAGGCAAAGAGGAGTTGTCTCTTTCTCACGGGAGGGTCAGCCTTTTGTTCTCTTCAGGTCTTCAAATGATTGGATGGGGCCCACAGAAGCAGGGAAGAGTAATCAATCTGCTTTACTCAGTCTACTGATTCAAATGTTAATCTCTAAATCCAAAAACATGATCACAGACACACCCAGAATAGTGTTTGATCAAATATCTGGGCATCATGTGGCCAAGTCAAGTTGACACATAAAATTAACCATCACATCAATCAAAAAAGAAACCATATGTGTAGTGTGCATTTGTTCCTAATCTTTGGGATTTGATGTTGACATCTATTTTTCTAAGAGGCTTAAGAGATGTTTGAGAAACTAAGAACATTGGAATCATATAGTCTCTGTAAAAGTCCATCCAACTCCAGAGCATCTGACTTTAATAAAACCCCTATGAGGAGAAGATTGCCTTGCCTTTCCTTGATCTTTACCACAAAGAGTGGATACTAGAAGCTTATTAGAAGTAGATACAATTTTCTCTTGATAAAGATCTCTCATCCATAGTGTCACTTAAGCTTTCTTGAAACTCCTGATTTTTTTTTAAAGATTTTTTATTTTTTTGAAAGAGAGAGAATGAGAGAGAGAACATGAGAAGGAGGAAGGTCAGAGGGAGAAGCGGATTTCCTGCTGAGCAGGGAGCCCTATGCAGAACTTGATCCTGGAACTCCAAGATCATGACCTGAGCCTAAGACAGTCACTTAACCAACTGAGCCACCCAGGCGCCCTTGAAACTCCTAATTTTAATATTTACCACCTTTCAGGTTGATGAAACCTACTGAAAAAGTGTGTGCATTCATTTTCTAAAAATACTTCCTTCAAGTTTCTAGAACACAGCTCCTTTTTGGTACCATGGACTTGAAAACAAACATGTCCTTCATGATTTCATATGTTTTAAATATATTTTCACATGGTCTTTACCTCTACAACCCCAACATCTTAAACTGCTTTTGTTCTATTTTCACCTAGAAATTTGCATGTCACATAGGTTATTTCAGTTGCTCACAAGTTATAATAACCACTATTGCTACTGTACATGAGTAGGTAGAAATTGGGAAACAAGAATGCTGGATAACTAACTAGAAGAGAAAGATGGTGACGTCAGGGTCGGAACCTTGGATTTATGATTGGTGTTGTGGGGCTTTGAATTTTTGCATAAATGCTTGCCCACAGTCTTCCCTACCTCATGAACACTGACTAATTTTCTAAGATTTAGCATTATTATTCATGTACCTTGTGATGCCTTCCTTGAGCTTACCTAGCACGATGTGGTTTGCTTCTCCATTTTTCCATTCCATAAATGCATATTTACTATGAAACAAAAATAGTTCAGTTGCAATTAGTTATGATTTGAGTCTTTTTCTATTCATTGAAGTCACTAGAGCATTGTTAGGACAAAGCTAAGGGGGAGACATTTAGCTATTATATGGAAATACTTTTTGGAATGCTTTGATCTAACAAATAAGCCATTATAGATAAATTGAGATGTTTATGTTTAAAAATGGGAGAAAATTCATGTAAAAATAATGAAATACGCAAACAAAAGCCAAAAAGGGGAATAGTTAACTAAATTCACTAAAATTAAAATTATCTTGACAATGAGAAGCAAATTGTAACAAAACATGTTCAAATCATACTTAAATTAGTAACTTAGTAAAAGAGGGAGATATTTTCCAGGGCAAGGGAATGAATAGCGACAAAATCATTAGATAATCAAATTAATGAAAAAGAATGAGTCACATGAGCCCATTGGAAAAAGTCTTAAATTTATTGCTTATTGAACATCATTATTGACTCCAGTGAGGATAACATGAAACTCCTAAAGACACCAAAACAATGAAGATGTCTATGACAAACTGGCTGATACATGTTGTCAACTCAGACAATGTGAGATGATCTGTGTACATTTACATACTTGAAATGCTTAAAATCTTATTTGTAGGAAAGAAACTTGATAAAAGACTTTCCAAATTTGATAACAATCCTAAACATTTTTATTGCATTATCAATAACAAGTTGTGAAGATATGTTTTCTCTGCTATCAATACTGAAATAATTTCAATAAGTTATACTGAAAAGAAGACTGATCTTATACTAGAATTAGCTGATCTTGTAAAATTTGTAGTAGTTTCAGCTTTTTAAAAATTTTGTAGTTTTTTGTCATTTATTTTCTCTTTCTAAATAGTCACATACATGCCTGCTTTTATATTTGTAAGTTTATATTCTCTTTCATAAAAAAGATCCCTCAAATAGAGTGAGCTTCAGGCCTTACAAAACTTGGATTATCCTGCGTAGCAGACTTTTCATACCATAATACACATTTATTTTATTTTAATTATTTTTGCTGTCTGTCTGTTACTTCTTTATGGAAGGAAGCAAGAATTTTGATCTTTAAAACTTGATACACAATGGCAGAAGTTGCTTAATAAAGGATTATAGGATGCACATATGTCCAACAGAGCGGGGGGATGATCTAGAGAGATCCCTTCAAGGCAAGTCTTAGTCCTCTGCTTTCACTAGGGAAATGATGAACCTATTTAGGTGAAAGCTCTAAAGACTATTCTTTCAGGGATCATTTCTATCGCTCATCAGATGAAAGATTATATGATAGTAATTCATCATTTTGAAAAATTTAGAAAATGTTGATCTGAGTGGTTTAGATAATTTAGGTAAATCCTCCAATAAAAACATAACTTTGTTTGGCTTAGAGAAGATATTTTTAAAGGTATTTAATTTTATCCTTCCCCAGTGTGATTAAATCATAAATTCTTTCTCAAAAGTAATAATGACTATTTTGACTATGAAGAAAAATTTTTATCAGAAAAAGTCCTATCCCTCAACTTTCCTTTGACTTTGAGTGTGAGTTCCAAATAAATTCTAAGCTCTTCCTTTAACTTAAGCACATGTTTAGATGTGGATACTATTAGTATTATAATTGATTTTTCTACCTTTTGAATATATCTGGACCATACAGTTAGAGTAAGTACTTTTAGTCATGGAAAGTTAAAAACAAAATGACCTGAAGACAGCTCTGATTTTTGCTTTAGTGAAGGTAAGATATTTTCAAAGAGGAGAAAATTCAACTGTAAATAAATTTAGTTTATTTTGTATGCATAGCAAATAAGTTTTAGGAAAAGAATGATAAACTCAAATTAAACATATTTGAACTCCATTCTTTTGACAGAATAACAATATTTTGTACTGCAATAACTAATGAAGTATGAATTCATATCGTAGATGTAGAATGAAACTAAACACATAAATCGTATTGTTCCTTTAAGCTTAGCCATGTGAATTAAACAAACTTTCTTTAAAATTTATTTTATTATATAGTTATGTCTTTCTCTTTATTTTAAAAAATATTGTTATTTAGAGTATGTAATTAAAAGGATATTCAGTGATAGGTATTTTCTAGTTTGTTTCTTTTCAACAAATTATTGAAATAAAATATAAAAATGGGGGATTCAGGCAATATCTATTTCTTGAAAGCTTTAGGATTAGTTCTTACTTATCTATCTGGCCAGACTTAGATATGCTTCTGTCCTTTTAAATAATACTTCTACTTTCCTAGCACTCCAGTAAAGGATATGATGACTTTTAAATTCCCCCAAAGGAAAACATTCTAGAGAAGAAAAAAATCTGCTGCTGGAGTGCTTGAGTTGGGAGACTGGGGAATATTGGAAATCTGAAAAAGCTTCTCAATGACTCGCTATGGAGATATTCCCATTTATACTTTTCAGCTAGATGTGAAAGAAAGAAAGAAAGAAAGAAAGAAAGAAAGAAAGAAAGAAAGAAAAGAAGGAAGGAAGGAAGGAAGGAAGGAAGGAAGGAAGGAAGGAAGGAGAAAGACCCTTTCTCACCTAGCCCCTAAAGCATTATTTTATACAAATCTCACTCACTGAATTGGTATTTATTGAAAACCTAACACTGTGAGTGGTAGACACCATTGTGTATTATAGTAAGGATGTGAAGAAACCTAAAAACATGTCTTGCCCTTGATTAACTCTTGGTCTAATCTACAGTAAAATATTATAATGAATGCTAATATTATAAGCAAGAATAGAGTGCTCTAGGCGGAAAGAGGAGCACAATTACTTGACTGTAGTGAATCAGGAGAAGGGTCATCAAGCAGACTGAGAACATGTTGCTATTAGAGTCACACAACTTCAGAACCAAAGGGGAATTTAGAGATTGTCAATCTAAAGATTTAAAAGATTAAAGTGTCCAGTACAAAGTTGAAACTTTTTATTAGTTTATTCGGCAAATGAATATTGAGTACCAACTATTTGCTTGGTATGGTTCCAGGCGCTGTTATTTACACTGTTTAAAAACACAACAAAAACAAGCTGATTGGATTAACGTGATATAAGGCTATCCTGAACTCCCCTCCTCTCTGGGACATGCCAAATGGATAAGGACACATAGATCAATTACCTATGAAAGAAATCCAGAAATTAGCTGAGTTACTCTTATACATCGGGCAAATGAGGAAATACTAGAAATGATACAGGCACACTTTCACCATAAATCTCGCCAAGGGCAGAGCCTCTAAGAGACTCACTTTAGTTTTGAGGACACATATAGCCTGAAAGTGAGGGGATGGAAAAAGATATTCCATGCAAATCGAAACCAAAAGAAGACGGGGGTAGCTATACTTACATCAGACAAAATAGCCTTTAAAACAAAGCCTGTAATAAGAAACAAAAGTCATTATATAATGAGAAAAGGGTCAATTCATCAAAAGGATATAAAGTTAAATATGTACACACCCAAGTTAAATATGTACATAGGAGCACCAAAATATATAAAGCAAATATTAACAGAATTTAAGGGAGAAATAGATAGCAGTACAATAATGATAGAGGACTTGAATATACCACTTTGAACAATGGATAAATCTATCAGGCAGAATATTAGTAAGGAAACATTGTCCCTAAACTACATATTAGGCTAGAGGGACTTAACTGCCATTTATAGAATATTCCATCCAACACTAGCAGAATATACATTATTCTCAAGTGCACATGGAACATCCTCCAGGATAGATCATATGTTAAGCCACAAAACAAGCCTTAATAAATTTAAGAAGATTGAAATCATATCAAGTGCCTCATCAAGCATGTCTCTTGACCACAATGATATGAAACTAGAAATCCGTTACAAGAAAAAACTTGGAAAATTTGCAAATAGGGGATTAAACAACATGCTCCTGAACAACCAATGGGTCAATGAACAAAACAAAAAAGAAATAAAAAAATATCTTGAGACCAAGGAAAATGGAAACACAACATACCAAAACTTATGGGATGTAGCCGAAGCAGTTTGAAGAGGGAAGTTTATAGAAATAAATGCCTATATCAAGAACAAAGAAAGATCTTAAATAAACAACCTAACTTTACACCTCAAGAACTAGAAAAAGAAGAAGAAACTAAGCCCAAAGTTATCAGAAAGAAGAGAATAACAAAGTTAAGAGTGGACATAATGGAGACTAAGAAGACAATAAAAAGATCAGTGAAACTAAGAGATAGATTTCTGCAAAGATACCCCAAATAGCGACTCTTGTATGTAGAATCTTAAAAGAAAAAAAAAAAAGTTGAGCTCATAGAAATAGTTGAAAAGTGGTTGCCTAGGGCTGAGGCGGGGGGTGGGAGGGAGCGGGGCAAGGCATAGGAAGAGATGGGTAAAAGTATAAAACCTTTCAGTTATGAGATGAATAAGTTCTGGTGATCTAATGTATCATATAGTAACCATAGTGCATAATGGAAATTTGCTAAGAGAGTAGAACTTAAATGTTCTCACAGACACACACACACACACACACACACACACACAAGTGAGGTGATGGATTTGTTAATTAACTTCTTGGAAAGAATCCTTTCAAATATACAACATATCAAGCCATCATGTAGTGCACTTAAAATATCTTACAACTTGCAATTATATCTCAATAAAGCTAAAAAAAAATAGACTCTTAAAAAGAACCCCAAAACAAAATAAAAAATTTCTTCCTTGATGGAGTTTACATTCTCATGGGGGTGAGAATCTCACAACCAAAACTATAGTACATCAGATGGTGATAAGTTAATAACTGGCATGAATCAGCCAATCAGGAAAAGGGCATAGAGATTATGAGAGGCATTATAATTTTAGTAGTTTGGCCAGATAAGACCACTGGGCAAGACCTGAAGGAACTGAGAGACAAACCATTGGAAGCATCCGGGTGTATTAGGGGAGAGCTGCAAAAGCCTCTCTAGCAAATAGAAGAGCCCAATATAAAGGCCATGGAATGAGATCATATCTGTAGCTCCTGAGAACATCATGGAGACCAATGTGTCCAGAACATCATGCATGATGAGAAAGCACAGGAAATGAATTTAGAGAAGGAATAGGGAGTTAAAACACATGGGATCTTATCAACAATTGTAAGTCTTTTGAATTCAGTTCTTAGTAAGACAGAAAATAAATCTTTGGGCAAGGGAAAGACAAAATATGACATGTATTTTAAAATGCTACCTCTGGCTTCTCTGTGGCTGTGGACAGTAAGAGAAGAAAAAAGATTCTCCTAGAAGGCTATTGTAGTGACCCAGGTGAGAGGGAATGGTCTAGGGAGGAAGCACTACTGGTGGACGGACTTGAATTCTAGATCTGTCTGTAAGGTAGACTCCCACTCCACAAGGCCTGCTTGGTGAATGAATGTGTGTATAAAAGAATGAGTGGTCCTAGATGATTTGCAGGGGTGGGGCCTAAAGAGCTAGAAAGATGGGGAAGACAAGATGAGGAAGCCAGTAGACAGAACACATCTGAGCTAATAGCAAGTTTGTTAACATACATAGTAATTATACACATTGCTATGTATGTTTGAAATGCCTCATCAATACTCAACTGAGGTGTCAAGTAGGCCATTTAGTATAAAAACACTGGGAAGGAGAAGAGATTGGGGGATTTAAATTCATTGTTTCTCAATAGAGAGATGCTGTTGAAAGCTCTAAGAATGATTGGGAACCAGAAAGGGAATGAGCACAGAGGGACACTGACTGAGAAATGAGCATCAGCTGGAGGTGGTTAGAAAGGAGAGGGCAACAAAGGGGGTGGAGAAGGAATAGCCACCAGGGAAACTTTATCCTGGAAGTGAGTGAAGAGTGTGTAATGAAGGGAAGAGCCATTAAAATTCTGCCCCTGCCACCAAAGGCTATGGAAGCCTGTTTTATTTAAGGACTAACTGTTTTATTTAGGGTCATGCAAATTATTGGCAACTTTAAAACAAAAATATCAAGGATGTGGTCATAGTAGGGAAATCACAAATGGAGAAAGTTTCAGAGAAAATGAGGAAAGAAAGTGAAAACAGCCAGTATAAGTCTCGTTTTGAAGAGTTTTGGTATCAAGAAAAACAGAAATGACATATTGGTGAGAAGGGGTTGTACTATATGCTGGCTAAAAGCTTTTAATTTTTTAAAGATGGGACAAATGATTGTTTCTATGCTGCCCTGAATATTCAGTGGGGAAGAATTACTGATGTAGGAAAGGGGATAGTGAATCTTGGTAGATCTTTGTTATGGTCATAACTTCCTCTCACTGGAATGTAAGGGTGTAATTGTTGAGTTTCTTGATTGAATCAATTTTGAGTCTCTACTGAATTTTGAATCTCTTAGCTGCTTCTTAATTAGTGGGATAAACAAAAGCAGTGGTTCTCAATCTTGTCTACCCAGTTGAGTCACCTGAGGACTTAAGAAATCAATGCGCAAGACCACCCCAGGGCAGATAAATGAGACCGATTCATCCGATAGTTTTCTAAAGCTCCCTCCGGTTTCAGATCTAAAGATTTTCTTGCCTTGAGAACTACAGGAGTGTAGCTAGAAAATAATTAATAATGAAGATAATAAAATGCACTAAGGCATAGACTTTTTTTTTTTTTTACCAAGTCTCAGACTAATAGAAGAAAAACTAAGACCACTACTTCACTGAAACATCTGCAGCATAGAAGATTCTGAATCATTTAATTTCAAAAGATAATCTAATATATACATTTTTGTTTTCATTATGGTTGATTTCAAGATGATATTAGCTGAATCCTGCAGATCAGAAGAGGGGATTTCTGAAGAAGTAACAGGCAAGTAAAAAGTCAAATCTTATGGATGAACTATTTTGCAGTAGGAAAATTGAAAGAGAACATCTTAGAATGGTTGAGAAGAAGGAGAAACAGATTCATATTATAAATCTCTTATGGAAAAGTATTTTATAACTAAACAGCTATGAAAATAAAATGGTATAATTGTTGAGGATTAGCTGCACTGTTTTGGGGAACTGATTTACAAAGTGTTTCTACCACATTTGGTCATTTACCCTTTTGAAAGAGTGGTAAAACCTAGACCCAAACCTAAAACTTGGGCTTCTAACTCTGAAGTCCATACTTTTTGCACAGTTGTTGAGTAATCTTATGAACTAAGTGCCAGTTAAATAAAAATTTATAAATTGGTAAATATAATTAAAAAGCCCTTGACTTCTCAGAGTTACTGAATGAAAGGGCTTGTTATTCTCTTTTTTTTTTTTTTTGAGTGGGGGAGGGAAAGAGGGGCAGAGACAGAGAGAAAAACTAAAGCAGACTATGTGCTGAGTGGGGACCCTAAAACAGGGATGGATCTCAGACCCTGAGATTATGACCTAAGCCCAAACCAAGAGTCAATTGGAAATCAAGAGTTGGATGCTCAACCAACTGAGCCACCCAGGCACCCCTTCATTGGCTCTTACTCTATGTTCTTGGAGAGAGTGTTTTGTCTCTGTTTTCTATTGTGCCTTGGTTTATGATACAGTACTGAGTTGCAAAATCAATTAACTGGGACTTAAACAGCATTTTTAAAAAGAAAATAGAGGAGAATATGTAGTATATAGCATACAGTAAGGGTAGGTGTGTTTTATAAAACATTTTCCCATTTTATATTTTCATATATATATATATAAATATATAAAGTTTATATATATAACTCTACATTATACACACACATACACGAGTACATATACTTGGTCATGATGTAAGATATATTTTTTACTGGTGGTCACAGTAAAAACTTGAAAGCCACTGGAGTAATGAATGTTAAGAACTTGATAAAATTGTGTGGAATTATTTTGAGTAGCATATTTTAAAAACTCAACCAAGTGCAGGCTATAAGCCAGGGTTTATGACTATTTTCCTTATGGTGATATTTGTTTTAAAATTTTTGTGGTAGCAGAATTTGGCCTTGTTAACATTTGCTATAATGTTCATTCATATTAAATATATTCAAGTTGGAATGGGCTCAGTTCATGGAACAATCTGGCCCTGAGAAAAGAGGTGAAATGAGGGGAGATTTTTTATATTCATACCTAAGAGCTCAGACAACTTTCTCCTTTGGGAGCTGCCCTCAATCTCCTTATGCCTATACTCTTATACACTCCACAAGATTTATTTTAAAGGCTATTTTCCTCGTGAAAAATCTCCTTACCAATAATTCATGTACCAATTTACTAACATTAAATGTTTAACATGAAAATGACAAGTATGGGCTTGTATTAATAAAATGATAGTGTTGTTTTCCACTCTTGTTTTAGAATTAAATGTTTCATTCTTTTCTTTACCTTCTTTCTCCAGTAACTACTGTGGGAATAAAAGTGAGAAGTATTATGTAAGTTCTTATTTTATATTTAAGAAATTCACCTCAGAGTTTTGTCTGAAGTGAAGTGGGTAAAAACTCTAGGTACCAAGCGATTATTTGATTATTTTTAAAGCTGACTTAGTGATTAATTAAGAAGTTCCTAAGAACTGTCTGGATGGCAGAAGAGAGTGTATAATTCCTACAAAGTAAGGTTTACAGTGTGGGATGAAATAATTTTATGAATAAACATTAGACCAATAATAAACATCAGAAGACTAATAAAAGACAATATTGGGTATAGATAGTTATACACATGTATCCTTCATTGGCCCTTGTCCACCATTCCCAGTTGCCCCAACCTTATAAATTCTTTAAACATGTGCTGGCAGTGAATAAATCTAGTCCATTATTAGACTGGTCATAGTAGGGAAATCACAAATGGAGAAAGTTTGGGGCACTCAAAGAATATTTTTTAGGAAGGTAGAATGCCTGTCATTTTGAGACTCAATAAACCTCAGCAGAAACCACACAGAAACACAGAATGAGAGAGTAGGAAGGGCCTCAGAGGTCCCATTTTAGGGATCTGGACACCATGACCAATAGCCCAGAAGTTTAGGGCCTGTCTACAGCCATCCATGTAAGAAGGATCCTCAAACCCAGACTTGGTGAATTCCCAAACACATCATTGCAAATCTCTGAGAGTAAATATATGCATTTCTCCTTGCTACTTTAACTTCCCTGTGATAAGAGAAGACAAAGAAAAAGAAAATGGGTCATTTTCACTTCATTGCAAGATGATGCTTATCGGGTTGTTGTATTTAAAATTGAACTTCCAGGGCACCTGGGTGGCTCAGTCAGTTAAGCGGCTGCCTTTGGCTCAGGTCATGATCCCAGGGTCCTGGGATCAGTCCCACATTGGGCTCCCTGCTCAGTGGAGAGCCTGCTTCTTCCTCTCCCTCTGCCTATCGCTCTACCTATTTGTACTCTCTCTCAATCTCTCTGTCAAATAAATAAATAAAATCTTAAAAATAAAATAGAACCCCTATTTTAATAAATCTCTAATCCTGAATCCTGATAACCTTGTATGCTTTTTTAAATTTGTGCAGAATTACATTATACCAATTAAATTTTAAACTGGTACAGTACGTATTTGTACTATATATTTGTACTATATATTTGCATCTCTTACTTATTTTTGGTTGCTGTGTTCTCACTCTGCCTTGATTTCAGAGAACTCAGATATATTTGTATGGTTCACCCAAAGTCCAATAATCTGTACTTTGAGTGAACCCATCCATCATAGGAGATGCCCTTTCAAAATTGTATTGACTTGCAACTATCTGTACCAAGCTTTGTAAATCATCGCTAATATTTTTAATAGGTTTTAATTTTTTATGAACTGTTTTTAGTGGCCATCTAGGATTTCAAATAACATAGAGAGAACAAATGAGTTATGATGTGATTCTCAGGGCTAACAACTAAAACAGACGCTTTCCAAGTTTCTGTCTATGGTATGATCTCAAGCCAGATCATAAGAGCCTGAATCTTTTCAAAATGTTTCTGAAATTAACTCAGATGATGGGCTGTACTTTTCCTACTGTATCACTCACCACGCTTTGCTGTACTGGCTTGATCATTGTTACTCTCCTGTGGGAGACTACAATCTAGGACCTCAGGCAGGCCCCCTTTTTACTGCTCTATCATTTGCATCTCTATCAAGCGCATGTCAGGTATAAAACAAATTTTGTTGAATTAGTGAGGACTACTTTGACATTGGGACATAATGTGATTTGAGTGGTCTCATATTTATTAATTGAAAATAATAATAATATTTTAGGGGCTCCTGGGTGGCTCGGTTGGTTGAACATCCAACTCTTGGTATCAGCTCAGGTCATGATCTCAGGGTGGTGAGACTGAACCCCACATCAGGGTCCGTGCTCAGCGGGGAGTCTGCTTGAGGATTCTCTCTCTCCTTCTGCTTCTGCCCCTCCCACCCGTCTCTCTAAAATAAATAACTAAATCTTAAGATAAAGAAAATAATAATACTCTGTGTGCATTTTTTCAGACTTATTTCTTGAATCATCTAAAAGTGTCTGAAGCTATCTAGAGTCTCCAAAGGACAGCACTAGCTAGCTCCGCTGTAAGGTAGATTGCTTGACAGAAAGCCTGCCGATGTAAGTTTCTAGGACCCTTTATGATACCAGGTGGCACATGTACCTCAGATTATATGAAAAATCTATTCTATATATTCTATTTAAATTTATTTGTCTAAAAAAATGTGCTCATTACTACTGAATGTTAAGATTAATACCAGTACTGCATGTAATTTGCAAAAAAGTATGATAATTGGGGGAGTACGGCATTTTTTGTGACAAATACAAGTATGCAATCTTAAAAAAATTGAATGTTACTGTATAAGACCACCATTGATATATATATATATATATAGAGAGAGAGAGAGAGAGAGAGAGAGAATACCAAGGGAATGTGAAATACTAAACGGTGATGCATGAACACATTTCCTCTTCATTGACGTAATGCCGACAGTGCATTTTAAATCTGCCTTTTGCAATGAGCACTGGGCATTATACACACACAATGAGTCAGGGAACACTATATCAAAAACTAATGAAGTACCATATAGTGACTAATATAATAATGAAAAAAATAAATGAAAATTCTAGAAACTCTACGAAATGACAGATACAGACAGGAACAGAGTAGAATGGAGGAATCTACTTTACAGGTGATGTGGAAAGCCAATGAAAAGTGAAATTTACCAATTTTTGAGGAAATTCCCTTAAATTGGTAGTGACAAGAGCTTGACCAGATTGTTAGTGGGACAACTTATTGGAAAATTGCTAAATGGAACCAGAAAGGCTAGATGGAGTATGGAGATGAGTGGTATGAGTAGCAACAATGGAAGCTAGAAGACTGGAGACTATCATCTCCAAGGAGTCAGGGAAAATAATTGTTTCTCTGGAATTGATTACTACTGAAATTTTAAGAAGAACAGACTAGAGATTTTTGCAAATAACAATGGAGAATATTTCACATCAACAGATCTGCACTAAATATGAAGTGATTTCAAAGGAAAGTCCAACATGCAAGAGGAATAGCAATTAAATAAAATAGAAAATGCCTGTGTAACTATTAGCCAACATTTACCATATGAAATAATCACATTTTATCATTGATGGGGTAAAAATAAGAGAAATTAGTGTGGAACCAACAAGAGACTTCAAGCTGAGATATGACTAGTTAGCATTAAAGCACTCTGGGTACCTTTACTCAGGAACAGTATAAAAAGATTACTTAACTTTAGTATTTAAGTGAAATATATGTGTTAAATTGTCTAAGAAAACAGCTAATAGAATAGAAACGTTTAAATAGTACAATGTGGAGGGAAAAAACTCGGATTTTAAATGAAGTGATTTAACTATTAAACATGCAAAATTATAATACAGACAGCAGAGGGCAGGGTATCCTTGGTACTGTGTTGATGATTTCTTGAAATTGTAAAGCATGTCTAATGTTATCCCTGAAACCGTATGTTTCTTGTGTTGAGCTGGATTTTAGAGATATTAGGTTTAAAAAAATACTGATGACACGATTTACTTTTATTTATTTATTTATTTATTTGACAGAGAGAGAGAGAGAGAGGCAGGCAGAAAGAGAGAGGGGAAAGCAGGCTCCCTACTGAGCAGAGAGTCAGATGCGGGGCTCGATCCCAGGACCCTGAGATCATGACCTGAGCCGAAGGCAGAGGCTTTAACCCACTGAGCCACCCAGGCGCCCTGACATGATTTACTTTTTATTAAAAACAGAAATCTTGATATGACCTGCATAATATTAGGGCATATCTTCTAGGCAATGTACATATTATTAATAATATTATTATAAATGTACATATTAGTTTTTAGATTAAGGAAATCTATTGAATTTCGCTAATACATTTTGAGAGATATTTCTCTTTACCTTGAAAATTATTTTGAAGTTTCTTGACTAAAAAAGAGAAAAAAGAAAAAAGTGTTTGTAGAAAAGGTTGGTGAGAGCCTCATTTTCCCAGGTTAAAGATAACCCCATAATAATGGCCAACATTATTTCTGGATGTGATTCTCTGGTTATATGTTTTCCTATCCTGTAAATAACTTAAATATTCTTTAGGATTCTGAATTCCTTACATTTTGTGGTTTAGTGCAGACAAAAATTAGTCTTATATCCAGTTTTAATTGTGTTAACGTATAGGAACGTATAGGAAATATTGAAATGTTTCTTTTTAAAGAAATGAGATGTCTTATGCTGCTTCCGTCTTTATATTAATTATTACAATTAAACTGTCAAGGTACAACATATAACTGGACTTTGGTGTTCTCTAATTAGTCACTTAGGATATAGCCTTGTTTATCCTGTGTGAGCAGGTGACCTAAAATACAACTAGCAGGAACAAAACTTTAGTGTTCACTCATTCTCCATAGTCTCATGGGTTGGTCTAGTGCCATTCCTTGTTGTCTTTACTCTGGACTTCTGCTGATGGAGCCCTTATCTGAAATATTCTAATCTTCTAACACAGGAGTAAAGAGAAACTGGCAAACTATAGTGCCTCTTAAATTTCTACTTGCAAGTGACACACATTGCTTCTCACTTTTCACAAGTCATCAGACGAAGGTTGACATCAGTGAAGTGGGGGAGTATAATCTTTCCCAAGAGCTGGGCTGCAAATATTTAGAAAAAAATAACACAATCTGTTACAGCATCCTTATGATATTAGAAATCCAGCTAAAATTTTAGCACATCATTTTGTGTAAACTACTTAAAACAAATAACTTATGTTCTTCTAAATGTTCTTGTGATAGAGTCTTTATTTAGTCTTGGAGAAAACCTTTAGGAATCTAGTAAGTGGAATATTTAGAAATGGTGATCATTGATGGTAAGGAAAAAATTTTAAAGGTCCCGAAAAATGAAACAATAATAGGATTATAGGTTGACTTTTGCTTTTTTGTAGTGATGGGTTGGCAAAGATTCAGAGCTTTGGGTGTCTTCTTTACTATGTTTCTGGTAAGAGAAATGATAGGTCTGTGAAAGATAAAAGGAAAAAACACAAATATATTTTTCTTTGTAAAAATAAATTGTAAGTCTTAGAAGGCTACCTTAAAGAAGATAATGTTTTAAATCAACAAGGTAACTTCTTGAATTTTTTCATATAAATTTCACAATAGCCCTGATCACTTAGCAGGTGATTAATAATGCCATTTTCCCCATAAAGGTTCAGATTTAGGGAGAACAGCTCAAGGTCGTTTGACTGAGCCCTAATAACATTAAGACTGAGAGTTTAAATTTCTGATTTCTTTTTCCTGTCTATAGATCATGTAACTTCTCAATTATTTTAGCAGTCTTAGGTAATCTTGATTCATTCTGTGCTCATGGATGTAGCTTTCAAATAAAATTTGCTACAGACCTTACTATTAAAAAATAAAATAACTAGCACTGCTTGTTGAATATTTTTCAGTGCTACTTCATAAACCCAGCAAAATGAAATATTATTAAAATATCTTTTCCTCACAACTTTGAATTTTGAGCAATTTAAAATGAATACAGCTGTATTTCCCAATATTATTATACTTATGAGATAAATTCACTCAGTGAATTTGAGAAATTGAGAAAAAAGTATTGTGGTCATAGAACTTGTTAAACTAAATATTTTGAAATTAAAAATGGGCCCCAAATATTCTCCTTCTTTCCTCCTCCATTTTAGAAGGCCGAGTATTGCGATTTGAGGTCTGCACATCTATCCCGACAAAATATGGCTAAATCTCATTTGTTAGGAAAGGTATCTCCCTTGTATTTATGCTTTCTGGGAATCCAACTCGTTTCGTCCACGAAATAATAGTAAGTGGAAATTCACGTTAAGGGGCCAGTTTCCTTCAAACAGGACTGTTAGACAGCCAAAAGAATACTTGAGAATAAGTGAACCCGGACTATGGAAGGAGAACCACATTGATTTTATTTCCTCTATTGTGCGACAGTTTAATTATTACAGGCATAGACTTAGTTTGAGTCTTGCTCTACAACTCTCTTGGCCGAGGGTTGGCAAACCACAGCCAGTGAACCCGCCACCTGTTTGAGTAACACGGCCGAGTTCCCGGGTTTGAGAACTGTCTGCGTGCTTTCACACTCTGCAGCAGAGTCGAAGAGCTGTGCCCGAGACCTTATGTCAACAAATCCAGTAATTACTCTCTAGCCCTTTAAGAAGTTAGTCGACCCCAGTTCTAGATGCATGATCTTGGCCAAGCTACCTAAATGTCTGGGCCTCACTTTTCTAATTATAAAATGTGAATAATCGTCTTTACCAAGTTGAGTTTATATGGGGATTAAATGAGTCACTCTGTATAAAAACTTGCCATAGTGTTAGGATGGAGACAAAGTGCATTACAAAGACTGATAAAACCATAATTATATCCAGAAAATATAAAAATAACCTCTCTTTCCACGAAGGAAAGAATGGGTAAAAACTCATGTAAGAGAATAAATCTCTGGTTGTTTGAAGGATCTGGATTCTTTTTGCGTTGTTTCATTTCTGCTCAGTCTCTTTTCTGTGTCCCATGTAATTCTAGCCTCCTGCAAGTCTGTTTCGGACTGTCACTTCTTGCAGCCGGCCCTTCTTTATTATTTGTGGAAAAATCTGCACGTCTACATCTGGAATTGCTCAAAGGTCACTGTAAGTATTGAGTCCTTATTAATGATTTGTTCCCTTCCAAAAGGCTTTCCAAAATGCCTGCAGCCAGGGTGAGCGTTAGCTCTGAGAGCTACTTTCCTCTCTGTTTTCAGGGACTCACGGTTGTGCTCTTACTTGTCTTCTCAGGGGCGAAGAGAAAGGTTTTCTTCTGTTTGCTATTAGGCATGAAGACATTTCATGAATTAAAACAAGTCCTTTGTTGGGAAAAAGTAGTCCAGTCTGATATGTTTAAATACTCCCGATTGGGCACATTAGGGGTTTTCTGTTTTATAATTGTAGGTCTAATATCAGACAAACTACAAAATATGTGAAAATATATTTCTTCAGCTTTGTGATTTCCAATATTTCCTTAAACTACTGCTTCTCAGATTATAACTAAAATATGTACAAATTCTAGGAAATTTAGCAAATATAGAAAACCATAAGGAAGAATTTAAAAATTTGCTCTAATCCTTTCCCTAAGTTGTGAAACTTCTTGATACACATTTATATTATATATTTTTATTCCTCTCCACACACATCTAATTTATATACTGATATATTCTATCAATGGTATGCTTTATTATATCTTGTGTCTTGTTTTACTTGATAAAATCCTGTGTATATCCTGCCATGTCATTAATTTTTGAAACACGATATTTTAGTCTGTGGAAATCCCATAATTTATTTAAACATACTCATATTGGAAACTTTGGGGCAGAATAAACTGTTACAACTCTTCTAGAGGGTAATTTATTAATATAATGCAAAATATTAAATTTAGATACTCTTCAACATAGAAAATTGCATTTCTGTGAATTTACCCTCAGGGAAGTAATAGGGCAAACTCATTCAAATATGTGTACTGAAATGTTCATGTTACAGTGGAAAATAGTGAAAATAATTTTGCAGCCTCAATGTCCATCAGCAGAAGATGACATAAATAATTGATGGCATATACTCCAGTGGAATGCAATGTGGTTAAAAGAGAAAGAGCTCATTTTTACTTATGTACATTATAATTGTTTGAATTTTTAAGGGAAATAGACTAAATTAAAGAATAGTTTGCTTAGTAGATCTTAGTTTGGTAAATATACACATAGACACGAATATAAAAACCTGGGAGCATATCCTTCACAATATCAACAGTAGTTGTCTCTAAGTACTGGCACCATGGGTAACTGTTTCTTTTAAGTTCTTTCTCTGTGACATTTGATCATGATCCATGTTCAAAACCCTTTTTTGTGAACAGGGAAGAAAGAAATATAATTTCAAAAAGGAAAAATAATATTAGCTATGGTACTCTTTGCAAATCTGTGTCAATCTTTCACAATAGCTGAAAATGTATCAGATTTGAATTTTACTTCTTAGGGGAATCTTCATTTTTTTAGTACCCACAAAACTTTGTAATTTATTCTACATACAGTTCAAAGGTACAAGGAAAATATTTTTAAGCAAAAATTGTTGAACTTACAGACCGATGGGGATATTAGGACTCTTCAGATGGGATGGGCAATCCTATGGCTACAAGCACATGCTTCTTCCTTTTGCTTAATATGATTTCTCTAGAAGTTTCTCAGTCTATGGGATGAAGGAAGGTGATAAAGGGGAGACTAAGTAGGAGACTTCATATTTCCATTGTAAGAACTCCTAGTACCAGGAGAGAGGTTGTATGACTTTTCCCACTTCTTAGCTATTTTTGTTCTCCAGGTAAATAATTGGGCTAGGAAAGTGCATATATATTACTAAATATACCATTATTATGGCCCCAAAAGTATTGTCTCACTCCTGATTCATCTCTAAATAGCTTTTGGACTAATTCAAGCTCTAAAATTCAAACTAAATCCCATGCATTCTTGGTAAGAATTCCAAATTCTAATTCTATGTTTTTGGACATATGTGCGTATCCATATATGTGTGTGTATATGTGTGTGTGTATAAAATATATGTCTGTGTCTATACATACACACACATATATATGTATTTGATCTTCAGAAATGTTGTGAAACTTATGTCAATATACTCTCTCTTCTTCTAGTCACATATCATGTTATTTCATAATATTTTAGGGAAATATTTTAGGGAAATAGTCATAATATTTTAGGGAAAAATAGATTTCATTGTTTTCCTTTGCATTCCTTTTATTACTAGTATGGTTGAATATTGTTTCCCTTTGACCAGTTTACATTACAATTTTGTTACAATTCTTGGCACTTTCCTCTATTAGAGCAGGAGTTGGCAAAGTATAGGCTGCAGTCCAATTCAGCCCCGATCTGTTTTTGTAAATAAATTTCATTGAGACACAACCAGACCCATCATTTATATATCATATCACCTGTATTTTTTTCTTGCTACAGCAGCAGGGGTGAGTAGCTATGACAGGGATTGTATGGCCATCAAAACCTAAAATATTTACTCTCTGATTTTCTCTTGGAAGAGTTTAAGGGCCGCTCCTCATATTTTAGAGGTCTAGTTTTTAAGACCAGCTTTTATCAATTTGAATGAACGCTTTATTTGGCAAGGATTTTAATTCTTATTTGAAATAGTTCTGGCAAATATTTTATTTCAAGTGATTTTCCTGCCTGATCAGGCCCTGGAGATTGCCTCTTCTGAGAGATTCCTATTTCTTCCTTCTCTCAAACCCCCTGAGCCTGGGGTGCTGAATGACACATGCAGTGTTCATTAACTTAGAAGGGCTGTTCTCGTCCTTTTTACGATGATTGTGGGTGGGCCAATTTTTTATCTGGCTTGTCGCTTTCTCACCAAAATGTTCATAGCCCTTATTCTTGACCTAGATGTTAAGAAATATCCATTTCTGAGAATCATTTAGGACCCTTCTATTTGTACCAAACCCTGATACCCTAACTATGATAAAGTTTGATGCTGGAAAGCATTGTTTTATATGGAATCCTGGTTTTATTAAAAATAATTCCTTTGGGCATCTGGGTGGCACAGTTGGTTAAGTGGCCGACTCTTGGTTTTGGCTCAGGTCCTGATCTCAGTGTCATGAGATGGAACCCCAGGTCAGGCTCCATGCTCAGTGAGGAGTCTGCTTGGGAGTCTCTCTCTCCCCTTCCCCCTGCCCCTCCCTGTGCTCTCTTTTTTCTCTCTCTCAAATAAATAAATAAATAAATAAATAAATCTTTAAAAAATCCCTTATGTTTAATAACACTCTAAATCTTTCCTGACTATTTTTATATCGTTTCACTCTTTCCTTTCTCCTTTTCATTCATTTTTTTCATCCATTTTTTGGGCTCTACTTATTATTTCCTGCTAGTGACTGCTTTTATTCAATCTGTGTTCCAGGTTGTAGCATTAGTTCTGATGGAGTCTTTTTTTTTTTTTTAATTAAGAGCCATTTAGATTGTTACATAGTTTTTAAAAATACCTATTAGTCCCTAGGTATTTTTATACCTGAGGAAAATGATCAAACTTGTGCTTCCCAATTATATATAGGATATGATCCAATATTTTGACAAATATTTCTCCATCGTGGTGATCAAATAATGTTACTGTGGTTTCTCTGTGTTTCCATATTTATCTGACCATTAAACATACAAAGAGAGAAATAACTAGACCCCACGACATTCCATTTTCTGCTCCTTCCCTTCCACCTGCATATAAATTTCTATCTACCTTGTCTTTAGAGCAGGGTCATGTGTCTAACTGTGGACTGTGCCTATGAGAGGAAGTGACATGTGTCACTTCAAGTCTGAGGTATTAAGCCTGATTTTGAGTTGCTCTTGACCTGACAACGTAGGGAGCCACAGGCTGAGATGGAAGAGCTATAGATGGTGGGGCCACCCATAGCCTGGTTCCCTGAGGGGCTGCGTGGAGGAGAGTTTCCTCATAACTTGTACATTTACCTGAATGAGAAATTGACCTGTGTTATGATAAGCCACTCAGAGTCTGTAGTTAATTTTTTATGATTATATAACCTCAACCCTTCTCATCAGCATGGAAATTAGTATTAGATATGGGATCTCTACTATAATTAAGTACTTGGTGTGCACTTGAAAGGCTGTGGACAGACAGTGAGAAAAATGATCCTGGAGGAGACAAAGAAGAAAATGCATTTCAGAGAGTGGGAAAACATTTGGTGAAACCACTGTATGTCAGAACTTGGAAGGCAGAGCATATGCTTAGGTAAATTTAACTCTTGAGTGAGAGGTAAACACAGAACCAAAGTAGTGTCTGCTAACTGCCGTTGACTGTGCTTGGCAAGGTATTACAAAAGTAAAGGTCAATTCAGGAAAGAACTGGCTGATTCGCAAGCAGGACTGAGAAGAAATAAAGGAGATCTGGAAATATGGATCTCAACAGTATTGGAAAAGCCAACTTCTTCTAGACCCAAACAGAACCCAAAGAAAGTTTCCATTCAACAAAACCTTTCAGCTGAGTACAGTACTTAAGGCAGAGAAAGTTTTAAAAGTGAGGTCTTCCTATCTGTTAGTACAGATGAGCTTTATGTAGCCACTATCAAATTGGTAGGAAAAGATAGGGGGTTGAGAAAACAAAGCACAACTGGAGATTTTATTTATTTTATTTATCTTATTTATTTTTTTAAAGATTTTATTTATTTATTCATGAGGGACAGAGAGAGGCAAAAGCAGAAGGAGAAGCAGGCTCCCTGCAGATCAGGGAGCCTAATGTGGGGCTTGATCCCAGGGATCATGACCTGAGCTGAGGGCAGACGCTTAACTGACTGAGCCACCCAGATGCCCTGACAACTAGGTGTTTTAAAGTGTGGGTGTGGTTCCTGCACATGGAACTGACTGGAAACAAATGGAGAAGAAGCCTCTTAAGTATTTGAAAGAAATGTGCTGCCAAAGAAACCACCCGCCTGGACTAATGACACCTTTGTACCAAGCTCACACAACCTCCTGTGAGCAAAGAGGCCAAGGAAGCTGAGCAGTCCTGAAGACACTCAGTTTCACATCCAGTCAAGGAAGGGAATGGAACTACAAAAGAACTTGTGGTAGAGTGGTGACTGAAGTCACACACCAGTAAGGAGCCTTCACTGTGTGCTCAGCAGGACCTCAGGATTTATATGAGCTGCTAATTATGTCCCATTTGTCTTCTTTCTAAATGTGAGTGTATTACTGCAATTATGCTGACCCTGTCACACCTTTGTGGATTGACTGTGTCGTTGTGTATGTGCATGTGTGTATGCATGTGGAGGAGTGGGTAATTTAAATGCATAGGTCTCCAAAGCCAGGAGAAGCCACATAGGAGCTAGAACTTTGTTTAGATGGGCTGGACTGGATGAGCTTCAGGCTGTCTCCTTGGGGAGCTGCTGAACCTGTGTTATGTGTGGGAAGAAGAGGGAACGGAATATTTAGTGAATAGAAGGTGATAGAGATTATGAGTCTTTACCATAATTGATTATTTTCCCTGTGCTTGATAATTTCCCAGCATCCCTTGGAGGTGATGCCAATGAGCTGGGAACAGAAAGGTTGTGCTTTTCTTAAAAGTGGCTAAGTTCTCTCAGCTCTTTCTTCCCTTGGTCTAGCAAATGCTAAGCATTGGGTAAGATCAGTCTACCCAGATCAGACTTACACTGTGTGCAAGAAGAGAACTTTGTGCTAAGCCATTTTTTTTTAAATAAATTTTACAAAGATTCTCTAGTTGGAAAACTTACCTGGGGTTGTTTCCACTAAACGCTGGTGTAGATCACTTAAATAAGAAAGTAAAATGTGCCCAGAACAACAATAACAAAAAAATTGTCTAATATTGGTTCGAGCTAGGAGAAAGCTAAAAGTTCTCATGCCACAAATTCTGCGTCCCTTCAACTGTATTTCATAGCCCTGACAATTGTTCCCAAATCACAGGGAGGTCAATTATTTGATTCTAAGGACATCCAATTTCTTTTAACATTTTAGCCACCCTAGAAGACTAATTAATACTGTATGTCTTTTCTTTTTAGTACAGGGTATTGGTTTCCATCTATAATTATGGACAGGTAGAAAGCTACCTAGCACGTGATTTAATTAGGCTGTTCTCATTTTCTAAGTTAATTTATTTTTACCGAAGGACACCAGAGTAATTTGTTAAATATTTTATAAGAATCTGAACGAGCAGCCATGTTTACATTAGGGAAATAAAGCATTCGCTTATTAAAAAGGTTCAAAGGACGTAAATCTGCTATTAACACCCACAGAAATTGTGTGCAGGTTTAATGTGTGATGAGTCGAGAACTTGGTGCGTGTGACTGCACCAGAATGTTTATTTTTCTGCTTAATTAATGGTGCAACGTTTTAATGAAGAATGGCGCTACCTACAAAAGGAAACGAGAAGGCTAAGAGTGGATGGTGTGCGTGAAGGGGAACTTGGGAAACCAAAGCAGTTTTCCAAGAGCAATGAGAAACAAATTCGACTGGTAAAATTCAACTTAAATGGGCTTCTTAGGAAAGGCACAGACATATCACTTTGGTTTACATAAATTATCATTTCTCACTGTTATATATAACAATGTAGAGATGGTCAAATTTCTATATTTGTGAGTTAAAATGTGCACATGAAATTGCCTGAATAAGAATTTCCCCAGGGTTTTTAAGTTTCATTTGCTACTGTGGAGCTTTCTTTTCTTGCTTAATCTCAGCTCTTACTTTAGAGTCCATCTTTCATCTCTCTCTCAAGCAGACTCAGATCTATTCAACCTACCCACAAATATATGGCAGATGGAAGTAAATAAACCACTAGAAAATCCACTTGGCGTGAGTACCGCAGTTTGCGTCTTAGAGGACTGGAAGTGAGTTTGACTTTGAAGTCAATGAAGCAATGTATGACACTTAGAGAAAATCTTTTTTTTTTTTTTCCCTCTGCCTATCGAGCCAGAGCTTCCTGGCCTTCAAGCTCCATGCGATAGTGAGTTCATGGGTGCTGCATTTCCAAGGTTGATATTTCTAAGCAAAGACTGTTTACTACAATTGGGTGATATGGTTCTCTTCTGGTCAGAGAGGCTCTCTAAAGTGTACTTCACATGGGAAAAGGAAATGAGTATTATTCGTTTTTAGGAGTAGGTTTGTATTGCTGTTTTGCAATCTGAATTTATAAATGGCTTTCAAAACCCAATCCATGCTAATAGTGATGAGAGTAACAGACCAAACACAGTATTTTTTTTATTCCATGAGTTACATTAATTGCACGTCATTGGTGTGTATTTCCTAGTGAGGTAGAATGGGATCCCACAAATTCCCAACGTAATAATATTACATTAAGGAAAACTCTTTGTTGAAATGATTTAAATGAATTTCTTTTTTGTAATAAATAAGGCTTAGTGATCCCCAGTCCTTAAGTTATGGAAAACAAAAACAAAATCATATTGGAATTTGGGACAAATAGTCCACCAAAACTTTTTACTCTAAATCTTAAAATTAAAATAATATTTCAAAAATGATAAGGATAATTAGTGAATCTACTAAAGAAATGTTCCACTGAGTTAACTTTAGATTAGTGACAAATAGTTAAAGGTTTAAGTAGTCTGATGCCTAGAGGAGTAAATTTTTAAGATACTAGTAGTAGCCTTTCTTAGATTCATCACTTGAGCATTTTTAGGCAAATAATTTCCCTGCATTTGTGCAAATTTAATGAGGAACATCTCTGTATTTTTTAGAAAACTTGAGATAGTTTCACTTTGAGGGCTGTTTTATCCAAGCTCCAAAACCAAATCGTGCCTGTTAACCGATCAATTTGAATATTGTGTGGATGAATACAAATGAAAGCTTTTCTCTCAACCAAATCTTTCTGTTTAACAAAAAATAAACAAAAGTAGCTGCTTATTTTTATTTAGAAACACTATCAAAATTAAAACAAGAGAACTAAATGCCAGCTATGCCTTGCACTGTAAGCAATTTCTAGAGCAATTTATGGAAAAAAGAACTGGTTAGTAGATTACTTGAAAGCTTCAAAATGTATTCCTTATGAATTTTTATGTATTTACATGAATGAGAAGTGTTAAAATGGAAATAACCTTTTTTTAAAGATTTTATTTATTTATTTTTTTGACAGAGAGATTGATCACAAGTAGGCAGAGAAAGAGGGGGAAACAGGCTCTTTGCTGAACGGAGAGCCAGATGTGGGGCTCAATCCCAGGACCCTGAGGTCATAACCTGAGCGGAAGGCAGAGGCTTTAACCCACTGAGCCACCCGGGTGCCCCTGGAAATAACCTTTTTAAAAGTTTTGGGTTTTTTTTGTTTTTTTTTGTTTTTTTTTTACCTTAAGACTCTACAACTGTGGGGCTCCTGGGTGGCTCAGTCAGTTAAGCGTCTGCCTTCCAGGCAGGCCATGATTCCGGGATCCTGGAATGAGCCAGGCATTGGGTTCCCCGCTCAATCGGGAGTCTGCTTCACTCTTTCCCTCTGCTCAGCCCCCAGCTTGTGCACTTTCCCTCTCTCTCAAATAAATAAATAAAATATTCTAAAAAAATAACAAGAAACAGACAAAACCTCTATCCCAGTAATTTACTTAACTCCCCTGCAGTCTGTCCTTCCTGCCCTTAGATAATGATGTGAGCTCATTGTTCATGCTGTTGGAACATTTTAAAAAATATATTTTAGATTGCTTTAGGAACTCAATTTAGAAGAACTTCTTCATATGCTCAAAATCAAGTACAGGACTCTGGTATATCTTTAAGAGACAGTGGGATTTTCATAAAAATAACCTATGAATCAGTAAATAATAAATGGGAGGAAAACATTCGAGGCATTTCTATTACTTAAGAAAGAGAAGTTCATATTGTCACGTGTCACCAAAGGCCATTAAAGATATTTAGGCTGAACACTGAAGAAATATTTTTCATTATGAAATAGACCATGAGCAGAGTAGTCTTTCCCTTTTGTGATAGGGATATCAGTAGAGACAGTGGAAGTATTTAGGGTAATAACATCAATTGAGCACTTGCTCTAGACTCAGCACTATGCTAAATGTTTTACAAGAATTCACATTTAATTCAGTCCTTCTACAAATCTGGAAATTTGTTTTATCCTCAAGTTATGCATAAGGAACTGAGGTTTAGAGTTTACTTGTCTGAGATCACAATGCTGGTAAGTTATGCAACGAAGACCAGAGCAGCCAAGCCAGTGAAAGTTATTAAATTCTCTGAGTCTTAGATTTTTTCCTATGTAGAATGAAGATAATAAGGCTCATCTCTTATGAGGTTCATAGTAGAAAATAAGGTAACAAGGTGCGTCTGAGTGGGTTAAGCCTCTGCCTTTGGCTCTGGTCATGATCTCAGGATCCTGGGATGGAGCCCCACATGGGACTTCCTGCTCAGCGGGGAGTCTGCTTCGTCCTCTCCCTCCATCACTCCCCCTGCTCGTTCTCGATCTCTCTCATTCTCAAATAAATAAAATCTTTAAAAAATTGTTAAAAAAAATAAAATGAGGTAACACATATTAAAACATATTCAGTGAATGTTTAAGGAACATTATTAATCCTCCTTAATCAACTGTGCACATATGGCTAAGACTTTGTCATGCACAACACTAAAAGTGATCTAGAAATACACTTATTAGAGGCAAAAGAGTCTCATGATATATTTGTTGACAAGTGTAAAATGCTGCTTATGGAACTATATGATTCTCTTTCTATAACACGTGTGTGCACACATATTATAAAACTGTGTGTAAATAAAAGGATGAATAATGGTTATATCTGGGTAGAGGATAGTAGGCTATCTTTATTTCCCCATGCTTTGCTTTATTCCTGTGAATTATTTTGTAGAAAGCATATTTTTTATATTTGAGAAACAATAACCCTATTTTAAGAAGCGAATGACATCATCAATGCCTGGATTTTGGACATAGGACCTCAGCAGCAGGTTTTTAAAACCAGTTCTTAGAAGAGTTGTTAGGGATTTTGAAACTATTACAAACAAATGCTTTTCAGCGAGTGGCCTCTTTTTTTCTTGCTTTTGTAATTAGCTAAACATAGGAGCCTTTTAGTTGTTTCTTAGCTTGCTTCTATTCCACTCTTCATGCTTACATGGGGTCAGAGATATGGAACTTTGAATCACTGAGATAGGGGATTTATTAAGGTGGTTTAGTGATGGGGAAAGCCACAGGATCTGTTTGAAAATTTCTCCGTTGGATAAAATGATAGAACCCCAACGTGCTTCAGTCTGATTTTTTAAGATATGAGTACACATTAATATTAAATGGACAGATTTATTTCTGACTATTTTGGAGAAATATCAACAATGGAACACTTGGTTCTAATCAGGTTGGCTGTCAGCCCACTGTAGGAGGAGTTGTTTTATAAAAAGTAAAAAAAAACCCACTTCTATGTCCCATCTGTGGAGAGAGTGGAGCTTTGACAGCTGTTTGTCATAGTGGATGGAATAAGATACAGAAAGACTCAAGAAGAGAAGCAATAAATATGAGAAAGAGTGCATATGATATATATGAGTGAATGTGATTCCAGAGATCAAAAGTGAGATCAAAATATGGGATTTCAGGAAAACTAGCCTCTTGGGTGTAGCTGTATTAAAATTTTTAAGCATTCATTTATAATTTGTAGAAGTTGTAAGTAATCACAAATATGTCTCCAGTGGCAAAGATATGGGTAAAATTGAACACAATTGCCCCGTCCCTTGTCCTTAAAGAGAATTTCTTTCCTGGCTTGTTATTGCCTATTATGATCTTTGCAGTTGAGCATTCCAAGATGAAGTGAAAACTGAACACAGGGTAACAGTGAATGTGGCTTGGAAGAATTTTGCAACAACGGTAGTTAACGTCTGCTTAATTCCATTTTTGTTGTCGAAGACTATTGTTACGGTTTTTATAAAACTTATTTTTCTCATGGAGGAACTGTCTATATGAAGAATAAAAAAAACCTTCGTTTTGGTTATTAGACCTGTGGGATCCCATACTGGAGACCACCAGGTCTCTTTTATTATGTGAAATAAGTGGGATTTAGCCAACAGTAGGGTCTGTGATTATTCAGCTCCTCCAAAAGTAACTCCTGACTTTGATTTTGCAAAACACATTAATATTAATTTTGTTGCTTGAACATTTGCTTTTCATATAACAGAATCCACATGCTTGGTTAAGGCCAACATATGCTGTTTATTATGCAGGTTTATCTGTTCCTGATGATATAGCACATAAATCAAATCTAAATTGAACCAACACCACTTCTCCCCTGTGCCATGATATTTGGGGATGAGATTGTTTGATAAGGAATCATGGGGGAGAATAAATTACTTTTGCTTATTGAATGTGACACAATGTATTTAGAATCCTTTGTGAGATATTCTGATCGCACTTAATAGCAACCCCATTACGATCAGGAACTTTAAATATTTCCCTCATAAGTCTTCTTGTTTAAAGGGTTATTAAGCTTTGCTTTTGAAATCTTTCTAGTAGTTGCATATAAGCTCACAAGCAACATGGAATTTAAAAAACATTAAATTGGCTTAGTGAAACTAAGGTTATTTATTTATTTATTTTTACTTGTTTGGTTGGTTTTAAAATCTGGGATGGAGGAAACAGCATTTTATTAATGCTGTTTAAAAAGGCTTGGGGGCCATTTTTACTCTTTTTGTCTTTAATGGAGTAAAATGTAGGTTACAACAACATTCAGAGAGACGTTGGGGTGTTTGTTATGTGAAAATGGTCTATTAATTCCAGGACCGAAGGAATATGGGGAGACATCTTTGTTAGTGGTTTCTTAAATTGTCTTTATAACCAAACCACTTATTTTTATATTTAGCTGTACTGAAATGAAATTTTGTGACAATTTCTCATGTTTCCACATCCTTTTTGCAATGTGGAACTATTTATCGACTTCGTGAATGCAATATACTCTTCATTGGAGATCACAGGCCTGATCTCAAGACTCTCAAATGCCCATCTGAGAGACATACTGGTCAACCAGCTTGCCAGACAGACGAGCATATTTAAGGCTTAGTTCAAATATTACCTTCTGCAAGCAGCTTTGCTCTCTTCTTTTTGCTTTTGCTTAGAGCAGCTTTGCTCTATTCATTTGTTCTTCAAATGTTTGTGCCTTTGTTTGCTTTGTCTTTCTGGAGCTGAATATTCTCTTCCCTGCCTGTCAATTTTCCTAATAGTTTTTGTCTTTAAAGATTGGTTGCAAGGAATAGATTCATTCACGTTACCTAAAAGTACAAGGGAGGTTCTTACGAGTCCTTATGACCTGCAAATGGAACATTCTCAGGAATAGAACAGTTGTGCTGGCTCCTAATCCAGCTTGCTCTGGGCTCTGTGGTTTCCCTTTCCTTGACATTTCTGTCCTCTCTCCTCTGACTAGCATGGCCTTGGTGAACTATAGCTCAGCTTCTCTATAGCCTCTAGTACTGCCTCCACTGCTGGGTATCTTGCTTCTAATTACCAATATAAGACTGATCACTTTCCTTTCCTTCAAGAGGTGTGCAAGCCCGTGGAGTGCCACTCTACGGTTGTCATCACTGGCCCTTGGGTCGGCATCTCTGATTAGAGAAACGAGACCATAATGCGTATGTCTGTGAATATTATTCTTTGAAGACCTAATGAGAGGAAGGTGGATATTTTGCTTATATATAAACAGATATGATCGTTTTATTTGTCTGTATTTTGTGTAGATATACTAAAAAGCGTGTCCAGGATCTGTTTCTACTAAAGATTTTCAGGAAACTGGAGAAAAAGCATAACAGTTAATGAAAATGAACTTCACATTGGGGCTAAAATGTTGTCTTCTATTTTTTGAAACAGGAATAAAAATATTTTTACCTGAATAATTGGCAAGAGACTTAATATATCAGCATTCTTTATGTTAGTAAAGCATGGAGAATGGAATCAGTCAATTGTTAAGTCCTTATCACATCTGACCTCTTTGTATTTGACAGTGTTGCCCACTTTTCTCTTCTTGATCCTTCTTTCTTTCTTTTTACCTCTATTTCTTCTCAGATTCCCCTGTAGGATCCCCCCTCCCATTTTACAAATATTTGTATCATCCAGGCTGTTGTTCTTGGACATGTTCTTAATTATGCAACCATCCTAACCAACATCATTCTTTCTCATGGGATCATCAGTCAGCTATAATCATGAAATCTGCATTTCCATCCTCAACCTGTTTACCAAGTTCCAACTTACAGGATGTTTCCAGCTGGCTACTTACAGGCATATACAGTCTTGCCTTCCCAAATCGAATTCTTTGTCTCCACCTCTTGCCCCTGACAATATTTCTGATTTTTTGTATTTCTTATGTCAGCGAGCATTTCCAACTAGCCACCCAAGGAGAAAGAGTAGATAATTCTCTACTTATCTCATTTAACTCCCAGCCTGAATCAGTCATTGTCTTGCCAAGTCTATTTACTATTATCATAGTATAGTATCTCACATAACTCTTTCTTTTTCCTGATTGGGAGATCATTTGCTATTTCACCAGCCCGTTGCTTCCAGAATGAGTTTACTAGACTATAAATATATCACCCTACTCCTCTACTTAAAATATATTTTTTTTAAAAAAGACTTTATTTACTTACTTGAAATAGACAGAGACAGAACATGAATGGGGGAGAGGCAGAGGGAGAGGAAGAAGCAGACTGCCCTGCTGAGTGGGGAGTCCAACATGGGGCTCAATCTCATGACCTAGAGATCATGACCTGAGCCAAAGGCAGATCCTTAACCGACTGAGCTACCTAGGCACCCCTAGTTAAAATCTTTCAATGGCTTCACAATGCCTATGGAATCAAACTCACACTCATTTTTTTATGGCATTGAAGATTTTCAGTGGTCAAATCCCTCCTCTCACCTTTTCTCTTACCCTTCTTCACACTCTTTCCAGCATCCGTGCTTGATATAAACACACAAAGTATGATCTGGTTTGTGTAGAGAATTAAATGAAATACCATCTTTCACCATTCTAACGAAGATTGCAAAATAAATTTACACTTTAACAATTTTATTTTAATCACCTATAAACTATGTTGAATTTTTTACTTCTGCTAAAGCACATGGGAATATTTTTATGAAAGATTGCTATAATATCTGTCGTACCAAATAGAAGGGACAAAACATACTTTTTGTTTTGAATTGATTAAATGACAAAGAAAATTTACTTGTGCTGTCATCTATGAAATAGATAGCAGGTGTAAACTGGCTAACTTGAATCATGAATATTTTAATACTTTACATGTAGTCTTATTATCTAAGAATTGACTTTTTTTAAAGATTTTATTTATTTATTTGACATAGAGAGAGATCACAAGTAGGCCGAGAGGCTGGCAGAGAGAGGGGAAGCAGGCTCCCTACTGAGCAGAGAGTCAGATGCGGGGCTCGATCCCAGGACCCTGAGATCATGACCTGAGCCCACGGCACAGGCTTTAACCCACTGAGCCACCCAGGTGCCCCTAGAATTGACATTTTAAAACATTTTTATTAATAGAAAGAAAGCATCATATGTTTAAAAAACTAAATGTAATCCAGCATTTCAGTTTTGCTTCTGCTGAGTTCAGAGGCTATTTGAGAATCTAATTTACTGACTTATGATATGGTCTATAAGAAGAATCTGTAGAAAAAAATGGGGTTAGATTAGAAAAATAGTTTTGGTCTTAAGTTCATAGGTATTTGAATTGTGTATTTTGCAGGAAAGGTCAGAAATTGAATTTAAATTATTTGCAAATGCCTTTGTTCTAGTTCTATTGTATCATCAAATATGATTTTCCTTTTCTGTTGTATAAGTCCCCCATAGCTTGCTGGATGAAGTGATTATTAAAATTTATGAAATTAATTTTCAGGTGTTTTTTTCTTATTCATTATCCTGTTCTTTACATAATTGATAAACTTGAGATGATTAGTGTTCTTCTAGAGTAAACATTTCATAGCAAACAAAAAATTCCTCCTTGGAACGTAAGACAACCACTAAAATTGTTGCAGTGAGAAAAGGTCAATATTTCAATCTTGTTTATTTCAGCTGACATAAAAATGAATTGGCCAGGTTTTAATTTAGAAATAGTGTAATTTATCAAGTTAACTATGTAAAAACCTTTAAAAAAGTTAAACAACTAACGATGCTCCATCTATCTGATAAAATACGTCTGTCTATAAAGGTCTGTCTGACAAAACATGAGTCATTGAAAGATTGGCTATGACCAAAACATCAACTAGAAATGGAAACAGTGTTCCTTCTCTTGTTCGCTTGTTTTATTTATTTATTTTTTTTATTTTATGAATCTCCTTTGTCCATTGTGATGTATATTTTAAGTCTGGTTGCTCTTAGCTATTTTTATTTCCGGTGAAGATTTTTAGTTTGCTCTGTGTATCTCTGAACTCTGAAGAGTTTTATTATTTTCCTGTCGCTCTCCCTTAAGTGGTTTTTCCCATAAATAAAATACATTCCGGGTAATAAAATGCAAACAACTCTTTCTAATACAGTGCCTCAGGGGGCTATATTACTCTCTGCAATGACAAAAATTTGGTCAAGTCCATTCCAAAGGCCTAAACAGCAAATGTAGGTAGAAATATAGACGATATATATGCGCTTCAGTAATTCCCAACTCTATTATGGTTTTGTGCTGTGTGTATTCATCTCCATTCTTGCCTTAACAAATTACCACAAACCCCAGGCCAATTCTAATGTTCTTATTGACATGTCACACCGTTGGAAAGGCCATGGGTTAGCATAGATTAGTTTGTCCAGATAACTACAGTTGTCTGGACTTGCAGGGCATCAAGTTCAATGCTATGTATAAAAAAATACGTGTCCAGTTGAGAAATAGGGGCTGTCAGTTTCTGGTCTGGGGACTAACGGGGAAACCGATGATGGACGACTGACTACAGAGATGACATGATTATTTCATCTCAGTCTAGAGCCCAATGATTGTAGTTAACCATTTCTAGGACTATCTAAGAGTAGCAGACAACTTTCTTCAGAATGAGACCAAGTTCCCTAGGAAGAGGGGCTTACCTCTTCATGTCCTCAACTTTAACTGAAACAAGCCCAAGGAGTGAACGAGCTGTCCCAATAGGACCCAGTGTTTAGGAAACGAACATTTGATCCTCAGTCTTCAAATCATAGAAGTTTAAAGGATCCTTTCTAAACCATAGAAAGGATCTTGGAAGACCGTTTTCTCCATCATCCTAAACATACGCAGAACATACAAACTAGTAAAGAAAAAAAAAAAAAAACACTTGCTCAGGATCCAACAGTGTATTATAATGAACACAAAACAGCAAAGCTACAGCTCTGTTCCCCACCTTTTACATCCTTGAAAGTTCCCAATTTGTTGGCTCTGACTGTGATTATGGGCTCTATATGCTATTTATATATAATGTTATTTAAGAAGCTCTTAAGCATATATAATGCTTATGTCATTGTCACTATATAGCTTCATAATTCTTAACAGGAGTAGCTAAAGCTTTGGTTTTCTGTCCCTCTGATTTTTTCCCTACTACTAATTCGTGTAATTTGATCAGGGCTGAAAATGCTTTGGCTTCAAGACCCTAGTCATTGATGACAGAATTCTCTTAATCTTTGCTTGTGCACTTCCTCAAAGTAGAGTTTAAGGTACCAAGGCTCTACCAGCTAACATCTCTGAGGTGTTGCTCACGTGTTAAGTGAGAATTATGGGCTTCTTTACTGAAGTTCTCTGCCTTTCTCCCCATCGTGCCCTATGTCTATCCCTGTGTTCTCTCTTGTTGCTCTGGGGCTCTGATAGGTTTGGAGTTCCTGGTGGTCTAGGGAACTTCCTGCTTGGAAAAGAAAGAAAACAGCTCTCTCCTCACTCTAAAGTGTGAAGTCATTTCCATGTATCATCTTTAAAATAGCGTCTTAAAGGGGCGCCTGGCTGGATCAGTGGCTTAAAGCCTCTTCCTTTCTGCCCGGGTCATGATCTCAGGGTCCTGGTATCGAGCCCCGCATTGGGCTCTCTGCTCAGCGGGGAACCTACTTCCCCCCCACCCCCGCCTGCCTCTCTGCCTACTTGTGATCTCTCTCTCTGTCAAATAAGTAAATTTAAAAAAAATTTAAAAAACAAAAAAAATAGCTTCTTAAAAAATAAGATGAGGGGATTTTATCCTTTAATCACTTGATATCCAATATCCTGGAGGCTAATCCATGTTGAATACAGAGAAATATGAAATTTGGGAAAATAAACCAATTAAAAAAACCCATAGTCGTGTTCCCCAAACACTTTTATATACCTTTTAATATATTTCCTTTCAAGGTGTAATCTTATTACTTTCATGCATCTCTAGTTTTTCAACTTTACAAATATCTATTTTTGTTATTTTTAATATTATCTGCAATTTATTCCACAAAGGAAGCTTTTCATAATATCTGTGCACGTATTTTGCAAAGGGTTGGAAATAGTGTTTCCTCTAATTTTACTTCTGTAATTACCTTTGTGCATGGAGTGCCAGCCTTCATAGGATAATTCCTTAGAAGATATTGTCAGAATATAAGTGGTAATTTGCAGAATTGGCCACAGTTCTCTACACCTCGTGAACCCACACCCCTATGTCATGTCATCTTGCGGCTTCTTCCATCCAGAAGTAAAATCTGTTCCCCCACTTCCTGAATCAGAACCTGTGACTTCCTTTGACCAATAAAATGCAGCAGAAGTGACAACCTAGGTTCCATGATAGGTCTCAAGGGGTCTTGCAGCTACTGTCCTGATTCTTAGAATCCTAGCTGCCATTCAACCAGCAGCTGATCAACAATCAGCGAGAGGCACATAACTCATTGGCCCCCATTGCTCTAGCCAAATGTCTAGAAGCAGCCCAGCCTCCTTGCGTGGTAGCCGAGGCTGATGCCTGCATGAGCCCACCATGACCAGAACTACCTAGTTAAAAGAATAATCAGGGGCTGTCATTTTCCCTTAGTTAGTTTAGAGGTGATATTCCACAGCAAAATGAATGTTTATGATCTATTTGTCCAGAAAAAAATGAACATTTTTCAGCCTTGTAATTGATAGGTTGTTTCCAAAACCTTTGTAACAATCTGCAGTCCTCTCCAGCCAGGGTTAAGGCCATTGTAAGTTATTTTCTGGCTTGATGAAACATATTTGGTGTTTTGTTTTCCCTTTTTAAGTGCAGCATTTTCTTTTCTTTCTTTTTTTTTTTTTTTACTGTGTTATGTTAGTCACCATAAAATACATCATTCGTTTTTGATGCAGTGTTCCAAAGTGCAACATTTTCAAAGTTATTTGTTTCCTCATTCTGACAATATCATTACCACTTTAGATGTCATTTTATCGAAATAAATCCTATTTCAGAGTAAGCTTTGCCCCAAATCATTTTCCTAGAATTTCGATAATATTTGTCAGGTTTATTTCTTCTCAAAAATTCTAAAAATGCAGCACAGATGTGGATTTCCATTTGTCATATAGTAGCTTTTGAAAGTCTCTTTCCAGTATTTTTAATTCAGTAATTATCAAATTTATAAAAGGCGGTTATAGTGAAGTTTCCACTGGCCTCATATGACCTTGTTGGATGTTGATCTCAGTGATTAGGACTGCTCTAAGTTGTTAAAAGTCATGTGATCCTTCTTGACTCACAGCAGGAAGTAAGAAGGTGAGATACTCACATTCAAATTAGAAAATTTGCTTCTGGGTCTAGTAAATGCGCAGAAAATGTAGGCAAAGTTTTGACCATTTTACTTGTGAGACTTTGAAGTGTTGCCATCACTCAATGCTTTGACATTGCTCCCAGAAAGAGAACACAAACAGTATGGCAACTTTGTTTAAGATTTTATTTATTTATTCAAGAGAGTGAGAGAGAGCATGAGAGGAGAAGGTCAGAGGGAGAAGGAGATTCCTTGGGGAGCTGGGAGCCTGATGCAGGACTCAATCCTGGGACTCCAGGATCATGACCTGAGCTGAAGGCAGACTCTTAACAACTGAGCCACCCGTGGCTAAGGTTGCTTTTGGCTGTAGGTTACAGAAAACCCACTCAAGCAGTCCTCAGTTCTGAGGCTCATTAGTTGGACTGATGTTTAGCCACTTCTGACTTGGATAGCTATACTAGTTTTATAAGACCTGAAAACTGTTTCATTGATGGCTAAAGAGCATAACAGTAATGGCAATAAATAGTAAAATTAATTAACGAAAAGAAATTAGTATATAACTCTTATCGGTGCTCTCTGTGGCCATATGCTCTCTCAGCGGTGTAAGCCATATAGTTTTTTGGCTTATGATTTTTGCATGATTTAGAGGATCTCATTGATCTCAGGTGATCTCTGCTGGATTTGTTCACATGGCTGATATCAGCTACATGTCAGCTTGCTTCTTTCTGATCTTGCCTGGCCTTGCTCCTGTCTCTTGTGATGGCCCTAGCTTGGATAAATAGAGTGACTCAGCTCTGTTCCACACAGGTGTCATCCTCTAGAAGGTCAGCCCAGCTGTCAGCTTAGTTGCTATAGGATATGTCACAATATCTACTGATGTCACAATGATCTATTGAGAAATCATCCTCTTCTTGTGCTGAGATCCAAAGCATTGGCAGCTGTACCTCCTATGTAGATCAGTGTCGTAGTATATGCATTATCTTCAAAGTGTTCTGTGATTTAGGAGAATCAGCATTTTGTCATTGCCCTTTAATTAAATAACCATCGTTGTTTTGAAATACATGTATCTCTTTCTGTAGGAATCTATGGGGATAGTGAGAATTTGGAGAGCACCAGATGCCCGTGTTATAGATACGAATCTTTTTTTTTTTAGAAGATCCACCTATTTGTTTTAGAGACAGAGAACATGCATGTTGGGGGGGAGGGGCAGAGGGAAAAGAAGAAAGTTTCAAGTGGTCTCTACGCTGAACATGGAGCCCAATGCAGGGCTTGATCCCACGACCTTGTGATCATGACCTGAGCTGAAACCAAGAGTCAGGTGTCCAACTGATTGCATCACCCAGGAGCCCCTAATCAGGAATCTTTAAAATCTGTGGGAGCACAGTAAAGATTTTATGAAATAAAATAATAAAATGCTTCCTGGAATACCTTCTGATGATGGACAAAAATCAGAAATGTCTGGGATGTATTTTGATGGTGTGTAAGAATTAATATAAAAACAAAATCATTTGCATTTCTTGATGAAAAACAACTTGATGATTTTGACAAAGTTTAGAAGTAGCTTATCATTGCTTTTAGTATTGAAAAATGCTAAATTTTCTGTCAATACAGTGGAAAGAGCTGAGTATATGTATTTCATCAGAATGTTAATCGTGTTCCATTAAAGCTTATGCTTCAAATAAAGAAAATCTGCAACCATCATAGAGGGGAAATCATTAGTCAGTCACCAGTTTATTTTCACATAATATCACATTGATCAGTATAACATAATAAACCACTTGAAAAATATGAACTTCCAAAAAGGATTTTTCAAAGAATGTCAATAAAGTCAGAAAACATTTAGAAACTATCACCAGAATTTTAATTTATTTAGAAATATTCAAACATTTCTAGATATAAAATATAACATTTCTCAAAAATAATACTAATATGTACATAGTATTGTAATCTAGATTTATGGCTCTACTTGTAGGGAAACATACAATTCTTTTTGGAAACAGTTTTGGAACTTTGCCGCTTTTTTGGAAAAATCTACATAAAATAATATAATTTTAATTTTCTTTGCTAAATCTTCAATTGTTTTATAAAAAAGTGATTGATAATTAAATGTAAAATTCATAACTGAAAGTAATTTTATGGTTTTCATTGATCATGGAACTGGAAGGAATATTATCTGAAATAATCTATCTTTTTATTGGTGGTAGTCAACAAAATTAAATGAAAAATATCTGCATGAAAATCTGATGATATAATTTATCATAGTTGTATAATATATTATTATATCATATATGATATAATCTGTCTTTTTATAGATTTTTTTTGTCTTTTTATAGATTTTTATAAAAGATTTAGACATTTCTATAAAAGTTTTTATAAGACATTTCTATAAAAGTTTCTGGAGGTTTTAATTCAGCACTATATTATCACATTTAATTATTTCTGGATAAGGCACTAGAAGATGTAAATAACACAAATCATTAAATTTCTTTCTTGATGGGGTTTATACTCTTCATATATTAGATAAACATTAGAATTGAGTGATTTACTAACTTGCCAGAAATTCACATAGTGAAAACTGAGCAAGTATTTGTAACAGGGCACCTGGGCAACTCTGTTGGTTAAGCCACTGCCTTCAGCTCAGGTCAAGATCCCTGAGTCCCAGGATCGAGTCCCACATTGGGCTCCTTGCTCAGCAGGGAGTCTGCCTGTCCCTCTGACCCTCTCCCCTCTCATGCTCCCTCTCCCTCTCTCTCTCTCTCTCTCCCTCTCTCCCTCTCAGATAAATAAGTAAAATCTTAAAAAGAAAAAGTATTTGTACCTCTATGGGCAGCTGATGTCTCTAGAATGACAAAGGTGGTTTGCAAGTTTTAAGTGTTGTATGTTCACTATCTCAGAAACTTGAAAGAGAAATAAAAACTTGGAAAGTGTACTTATATTTTTTTTTTGAGATTCAGGTTAGAGTAACAACAGTCTTATAGCTTTCATTACTTTGTTTCTGTTTATATTAAAAATTGTTTTATTAACGTGGGTAGAGATATTGAATGCACGCTAAATATGATTAAATCTATAAAACTAAATAAAGTTGGAAAAGAGAATGAGATACAGAAATAAAGGCACACGTTATAACATTTGAAACAAAATAATTCCAATGAAAAGGCTATTACATTCACTGATAAATCATATAAAATTGGTATCATAAGTGAAATATTTAATAATCTTCCAAGTTCTTTCAGTTTTTTGAGTCTTAGTTTTTTCAAATAATATTAAGTTTATCGATTAATGATTAATAAATGTCAGCATTAGGTTAAGTAATTAAATATTCTATTAAAAATAATTTTAATTATCTAGTAATAGATTATTTTTATTTAGAAAGGGAGAGTGGGAAGAGGAAGAAAGGGAGAGAGGATTTTTTTAAAAGATTTATTTATTTATTTATTTTAGAGAGAGAGCAAGCTCACGAGTGGCGGAAGGGACAGAAGGAGAGAATCCCCAAGCAAACTCCCTGCTGAGCACAGAGCCAGAAGCCACTGGAGTTGCACACTAACCAGCTGAACCATCCAGGTGCCCCAAGAGAAAGAATCTTAAGCAGGCCCCATGCTTAGTGCAGAGCGAGACGCAGGCGCTCCATCTTACGACCCTGAGATCATGACCTGAGTCAAGATCAAGTGTTGGATGCTTAACCAACTGAGCCTCCCAGGTGTCCTAGTAATAGACATACTTAATATGTAAAAACCACAGAGGGTTGTACGCTAGAAATATCTTGCATATAACTTTTGCTAATTTAGCAGAGACATAGAGAGGATTCAATAATAATGAATTACGTTTCCCTGCTTGGGCTATGTCATGTAGTAATGAACAATTTATGGGGACGTTTTAGAAGTTGACACAGTTCTTAAGTCAAATTGTGACTCAAATACAGGCATCATTTAGCTCGAGGCAGCTACAGCAGGGCTCTAATTTCTGAGAAATCAATTTGGAAGTTACTTGAATGGTTTTATGAGTTGCATGTTTTATGAGTTATATTTATGTGACAACATAATATCACTTAACCAGCAGCTTCAATACGTGTAAGTACATATGTATGAGTAACTTATTATATGTTTGTTTATATGTACACATATATCACCACATACAGGTTGTGTTTTGAGTACTACTCTGCTTTATTTGGTCCTGTCCACAGAAGTCCAGACACAGGCAGGAAGAGATTCGCGGCAACTTTTAGCCAGTGTCTCCCCCTATTTCTCTCTAACTCCTTTGGCTTTGCTCTCTTCTCTATGGCTTTGTTCTTCAGCAATAGAGTTTCCAGCTGGTGGCAAACTGTTTGAAGCAATCCTATTTGGGCATCTTCACAACCCAACAGACAAAGAGAGAGAGAATCTTCCCATAGTTTTCCCTTGAGAGAAAGAAAACTTCATTCCCTCCACAGGAAACCCTCCTAGCTGGGCTCTTGATCCAGACTGGGTCAGAGGCATATTCTGAACCTGGTCTCTATTGTTCAGGGGATGTCAGACCTGGACTGACATCGGTTGAGTTCCTGAACTGTTGAGGCTCAGTCTTCGGTAAGCCTCCAGACCTACCAGGCCCGGCGCTGCACTTGGAGGGTTCAAATGAAGAGGGAATGGAAAGTCTGCTGTCAGACACACAAGCAATATAGGTTCATAGGTGGTACCGTTAGCCTTCTGTGGCCAGCTAACAGCCTGAATTTCTAGCGGTATGCCCCCTGTAGTACCTCGTGCACATGAAACCCCAAATCACTCTGAAGTAAGCACAGTTGCCTGAACCAGCAAAGCAGAATAAAGTCTCTCAGCCCTTTTACCTCAGATAACTCATTCTGGAGTGATGTTTTCTATTTCCGACCCATCAAAACCCAAATGCCATCTCTTATCATGAAGTTGATTTTATTTGTTCTAGGACTTAAAATGACAACAAGATGGACTTTTTAATTATGCAAAGTTAAGTAATTTATTATTTCTTGCCCTTAGAGAAATGAAAGGTCACTTAAATCTCAAGCAGGATATGAAATGCTTGGTTAAGTCATGTAAATTGAGTTCAGTTTTAATATCAGTCATTTGCTTGAGAAAGTAAAAAAAAAAAAAAAAAAAGGTTTTCCTGAGAATGAAACTGAGATTATACTAAATGTACCTAAGGTGGATTGTTGAAGGCAGAACACCTAGAACTTTGAGGAGTGTACTATGAGCTACTGAGGTTTCTTTGGAATTTCATTTGGCTGCGCTTTGGAGGTGAGGCCTGGGTGTCAAGGGAAGAACTGTGTCTGCTCTTGGAATGAATTAATCAGGACAAGTTGGGAGACTGTTTCTGGGCATAGAGACATCGGTACTATTGTTTGGTACGCAGGTTATTCACAGTGAATTTCTGAATGAACACATTATAAATAGATAGAAAATGTTTATCCTTTCCCTCCTTCCATATATACAACACTGAATTTAAAAAAAAGAGGGGTGCTGTTCCTTCTTTTTCCACATTGTTGGACAAGACCAGATTATTTAATCTTGAGAGAAGTTCACGCTTCCAATCCAAGTCCAGTTTTGAAGGTGTTGAGAGACAAGTGCCAAGTTTCAATGGATAAGTAGGGGTTTGGTCAAATCTTCGGAGGCTTTCCATCTATTGGCCGTATTCTCTACCACCCAGTTCTCCAGCAGTTAACTGGTTAACAAGTTAAGATATAACTTTTACTGGAAATAGAACAGTGAGAATCTGAGGTCCTAAAATTCGTATTAGCAAAGGGTCTAAAACTCCTTTGCATTATCTTAATTACTAAAGAATCCAACGGCATTAAATAGCTCTAGAGAATGTTTGCCCAGGGGAAGGCTATATTTTTGGCAAGGAGAAAAATGTCGAATATCAATAAAAATCACCCCCTGAGCATATCCATTTTTACTAAATTATTTCCTTCTAGAGTTTTCACCAAATTTATACTTTTAAAACATATTTAACAGAATATTAAAATTATATATCTTAAGTTTTCTCTGCATAGGTCTTACTATTTTCCTCTTGGTTGCTATGATCTTCATGATTACTATTAAATGTAACCAATTTTCCAAGGAACATTCTCTAATTTCTGACTGCCTCAATAACCTCAATAAACAATTTATTGTGATTTTTCCTCCTTTTGAATGTATTTCCCTAGACTAAATTTCTAGACACAGAATTACTGAATAAAAGGTCCTGAAATGCTTATAGTTCATTATAAGAAATGCCAAACTTTTTTCAAAAGAGGTTTTAAACAGTTTATATCTCATAATACAGTATATAACAGTTTTGTTATTCTCCAACATTATGATTACATTTAGTTAAGGCTTATTTATTTTTTACTGTACTCCTTTTAGACGCACAGTAGATCGTAAGCCTCTAGAGAAAAAGTGGGGCTGTGTCTTCATTGCTCAACTTTTAATTTTCTGCAACACTAGAATAATGCCTAACCCATACCAAATGAATACTAGATATTTGCTGCACTGATCTGAATTAATAATGGATTTTTTCAGTTATAGTAAATGCTGATTTACTTTGTGCTTTGGTGAGTTATTTCATTATGATCTTAGCATTTTTTTCAAGTTAACTGAGACTTGTGTTCTCTATTCTTAGTGTATATTTTAAAAAATGAAATGCTTCATGGGTTTCTGTGTTGCCCTTATAAGGGGACATGTTTACCTTCCCCAGGTTGTGCCAATAAGATATTTTCTGCCAAAGCATGTATCATTTAATTTAATTTTACTAACAGAGTAAGCAATTATATCCCCGAGTTTACAGTTTGCATTTGAGATACAATCAAGGGTAAACATTTTAATGCTAATTTAGTAAAATTGTACTTATTTTGTAAGTTGTTTGCTCATGACTTTGTTCATTCGCATGCTCAGTTTAATTTAAAACAATAATTATAATTAAGTTTTAATCTGTTCCTGTTACATTTGCTCTAGATGTTCTTTTTAGCCTTTTTGGATTTTTATTTAATGGCTATAATTCAGAAATTTCAAAATTTTATATAGTTTTGTTTTTTGAGTGGAATTACCTTTTTTCTTAGATAGTTCAAAAGTTATTGACTGCAATTCATATTGCCCCACATTAAACAAATTGTCCAGTTTTATTTTCTTTGAAGCATTCTGGATGTTGTTAAAGTTTTGTATAATGATCCATAATGCATTTAGAGTATACTTAGGGATGGGTTGTTATTTTTTGTGATGGATTATTATTTTCTGCATAGATTTCTTTCTCGAACTTGCAGAATTATCTAAACATTTTATTTTACTTTATTTTATGTTTTTAAATCTAAGCATATTTTAATTAATTTTTTTTCTATCCTGATGTATGGGTTAGTTTTTAGTTTTCTCAACTTTTCCATATCATGTGCTGATTTTTGTACCACACTATTTCATTTATTGATTGGTTAACATATATTTTAGTATTATAAATCTAGTCCCCCCATTATTTTTCTTTTGAGACTATTTTGAAATATTCTTTACTAATTAATATTCTAAATAAAATTTGTCTTCTGAGTGCCATGGTCCAAGAAGGACCTTATGATTTTGTTTATTTTTTTATTAAACATTTATATTGTTTTAGAAATGACTAATCTTAAACATAACCGTTTCTTCCCATCTAGGAACATGTTATATCTTTACATTTATTCAAATATAATTTTCTTCCAGTAGAACTTTTCAGGGTTTGCAGTATGTCACATGTATTTCTCATTCAGGTTTTTAAATTATGATTATAATTTTGGCTAATATTATAATGAGATAAATTTCATCTTTTTACTACCCTACTTGGTTATTTAGAAATGCTGTTGAGTGTTATATTATTATCTTGTCTCCTTCTTATACTTGATTATATGTTATAGTTTGATTTCTTGATAATGATATGTCTCTTCCTTTCTTGTAGGTATGTACATTTCCTTTCAGTATGGTGACAGTTACTTTAGTATAGACATTTCTTATCATGACAAGTAATCAGAATTTCATTTCCATTTTCACTGGTCTTTATTTATAAATAAATGCTGAATTTGAGCAATGTATTTTTAAAGGTATTCATATTCATTGGAATTATTGTATTTTTGTACCTATTTCTTAAATTGTGATTGTGATATCCTTCTATTAAAAAATTACAGAATTTTTTTAGATCATGATAAATTGTTCTACCATACTAAATCCCATATACTGGTTTGTTTTTAAATCTGAAAAGAAGCAGAAGGAAAAATAGCTGTAATAATAGAGTCTTTACTCAAATATTTATGGCTTAGGTCATCTATTTATATCTAAGAGTTTGCCAGAATGCTTATGGGAAGCTCAGTCTTCTCTGGCAATGCTTGCAGACCTTTTGTACTTACTGAAGGTTGATTATCAGGGGATGCCCAGCTTTCCCTATGGGCTGGTCCATTTTCCCAACATTCTTCTGCTTGAGGTAGTTATCAGGATATCGATAGGGTTTGGAGGGGTATTCTGGTAACTCAGTACGTAGATTTTCATTTCTTCCTTCTTTGACAGTACAACATATTATCCTTATTATCAACTATTTCTTTGCTCTGTGGGACAGCTTTAGATATCAACACGTCCGCTATGGTGAGGGATGGTTAATCATGTTGTTGGCAGAGCCTGAAAAGGGACAACTATGGTTCTAATATTTTTGTTTCAGACTCTCTACCTATCTTCCTGTTTTATGGGTTTCCCAAACATCCCTACTCCCCTTTCTCTGCAGATAATGAGTATATTCATTCCTGAGCCTTTCTAGAATTTTATGATGTGATTTGGCTCATTTATGCTGGCAACTTTCCAAGAAGTCACTTAGTTTTTTGTTACTATGACTCCATCCATATGCCTTCCAACTTTTATTGGCTTCACTAGAGTGCTTTTATTTCCTTTACCATTTCCTTTACCATGGTCTTGTGTGTTAACGCTTTTATTTATTTTTTTAACTGTGTAATTTCCATTTTAGTCAGGTTTGAGGAGGAAGCAGAGGGAAACGTGTCGGCCATGTTTTTCAAGACATCTCTGTCATGATACATGTTTATATTATCTGTGGTAGACAGAGCCAATTAACTCTGTCCTGGCATCAGGGAATGCCAGGACATTGTTAACAAGACTTCAGATTTCCCAGCTTTGTGGTTTTGAGGGAGTGGGCTCTTATTCAAGAGCTCAAGCTTATCATCATCCTTGATGGGGGATGATGAAGAATCTTCTAGTTCTTGGCTTTATTTTTCCATATGGAGAGATTTCAAATTGAATGACACTCCCCATTTCTCAGTTAGTCTTCCTATGGAAAAAGAATGATAGCTGATTGTGGATGGAAAGAAACTTGATGCTCTCAACTCAACTCTTTTCTCTCTTGTTAGATTTTCTCCCCCTAACCAAAGCAGCATGGATAAACTTAGTAGTACAGGCTTTGCCTATATAAAGGTTGCCAGATATCTGTAATTGAAATGTGAGCAAATCCACTGGGTCCCAATCTAAGCCATATTCTCTAGTCAGTCTATATGAAAAAGGGCTGACATGTTGCTCTCCAGGTGTCTATCCCTGTGGCTTATTTTCTGTTTCTGAACTTGGCAAGGAAAGAAAAAGCTGCTGTATCTTATATCTATTCTCACCCTCACCCTTGAAACAGACAAACAAACAAACAAAACCAAACCCAACGAGTTTAATCCTCTCACCTATGTTGCAGTGTTTGCTTTAGTGATGAACATGGAGGCTGAGTCTAAGCCAGTAATTAGTACATAGCACTCCCTTGACTAGGCTGACTGTTAAGGGTTGGGCAACACATAAACGTCTATAGAATGAAGCCGTGAATTTCATTTGATATTTTTAGTGGAGAGATGTTGACTCTGGCTGATTTTATAAGAAGGTGTCATATTGGTGCCATTACTCAAACTTGTCTGTGTACTTGATGTGCAGTTAGCCAATGTCTGAGACACTGGTTTTGAAGCAAAGCAAGTCTTATTATCAGAAAGGCAGCCCAACAGGAAGGCACGGGATCATTCCCTAAGCTGCTTTGCCCCTCTTGAGCCTAAGGACAGCTTATATACATGAGAAGAAGGTCAGGGGTTTCTTGAAATCTTGAGATGGGGGTGTCTTGAAAAATCTGGAGGTAAGCATTCTTCCAGATAATGAGGAGCTATTTGAGACCTGGTATGATCAGATATGTCAAGACCAATGTTACCTTCCTGTCCCTATTAGGCTTCAATAATCAGTGGGTCAACAGGCAGTAGGGGTAAAAAGACAAAGTTAATGACGGATTGTCATGAGGTTAAGAGGTGCATAAAACAGAGGCGCCTGGGTGGCTCATTGGCTAAGCCTCTGCCTTCGTCTCAGGTCATGATCTTAGGGTCCTGGGATTGAGCCCTGCATCGGGCTCTCTGCTCAGCAGGGAGCATGCTTCCCCTCTCTCTCTGCCTGCCTCTCTGCCTACCTGTGATCTTTCTCTCTGCCAAATAAATGAATAAAATCTTTAAAAAAAAGAGGTGCATAAAACATAATTAAGTAGGGAACAAAACAGAACATGAAGCTAAATTAATTATGCAATGAATACAACTATAGTTCTGCTTATATTTTCAAAACAGGTCCAGGCAAAGGTCTGGCCTCAGTGCTGAGACCAACTGTACCTCTTTCATACCCATGACAAAGCCAACAAGCACATAGAGGAGGAACTCAGATGAGAGAACTGAGATAAAACCCACCTAGAATTCCATGTGATGTTTACTTCTAGACTTTTGATTTCTATGGGCCAATACTGAAGCCCATTTGAGATGATTTCTCATCATTGAAGCATTATTGCATAGTTGCATTTGCTTTTCTAGGAATTTTCACATCTATGACCACATGAGCTCTCAGTGATTCCCAGAACATCAGTGTAATGCCCACTCCACTTGAAGAAGATTGCTCTTGGGTTCTGATTGATTCTCAAATTCACAAGTCAAAATAAGTTTCAACCAGGACTAAGTTCATTTCGCCTTAAGACAGGATATGTGGCAGGCCACACTGCATGAATGGCAACAACAGATCAGAGGTCTTGAATTCTCTAAGTATGTCTTCTGATATACTTACTTTATTGTTGAGATAAATGTGGTCCCAAGAGACCAGGTAAGACAAGTTTAAAACACCTCAATTCATAGAAGCCATAAACTCAGTGGGTCCTTTCAGCTTTTATACCTGAAGGAAGTATATGGTTGGTTCCCATTCTCCAGTGCAGCAGAATCTCAATAGTTGTCACTCAATAAACAAACGCCACAAGAAAGTGCAACTGTATGGAAAACCCTCACCTCAGATGAATATTTGATTAGAAGATATGCAAACATCAAGTACATAAATAATATGCTCTGAAGCATTAATCATTATAGAATTACAAATTAAAATCTCAATGAGATAGCACTATACAACCATCAGAAGAACTAACATTAAAAAATACACACCTATGTCATAGTCTATACTTTCCATTTGTAGATATTTTAAGAGAAATAAGACATATGTCCAAAAAGGTTTGTATATTCATGGGGCGCCTGGGTGGCTCAGTGGGTTAAAGCCTCTGCCTTAGGCTCAGGTCATGATTTCAAGGTCTTGGGATTGAGCCCCGCATCGGGCTCTCTGCTCAACAGGGAGCCTGCTTCTCCCTCTCTCTCTGCCTGCCTCTCTGGTTACTTGTGATCTCTCTGTCAAATAAATAAAATCTTAAAAAAAAGAATTAAAAAAAAGATTTATATATTCATGTTAATAATAAATTTATTCATAGTAGCCTAAAACTGAAAATAAATAAACATTCATAGATGTTTGGATAAACAAATAAGGTATAGTAATCTCTTTATGTTTGTACTGTGTGTGTAGATTTTATTGTTCTCTTTTTACTGAAGTTAGTAAGGATTCTGGGATAAATAACACGTCAATAATTGCCAAATATTCTATTTCATCTCTTCTTCATAGTTTATGTAATGAATTCCTTTTTATAGTCTCAGAATTTTTTGCAGCAAAATGCTGATCTGAATTTTTCTTCTTTTGTGTCTTTTAGGAATACAAGCTATGTTGCTTTGTAAAATTTCACTTCCTTATTAATTTGAATTCTATTTCTTCTAAGTCTAAAACTGTTTGGAAGATTCCAAAGGAGTACAAGTTTAAAGAACAAATTTATTTTTTTTTCCTCCCCAAATTTGTTTATTTTAATCTTTCAGTGTTACAAGCTTGATTGTTCATGCACCACACCCAGTGCTCCATGCAGTACGTGCCCCTCTCGATACCCACCACCA
>CM052799.1:171987723-172049918 GCA_028533885.1 Nasua narica
GAGAGAGAGAGAGAGAGAGAGAGACAGAGAGACTTTTATCTTAAAATAATTTCCTAAGAGAAAAAGCTTTTGCAAATACCATCCTAAATTTTTATTAATGCAACGCGTTTATTTGCAAAAGCCTTAAGTGTTTGGTATTCATGGATTCATAAGTATTTAATTAGGGGAAGCGTAACTGACTAAGGGCTGTAGTCCTACAACATTCATTGCATGTTTGTGGTGAGGCCACACTTGGCCATGAGCTGCTTGCAGAACCAGGATACTTAATCTACTTTCTGGGAGACAGGAGACTCCTCTAATGGGCATTTGGTTCGAGGACTCCATTCTTTATGGACTCTTGGTGCTTTTTTCTTTCTCAGGTTACTGGGGAAAATTAAAAAAAGAACTTCTTTTTTGAAAGTTAATGAGTTGGATGCCTGGGTGACTCAGTTGGTTAAGTGTCTGCATTCGGCTCAGGTCATGATCCCAGGGTCCTGGGGTCAAGCCCCATATCTAGCTCCTTGCTCTGCAAGGCACCGATCTCTTCCTCTCCCTGCCGCCACTCTGCCGACTAGTGGTCTCTCTCTCTCTCTAACAAATAAATAAATAGATAAAATCTTTAAAAAAAAAAATAAAGTTGATGAGTACTTGGGCAGAGCTTAGGGAAAACTTACTTTCCTTGAAATTAATTGTTTAAAATTCAGTGTTTTTTTTGTTTTTTTGTTTTTGTTTTTGCTTGTAAACTCTATATTTATGTTTTGGTTGGGACAAGGTGGTCACAAGGAGACAGAAAATAGTTCCTGGGTTGTTGACACAAGCAAGTATTTTATATACTGTCCCTTTTATGTTAGATACATGGATTTGCAAGCACTGTGAGTTCTCACTTTGGTTAAAGTAACTCTATATTCTCACCAGCTATGTCAGATTCATGAATACTTCTGAGGCTTAAATAGTGCTCCCACAGAGTCTTATGGGTGTTTTCCTATACAGTGGTTTTGGGAAGGTAGAAATAACCCGCCTGATCTAGTTAGCTCAGGTACAGCTGAAATACAACCTTTTGTAGTGGATCTGTGTTGATCGTGTCATCTACTAACCCAAGGCACAGAGCCTTTAGATGTTATTGTTTTTGTTCTATAAATGGCTATTTTATAGATTTAAGTAACATGCTTACACTTGCATTTAGCAACTTACTAACTTCAGGACCAAATAGTATTAATTCCCTCTATGGAATTTTAGATGGCTAACACACTTATATTTCCTCTTATCTGCTCCTCCTTCCTTCACATCTCACATTTGGATATGCTCTGAAATTTGAGCCCCAGTTTGTTTAACTAAAATAATCAATTTCACATTGAATGTTATCATACGGAGTATACCATTTTAATGTTGGCATTTACCGTATAGCCATTTTTACGTATTTATTACTTTTTTAAAAAAAGAAATTTGAGGCTTGGTTGCCACTGTATATATTTTAACTGTCATACAGTGAGGTAAAAGTAAAACATAAAATATAGTTAGAAGTCATACCTTTTGTGAGGTCTATGTGATAAGTAGATGGGAAAAGGCACAAAGTTAGGGGGTGGGCACAGGGCACAATGGTCACATCCATTTTGCTGTAAATCATGATATCTTCTGACTAGATCATCTCAAAAATCCTCTGAGTCTGGAGAATTATAACATCCTTTCCATCTAGCAGAGGTTATCCTCAAACAAAACCCTACAGACATCCCAGGAAACTATCTCCTGCTGCAAACGACGCACCCGTAGGACAACCATCAAAGTCTATAGATTTTGAAGATCAAATTCCCTGGAACCAATCAGCTGAAGCTGCGTCCTATAAACATAATTACAACAAAGTTACGTTTTTTCTCACCCCTCCCTCTAGACCTCACCACCACCACTTGATAACTACTGAACGACATACAGAACTTTCTTGATTTACCAAGGACTTATGTCCCAATAAACTCGTCGTAAGTTGAAAATATTCTTTTTTTTATTAACATATAATGTATTATTTGCCTCAGGGTACATGTCTGTGAATCATCAGGCTTCCACATTTCATAGCACTCACCATAGCACATACCCTTCCCGATGTCCATAACCCCAGTTGAAAATATTCTTAAGGCAAAAATGCACTTAGAACACCCAACCCACCAATCATAGCTTAGCCTAGCCCACCTCAAACATGGTCAGAACTCTTACATTAGCCTACGGTTGGGCAAAATCATCTAACACAAAGCCTATTTTAGTGTAAAATGTTGACTATCCCATGATTTATTGAACACTGTACTATAAGTGAAAAACAGGATGTTTGTATGAGTACTGTATAGTTGTAAGTGAATTAGTTGTTTACCCTTGTGATCACGTGGCTGCCTAGGAGGTGAGGCTCACTGCCGTCGCTCAGCATTGTGCTAGCATATCCCATATTGCTGGCCCAGGAAAAGAGCCAAATTCAAACATACTTCAAATCTGAAGTATGCTTTCTACTGAATGTGTGTAGCTTTCACACCACTGTAAAATTGGAAAATCATCAAACTGTGGTAAGTTAGTGAGCATCTATAACTCCAACTAAAGATCTGATTTAATTCACCTAGACTCTTGCCTTAAAATACAATGTAACAATTCCATATAGCAAATTATTATAGGTAGTTTTTTTCTGTCAATGTCTAAAATTGTTTGTTCGATAGTTGGATTTATTCTTAGATTTCTTCAGTTGTTTTTTTTTTTTTTTCCCCTCATGGAAAAGAAACAAGGAAGATATATAGTTCCTAGTTTTCCGTATTTTTTATGTTTTTTGTTGCTCTATTAAAGGATTATCAACTGGAATGACAAAAGAGTTCTCAAATCTGCTCACTCTCTCAATTATCTTCAGCTATTCTGTCCCCTTGCTGCTCAGAGTGATGAGGAAGTCTGGCACCCAGGGAAGAGCGTGGGTGAAGGTAGACTTCTGATGAGTCATGCTAATGAACAAAAGCTAGTAGAATTCCTTATTCATCCTTAAAACTTAATACTGTACCAGACTCTCTAGGTTCTTTGTATTTTGCCATTTTGCCCCACCACACTATGAATGCTTTTGATCCAAAGATTTACACTTTGACTTTGGCCAAGATTTTATCTATTATGTATTTGACTATTTCTTTTAAGTTCTTTTTTGTTATGTTATTTTTTTAAAAAATTAACAATTGTAGATTGCATCATGATTGTATACCTTCCATATTCTTATCTTCTAATAGACCATATTGCTTTTTTTCATTTTTTTCTTTCCCAAATATGTTTATTTCATTTTTTCAGTGTTACAAGATTAATTGTTCATGCACCACACCCAGTGCTCCATGCAATAGTGCCCTCACCGGGCTCGCCCAATCCCCCAACCCCTCCGCTCCAAAACCCTTAGTTTGTTCCTCAGAGTCCACAGTCTCTGCTGGTTCATCGTGTTTTTTTGTTGTTGTTGTTTCCATTTGTATCGTAGAGGATTTGATTTGATGGATTTGATTTTCTGTAATAGTGATTCTGCACTTTTCTCCTTCAATGGCCGTTTTTAGTGGAGAACCAAGTCTTTTTAATTCCTTAAATCATTTTCTTAATCTTCTGATTAAGTATGGTGTAATTACACTAAAGTTGGCAAATCTTGTGTGCAAGTTAGATAAATTTTTATAAATGGATAAACTATAGAACCATCACCCGATGACAGCCACTTGATCTCTATCACCACAGATTACTTTCGTCTATTTTGAACTTCATTTAAAGGAGTCCTATAATATGTACTCTTTTGTGTCTGGCTGCTTTTGCTCAATATTACATTTGTGAGATATTTGAATGTAGCAGTAGTGTGTTTATTTTCAATAATATCTAGTATTTTTGTGTGAATTTATTTATCCATTTTGTTGTCGATTGACATTTGTGTGGTTTCAAGTTTGAGACCAGTAAGAATAAAGCTATGCTCATGTTTGAGATGTCCTGTTGTACACATGGGTGCTTTTCTGGAGATGAAATTACTGGGTCATAGGTTATATGAATATACATCTTTGGCATATAATGTCAAACAGCTTTCCAAAGTGCTCGTCCCACCTTATATCCCCATCAACAGTCAATAAGAGTGCCATTTGCTCTCTATTCTCACTTTTGATTTTTTTTATAGGAGCTTTTCTTTTGGTGTGTAGTAATAGCTTATTGCATATTCCCCAATGCATATTTCACATATTTACACATCATTTGGATATATTCTTTTGTGCAATGCCTATTCAAGGCTTTTGCCCTCTTTTAGTTGGGCTGTTGTCTTTTTCTTATTGATTTAAGTGAGTTCTTTATTCTTTAAATTCTTTTCCCCCCGTCCCTTTTTTTGAGATACTTTATCATCTCCTTTTCCATATCTTATGTAAATACGATCCTTAAGATATTTAACTGCTTTGGAAGATCAAAGCAGTCACTATTTAAAATTTCCTTTCTGGGCTACATCTTCACATGTAAGATTGTCATCTTTATACCTGTAAATAGTGTGCCTCCCACTATAACCTGGCTACGGGCTGAATGTTTGTGTTCCTCCCATCATATCCATGCATTGAACCTAATACCCCAGTGTGACAGTGTTTAGAAGTGAGACCTTTTGGGAAGTAGTTAGGTCACAAGGGTAGAACTCTCATGAATGGGATGAGTGCCTTATAAAAGAGGCCCAAGAGAGATCCTTTATCCTTCTGCTGTAGGAAGTCACAGCTAGAATATGTCATCAATCAACCAGAAAGCAGTCCCTCCTCACCAGATGCTGAATGTGCAGACACCTTGATCTTGGACTTCTGTTGTTTATGAGCCACTCAGTCTATATTATCCTGTTAGAGCCACTGAAATAGACTAAGACAAGCTGTGTAACCAGAAGTATAGCCAATTTGCATGAGTTCTGCCCCAGAGTTCAAAAATATGTCCACCATCCACCACCTCTGTTTCTCCTTCTCATGTAATAGTAGCATGATCAGAAAAACACCCTATCTGTTGTGTCCTTGGGAGTCTTTTAAGGATTATATGTGCAGGGGAATTGAGTACAGTCTTAGACATGTATGTTTTGTATATGTTTCTGCAGTGACTGCAGGAAAGGGTGACTTCAGGGACCTGCGTGCAGAGCTGATGTCCCGAGCTCAGTTACTTCCCCCATCTCACAGTGTAGCCAAGGCAGCCCCAGCATTTGTCTGGAGCAGTGGCAGCAGGAAGATCCTAGTAGCTGGGTTTTTTTTTTCTTTAAATTGAGGTATAGTTGACACACCGTGTTACATTAGTTCCAGACTACAACCTAGTGATTCCAAGTCTATCCCTAATGCTCTGCTCACCACAAGTCTATCCCTAATGCTCTGCCCTCTGTCACAATACAGCAGTATTACAGTACCATTGCCCTATGCTGAGCCTTTTAACTCCATGTCGTATTCATTCCATACCCAGTAGCTGGTCTTACATTCAAGATCAGAGTGTAGTGGTAGAGACTGGATCAATTTCTCTCACAGAAGTTCTTCATTCACTCTGCCTGGAAAGCCCCCTTTCAGTGATCAGGTCTAGGGTGCTGTGCTGGAGTTGACGCAAGATTCTTTTTTTTTTTAAGATTTTATTTATTTATTTGAGAGAAAGAGATCACAAGTAGGCAGAGAGGCAGGCAGAGAGAGAGGGGGGAAGCAGGCTCCTCGCTGAACAGAGAGCCTGATGCAGGGCTCGATCCCAGGATCCTGAGATCACGACCTAAGCCAAAGGCAGAGGCTTAACCCACTGAGCCACCCAGGCGCCCTGATTCTTTCTTTTGTGTACTCAGGACCACAGTCCTCCTTTCCTGCAGCCCCCGAATCTACCTCTCATTGCGTGACTTTTCCTTTAAAACCTCAAAACACACATGGGCTTACTATATCCCTGGACAGACAATTATTTGTCCTAAAAGTATTCCTCAGATGAGTGGCCTTTATCAACCACTCTCCTCAGACACACATGTTTCATTTTGGCCGCCATGGGGATTCAGAGTGCCACGTCCAGTAAGGTGGGAGCCGTCAGTGAATACACTGTGTTCCAGGCACCTGGATTGATGAAGTGCAGAGGGGAAAAAAATGCCATTTAATTTTCTGAAGCTACATGGCAGGACTTTCTCTTTACTTTTTTACCCCTTCTTTTGCTGAATTTGTGTGTGTGTGTGTGTGTGTGTGTGTGTGTGTGTACACATATCACATTAGGACCTGGTTCATCCAGGATTATTTAGTTCTACCTCTCCCCAGAACATTGTTAGTCAACTTTTTGGGTGACTGTCCCTATTCATATATTCTTCCAAGATCCCTTGAGGATTCTCTTTAATAATTTCATAGGCTGTGGGACATGGGGAAAGAGTACAGCTATGAAGAGTCACAGCTCAAGAAACTGGTCTTTGAAAACTATTCCCCTATGTTCATAGAAATTATTATACTTTAATGTCTCCTGGTTAGGGGAGGCATAGTCTTTCAGGATTCTAATACTTTGACTAACCACACTGGAGAGACAGATGCAGAAGGTTATGGACTACCTTTTTTTTTTTTTTTTAAGGCTCCACATACTTTTGTCCCAATGTCTTCTGCCATTCTTTGTCTGCATGTATAATATTGCTACAAGTTCTTGTTTCTGATGACTTCAGACTTCTACTTGCCTCCAGATCTTGCCTCTGTAGGGGGGCATGGATCCTTAACAGTCTTGGGACAAACCGTCCTCTCTTTCTGGGATTTGGGTTGGAGGACGGGCACCCTGTCATCATGAGCCAAGCCCGTGGAAAGCTGTTGATGGATGGGAGGGAGAGGAGGGCCTGGCTCTCCTATGCCCTGTGTAACATCCCCTTCTTTTGTTTTTCCAAGTTGAGGGGAGAGGAGCTATTAGCTTCCTTGGAACTTTCTCCAGTTATTTACTATAAAATATTTTCTTGAGTAAAGAGGTAATGTTTCAGCTTATGCTATTTTTTTCAATTTTATCAAAATTGTGTATATCTGATGAAAGTCCATTTAAGTTTTTGGAACGTGGTTTTAATACTTCTCTGAGTATTAGAAGGGTTTCTCTTTCCCTTTTTCTTTTTCTAGTTTCTTTCTTTTCAGTTAATATTTGGTATAGGGTTATTTGTAAGCTAGTTCTTAAATTTCCATTCTTATTAGAATTCCCTTTCATGAGTGACTGACAACTTTCTAAAACTCTATAGCTTGGTACATGTAGATGATAGCCATCGCTGATACCTCGTTGTTAGTGGTGGTATTTATGTGCATGTGTATGTCCTTTCTGTCTTAGTTTGTTTGACTTAATTTATTCTCATACTCTGTGGGCAAGCTGATATTTTCCAGTGTCTCTTCCCCGGCATGAGATTCTGCCTCATTCTCTCTCTGTTGATCTGAGATTCTTTCTTGCACACATAATCCCTCCTATGATCTCATTATTGCTGCAAACTACTTAGGAATATGTGTTTTATAGTCTGAAGTATTAGAGAAATGTCAACCAAACTGCTCCTGGCAAAGAAAATGAAGCACATTTGATTCCAAATACATTTTAATTTTTTTATCCTTTCTTGCTTACAAAATCTATTTTGTTGAAATAAGTATATGGTAAAGGCATAATTTATGACCTCTTTCTGTGTCAAAAAACATTGTCCCTTCTGAATATAATATCAGATAATCTGTAGATTTAAGAAAGATAGAGTATAACACCCTAACACTTGTATCTTTATATAATTATGTTCTATCATCATTTTTTTTCTGGTCTAGTGATTTATTTTTTATTTTTTTCCCCAAATATGTTTAATTTTCCAGTGTTACAAGAATAATTGTTCATGCAGCACACCCAGTGCTCCATGCAATATGTGCCCTCCTCAATACCCACCACCAGGCTCGCCCAACCCACTCCCCTCCAAAACCCTCAGTTTGTTGCTCAGAGTCCACAGTCTCTCATGGTTCATCGCCCCCTATGATTTCCCCCCATTCACCCTTCCCTTCCTTCTCACAATGTCCTCCATGTTTTTCCTTATGCTCCACACGTAAGTGGGACCATAAGATAATTGACTCTCTCCGCTTGACTTATTTCACTCTGCATAATCTCTTCCAGTCCTGTCCATGTTGATACAAAAGTTAGGTATTCATCCTTTCTGATGGAGGCATGATATTCCATTATATATGTACCATATCTTCTTTACCCATCTATCATCATTTTTTTTCAAGATTTTATTTATTTGACAGAGAGAGACACAGTGAGAGAAGGAACACAAGCAGGGGAAGTTGGAGAGGGAGAAACAGGCTTCCTGCCATGCAGGGAGCCTGATGTGGGGCTCGATCCCAGGACCCTGGGATCATGACCCGAGCCAAAGGCAGACACTTAATGACTGAGCCACCCAGGTGCCCCATCATCATTTTTTTTTTAAGTAGGTCCCACACCTAGCATGGAACCCAGTGCAGGGCTTGAACTCATGACACTGAGATCAAGACCTGAGCTGAGAACAAGATTTGGATGCTTAACCAACTGAGCCACCTAGGTGCCCCTATATAATTATTTTTGAATCCTTTATAAACCCTAAGGAATTGGGGATGGGGAAATTTCATTTACATGAGTTCAACCTTACCCCTATTATTGTTCTGTTTCATTGTTGTTATCTTTATTTTGCTTCAGTGACCTTTCAAAAAGTATCAACCTATCTCTTTTTAACAAAAGAAGGTACTTTATATCTCTCAAGTTATGTTTTTTTATCAGTTCATTTTTTTTCCAAAGACAAGCTTATGTTAACATAATGTAATATTGCCAGAGAGTTCTCTTCTTTAGCAGTTTCAGAAAGCTTTATGTTAGGATTATATTAATTTGCATAACACACTTATTGAGGAAGTAGTAGACACAGCCCTTCATCAGGAAATAGTTACCTTTCTGAGAGACTACCTCAGCCACAGAATGAAAGGGCTTCGCTCCGATAGTCTCGCCTCCTCATTCCATAGCAGATTACATGAGGGAGAGCACTTGATGCGAATTTGACTCATAACATTCCCTCTCCAGGAAATTTGGAATGAGGTCTTAGAGACTAAATCCATTAATTGTAAGCGATTGTGCTGGGATTAGGCAGATTTCCTTTCACTTCAGGGTAACCATGATATGGTTCATAGAAAAACATATAAGTGAGGAGAGACGCTGGCTTGCAGAAAGAAAGGAAACAAGTACAGGAAGGGTGTGGAGATGAGAAATGATGTGGCCCAGAGTTGGTGTCTGATAAATCCTTTATTTTATTATATTATATTTTCTACCATTGTGTTCCTGTAGTTTCTGCAATTATTTCTATATTTTCTGCTGTTTTGTTCTCTGTATCCTTATGACATATCTTTTTGAAAATCTAATTTGAAGAGAATCCCTCTCCCCCCAAACCAATGGTTTCTGACAAAGATAACCTTGAACTAGGAATGAGAAACCGTGTTCTAGATTCGGCTGTCATAAATTGGCTGTGGTCTGACCACAAAATATTAGGTTATTCTCTCTTCTCCTGTAGTATTATTCATAATCTTGCTACATTACTTACTATATATATTGTAATCATTTATTTGAGTACCTTTCTCACAAAAGAGGATGCTTTTGTTCTTCTTGGTATCCTGGTATCCTCAGCACCTAGTATCATGGTTGGCACTGAATAAGCACTCAGAAACTTTTTTTAATCAATAATCTAACTGCCAACCATGTGGAGTTCAATTCTTGAGTGCAATTTGCTCAGAAGGAACCAGAAGAGAGAATTCTGGAAGTTCTCACTACTCGTAGAATTTTACTATCAATAGCTAGGATCTCCAAACCTGTCATTTGTTTACTTTGCCTTTCCTGGTTTCAGTATTTTCTTGAGGAGTGCTTTCTTGTCTATTAGGAAACAAAGTATTTTCAGCATTTTGGGTATTCTTTTCTTTGTTTCTCTCTCACACATATGATTACATGTGTTGTCTCTAGAGTTGGTTTAAATAAATGCTGTAGAGATGTTTCCTTAAAAAAAAAAAAGAAAACACCCATTTTGTGGATGAGGAATATATAAGATAGGAGAATATGAAAACCGTCATGTACTCCTCCCTCCCCTGGTTTCTATAACTATCAACACATGGCTAATTTGACTTTCTCGACTCCTCTCACTCCTCTCATCCTGCTGGATTATTTAAAATAAGCAAATCTTAAGTATCAATCATATCAATTTTTCTGTAAATACTTCAGTATTTTTTCAGCTCCAAGGTTCAAGGATTTAGCACTTCCTTTTAAGAGTCCAATTGGCTTGTAATAATTTATATTAAAAAATGAACTTCTAATACTTCTTTGACTTAAGATAGTATGCTTATAGTGATTTCTAAATATGAAAACTAAAATTTGATTGATTTTAAACAAGTGGCAATGATTTGTACCAAAAAGCAGTTATAATGAAAGTGTATCAAATATCTCCTTATTACCCTTAGTTTTTAGTCTCTTTTTTTTTTGTAGTTGGCTAAGATCAGTGGAGTCACTCCTCTCCATTCCTGTACATTCCATTCTAGTGATATGTGACAATCCTCTAAAAGTAACGTTGAACTTTGTACTGTATAACAAACCTTATTCCAACATAATAATATGGATTCATGTTTCACTTGGCATAGTCCCTAAGTATGATCCTGGAAAGTCTTGCTCCAGCTGTTTCAAATTATTTTTATTTCATATGTCATGTTTAATAGCAGGGAGGAGACTATAGCTAATGGTTTTTTCTTAGAAATTAATCTGTCAACCTGGTGAAAATATAAAGTTAAAGCAGATGAACAGGGATCCTTCAATTTAACATCCTAAGCATATTAATTCACTTAGCAAAAGCATAACAAGATTAAGTAATCGATGAGAATTTGCATTAAGAATGGGGAAATGTAGCACAGAGAAGGAGATTAGTAGCCCATCAACGTATATATTCATAATTTTTTTACATTTAGTTTTTAGGTAGTGATGGTTGAGTTCTAGTGATGTGTCTTGGGGCTGGGGACAGATGTAAACAGGCAGTGTCCAGGCTTTAATGTAACTTCATGAAGCAGTATTCTATACGGAGCCTGTGTTTCTGACGCTGGGTAGGGGATCTTTCCCTGTAAGCCAGCTATCAAATAAGCTTTCCATTTCTCTCATGGTTGTCATTGAAAGGATTTTCAAAAGTGCTTTAAGACCTTGGAATTGGATGAAAGCGTTTAGGACCCAGAGTGCTTTTTCTTAATGAGTTTGAAGAAATCTTCCTCCATTGTGCAAACAACAATGTTTTTAATCTCCAGTACAAAATTGTTACACATTCCAAGGCAACGATCATAATGATTTAACAAGGTTACCGTATGTAACAGAGGGTGTGAGGTTTCTGTCCTTCGGGTGTTAACGTACTGCTTCCTCCAGTGTTGAATCTGCCAGACACTTCTCTCGCTTTATCCTGAGTCCCCCTTTATCTGAGCTTTCGCTTTCGGCAGTTTCGCTTTTTTTTGGTTTGCGCTCAGTTGTCCCAGTCAACCAAGTCAGGAAGCAGAAGATCCCCATTTGGGCTCTGGTCAGGAGGCCAGAATAGCGTCTGCTGCGTCAGAATGTCTAGTCATTGCCCTCACTCCATCTCCTCACCTAGGCATGGTATCCTCGCACAACACCACGAGAAGGGTGAGTACAGCAGAATAAGGTGTTTTGAGAGAGAGACCAGATGCACATAACACTTATTACAGTATATTGTTAAAACTGTGCTCTTTTATTTTTTTTTAAGATTTTATTTATTTATTCGAGAGACAGAGAAAGTGAGAGAGAGCATGAGAGGAGAGAAGGTCAGAGGAAGAAGCAGACTGCCCATGGAGCTGGGAGCCCGATGTGGGGCTCCATCCCGGGACTCAAGGATCATGACCTGAGCCAAAGGCAGTTGCTCAACCAAGTGAGCCACCCAGGCGCCCTTAAAACTGTGCTATTTTATTATTAATGTTAATCTCGTCCTGTGCCTAACTACAAACTGAACTTTACCACAGGTACAATAGTGTATATTGAGTTCGGTACTCTCGGCGGCTTCAGGCATCTGTGGGGTATCTTAGAAAGTATCTTCCACAGATAAGAGAGGACTACTGTATTTCTTACCCCATAATTTATTTCCTATCCTCTTTAATTTGTTCCTCTTTTTACTCCTAACACAACTCTCACACTGCAGCGTCGACTTAAAAGCTGCCATAAATTACTTTAAATATTTTGGATGTTTTTATTTTCCGTAATTTTAATAGCTTAGGAGCACCAAGTCAAATTGAAACATACATCAGTAGTGTTGAGTACAGGTTAGTTTAATTTATCTCTTGTGATATATGGATGGCCCTCTAGTGTAGAGAGTATGATGTCATATTCTTATCTTTCCATCTCCATCTGTGGCAAGAGATACCCCCCCCAGCTTTTTCTTCACTGTATATCTCAAAAACATACTTTGTTTTTGAATTATTAGACCTCCTACTGTGAAGAAGTATGAAATAGGACATTTTTGTTGAAATGGGGAAGAGACATATCTTAAATGTCAGAAGATGGGTGTTACTGGGTTTTTTTCATCCTTTCATATCAAAAGTGGATGTTTACAAATTGATAAAAAATAGGGTGTTTATTAATGCATAATATGAATTGGGTAAATAAGAATAATTTTTTCTCTTACTAAAACAATAATTTCAGTTTTGAATCTAAGGAAAAACAGATGAGGGAAAAAATAGAAGCACAAAATAATTCATTGTAGCATTTTTATGATGGTAAGAAATGAAAACGACCCAAATGGTACATTACAAGGGAATTAAGTAATGGTTAAGTAATGGTTAAGTAAGTTTTGGACAAGCATTCAAGAGGCTATTAGCATTCAATATGTTGTTGTTATTTAAAATGAGAGCAGAAGTTATATAAATCTTATGAAAATTATCAAACATAATCACGATTCTATAAAAAATTAGTTCTACATAGAGCAAAATAAAGCCGTTTAAAATGCTTTGTAAGTATTTACAGTGGTTATGTTTGGTGATATGATTATGAATGGTCCATCCCTTCTACTTTCTTGCATTTCCCAGTTTTGTATTACATAAATGCACCACTACCACCACTTAAACTCTCTCTTGGAGAAGGTTAAACAACCTAATGTAAATTATTGCCATGCTGTAAGCTTAATTCAATTTATGTGACCTAGGACAGCAGCCTGCCTTCAGAAGGAAAATGTAATTATTTAATTATCTTAAGATCTATGATATAATGAATACAGTAAACATTAATGCAATAATCTAGGTGGGGGAGATACACTTATTCATTTTAAAATTCTTTCAACTTTGTTGAAAGCTTAAAATTTTTTATGATTCACTGTTGAATGGAAAACGATGAAAATAACTTCTGAGTTTCAGGCAATCTACTTATAGAGAAGCTTTCAGAGCCTCATTTCTTTGCAAGTTGGAAGCTGTTAGTATATGCTCCATTATTATTCATTTTATATATTTGTTTTCCTTGGTATAATTTATGTAGATGAAAAATAGTCAAAATATTAGGATTTTGGCAAGTCCATTTGTAACATTCAATGATTTTTTTTCTTATATTTTAATCATCTTGACTCTAAATCTGCTTCTATGTATTATGATGTTTAGTTTTCTCCTAAATATTAAATTCTATATTGTTTACCTTTAACATTTTATTCATATGTAGGTGTAATATTTGACAAATTTATTTATATGAAAGCAAAAGTACATCTTTCACAAAGACTATTACTATCAATACATATATTCACATGTATGAAATATGTCTGTTATATGCAGATTTACAAATTAAACATTAAGAAGATGGTAACCAGCTGTTCTTTCTTCAGTAATACCAGAAGGAGTAGAAATGGGATAAATATATAGCAAAAAGGATTCCATTCTACACTTGTATTTAATTTGGGGACAATACGTATTTCAGTGAAGTGTGTGTGTGTGTGTGTGTGTGTGTGTGTGTGTGTGTAAAGTAAATATAGAAATAATTGGCTTGAGAAATTCTATCTGGTAATGCATGGTTACTAAGTCGACATGTTCAAATATAGAGTTTTTCTTTTTATGGGCTCATAAATGAAGTGTAAAATGCTAGAGGCAGCATATAGTCAACAACCTGCTAGGTAAAGAGAAGATAAAAATATATATCATTCCTAGTGTGCTTGTTCTTTTTAAATTTTTAAATCATATCTTTATTTTTAAGCCCACAGATTTAAAAACTGAATTAGACTGGTCCTTGTCAGGGACACAGAGACCTGTGCAAAGATCCCTAAATGTTTCTTTCTAAATTGGCATTGTTTTTTGGTCAATAGTTGGTGCTAGCCTTTAGACCAATCCTTTCAAGTTATAAATTTGTTAGGATTTTGCAAAAGAAAAAGGAGTAGTAAAAAGGAAATTAACCAATGATATAAATTTATATTTAATCTTCCTAAATCCAGCTATATCTAAAGACTTCCTTTTGGTTCCTTGCATATAAACACATTAGCTATCATTATAAAAAAATCCCTCTGTTATGAAAAATATTTTGTATACATAGAGCCAGTGTAGAAATTTTCTAAAAGATGAAAGTTTAATACTAATCCATCTAATGCAAAAATATATTTGTATTAGTTAGCATTAAATCTGGCTATGCACAACAGAAAACTCCAAATAATCATAGTAATATATTTCTCTTTCACATTCAAGAAGTCTCACATTTAAGAGGTCAGTTCAGGCTTGTTTTCGTTTCCTTAAGAGCCCCAAATTCCTCCTATCTTGTAGTTCCACTGTAAAAGACTTCCATTGTTGAGGGTTCCTCTTTGATCCCAGATGGCTACTGATGTTTCAACCATTGTATTTGCATTCCAGCCATCAGGATAGAGGGAAGCAACAGAGCAGGCGCACTTCACACAATACTGCAGTTTGTATTTCATGAGTTTCATCATGGTCACATCTATTTACAAAGGAGACTGTGAGGCGTAGTTTTGATCCCATCTGGCCGTGTACTAAGCCGAAAATCAGGGTTCTTTTACCATGGGAGATAGAGTAATGTCCCTACCCTCAACGATATTCATGTCCCAATTTTTATAACCTACAACTATACAACTTTACCTGACAAAAGAGATTTTGCTGAGGTGATTATGAATCTGTAGAGAAGAAGGTTATCCTGGGTTATCTAGGTGAACCCAGTGGAATCACAAGGGTCCTCAAAAGAGTGCTGCCAGTTCATAGAAGGCGATGGGTGGTAGAAGTGAAGTGTTGGAAGATGGAGGAAGGGGTGGGGGCCCATGGAATGTGGTAGGCTCTAGATGTTGGAAAATACAAGGCAATGGCATCTCCCTGGGAGCTTCCAGAAGGAAACAGCCTGACCAAAACTCTGTTGTTTTAAGCCACACATTTGTTACAGATTTTTACAGCAGCGAAAGGAAACTGCTGTACTTACTAAAGAGAAGCAGGGAATACATATCGAGTCCATCAATAGTTGGCCATGCATTTTCAGTGATGTCTATATTTTTGGTCCCCAGATCTATCTGAATTCTTTCTGTATTTGGTTTCGGCAGTCCCATGCCATTGGTGAATGAATAAATAATGTGGTAGCCTGATTACTTAGATTCAGTTAAACCCTTAGTAATTAATGGTATAGAGCAGTCTTGGAGCCATTAAGGGTAGGGGTGTAAGCCTCCTTCAGGTGCATATTTAGTGGTTGCATGCAGTTCCTCCATCCCAGCACATGCCAGTGGAGTAATGAAATCTAGGGTCAAGGGCAGTGAGAGAGCTGTGGCAGGACAAAGGCTCTTGGGTCTGATGGAAGAGGAAGATCAGGAAAGTGGCTTGGAATTTAACGTCCTGGCCCTCTTTGTTATGGCTGATGCTCTGTTTCCCAGGCCTCTCCTGTTCTGTCTGCATATACCCTCTGTTCCCATACCCACAGACAGATGATTTCTGTTGGTAATCTTACCTCAAATGCTACTCCTTTTTTTGGTGGGAATTTTGGTTGTTACTCTTGACCTTAGACTAATTCCCTAACTCAGATTTTATATATTTTGTGAATATTAATTCTCCATTTTTTAAAGATTTTATTAATTTATTTGACATATAGAGAGTGTACATACACACAAGCAAGGGGAGGGCAGAGGGCGAAGCAGGCTCCCCACTGAGCAGAGAGCCTGACGTGGGGCCGGATCCCAGGACCCTGGCATCATGACCTGAGCCAAGGCAAATGCTTAACCAACTGAGCCATACAGGCACCCCTAATTCTCCATTGTTAATTTAAGACTTGTCCTCTATCATAGGCAGAATAATGGGTCTTCAGAGATGTCTATGTCCCAGTTCTCGGAACCTGGAGATATGTTACATTGTATGACAAAGATGAATTATGATTGCAGATGGAATTAAGGATGCTAATCATCAGATGCTGACATTATCCTGGATTAACTGGTTGGGACCAAGAACTTCTGAAGCTGTAAGATGATAAATTTGGGTTGTTTTAAGCCACAAAACTTGTGGTGATTTGTTTTAGCGGCAATGGGAAATAATAAATCCCTCCATCTATTTAAGGAAAGATTTGAGAGATTAGAGGTTAAAGCATGCACACGGGGAGACATTTGAAAGTACAAAGATCCCACTGACTGAAGAACAGTACAGATGACAAGGTGTGCACGGCAACTTTTGTTTGACTCTTTCTGACATCAAAGGCAAAAAGAGAAACATCTTTAATTACATAGATTTTGTGTTCTGATGAGGGTGTGTGCAAATACACCTGAAGACTTAACATTTTCCTTTGGACTGGACCAGAGCTGGGATTCATTGAAGTGACCTTGCTTAGAATGAGGAACACTGAAGACCATTATTTTATCCAGTGTTTTAGGAAAAGATATGAGTTTTCTTATTGGGTCTTAAAAGGAGCAAAGTCTTTGTTGTGACTCTTGAAGCCAACTCAAAGAAACTTGAAGATGATATAGTCAGGGTCTTCACTTTTTGAAAGTCTCCTTAATGTGGAGATGCTTCCTGGAGAAAGACCTGAAAGAAAAGTTAATCCATCTGAAGAAAAGTCAGTGTTCTGGGTATGCAGAGAGTAAAGCAGGGGCTTTTCTCTTTGGAAGAGAAGTCTTTTAGACAGAGACAGGCTTCATGAAAGTGGAATGCTTTCTGCTCTTCGCACATCCTAGTGAAGGAGAAAGGTAAAGATCATTCTTTCCCAACAAAGAGGAAAGTTCAGGGGTACCATTCATCCTCACTTCAAACAAGGTAGCCTGAACACTGGTTGCTGGAAGTGGGGATGTTGCCTACAATCATGGGTCCTTTTCTGTGTGCAAAGAGCGTGAGCCAGGCTTTCAGCAGCAAGTGCAAGCCGGTGAAACAACCCTATAATTGTATCTGTTTTCTTTATAATGCTACCACCTTCATCTAGTCTAGGCCAGAGTCTGAAGACCTGAAAAAGGAAAGTTTGATTACATAATGGTGGCTGTTGATTTAGATAGTTAGATGGGTGTTAAATCACCAACCTCTTACTAAGATAAACAATTAAAAAACACCAATAATAAATCCTTGAAGAGTGAACATTGCAATCTAAATCCATGCAATTTTTGGCCAAATTCTACTTTGTTGAGTCAGGTGAAAAGCTTATGTTTTTCCCATACATTGGTGGAGGCAGCAATGCAAAAGCCAAACATGTATCATTTTCCTGACCTCCATTGCCTTAGACTAATACATGGAAGGTACCAGTTCATCTCTCTCTCTCTCTCTCTTTAATTCTAAAAAGGATTTTTAAAAGTTTCCAGCTTTTTTAAATACTTCTCCACCACCATGGCATATTTATATTCAAAATTTTGAATCTAAATAGGAAAAAATGATTTTATTCTATGAACTATTTAGAATAAGATATTATCAGGAGACTAAGGGAAATGACAAACATCAAGCACATATTTTGTGCTGGATACTAAGGAAGATTTTTTTTTTTTCAAAGATTTATTTATTTATTTATTTGTCAGAGTGAGAGAAAGAGAGCACAAGCAGGGGGAGAGGCAGGCAGAGGGAGAAGCAGGCTCCCTGCTGAGCAAGGAGTCTGATGTGGGACTCGATCCTAGGACCCTGCGATCATGACCTGAGCTGAAGGCAGAAGCTCAACTGACCGAGCCACCCAGGTGTCCCAAGGAAGATATTTTAACGTATTACTTCATTTCATTGTTACAACAACATGCCAAACCAGGATTGATTCTCTCTGTTCTATAAGTGAAAACATTTTATCTCAGAGCAGAGAAGGCGAGATTCAAACTCATGCTTCCTATCTATACTTTCCCCATTATATTTCTTTACTATTTATTGTATTTAAATTCCATCTCAGAAATACTCATTGCTATTTTAGGGAGACATAAATATGTGAAAGGACTATAATATCTATAACTCTATGTTGAAAGGGGATGCTACAAATTTTAACAATTCTTAAATATTAACTGAGGAAGTGTCTACGTGATCTTAACTATCTGAAGAATTTGGAAAAAAAAATAGGTAAGTCATATGTTTCCAAATACCTGTACATTTGGAATCATCTACCTTACTAATATATATGCTTAGTGTCATTTATTTTTTAATATTCTTTTTGGTCATGTTTAGTATAAAAAATACAATGAAGAAAGAAGTTCTCATTCTTCCCCATCTCTTCTATCAAGGAATGGCCACTCAACATGTTATATGTATCCTCCCAGATATTTTTAAACTTATGCTTATGAATATGGTATGCAAATACACAAGTGGAATTCTGCTTATAAGTTCTGAGGTCTGCTTCTAACTCTTCAGTGTATTTTGTTGGTATTTTTCTATTCTAGATAACTACTTATCTTTTAATGTTTGAATGTTGTTTTTGGTTGTGATTTGTCATTTAGACACTTCAAGATGGTATAATCTTGTAACTATTTTGAAGAAATCATCAGTATACTCAAAATCTTGTTCTCTTTCACAGAAAATGTTAAGATTAGTAAGAATAAAGAAGCATATGTTATTTTATGTTTCATGTCCATATTCACTTATGAATTACAGCATTTCTTTTTATTTTTACTTACTTTTTTCTTTCTTATTTCTTTTTCTTTTTTTATTTATTTAATAGAATGTATTATTTGTTTCAGGGGTACAGGTCTGTGATTCATCAGTCTTACACAATTCACAGAACTCACCATAGCACATACCCTCCCCAATGTCCATAAGCCAGTCACCCCATCCCTTCCACCTCCCCCCACCACCCTCTAGCAACCTTCAGTTTGTTTCCTGAGATTAAGAGTCTCTTATAGTTTGTTTACCTCTCTGGTTTCATCTTGTTTTATTTTCCCCTCCCTTCCCCTATGATCCTCTGTCTTGTTTCTCAAATTCTTCATATTAGTGAGATCATATGATAATTGTCTTTCTCTGATTGACTTATTACACTTAGCATTATACTCTCTAGTTCCATCGACATCATTGCAAATGGCAAGATTTCGTTTTTTTATGGCTGCATAGTATTCCATTACACACACACACACACACACACACACACACACACACCACATCTATATCCATTCATCTGTTGATGGATATCTAGGCTCTTTTCATAGTTCGGCTACTGTGGATATTGCTGCTATAAACATTTGGGTGCATGTATTCCTTCGGATCTTTAGGGTAAATACCCAGTAGTGCGATTGCTTGGTCGTAGGGTAGCTCTATTTTCAACTTTTTGAGGAACCTCCATACTGTTTTCCAGGGTGGCCACACCAGCTTGCATTCCCACCAACAGTGTAGTTGCATCCTTGCCAATATCTATAGTTTCTTGACCAGTTCATTTTAGCCATTCTGACTAGTGTGAGGTGGTATCTTACTGTAGTTTTGATTTGTATTTCCCGGATGCCGAGTGATGTTGAACACTTTTTCATGTGTCTGTTGGCCATTTGGATGTCTTTGCTGAAATGTCTGTTCATGTCTTCTACCCATTTCTTGATTGGATTATTTGTTGTTTGGATGTTGAGTTTGATAAGTTCTTTATAGATTTTGGATACTAGTCCTTTATCTGATATGCCATTTGTAAATAACTTCTCCCATTCTATTGGTTGTCTTTTGGTTTTGTTGACTGTTTCCTTTGCTGTGCAAAAGCTTTTCATCTTGATGAAATCCCAATAGTTCATTTTTACCCTTGCTTTCCTTGCCTTTGGTGATGTTTCTAGGAAGAAGTTGCTGTGGCTGAGGTTGAAAAAGTTGTTGCCTGTGTTTCCTCAAGGATTTTGATGGATTCCTTGTCTCACATTGAGGTCTTTGATCCATTTTGAGTCAATTTTTGTGTGTGGTATAAAGAAATGGTCCCATTTCACTCTTCTGCATGTAGCTGTCCAATTTTCCTAATACCATTTGTTGAAGAGACTGTCTTTTTTCCAGTAGACATTTTTTTCCTGCTTTGTCGAAGGTTAGTTGACCCCAGAGTTGAGGGTTCATTTTTGGGCTCTCTATTCTGTTCTACTTATCTATATGTCTTTTTTGCACCAGTACCATACTGTCAAGATGATTACAGCTCTGTAATAAAGCTTAAAGTCTGGAATTTTGATGCCGTCAACTTTGGTTTTCTTTTTCAACATTCCTCTGGCTATTCGGGGTCTTTTCTGGTTCCATATAAATTTTAGGATTATTTGTTCCATTTCTTTGAAATAAGTTGATGGTATTTTGATAGGGATTGCATTAAATGTGTGGATTGCTCTAGGTATCATAGACATTTTCACAATATTTGTTCTTCCAAACTATGAGCATGGAATGTTTTTCCATTTCTTTGTGTCTTCCTCAATTTCTTTTATGAGTACTCTATAGTTTTCTGAGTACAGATTCTTTGCCTCTTTGGTTAGATTTATTCCTAGGTATCTTACGGTTTTTGGTGCAATTGTAAATGGGATCAACTCCTTAATTTCTCTTTCTTCTGTTTTGTTTTTGGTGTATAGAAATGAAACATTTCTGTGCTTTGATTTTATATCCTGATACTTTACTGAATTCCTGTATGAGTTCTGGCAGTTTTGAGGTGGAGTCTTTTGGGTTTTCCACATAAAGTATCATATAATCTGTAAAGAGTGAGCATTTGACTTCTTCTTTGCTGACTCAGATGCTTTTTATTTCTTTTTGTTGTATGATTGCTGAGGCTAGGACCTCTAGTACTATGTTGAATAGCAGTGGTGGTAGTGGAGAGCCCTGCCATGTTCCTGACCCTAGAGGAAAACCTCTCAGTTTTTCCCCATTGAGAATGATATTTGCTGTCAGTTTTTCATAGATGGGTTTGATGATATTGAGGTATGTACCCTCTATGCCCACATTGTGAAGAGTTTTGATCAAGAGAGAATGCTGTACTTTGTCAAATGCTTTTTCAGCATCTATTGAGAGTATCATATGGTTCTTGTTCTTTCTTTTATTAATGTATTATATCACATTGATTGATTTGTGCATGTTGAACCAACCTTGAAGCCCAGGAATAAATCCCACTAGGTCATGATGAATAATCCTTTTAATGTGCTGTTGGATCCTATAGACTAGTATTTTGGTGAGAATTTTTGCATCTGTGCTCATTAGGGATAGCATTCTGTAATTCTCCTTTTTGATGGGGTCTTTGTCTGGTTTTGGGATCAAGATAATTCTGGCTTCATAAAATGAGTTTGGGAGTTTCCCTTCCATTTCTGTTTTTTGAAACAGTTTCAGGAGAATAAGTATTAATTCTTCTTTAAATGTTTGGTAGAATTCCCCTGGGAAGCCATTTGGCCCTGGGCTCTTATTTGTTGGGAGACTTTTGATTATTGCTTCAACCTCCTTACAGGTTATGGGTCTGTTCAGTTTTCTATTTCTTCTTGGTTCAGTTTTGGTAATTTATATGTCTCTAAGAATGCATATCCATTTCTTCCAGTTTGTCAAATTTGATGGCATATAGTTGCTCATAATATGTTCTTATAATTGTTTGTATTTCTTTGGTGTTGGTTGTGATCTCTTCTCTTTCATTCATGATTTTATTAATTTGGATCCCTTCTCTTTTATTTTTGATAAGTCTGGCCAGGGGTTTATCAATCTTATTAATTCTTTCAAAGACCCAGCTTCTAGGTTCATTGGTCTGTTCTACTGATCTCTTGGTTTCTATTTCATTGATTTCTGCTCTGATCTTTATTATTTCTCTTCTTCTGCTGGGTTTAGGCTTTCTTTGCTGTTCTTTCTCCAGCTCCTTTCGGTGTAGGGTTAGATTATGTATTTGAGACCTTTCTTGTTTCCTGAGAAAGGCTTGTATTACTGTATCCTTTCCTCTCAGGACCGCCTTTGCTGTGTCCCAAAGATTTTGAACAGTTGTGTTTTCATTTTCATTTGTTTCATTTGTTTCTATTGTTAAAAAATTCAATGAATTTTTTAAATTCTTCTTTAATTTCCTGATTGACCCATTCATTCTTTAGTAAGATAGTCTTTAGACTCCATGTATTTGAGTTCTTTCCAGCTTTCCTCTTGTTGAGTTCTAGTTTCAAAGCATTGTGGAGTAAAAATATATGGGGAATGACCCCAATCTTTTGGGACCAGTCGAGACCTGATTTGTGACCTAGAATATGATCTATTCTGGAGAATGATCCATGTGCACTAAAGAAGAATATATATTCTGTTGCTTTGGGATGGGATGTTCTGAGTATATCTGTGATGTCCATCTGGTCCATTGTGTCATTCATGGCCTTTATTTCCTAGTTGATCTTTTGCTTAAATGATCTGTCCATTTCAGTGAGGGGGTTGTTAACGTCCCCTACTATTATTGTGTTACTGTCGATGTGTTTCTTTGATTTTGTTATTAATTGATTTGTATAGTTGGATATTCCCATGTTAGGGGCATAGATATTTAAATTTGTTAGATCTTCTTGTTGGGCAGTCCCTTTAAGTATGATGGAGTGTCCTTTCTCATCCCTTGTTATAGTCTTTGGCTTAAAATCTAATTTGTCTGATGTAAGGATTGCAACCCCAGCTTTCTTTTGATGTCCATTGGCATGGTAAATGGTTTTCCAACCCGTCAGTTTAAATATGGAGGTGCATTTGGGTCTAAAATGAGTTTCTTGGAGACAACATATTGATAAGTCTTGTTTTTTTTTAATCTATTATAATACCCTGTGTCTTTTGATTGGGGCATTTAGACCATTTACATTCAGGGTAACTATTGAAAGATATGAATTTGGTGCCATTGTATTGCCTGTAAGGTGACTGTTACTGTATATTGTCTCTGTTCCTTTCTGGTCTGTTACTTTTAGGCTCTCTCTTTGTTTAGAGTACCCCTTTTAATATTTCCTGTAGGGATGGTTTGGTGTTTGCAAATTCTTTTAGTTTTTGTTTGTCCTGGAAGCTTTTACCTCTCCTTCTATTTTCAGTGACAGCCTAGCTGGATATAGTATTTTTGACTGCATATTTTTCTTGTTTAGTGCTCTGAATATATCATGCCAGTCCTTTCTGGCCTGTCAGGTCTCTGTGGATAGGTCTATTGACAATCTAATATTTCTATCATTTAAGTTACAGAACTCTTGCCCCGAGCTGCTTTCAGGATTTTTCTCTTTGTCTCTGAGATTTGTAAGTTTTACTATTAGATGTATGGGTGTTGACCTATTTTTATTGATTTTCAGATGGGCTCTCTGTGCCTCCTGGATTTTAATGCTTGTTTCCTTTCCCAAGTTAGGAAAGTTCTCTGCTATAATGTGCCCCAATATACCTTCTTCCCCTCTCTCTCTTTCTTCTTCTGGGATCTTAATTATTCTAATATTGTTTTATCTTATGGTATTACTTATCCCTCAAATTTTCCCCTCATGATCCAGTAGTTGTTTATCTCTCTTTTTCTCAGCCTTATTCTCCATCATTTGGTCTTCTATATCACTAATTCTCTCTTCTGCCTCATTTATCCTAGCAGTAAGAGCTTCCATTTTTGTTTGCACTTCATTAATAACTTTTTAAATTTCAACTTGGTTAGATTTTGGTTTTTACTTCTCCAGAAAGGGATATTATTTCTTCAGAAAGAGATTCTCTACTATCTTCTATGCTTTTTTCATGTCCAGCTACCATCTTTATAATTGTCATTCTGGACTCTAGTTCTGACATCTTACTAATGTCTACATTGATTAGGTCCCCAGCAGTCAGTACTGCCTCTTGTTCTTTTTTGGGGGGGTGAGTTTTCCCCCTTGTCATTTTGTCCAGAGAAGAATAGATGAATGAGAGAACAAAATTCTAAAAGGATAACAATGACCCCAGAAAAATATGCACTAACCAAATCAGAAGAGACTTGAAACCAGGGGTAGAAGAAAGGGAGAAAAAAATATATGATTAGGTTCATGAATAGAACAGAGCCGCAGACTTGATTTTGGGTGTATTTTGGTCTGTTAGAAGAAACTGCCTCCCAAAGTTTTAGGGTATATTTTGATCTGTTAGAAGAAATTGTATCCCAAAATTTTAAAGAAAGAAAAACTTATATGTATACAAAAAAATAAGGTTAAATACAATGAAGGGATAGAATATGACTATAAAAATGGAAATTAAAAAAGATTTTTAAATTTGTATCTTTAGGGTAAATACTCAGTAGTGCGATTGCTGGGTCGTAGAGTAGCCAATGACGTGGATGGATCTAAAGGGTAATATTTTGAGCGAAATAAGTTAATCAGAGAAAGACAATTATATGATCTCTCTTCTGTGAGGAATTTGAGAGGTGGGGGGAGGTTGTGGGGGGTAGGGAAGGAAAAAATGAAACAAGATGGGATTGAGAGGGAGACAAACCATAAGAGACAATCTCACGAAACAAACTGAGGATTGCTGAGGGGTGAGGGTGTAGGGATAGGGTTCTTGGGTTATGGACATTGGGGAAAGAATGTGCTATGTGAATGCTGTGAAATGTGTAAGCCTCATGATTCATAGACCTGTACCCCTGGGGAAATAATACATTATATGTTAATTTAAAAAATTAAAAAAAAAAGATTTTTAGAAAGGTATTGATGAGATAAAATAATTAAAATAGGTTAAAATAGGAAAGAGGAAAATTTTTTAAAAGATAATAAAAATAAAATAAAAAAATACCGAAAATTATAAAAAAATTAACTAAAATTAATTAAAGACTAAAGAATCATGGGGAAAAAAGCCATAAATTCTATGTGTTGTATTCCCATAGCTCTGAAGTTTTGTAGTTCTCATTGATCAGTAAACTTGGTCTTGGCTGGATGTTCTTGCTGATCTTCTGGGCAAGGGGCCTGTTGCAGTGATTCTCAAATGTCTTTGTCAGAGCCAGAATTTCACTGCCCTTGCTAGGGGCCGGGTTAAGTAATCTGCTTGGGTTTGTTCTCAGTAGCTTTTGTTTTCTGAACGCTTTCCATACAGCTTTGGAGGATGGGAATGAAAATGGTGGCCTCCCAATCTCCAGCCCTGTAGGAGTCAAGAGCTTAAGGCCCCACTCCTCAGTGTACCCTCAGAGAAAAGCAGTCAATCACTCCCATCTCCCTGGTCTCTGGGCATGCTCTGTGCTCACCCAGACTGTGACTGAGCATTTCTATCTCTGGCATATGGTCCCATTTGGAGTCTCCAAACCCAGCAGATTCCTGCAGTGTACTCCTGCACTGTTCCTCTCAGAGGAGGAAGGGGGGGGGGGTCTCCCTGGATATGCCACTGGAGGGCCCTTGAAGAGTAGTGGCCCGACTGTGCCTCAGATCACAGTTTAAGGTAATCCCATCTGAGAGCCCCCTCCTCAGCTCCTTCTCTGCAGTCAGCTTCTCCACTCCGATACCTGGAAGCTCTGCCACACTCAGCCACCTCCGGTGTTTCTGTGACCCCATGGGTCCCGAGACCACACTGTTCCAGTGAGGGCTTCACCCCCCCCCCACACACACACTTAGCCTCTCTGGAGCGATGTCCCTCAGTGGAGCAGACTTCTAAAAGTTCCAATTTTGTGCTCCACTGTTCTACCACTTGCCAGGAGCCAGCCCCTCCACCCTGTGGTCTCTCTTCCCATATGTTGCTTCGGATTCACCCCTCCGCACATCCTATCTTCCAGAAAGTGGTTGCTGCTATTCTCTTCGATCTCCTGTTGAGTTTGTAGGTGTTCAGAATGGTTTGATAACTATCTAACTGAATTCCTGGGACCAGATGAAATGTTCTCCTACTTCTTCACCAGCTTGCTCTTCCCCCTCTCAATTGCAGCATTTCTAAGCACGATGTTATACTTAATGTTTATTTGTTGCAAGTTTTTTTGGCTAATATTAAGATTACAGAAAGTAAAGACTGTGTTTTATTAAATGTAATAAATTGTGACTTCAAAAAATTAAAAGATTTTTTGTTGTTCTCATCCTGTAAGAAGCTACTCATGATTCAGCTACTGAACACCTTTCAGGGGTATGAACTAGAAGTGTGGTAAAACAAATCATCTTGCAAGCTCAAAGGAGCCTTTTGGTTCTCAGGAGAATGTCAAAGCAGGATAGTGCAATGGGGTAAAACATTCAGCCTAAAAGGCAACAAGGTCTATAAGAGAAACCAGAATCCTCACTGACCCCTGTCAAGAAAAGGCTCAACCTGACATTATTTCTTAAGTACAAGAAAAGAAAATAGGGCAGTGGAAGAGGAGATCTCTGGGATAGCCCTTATCTTCTTCACCTGTTGTGTCATACTGCTTGAATCTGCCTTCTTGACTCTGGATAGGTATAGTACAACTGTCACATGGGATTTTCCTTCACCTATGTTCAGAGATTTCCTTTACCTCTCTTCCATGTGGAGTTCCCTGATGCTGGCATCTCATGTTATCCCTTTTTGTTTTGTTTTCCTTTCATTTTGATGAAACTTAATCTTCCACTATTTTAAGAAGATTTCTACTCAGATGTCACACATATGTAGTAGATTGCTGAATCTACAGTGTACAACTCGATAAGTTTTCACATATGTGCATGTCTGTCTAACTACCATCCAGATTCAGATAGAAAACATTTACTGAGCCCAGAAAGTTTCCTTGTGTCCCTTTTTTGTTAATATCCTTCTCCACCAGAAGTAAACACCATTCCGATCTCTGTCACTATTGTCTACTTTTCTATCAATTAACATTTAGGTTATTCCCAAATAGTTTTGTACATGTCTTCTGGTAGACATACATTTCTTTTTCACTTGAGTATACACCTGAGGTAGAATTACTGGAGCATTGTATAACTATATGTTTACATTTAGTAGCTCTTTGGCAAACAGTTTTCCAACTGGGTGTACCAATTTATACTTCAGCCAGCAGAGTACCATAGTCTTCATTGGCCCATATTCTTGAAAACACTTGAGTTTGTAAGCCATTGTGGTACATTTGTAGTAGTATCTCATTGTGGTTTTAATTTTTATATCTTTAATAAGAAATGATGCTGAGCAATTTCCACATATATATTGGTCATGTAAATACCCTCTTCTGTGACTTGCCTATTTCATTCTGTTTCCCAGTTTTAATCAGGCTGCTTGTAATTTTCTTTATTTACTTATAGGGTTCTTTATATACTTCAAGTATGACCTCTTTGTATATATTGCACATGTTTTGCAAGTCATCGGCATAATGCTATTTCTAATATTCTCTTTATACCATTTTAATAACTTTAGTATCTGTATCTATATTCCCTTTATTAATGCTGATGGGGTATTATGGTTTTTTTTCATAGTCAGTGTTGTGAGGGCTTTAACAATTTTAAAATATTCTTGAAGACTTTTTCCTTAATTGAGTTTCCCAATTTTTATTTCATTGATATATGGTGTTATTTATATTTTTACTTTCATTTAAGATTATTTTTATTTTGCTAGCTTCTTTTAATGAAAGTTCAAATCCTTTTGAAAAAATTAGATTAAAATTAGCATCTATAATTTTTCTTTCTTCTATTTCTTGTTTTAATTCTTTGCATTTTCTATAAATATTATGAAACTAAGATATTAGATTAATATAAATTTAGTGGTATGATATCTTCCAATTGAATTGACCTATTTATTATTGTGAAATGTCTTATTTGTCTCCTTTGAATTTTACTTTGTTTCATTATAGTCTCACCATTTTTTTTTTTTAATGTACTGTTTGGGTATCTTTCTCCATTTTTTTACTTTCAATTTGTATCCATGCTTATATTTAAAATTTGTGTCTTACAAATACATATACCATGTTGAATCTTGAATATTAGTGTTTATACATTAATGATATAATTGGTTTTAAATTAATCTTGCAGTTGCTTTCCAGTTCTGTTTTTTCATTATTTCTTCTTTTGCATTTCTCTGGATTAATCAAGATTTTTAATTTTATTTACTTTTGATTAGCTTTTTAAGTTATACATTCTTGTATTAATGCTTTTGAGGTTTTGCTGCATATTATGATATCATCACTGAATTATTATAGTCTACATGAATTTAGTACATTTACCACTTTCTACTCTGAAGAATCTCATCACAGTTCTATTTATGGCCTCTTACTTATATGTTGGCAAATATTTTACTTTACAAATGTTTCAAATTCCACAAGCCATTATTATTGCTGTATTTAACAGTCACTAATCTTTTATAATTACTCACATAGTATTCTTACTGGTCCTTTCATCAGTGATTATTTTCCTTCAACTGAAGGGCTGTCGTTAGTATTTCTACTATTGCATATATGCTAGTGTCAAAATCTTTGGTATGTATAGTTCATTAATTTGCATTCATTTTTGAGGGATACATTCACCAGATGTAGAATTTTAGTTTGACAGTTATTTCCCTCTCTTTTAGCACTGTGAATGTGTATCCTATTGTCTTCTGGCCCTCCTTATTTCAATTGAAAAGTCAGCTGTAATTCTTATTGGTGCTATACTGAAAGTCTTTTCTTGGTTTTTCATGGTTCAACTATGATGTACCTGTGTGTATTTTTTTAGTTTACTGTTGTACAGTTTCTTGAACTTATGAGTTGGTTTCTTCTATCAGTTTAGAAAATACTTGGCCAGAATGTTTTCAAATGATGCTTCTGCCCCATTATCATTCTTGCTTTCTAGAGCCCTATAACACTTATCTTAGACATTTACAGTGTCTCCTGTAAATCTCTTTCCTCTTTATCTTTTCTTTCCTCCTGATCTGTTTTCCAGTTCACTGATCTTCTGGTTATTGTTTCTAATATTTTATTAGATATAAATTTAATCTCTATTTCAGTTTTTATGTTTTCTCAGTTCTGCAATTTCCGTTGTAATCATTTTTTAATGGATGCCTTGTCTTTGATGAAATTTTCCACATTTCCTCTAATTTCATGAAAGTGAGTTACCATTTTTTTGGAGCAAATGTTGATTCCATACCTGAATCAATTGTGGATATGTTTCTATTTTCTGTTTCTTTTTAAATTTTTTCTCAGTAAATTTGTCTTGTATTTAAAAAAGAAAAACATGCATTGTAAGTTTTTATTGGATACAAGAAATTTGGGGTGAAAAATAGAATGATGGATCAACAAGGTCTAGTACAAAGTTAGATTTAGGGTTTACTATGGTTGTTATATTTTATTTTTACCCTTAATGCTAGAAAAAGCCCTTAGTTCTAGGTCATGGCTTATAACCTCAGGATGAGATCACACTCTCTAGGGGATGAACCATCAGAGGACTATATAGAAAGCTCAGAAAATTCTGTATCTTAGTGAGGTTTGAACTCCCATCTCTTGTCTTACCAACATCACTCATTAACTCAAGTAGATGTTTAGATTTTTAGTTTCCCAACTGCTGTTTTCTGCTAGGTTTCTTGAATTCTCACCTTGTGCATGTTGATACTGAGCCCGGATGTCAGTCAATAACTGGAGAGGTGATCACACATGGATTTTGAAACTCTTTTATCTATTGTTTTTCTCAGCTCTAACCTTGAATTCTATCTCCTTAGCCAGTAAGACTATTGTTTTCTGCTTGGAATCGAATCTCTTGCAGCACACAGTGAGAAATACACATAACGAAAAAGCTGGGGTGAATATGGACACCTCTTAGTGTATGGTTCCCTTTTCTTAAGGATTATAGCATCATATATAATAAATATTATATATATGTAATATACACACACACATATATATAATTCCTATATATGTTGGTCACACTCCAATGTTCTCAAAGAGGTAATTTTTATATTCTGTTCAAATTTATAATTATTTTTAGAAGGAGCATTTGTTTAATGTCATGGACTCTATCCACTGCCAGAACTAGAAGTTCCTGTCCCAAGTAATTGGAAATTCTGAACTAATATGCCGTGGTGTGAATCCATATTCATTTATTTTGCTGAGCAGTTAGGCAACTATTTCTTGAAACTTGTGTTCTCTAGTTCCAGAATATTTCCTTGATTATACCATTGATGATTTTCTTTTCTTAATTATCTTTACCTCTCTTTCCATAAACTTCTCTATCGTTTACATTTTGCACTTCCTAAAACTCTTTTCTAACTTTTCATTAGTTCCTCCTTTGTCATAGATTTGCCTTTTTTTATACTGTGAAAGATTCTTCTCAAGTTTAACTTCCAATTTCTTTTTTTTAAATTTTTTCCCTTTTTTTTTCCAAATTTCTTTTTAGTTTTTCATTTTTATTGTCACAATTTTAAGTGAAGTTTTGGTAACTTTTTTTTGGTTATCTAGTTTCTTTTTGTAGCATCTTCTACTGTCTTACAGATGTAATAGTTTTTCGTTTTTCTTTGATGATATTAATGATAATTTTTTAAAAAACTTTAATTGGCATAGTCTTAGTGCCTCCATTTGCCTCTTTTCTGGTTATTTTCTTTTTCTAATTTCTAGGTTGTATTTTCAGTGTCCTCTAGATTTCATTTTCTACTTAAGATTAAGAAGTAAGGACTACAAAGTTGACAGAAGCTCTGAGTCCATGAATGAGCTTGTGAATGAGTGTCACTATATGTAATATGGCTGGTATAATTGTTGTATCTATTACTTATATTATGGTTTTTGCTATCACATACTACCCTGAATAGATCCAGTAGACCCAAAGTGTCCAATGACTGAAATACACATTTTTTTTTGTAGATAATTGTGTTGGAAAGCATGCCTTCTACATATATAGTGCTCTAGACAAAAAAAGGCTTTGTCTTCTTTAATATGTGATGTTCAAGGTAACCCGGGAGGTCATCTACATTTCAAACAGCTTAAAAGGGAAAATAACATAAAGAAGCTCTATGGCAAGGTTTTATGGACATGCCAGGCCTAGAAGAAGTACACACTGATTCCACTCATATCCCATCACAGTCATTTTGCATATACATTTATAAGGTAATGGGAATTACAGTTTCTTGCATGACATCCACCTGATAGGTACAAATCTATACTATGGAAGCAGATGATAATTTTTGTTGTATAGCTAGCCATCACTTCTGCATTCTATGTTTACTTTATTTTTACTTGCTAAGTCAGTTTGCTCAGAAAAGAAGACGCAGAAGCTAGAATTTTGAGAGCCAACCTACTTAGGGAAGAAAATAGTATGGGGAGAGTCTCAATATCTAGAATGCATATATTGACTTAAATCTTCTTTTTAGAGTATGAGAGCTCTATCCTCAGCTGTGTCAACTCTTTATATAATAAAGCTCTAGATAATAAACTTTTAGTCTTCTGCTGTAGTGGGGGGCTGGGAGCGGGGGAGTAATTTGCCCATAAACATGGAGTAGAGGATAAGATGTAGGGATTTAACTTCTTTGTCCATATATTCTAATCATTTTCTTAATCTTCCCCTCTCTATTGCCAGGTCTGAAGTATCTGGTGTTTCTGATTTTTGAAACTTTCTTGATATGGTTTCTGGCTCTATGTATTGCTGGCTTAGGATCTGGTTTTCCTAGGTCTGGGAAGTCAGTCATCAATTATCCATCTTTCCAAATCTTGTCCCACTTTTCAAAATTTTGTTCTTTTCTACCTTTCAAATTTTTATTTTGTTTTCCTCCTTTGTTCTTTCTGCCACCAGCATAAAGAAAAAAAGGATACTTTTTTCTGTAGTGTTAGTAAGATGTTGAGTTCAAATTTGCCGTTTTTGCCAGTAGTCCATGGTCATAATATTTTGAATAATAAAAAAGTACATTTTTATCCCTCCAAATCATATTTGTCATATTCCTCTATAGCCATTCAGACTCAGTTAAAGGAAGAGGATTTATGGATTCTACCTCATGAAGGAAGAGGATATGAGTAAAAGGAAATCTATCATATCAGAGCAAAAAATACCAATCTTTCTGAGATGGGTGAGTGTAGGAAGAAGAAAACAAATGGAAATGTTTATGTGTATGCCATTAGTCTCCTTTCTCTGGGCTTAAGATCCAAGGAGAGTTTTTTCATTGTTGTTTGTTTGTTTGTTTGTTTTATTTGTCAGAGAGAGAAAGAAAGAACACACAAGTAGGAGGAGTGGCAAGCAGAGAGAAGTAGGCTCCATGCTGAGCAAGGAACCTGATGTGGGACTCAATCCCAGGACCCAGGGATCATGACTCAAGTTGAAAGCAGATGCTTAACTGACTGAGCCACCCAGGCATCCCATGGAGAGTTTTTATTCAATATACCACTAGATAAATTTAGTGATTCCATGGTGGAAGAGGGGAGACTTCTTCCCCTGGCCAGGGATTGGCTGGACATGAATTGAGAAAGTTGTAATCCCTTTGATGCTCAGAGTCATCTTAAGATTCATGTCAGAACAACATGGAAGAGGTTCATTATGACTGCACAGTTTATAAAGGATCCAAACATTTTCACATGCCCTGAAAGGTAAATGCAGTGAGGTTAAGAGGGTTGATTTCCAACAGAAGCCTGAAGCTAGAATTAAGAGGCTACACAGCATGAAGATATTATGACCAGGGCGAAGTGATGAGATGCATGGACTTCAGTTTTGAGAACTAATGCAATGCTCCAACAGGCCCAGAAGAATCAGCTACACTGCCTCAATGAACCTTACACAGGAGTCCAGAAATCAGACAAGGCACACATTCAAAGAAGAGATCATCAAGGACACAATTCCCATTCCTCAAAATCACAGGATCTCTAAATCCATCTCTTCCCCCTCATTTTAGAGAACCACATTTACCTTAAAATCTTCATACTCAAAAAATAGCATTTATGGGTTTCATATTGCTATTGTAACAAACTGACACAAATTTAGTGGCTTAAAACAACACAAATATATTATCTTATAGTTCTTGAGATTGGAAGTCCAAAATAAGTATCACCAAGCTAAACTCAAAGCATTGGCAGAGCTATGTTCCTTTTTCTTTTCTTTCCCAACCTCTAAAGGCTGCCTTTCTTCTCTACTCACCTTAAAAGTCAACAATGTTGAATCTCTCATACCATTCTTCTGTAGTTACATCTCTAACTTCTAACCTCTTTTCTTATGCTTCCCTCTTCCACTTGTAAGGACACTTGTGATTACTTTGGCCACTGCAGATGATCTAGGATAATGTCCCTATTTGAAGATTGGCTGATTAGCAACTTTAGTTCCATCAGCAACTTTAATTCCTCTTTGCCATGTAAGGTAACATATTCATAGGTTCTGGGGACATCTTGGAGCGTCATTGTTGTGTCTACCACAGGGGAAATAACTCAGAAGAGACTATTGAAACCATAGAAGAATGAGATAAGTTAGCAAATTTAGTTTCCCCTTCCCATCCTTAATTACCCAATGGGATGGGCATATGAAGAAAATTTGATCACTTTTAAAGCAGAGAAGCCTTGTACCCTTTGCACATCAGTCCTGTAGAGTGAAAAAATGTTTTACCTCACTGCATGTAGATTATGAGATACAATTTGATAACTTTCTTATTAATGACAGATTTAATATAATTCATCTTTCTGTCATGTCTTGAATAGAATGTTTCTCTCTTATTCATCCTGGATGTTAAAAACAATTTTTATGTAGATGAAAATTATTATCCAAAGACAGTGAGATAATTTTAGATTCTTGGTGACAACTTCTCAGATGAAAGGTTTTCTTTTTCCTTTTCAAGTTTTCTGCTATTCCTTATATATGGAATAACAAATAATAATAATAATCATAGAACATTGTGTTAACAGTTGGTAAGACCTGTGGCTGTTTTTCTAATAGAATATTTCTCTTTAGGTGATTAATCTGCTTGAAGTTTTTCTGTTCCATTGGGTACTTAGATGTCATGATTGATTATGAGTTTTTTTTCCCATGAAGCACACCTTTAATAAACAATCCTAATTGCAACAACTGGGAACTTTTCAAAAGAAACAAGTTTTAAGTGTTTTATTCCACAAGCGATGCACTGCTAACCTTTTTTGAGGTCAATATAAATGAGATCAATCATAGCTATTCTCTAAAAAGTGTCCTTTGGAAATGGATTCATGCACTGGGTAATCCAAAAGTGGCAGTTTTGAAAATTCTATGATTCTTATATCTTATAAAGATGATGACTGTTAAAGAGTTGAAGAATTACTCTTTTGGAATCCCAAAATACAGACACTGAAATCTTAAGCAGTGAGCTTGTGGGCACAAAAGCAGCCAGATATTGAGTTATTGTGATGATTAACTACATCTTGTTTTGTCATCTGGATGCTTGTCATTGTGTAGACAGAGACGTAAACAGTGGTTTCTTGATGTTGATTATACTATGAATAATTTCCACACTTATTAAAGTGGCTTAAGTGTTTTTTTTTTTTAAAGAATGAGTCACATCAGGAGACTGACAAGTTGCTTTTTAATTTATTGTTTTTGCATCTCCCCCCAAGTTGGCTCTACATACAGAATGCATTGTATTATTTTTAAAGTTAATGTGATTGGCTGCTATTTTATATTCTTACAGCCAATTTGTACTGACTCGACTCTTTTGATGAGATCATTATGATTATAAGTCTAAGGTTATGCTTTTGATCTTTATAAAGAAGTTTGCTTACTTCCATCCTGGGAACACAGATGGCACTCATATTCTCCATACACTTATTTTATAAATGCATGTCTTTGATCTTATGGGAAGACACCATAAATTCCTTATATTTAGTAAAACTCAACCAATTAAGAATGTCCTAACAGCAGATCAGAATGGTATTTAAAGTATGGTAGCATGATGAGTGGAACTACACTAACTAGTTACTAATTTTCTTTGGATGTCATGTCTAAAATTAATGGTTTAAATTTCTAAGATATATCGAAGGTCTAAGTCCTCTAGTAAAATGATTTCAAATAACATTTTATTGTAAAACTTTTTTGGTTTGAGTAGTATATTAAAAACTTACAACTGTACTTTGTATTCGAGGTGTGAGAAGAACAGTAAAACCTAGTACTAAAATACTATGAAAAATACAATGTTGTTTTCCAATATATCTAATAATTCAAGCTATGAGAGAATGTTACAGTAGGAAGTGGGAAGCCTAACTTGCAAGGCTTAATGTATTATGGTACTTAAGAAGACCTCTTTTATTTTTAGTGTTCATTTTTACAAATCCCTATTTGTTTAAGGAGGTCAGATATAGACCACCCACTAATCTTATTATAAAATTATTATGTTCATCAAAATACTTTTTATTGCAGTGAATTTCTAAGGACATTTTATGTGCTAGTGGAATCTAAATATATGTAAGTTTATTAATATTATGAGAGTTTATCCTGTTTTTAATTTACTTAGCAAAATGGACCACCAGAAATTGTTACGTTTTTGATTTTCCTATATTTTTTTGTACAATGCCAGATTAAAGAACTGAGACTACTAGGTAGAAAAGTTGGATATTCTTACAGAAATCTTACAGAACAGCCATGGTTGTATGTGTATTTATGTGTGTGTGTGTGTGTGTGTGTGTGTGTGTGTGCTTGAGAGAAAGAGAAAGAGAGAGAGAGATGGAGATGAGGTATACATATTTTAATTTGATTACCAGTAAATATTTTTTTGTGATTTACTTGAATATTTAGAAAAACTGGCCTTTGATAGATTTAGAAAAACTGGTCTTTGATAGAAAAACCATCAACAAAGTGAGGCAAATAGCTTCTTAGGTTTTTCTGCAATCACCTAGGAAAGAAGTATCTTCCTTTATGTATCAAGTAACTAATCTACATCTTTGATTTCTGGTGTTTTGATTTCAATATATGTAGTAGTTCAGGAATGAAAACATAGTATTTTCTTATATCATTTGTGTTTTTTATAATTGAGTCTTGTGATCTCTTACTGGTCTAGTTTGGATTTTGTCTCCCTCATCCTTCCTACCGAAACTTGAGTTTTGGAAAGTATCAGTAGAACTGTGCTTTTTAAAAATTGCTTATAAAAGGCAAAATCAATGTGAATGTATTTTGTAATACAAATATTACAAATATTAATAAAAGAACTATAAAATATAAATTGATAGAAATAACATTGGGATCCTTTCTCTCTAGCATGGGTGAACTATAAGTTACATGCATATATCTATATGGATATACTGTGTCTCCTCATGTGCCTACTATACTGATGAATTCCATTCCTGATTAGAGAATCATGAGCTGAAAATCAAAATACACCCGTAAACATCGGTGGACATTGGTGAATTCCACCTTAGGAAATAATCAATGCTTAAAGCTTAGCATTCTGATTTGGAATAAGAAATATATAAATCATAAAATAATAAGAAAATTCAGAGCTGCTGAGCACATCCCATGTTGATGATATTCTAAGTAGCCATAAAAGAAAATGCAATTTTATTTACCTGCAAAGACCCGAGCCAGAAATCTCCATTTCAAAATGCTTATTTCTTTACAGTGTGGCTGAATGGCCGTGAACAATGCATATCAGTTTTACTTTCTAAGTTTATTATACTTACACATATTTTGGTAAGTTGTCTACCCAGATCCTTTATTACACAATGAGGTAACCCCCCAATGAAACCCCAAGCGTCTTCTCGTCCTGGTCATCATATGCTGTCATTCTTCCCCTAGAAATTAATACACTCTGTCTGCTGGCTCCTGTCTTTTCATCTCCTGCTGTGGAATCAGCGGTCATAACAGCTATTCTGTTCATGAATATGTAAATGCAACATGCATAAAATACAAAAAAAAAAATTTAGCGGGCGGTTCCCCCTGCAGACGGTTCCCAACTCTGTTTAACTAATACACACAAAGCAGAGATTCAGTATTTCACCCATTTTGAGTCAGTGTTGCAAGGAATGCTCTAATTATGCAACATGGAAATACCTAAATGAGACGTATGTAGATGCTCATGATAGTTGGACTCCTAATAAATCGGCATCTATGCACAGCTAGGGCGATGCGTGCAGATTCCCTTATTACTTCATTCTGATGCCTAGTGATAAGGGGAAAATGCCTTAGGTCCTCAGTAACCTTTTATTTGCTGACTAGGTTCCACTTCCGTACCTCTCCCCAATATATGACTAAAACAATGTTTAAATTATCCATGGACACACATATGTATATATGCATACACACACATGCAAACACACACACATACACACACACACATGCACACACATATATGCACACATGCTCTTTTCTTCTGAAGGGGAGACATGATGACTATATCCGCTGAAGTATTCTGGAGGAAACATCAAGCTCTGGGAAGGAATTAATTGGGGTATTTTATTATTGAAATAAGCAAGCATGTTCATGCATATTTTGACAGTGTGCATGCCTATGCGCCACCCTGTGCAAATAGTGCTATTGCAGCACTGTGCGGTAATTAGGTGGACGTAATTATGGAGAAGTAAAGGCAGCCTCACTGATAATTTCACAGTGAATATTAAAGACATATGTGCCTTCCAGTGTACAATAAATGAACCTGAACTGCTGTCAGGGGCTAGGAGGACAGTGTGGCCAATGCACCTATTGTGTCCCTGCTGCAGAAAGGAGCCTGCCGATTGGCCACTGTCTGCAACACATAGCACGGGCTGGTTATAAAGGACTTGTCTAGGGGAGAGCCTGTAGGTACTCCATTGTCTGGTAAAGTTCATATGACTGCATTCTTTTTTGCAAGGCGGGTGGAGGGAGAGCGGGGAAGGAGGGGGTGTCAGCTCAACTGTAAAAGCTGCACAGATTTGTTCTTTCTCTCTCTCTCTCTGCCTCTCCATAGATCGTTTCTGTTTCATGCCCTGTCTCATTTCGCATAGCTAAAAAAAAAATAATGCTAATTAAGATCCCTTGTCTTAACCTGAAAATAATGACTCGGATATAATTAGAAATCTGGCGAGAGTTTAAAATTCTGGTAGAGGACCAAAACCATCAGTTACGGTGCTTAGGAGGGAAATGAAGAATTATTTTTCTGTAATCAAGGTAAACATGGGAGGGGGGTCCCCCTCATCTTTTTTAACCAATTTTAACCAGTGGTGTTCTATGCAGATGAGAGGATACTGTATTTCAAAAACTATTTTAGCCATCAAATTGAAAGGACACAAATCAGTAGCAATAGAAGCCTTCTTAATCCTCCTTAGGATGCAATTCAGATGAAAGAACTGTTTTTTTTTTTTTTATTTTCTTTTTGTATGTGTGTGTTGTAGATGGATCTGAGAACGCTGTCTGGGCTTGGTGCCAAGCGCTGGTATTTCATAGCCGCGACCGCCTCACAGACGAGCTGTGGGAAGCAGGAGGGAGACTCTCTCTTAGGGTGCCACTACTATGGAGACACAGCTGGGCTGAACAAGATTTGCTTCAAACGACAACAAGAGAGACAGAAAGTATCTGGTTCAACCGCTGCCCAAGCAGGCAGGCACCAGAAGAGCTAGCAGCCAATCCGGCCATGCTCGAAGCCAGCTCTGCAGCTCAGCCAATCAGTGACATCACTGGTGAGAAACTCATTTACATCATGCAGTAATGAACTTTGTTTAACATAGCCTCCCCCCTTTCCTGTTACCCCCCCTCCCCATATTAGGTCCTTCCATTAATTATTCTGGTGGCATAATTTAAACCTCTATGCAAAAATGTGGCTACGTTCTCTCTGATAGCTTTTACCTTCCCCTCCCACCCCACCCATTGGTGTCTGCTGTCACTGAAAGTGATTCTGGGTACAATTCTGTTTTGTTTTGATCTTGCAAAATTATCATCTCTTTCTTAAAAAAAAAAAAGCCTGAGAAAAAATTAAACCTTTGTTTATTTTATCTGACTGCACTCCTTCCCTTACGAATAGCATGCATTTTGCAAGTTGGGATTTGGAATTGTACGAGGTAATAGAGAATAAGAGAGTGCATTGCCCTGGAACTTGCAGTTTTTCTAAGCAATCAGCATCTTAGAGCTTCCTTTAATGCTTTCAGATTTTATGCTGCAGTGGCCATTTTACATATAGTGTTTTATCCCAAAAGCACTTATGTGCATCTGTCACATGGAGGAAAGTTCACTCTTGTTATATTTCATTCTTCACTGCGCTCAGCCAACATGTCATTTTATTAATGAATAGAACTGAGGTCATTTCTGGACAAATCTCTCTCTTCCCATCCCAGCACAATGCACCTGATTTGCATCCATTTACTAGAAAAACTGAATACAAGAACCAGCTTGAAAGAAGTTAAGGGACCAGCTTACATATTATTTTAGAATATGCCGCAGCATTTGTGTTTTAGGTTGCGTAATGTTGAACATCTGCCTTAGGGTTTCTGTAAAAATGCCTGATCTCCGTTCTTAGTGTAATACCTTTAGCTAATTTATCAGTTTGTTATAGAGCTAAAATAGACCAAATGAAATGATATTCATGAATGAGTTCATTTGTCAGCAAAAAAACCTCTGGAAACATAATTTTGTCTCGTCCTGTACATTTGTATTTGGTTTGTCAGAGATAAACTTATTTGTCGTATAGATAACTTAAAAAGGCTGGAATGTGTGGCATGTGAAGATTTTTCAGGTTGCTTTAGAGAAGAGCGGAAACTGGGTCACACTTAAACGCGATTTGTCTTAAGCCATATCTTTACTGCATATTGACATTAAAGGGACACAGTTTTCTGGCAGAGAAGGTAAAGTTTCATTGTCTTTTTTTTAAGGGTATTTTGAATATAATTATTCAAAGACATGGAATTTTTAAAATATCGACAAGGGTTTCATAACAGTGCATGATTCGTTTAAGAAGCTTAAAGAGTACAATGATAAGCATAGACACTTTTTAAAGCATATGAAGGATTTAGGCGCTAAACCACAGCCCTTTTAATTCATGAGGCATTCCATCATCCCATCATCAGTATTCAGGGAGCGACTGTCCTGAATCAGTCATGAGCTCCCCTGCTGCAGATCCTGTAATTTGAATCATGTGTAATAATATATTATCCTACTGGGGGCCTTCTTTCAGTAGGAGAATGGTTTATACATTCTGCTATAAGAGAACTTTTGGCTCCTAGCCGACTCGCAGCCATTACACACATAGGCAATCATGATCATCTTCCTTAAGGAGTAACATCTGCACGACCTCCTGAGCCAAAAATCTGTAACCTCCCCCACATTCTGAATTACGATTTCTTGGAACTGGGAACACTTGACAAAACTGAAGTAGAAAAATGGAAGGTTTAGGGGAATGGATCACAGTCTCATTGAGCGTGCCATGTGGCAAAAGCACAAGCTCCCATTCCTTCGAAATGATGGAGAAGGGTGGGGAAAGGGGGCCCCAAATAGACCTCGATATGTTTGTTGGAGTTTTAGACACAAGCTGAAAGGTAATGTGTTCCAGGAAGACATGGCTGCCTCTGTGTGTTTCTCTGGACATCCTCACAAGGTTCCTGCAAAGGGTGTGGCAACACAGAGGGATCAATGGAGGGTATTAATGGTTGTGAACACAGAGAAAACTTGTCTCACCTTGGGAAGGAAGCGATGGGATCTAGCAGGAACCATTTGATGCAGGAGTTAAAGGCTCAGGGAACGGCTTTGATTCTCTCTTGTTCTGACCTGGAGCAGATCACGTAATTTCTCTGTTTCTCCTTATCTGTAGAAATTAAATATACTGCCAGCACAGAGATATTCTCTGCATGTGGAATAACCCCCACCCCAATAGTTTTTAAGCATCTGAAATCCTTCTCTGACTCAAGGACGAGATTCAATGTTCCCTCTTTTGTGAAATCTTTTCAGATCATCATGGCCAGAATCTCTCACTTCTCCATCATTCTCTTTGTGTCTCCATTATTGTCTGCGTGGCAGTCAGCGTTGCTCTGGGGCCACATGTGTGCTTATCTTTGCCACTAGACTGAAAGCCCCTTGGGCACAGAGACTACGTGGAATTCACCTTCTACCCTCTGCTCTAAGAATAATGAATTATGCTCCCAAGTTTTAAATCAGTGATCTAATTAATGAGTTAAAGGTTCATTGTAAATTGTGACAGGAGAGTTTATAAATTCCAAGGGTTACTATTGCTGTTGTCAACTATTATGACCAGGTACCAGCTGATGTTAGTTTTGCCTTATCGATGTTATGCCTTTCATTGCATGGGTCCTACTTTATAAAGCTCAGAATAAATGGTTGCTACATCATTTTTCTTAAATAATCAGTTACAGGGAATTGTAAATTCCCAATTTACCAGATATGGAATTAAGCCAACTTGGTTTGGTGTTTTAAACTAAAACATAAGTGAAATGGATGTAAATTAATTGCCAAAGCAGCCATGATAAACAAATTATAGTATCAAGCTCTACTGTTAATGATATGGAAGAATTAATTACTCGGAAGAGGTAAGCAATTAATGTTGGGTGTTGAAATGCTCTATAAAGCAAAATAAATCAGGGAATATGGAATCCTGAGTCATAATCTTAGTATTATAATTAAGATATGTATTTTTAATCCGTAAACCAGTACAACAGTCTTTTAAGAGTGTATTTCTAGATGCACCTGATATAATCTGATGGTGCCAAAATATAGTTTTGGTTTTATGCTGCTCATTTACGTTTATACTTTTGGCTACTCTACTACTGCTAAGTAGAGATCAATTTCTTTGCAAACAATGATATTCTTATTAAGATGTTTACAAGTTGTGCTTAGAATTTTAAGATCCTATTTCAAACTCTTTTCCCAGTACATGTTATGAGATGGGAATGAAGTAACCAGAAAATATATACATCTTTACTTTTTATATATGGGAGAACAGAACTTTTAACACTGGAAATTGGCTAGTCTGAAGTCCATGTTTTATACAGGTCTTAGAGAGGAAAAGTCTCTTGCCCAAGGCTATGTTCTATCAAGTTCCTTGGAACAGCTGAGACTGGCATCCAGAATTCAGAATGGTTCAATATTCTTTCCACTCCACCAAATAATCTGTACTTTTAAAATCAACTAGAAAAAGTTATACAATTTTATAGTGCTAATATAAATCAAGTTCACTGTAATTCACTGTGAGTGTATATCTTATTTTATGGTTGAAATAAGGAGACTAAAGCTTATTGAGGTGTATTTTTTCTACCACCCTATAAGAATATAATCAACTACTAATAAATCACAATTTATGTGATTATTCCTTAAAATAATTTTGGTTTTGATGGAGAAAAATGGAAACCTCATATCTGGGTTCACTTTGCAGTAGCTTTGAGTTCAATTTAACATGAATATTTTATCTTAAACTACAGGACTGATTAAATAATATTTGGGTAGGGCCAGTTTGTACCTTGCTTTTTGTTGTTGTTATTGTTTTAACCAATGAACTGAGATATTCTTGCTGACTTTATTTTTTTTTCCTTTTGTCCTGCTGAAATCTTCAGGTATCTCAATGAGGGTATTTTCTCATTGGGGAATACCCTCAATACTTTATACAAAGGAATACTTTAAATCCAAGTATTTAAAAATAGAATTCCAAATCTCATTGATATATGTAATGAACTGTGCCCTCTTAAGGAACAAATGTTTCTCAAAGACAGGAAAAATAGTAGGAGTCTGTTCAGCTTCTTCTGTCCAGACAATGATATTTAAGAGCAAAGAGAGTGATTGAGTAAATATGGATCATCTTAGTTAAAGAAAAATATTACTCTGCATCATGGTTTGAGACATGGTAACTGAAAGCCATTTGCATCTGAATATTGTTGTCTTTTCTAAACTTATTAAAGTAGTGATATGTAAGAAAAAATTAATGGGACAGTCCCCTTTACATGGACAGTTTTCATAGGATAATCCTATGATTCTTATTCTAAAATGAACTCCTGAATTAGAAAAGCAGAAGTAAATATTGGGACCTATGCTTGTACAATACAACGATGAGGTCTGTGATTGAGAATCACTTATTTGTAAGATGACAAAGAAACAGATGAAACTAACCTACACAGTTTTCATATTCAAGCAATTCTTTCTACTTAAACCTCCAGACATGCTCAACATCAAGAGCAATTATCCAGTATATTTAGGAGCTTAATGAGTATTTTCATGACATTGATGATCATGTGTCTTACTGTTACTGAACAGTGACACCACTCTGGTTGATGGCACAAAAGGAGGAACAAAATGATATAGGTTATGGGGTTGAGTTATATGCCATATGCTACACTATGCACTGTGCAGGCATTATTTCATTTAATTCTCAAATCGATCTTTTGGTATCATCTTTATATTACAGATAAGAAAACAGAGTTTCAGAAAGTTGAGCAACTTGTGAAAGTTGCATGACTCAACAGCAGCAAAACTGGGATGCAAAGTAAAGATTCTCACTTGAGAACCCATATTAAGTGTTGTATGCAAGTTGAATAATCACTACATATGATTTTGCTGTTTGGCTGTGGGAACAGAATGTTTTTTCTTATTATACATTCATAAAGAGTTTCTGTGGTTCATTTTGTTAGATATGCACATATATTTTCCCTCAATATTTTATAAATCTGTTTCAAAGATAGTGACCTAGATATAATATCTAGTTTAATATTTTCCTTATATTTTTGTATTTATGCAACAATTTGGATCACTTAAGGTAATGCATACAAAACTAATTTCAGAGTAGTTAAGTACTGTATAAATGGAAGGTCATGATTTTATTAAAATGCTTTTGTAAGTCTACATTACTAAAAATGATCATTAGGCTAAATGTTTCCGTTTCCTCTTTCCTCTATATATATATTACTCATTAAATATGTCACCTATTTTAGGAGAAAATTAATACTTATTGATTTGGCAATTGCAGAATGTCACTTAGTGTCCCTAGATCCTGACTATCTGGATATTTGAGGTATCTCCTCTTCCTCAGTCCTAGTTGCACATTTTCTGTCCAACCCACTGCAACCCACGGGATGCTAAAAGAAGATTCTTGCATCCACTATTTACTAAAAATCCCATGCCTAATGTTAGATTTTCTAGTTTTTACCTAGTGGTCAGGCCTAAGCAATAGAGTCAACAAGTTGTGGAATTTAGCAGAATTGGTTTAATTTAGTGAAGGCAAAGGAGAAAACAGAAGTATGGTTAGTTTCTTCCCTTTCTGGATGAATTCTTGTCCAGTCTCTTCCTCAATTTTCTGACTATTTCTTTCTCAAACGTGTCATGCACTTACCAACATGTTAGAAACTTCAGGCAGTAGACCTAGACTCTTGAACTTCAGCATTGTTTTTGATGTTTATTATGGAAATGCTACATACCAATACATATTAGCATATAATTAAAGTGTTTAGTCTTGTCACATAATTTATAGACTCATCTCCTCAAAAATACTAGAAAAGCAAAAGGTTTGAGCCCTGTGATTCTCATTTGAGTTTACTTCACTTTATCTGTGTTTCTTCTATGATCTTGATACATAGAACTCTCGAGAATGCTCTCATTGGAAGGTCTAGTGAAGGCACGCTGAAGCAAGACTATTTCTGTGCTCTGAAGACAAAAGGCCCATTGATATGGTCTACAGGATCATTAACCATTTTCAGGGTCACACTGTGATTTCACCTGTGCCCTCCATTATCCTCTTCTGTGTTCAACAGTTGATAATTTTTTTCCTTCTAAGATTCCTCTACTTCATGTTACTAACAATTTTCTATTTGTGGGGAAAAATGAAGGTCAATGTAATGGATTTTCTCATTGCTTTCCGAACCTACCAAGACAGTGCCTCACTAGTAATGTATTTAAAGTGTACTTATTTTCAGAATGTTTATTTTTATACAATAAAACCCAGAACTAATAATAAGGGAAACTATGTCAGTTATTACTTAGTGATCATTTAACTCTGTGGGGCCATACAGAAGGGGTTATGAGCTTGAAATCTCTGGCCAGATGCCTGGTCCTGAAACTAGCCTCCACTACTTACTACATACACAACCTTGGACAAGTTACATAATTTCTCTGTGTCTCAGTTTTCTCATCTGTGTGATAGTACCTACCTATAAGATTTGAGGGTTCTGTGCATTTTTGCAAAGGATGGTAGTATAAGGATGGACAAATACATGGTCTCTCTTCTTCAAAGTGTAAAATGTAGTTGGGGAGTGTGAGTGAGTGGTGTGTATGTTCAAATATTAAGACGGTGTAGTTCAGTGCTATACCAGATATATTCATGCTTGTATACTTTGTTTATTGACTCTGCCTATTCTATCAGTTTTTTCTTTTATTTGGTCAAGTTATCAAACTATGGTTTTAATGTTATTATCAGGTTTATCTTATCAAATATTGGTTTTATTTTAAATTTTTTTAAAAAACCATATCCTCTTTTAATTATAGTGGTATAATTTTATAATTACAGGCAATTAATAACATTTCATTCCTTGATTATACTTTTCCCTCCCTTACTAGTTGGATGTGTCAGGAAAAAAAAGTCCTAAGATATATGTAAATATGCATGAAACCGCTTATTTTTATTTTTTTCAGAGCTCTGTGGTAGAGCTAATATTTCAGATCATGATACCGTAGAATGACCAGTGACTAGCTTCCTAATCAGTGGCATTCTGTCCATCAGCTTAACTCACAGTCTAATGTCTAAAGCTCATTAATCAGATAATTGATACACATGGATTTTCCTATAGCAATCTCCATTATGCTCAGGAAGAAAAAAATTGATTCTAATATATTTAGAACCTTGTGTAAATTCTCTAAGCCTCACTTTTCTTATTATAAAACAGGGATAATGATAATGACTACCAAGAAGTGTAGGTTATGTGGGGGAAGTAAGAAGACCTGTGGAGTAATGTTTTTTCTCTCTTCTGTAGAATTTGCAATCTTGTTCAAGTGTGTGCTTAAAAGTCAATAAGAGCAGTATGATTTCAATAAAATGCCAGCTCTGAGGAGACAACCTCTAGTATTCTATGTTCTAGATTAGAGAATAAGGTTGCTTTTGTTTACATTTCAAAGAAAAACTCCCATTAATTTGACTGAATTGAGGGGACTCTTAATGCAACTTAATTAAATGATATTGTTTTCTTATCTTAACCTGGGAATGATGACTGAGACTGAAGATTGGTGCATTTTAAAAAGAAGTACAGGAACTTCTCTCTCTCTCTCTTTCTGTCACTGTGTCTCTCTGTCTCTCTCTTAGAAGATTTTAACATATTTGAACAGAGAAGGGAATCAGAAAGGGTTCCCAATGATTGAGTTGGAGGGATGGTCAAAGGCATATAGGTTTTTATATGGGACAAATTGTTGGGAGTATCATTAGGGTGAAGAGATGATATTCTATATTCAGTATCATATTTGAACTCCTGTGTGCCAATTTTGTGATGTTTTATAATTCTATCTTATCTATTAAGGTTTGTTAATACTTCCTCCAGGCTCTTTTAACGTTTTTTTTCATGGTGTCAATATTGAGGATGGCAATTAGATGAACTTTGTCATGATACCTTATAGGTGTAGTTATCGCTAAAACTGCGTATATTAAAAAAACAAAGAAATGACACATTGTTTTTTTTTTAAATTTAGTTTATTTATTTGACAGAGAAAAAGAGATCACAAGTAGGTGGAGAGGCAGGCAGAGGGAGAGGGGGAAGCAGGCTCCCTGCTGAGTGGAGAGCCCGATGCGGGGCTCTATCCCAAGATCCTAAGATCATGACCTGAGCTGAAGGCAGAGGCTTAACCCACTGAGCCACCCAGGCGCCCCATGTTTTGGGTATCTTATAGCAGTGCTGTCTTTTAATAATTCCTGGGTCCTCATGTCATTTTAAAAAGGAATTAGCTAACATTCAATTAAACATCATAAAAAATAGTCTTGGATGTCAGCGTCATTGTGTACAAGTATCTATTTAGTTTTTCAGTTCTAAAAGCTATTCATTTTGCAACGGAGTTAAACTTTACCTTTACCTTCCTAGCCCTGATGGTCTCAGTTTCTTTCAAATTTTATTAAGTTCAATTTTTTACCTTTGTTATTTAAGAATTGATTTTCTAGAATTGACTGAGTTTTTAGCACTCTAGAAACATACCTTTCCACTAGGTACAGACTTTACTTGGAGTCTATTAAAGAAACCATACACAGTTTCCCCAGAGACACTTCTAGTTATGGCATGATAGCCCAGGGTAAATATTGAGGATTCCCCCTTTCATTTTCCATAGTGACCCATTTTAGATTAGAAATTATGTGTCTACTCTATAATATAAAGTTCACTCCTGAATTTATTTTCAACAGCAGATGTTCTAATCTGTTGTTTTCGTAAGATTCTTTGTACTTAGCTTACTGTACAAACTGAGTTTTTGTTTTGAAAGTATGGTTGCAATAGTGATAGGTAATTTTGTTAACATGTGTTAGATACTCAATGAGTAATTGCTGCATTAAACTCTCTCATTTGAGCATCAGATTTCATTAGTATGCTGCTCTCCACTAAAATCAGGAAGGATTCCAGAATGTTAATTCTTTTGACAAATATTGTTTAAGCACTATCTCTGTGCCAATTTGCTATAAGCAGTGAAGGACATAGCGGTAAAGCAAATAGATAAAATCTTATGCTTTCATGAAGTTGTGTTCTAGAAATCCTTTGTATGGTAGTAATATATGCTTATTAAGTTATACTGATGAGGTTTTACTCTCTATTACAAATTGCTTTGAGAAATGGAAAGCATTTTATTTAAAGCCTGGATCATTCTTAATAAGATGGTTCCATGATGGAGGTAACTTTAGACCACAAATTCCTACTGGGTACCTTCTTTTTTTCTTTCACTCAATATCTTACCTGACATCTTAAGCCCTCCTGGAGTTAATGGTGCCACTTGCCCATGACTTTTACATGACAATTTAATAAAGAAGAAACACAGAAAATCAAAGTTCTGCTAATCTTGATATCTTCCGTGTTCTAGTCATAATGTGTAAGCGCATATCGAAAACTTATTGCTTCATTTGTCTTTGAAAACTTTTATTTTTCTTTACTGGGAAGGATGGGTTATTGTCATTTTCTACCAGCATATATAATTCATCTTTTAAAATGTATCCTGGAGCTTCTCAAATGGTTTCTCTCTTTGGAGAAAGCACCTTCCCTTGTTATTCAGTTCTTTATAAAGCCCGTGAATATTTTAAAATTTTATTGACTTATGGGTATAAAAGAAATAAAAAGAAATAATCAGCAATTTATATACCAAATAAGCATCCTTATTCAAAATGGGAATAATTGTGTCATAAAATCAGAGCCATTGAGAATTTGAAATAGAATAAAATGACCTAGTTTCAGTCCCTTAAATTTCAAATGGGCAAAGGAAGTAGGGAAAAGAATTGGTATTTGACTTACCTAAGTTCACAGAATAGTTTGTGGCAGACTCAGAAAAAGAACCAAGATTTTTTTTAAATGTTGCTTTTTAAAAAGAATTCTGATTATATAAGTAATACTTTATCTATTATAAATTTGAAAAATTCAAGAAGGATATGGAAGAAAATTAAAATGTCTAGTTAATTTACTCTATATGGTACCATGGTTACATAAATTCTATTTAAAAATATACACATCTTTTGAATAATATTGAAATTTTACCTTATTAACAATTGTATATCTTACTTTTAAACACTAAAAGAAACACAATATCACATGGTATCATATGAGGGATGTACATTTGGATTAAAGATGAAAGAGAGAGCTTATAAGATAGATACAGAAAAAAAACTAGATTTTTAAATTACAAATTTATAAATTATAATGAGATGAAATAGGACAAATGTATAATATGAAAACTTCAAAGTCGTCTGTTAAAAATATTTTTTTGTGTTAAATTCAAGTGAGATACATCCAAGTGACACTATTATTGTGGATTTGGATACCCCATCTCACTCCTGGCAAGTAGCGTCTCTTCCACGTGCATTTTGGATTATATTTTCTCCTATAATCCTCAAGGAACTTACTTTGCTGGTGATCCTTTTTTCTCCTGTATCACCTCCCTTCAATCAACTCTTTTCTCCCACAACTCAAAAATCTCCAACGTTCCCGCATCATCAATAGACAAAAATACAACCACCACCTCCCATAAACCTATTTGTTTTTTATCTCTCACTCATCCATCCTGCTGCTGAATGGGAGGTCAGGAGAGCTGGAGAAACACTCAAACTAACTTGGAACTAGTAGTGTGACTTCTCTGCAACCCAGAGTGTTGATAGTTTTATGCTTTTTTCTTTTTTTAAAGAATTTATTTATTTATTTAGCGAGACAGAAGGAGCATACATGTGCTCAAGTGGGAGGTGGGGCAGAGGGAGAGAAGAAGAATCCCAAGCAGACTGTGCCCTGAGTGTGCAGCCCTTCATGGGGTTCGATCTCACAACCCTGAGAGCCTGACCTGAACTGAAATCAGAAGTCGGGTGCTTAACCATCTGAGCCACCCAGGAACCCCAGTTTTATGCTTTATAAAACACAAAATAATTAAAAAAATGATAGCTGAATTAAATGATTTGTGATGTCTCTTTCACCACTAAAATTAAGTGACTCTAAAGGAGAGGAGAGAAAATATTCCTCAGAAGTTACATTTTCATTGTTATTTTGAGGGGCTTCATGACTAATTCTAAATATGTATTTGATATGATATAATTGCAGGTTACAGCTATGATCTCATTTCCACATGGGATTCTATATCAATGCACATTTCCAATCATACAAGGGAGATAGTAAAGTCAGATTATTTTAAATAAAGATCAAGGAAATAACCTATTTTTGAATGAAATAAGCTCTTGGTGCAAAAATGACCACCTTGATGTGAACTCTACTAGACCTGAAGTTATCCAAGATTATTTGAATGAGAACAGGAGTCAAAAGATTTTAGTCCTGCTAGTTGTGCCACTAGCCATTTGTCTGACATTAGAAAACCAATATTTGGGGTGCCTAGGAGGCTAAGTGGCTTGAACATCGGCCTCGGGCTCAGGTCAGGATCTCAGGGTCCTGGGATGGAGCCTCACATCGGGGTCCCTGCTGAGCAGGGAGTCTGCTTCTCCCCTTGGCTACTGCTCCCTCTGCTTGTGTGCAGTCTGTCTTTGAAAAATAAATAAAATAAATAGCAAAAAAAAAAAAAAAAAGGAAAACCAATGTTTATTGATATATCAATTTATAGAATGATGCACACGAGGTCAGATAGGGTCTTATTTGACATTATTTTTTCTTTTTCAAGGTAAAATCCTTTCTTCAAATGAAATTGAGTCAGTTGCTCAACATTTAGAATGTGTAATATTTCAACTGCCCTGGCTGGATTAGGGATGGGACTTCAGAGCCTTAGCTTCCCCACACCGCCGCGCCCCACACTTCAGGTGGTGCTCTTGTCTTGATGACAGTCTCAGAGCTCCATGAGACCGAAGCCACTAGTAGATAATCACTTGGGTTCTGAGGATTTGAAATTGGATTTATTTTTTGTTTTTGTTTTTGCTTTAGATTTTTCTCGGCTGTTAATTAATAAATAGAAATCAAATCTCCACTAGATGGCAGTAGATCAAATCTTTGTTCTAAAGTTTCAATCGATAATCTTGGGTTCAATACGTAAGCACATTTGGATTACTTATAAAACTTCCGAAAGAATTGTTTTCTCATATTCCACACTTTAAAACACTTTACCAGCCTCTTAATTTATTCTCACTTTCTGTCCTGTTTTTAAGCCATTGTGGAATTACTAACTAGTCCAAACAGTATGATGCCTGGTAAAATATTATTTGCTCTGGTTGTGGCAATTATTCAAAAATTGGATACTATTGGAAGAATACATTTACCTAAGCATTTAGATTTATTAGGAATACCCGCTTGATTTTCTAGCTTTATTAGAAGCCTAATCTTTAACCCAAAGGTGATGGTGACCTGGTTCCTCATCTTTCTTACTGTATCACTTACCCACTTCCAGATCACTGAAATTCCAATGGTCATGGCAGTCTGCATTGTGCTGCATATTAATGTTGCAAGGAGAAGATGCTTTCAGGTAATATTAGGTGATAGAAGTTCATGATAAGGATAACTAGGGAAGTGAGGTAAATCAGGAGACTCCTTCAGTTCTTTTGGGTTTGAATGTATAGCAGCCTCATAGAGGAATAGAACAGCTCCTTTCTTCAGATTCGGCAGGGTTCCAGGGCCAACAGCTTTGGTAAATTCCTGCCAATGCTAAGCCCTTGGAAATTACCCCGCCCCGCTTGTCTTTTTTGGCATGACTTATTTATACATTCAAGAGAGAAGAATTGGTAGAGTCAATTTGTTGGAATGTTACATAGATCATCCTTTATGGGCAGTTTCTGACTACAGTTTCATAAAGCTGGTGGGATCCCATGGGAGGCAGTTTATGCCTAAAAAGGTCAAAGGAAAAAGATCAAAGTTTTTTCCCATTTCCAGGTGAAATTAATAATAGCTCCCCATTTTGTTCTCTGAATTCTCCCAATTAAGATGATAAATTACATTATTACCTGAATACATAGTCATTTTTGCCTTGAGCACTAATTCCTGCTCTTCAGGCCAAGGTCTGTGGCACAAGATTTAACTAATTGGAAAAGTGTTGCCTGAAGTCACTTTCTCAGGAAGAAATTGTGGGGCACAGGCATTTAGAGTTGTATGGACTGCCAATTATGTAGTCTTTAGAATCAAGAAAAAAGAATTTAAAGAAAAAAGCTAACTTTAAATTCAAGTTCCTACCTTATTCAATTTTATCCACTAGATATAGTCTTTCTTTAATACATTGTGGAAAAGAGAATATGATTTTCATTAAGAAGGATATTATAAAGCTAGAAAAGAATTTAAATGGATTGCCTGTATTACATTATAAATATTGGAGAAAATTCCAAAATTAGTGCTTCAAAGATGGTTCACTCACAATTTCTTATGCATAAATGGTAGATTGAGTCTTTAATTATCATTCGATAATAATTCACATCACTACTTAAATGTATGGGAAGTAGTTATCTTTCCATCCAAGTCATTACCCCAAATTCTCTCAAATAATCATATTTTTAGATCTTTAAATACTTTTCTCCACATTAGTCCTCTATTATTTTAATTGAATACTGTTAATACAGCAAATCATAGATTGTAAAGCCTTTTTTTTTTTTTTTTGGTCCTAAGAACATGTTGACAATGAACAAATATTAAGTGAGTGTTTGAAATGTTTCCCCCAAAGAGATTGAGGGGTACTGTTTTTCAAAATGTAAAAGGATTTTTTTTTTGCTTTTTTTTTTTTTAGAGTGAACGGTGATGAGTTTTTGTATCCACCTCAAAGTAGAATACCTGAAAGATTTAATTATAATTTAAAGCATTTTGTTTAGAACAATTTCATGAATCCTGCTTTCAGGGTGGGTTCCTAAAGACATTTGGGCGAAGCCTTTCCCCTGCAAATCATTTATTTCACTTATGATATTTTGGACATCATCATGCTGACTTGAGGGGCAGTGAACGTAATGGCCTCACTTCTTTGAATAGAGAAAGCATAGGAATAGCCACTTACTTGGTTGAAAGCTTCCTATGGATTTGTGAAGGTCACACTTCTGTTTACCAAACCCCATTTCACTTTTCTCAGAGTACAAAGAAAGAGCAGATTGCTTAGCTCTAGAAATTAGGTGGCATCATGTAATAGTTCTGGCTAATAAATGTGATCAGAAGTCATCGAGTCACTTCTTCTGAGAGCCTTCAGCAGCCTGTGTGTCCTTTCTCCTTATGCTTCCAGCCAGAGTCATGGTGGGCCCGCGTCATGACATGGCAGAGCCCCGAAGGTGGAAATAACCAGGATTCTCAGGACTCTGCTTATAATGGAGCTATATTGAAACGAAACAGAGAGAAAGAAAATATTCTGACTACTAAGTGAAGAGGAAATTCTTTTCTGCCATAAGTCACTGATACTTCAGGGCTCATTTGCTCCCATAGTGTAATCTGGCCCTTTTTGACTAATATGAAATTTAGTTTTATAATTCAACTTTCTGACTTAGTTTAGTCCTTGACATAGCTCAGATGTTTTCGAGCAAGTACTAAGTGAGACGGGTTATTGCTTAAAAATAGAAAAGACTTGAAATTAGTCTACCGTACAAATAATTTTTAATTTGACTAAAATGTGGAAAATTGTCTACAACCTGTAGAATTATTTTAGCCATTAAATACAATCTGTAGAAATTCTTATGGGAAGGAAAAATCTGTAATGTTTTACAGTTTGTGATTTAAAAGGTCAATTTGGAATTTATAGTTCCCAGTTTTTGTTTTTAAAGTAACAATGTTATATAATTAGAAAACCACTTAAGTTTCTATGATGCATGAGCTCTTGCAGCCTAAGACCATAAAGGTGTTTACCTTGTAGAGGTGGCTGTTATATCCTGGTTTGCTTCGGGCACTCTCCCTTTCTGCACAATGTCTAGTCATTTAGAGTAGCATTCCTTTTCATTCAAAGATTGGGTGGAACTGGACAATACATTGTATCATATGACCATGGGGCAAGATTGATGGGTGAGAGTTTGGAAGACATGTATTGTGGATAGCTAGATTTCCTTTTCTCAGTTCTGGGGAATATATCAGCCCATGAAAATAACATCATCTGGAGATGTTAGATGCCCAGGCCAGCCCACAAAGGATTTTAAAATCCATAACTGAGCTACACGATAGTGATTAGTAGATGTAAAATTAAAGTTTATAGGTTTTTGTGGATTGGCACAGGCTCCTAATCATCATGTATATAAAATATTACACCAAATGAAAAATGGGGCCGAGTTTCCAGTTACCAAGGAATTTTAGAAATAGTTCCTTTTTCATTTGGGCATAAACAGTGTTTTTTTTAACGTAGCTTTTATTATTAGTAATATTAATTTTTTTATTTTTTATCTGAAAATTTGAAGATACCCAAAGTCGGTAATAGCATATTAAACCACCATGTAGCTATTACCTTAATCCAAGGAACTATCTGCCCATGGCTGGTTCCATCCTATCCGCACTCCCGTCTAATTCTTTCCTCCCATATTATTCTGAAGTACATCTAGACATCCTATCATTTCATCCTTACACATTCCAGCATTAATCTCTAAATGAAAAGTACTCTTTGATAAATGTACTGTTACGTGCTTTCCATATAATAATATATGTGTAATAAAATCTTGTCAAAATAGGTTTGGATTGAAATTTAATATGCTGGCATTTGGCCACATTAAATGGATACTATCTCTTGGAATAACAGTCCTCCTATTTCACCTTTATCAGAACAAATTACCTTTAAACATTCCAAAAGTAAACTCTAAATTTCCCTTTAGACAATTTAGAAGTAGAGGTACACACTCCAATCCAGAGATCAAGGAGCCGTGAAGATATGTTCTGCAGCTGTCTCCCTTTGAAGTTCTTTGCTCTGACACTTCAGATAACAATGTAATTCCAGTTTCCAGAGAACCAAGCAGCCCGCTCTTCAAAGAAGGAGGTGAATATCTTAGGTCGACAGGTTAACTTCAAGAAAGGTAATCCTAATAAATAGAACTTAGGGAGCCAACGTTAGGACTAAAAAAAATGCTTTTTATTGGCTTGTTTGTGAGACTAGAGAGAAGCAGCCTGTTAAATGAACCTTCTTTTCTTTGTGCAGAAAGCATTCCTATATGATCTTTTAATATATTTTACAGGATTTGTAGGAAAGGAGAAGGATTCCCTTTCTGTTTCATACTTTGGAATGTAATTAAATCACATCTCTGATTTGATTAGGAAGTGAAAGCCAAACAAAGTTTAAAAAAAAATCATCAAATATGTAATTGAAAGAAAAAAAATAAAACTAACTTATTTGGTACAGATTGTATTTTTAGTAAAATTAGAGTACTTAGGCAGATTGCAACAGATTGTTTATATATTGTACCGATTTGCTTGAGTTCATATATATGTTTTGCTTGTATTAAATGATATAAAATAATAAAGATCGATTTAATGCTGCCTATTGTGAGGGTCATCGGAAATAGAGTTTATCTTAATTGGATTGTTGTTTTTTGTTTTGTTTTGTTTTTACCTCTTACATCAGTGGCATATAGGTGGCATTTAACTTAATTTAAGCATTTGATTTATATTTCAATGTAGATATTAACAGCATATTAAAAGGAATAGTCTTGTTTCTGTCATTTAATAGAGTGGTGTGTGCATATATATATATACACATATACATATATATTTATATGATATACATATATCATATATATAACTTTAATTTCCCAGTTATAATGATATTTATAGCATTTATCCTGTAAAGATACAATAAGGGTTAAATGGGATTACTTACGTAAACTGATATTTTTTAAAAATCAGCCTTATTTTTGTGTATATATATTATATATATATACATACATATATATATACACATAACATTTTATGTGTATAGGTTGTTGTTTTGACAAATCCATACAGTCATAAAACCATCACCATAGTCATGATAGAGAACATTTCCTTCACCACCCAAATTTCTCTTTTGTTTCTTTGTAGTCCACTCACTACTGTAGTAGTGGAGGCTGTAGTCCAGCCTCCGCTCACCTTCACTTCTATCAACCATTGATTTACATTCTGTATTACAGTTTTGCATTTTCTGGAATTTCATATAAATGGAATCATACAGTATATAGTAATTTATATCTGGCTTTTAAAACTCAACATGTTGCTTTTGAGACAATCCACATTATGGAAGGTACCAATAATTAATTCCTGATTATTGTTAAGCTGTATTCTATATTAAATGAATATGCCATCATTTGATGAACATTTGGATTATTTCCAGTTTGGAGCAATTAAAAGTAAAGCTTCTATGAATATTCAAGTACAAGTCTTTGTGTGGATATGGTTTTCACTTGTCATAGGTAAATGTAAATGTATAGAAATGGCATTGCTGGGTTGTATGGTAAATACATCATTAATTTCTTAAGTAACCCACTTCCCTTCATGTGTTTTAGAGTTCTGCTATCAGTGTATTCATATTTAGGCTTTTTTTATATGTGCTGATGAATTGATCCTTTTATCATTATGCATGGCGTTCTTTAAATAACATTCCTTATCATAAACTCTATTCTGTCTGACATGAATACAGACACCTTACCTTCTTTAAAAGTTTTGTTTGGTTGGTATGTTTATATTAATCATTTTACTTTTAAACTATCTATGTCTTATATTTAAAGTAGGTTTCTTCTAGACAATATCACAGTTGGGTCTTGCTTTTTGATTCTATCTGATAGTCTCTGTTTTTCACTACTTTTTTAAAAAAGAATTTATGTATTATTTCAGTGAGAGAAAGAGAAAGAGAGGGAGACAGAGAGAGAGAGAGAGCATGGGGGGAGGGACAGTGGGAGAGGGAAAGAGAGAATCCCAAGCAGGCTACATGCCCAGTGTGGAGCCTGATGAAGGGCTTAATCTCACGACCCTGAGATTATGACCTGAGCCGAAATCAAGAGTTAGACACTTAATGGGTTGAACCATCCAGGTGCCCCTTTTTTTCCATTACTTTTAATTAAAGTGTTCAGAAAAATTACAATTAACATAATTTTGGTATAGTTGGATTTACATTTAGGATGGTGCTATTTTTTCTACTTGTCCCATCTGTTTTTTGTCCCTTTTTTTTTTCCTTTTGCTTTTCTTCTTTTGGGTTGAGTAATTTTTAAAAATTATTTTTATCTTCACTATTGGCTTTATCTCTTTTTTAATTTTTATTGGTTGCCCTAGAGTTTTATAATGTACATCTTTACTTCACAACAATACACTTTCAATTAATATATCAGTTCATATCATATCTTATCAGTTCATCACTATTAAAAGAACCTTTTAATAGTACACTTTTATTCCCTAACAGTGCACATTTGTTCCCCAGTAGTCTCTTCCTTTGTACTGTTTGTGTAGAACACTTATTTCCCCTTATCCTGTAAACAACACAATATATATTTAAAGCATTGTTACTTTTTATGATAAAAATGTTTATATTTACCCACTTCATTGCCATTTCCATTGTTGTTCATTCCATTGTACATACATAGATTTTTTTTTCTGGTATGATTATCTTTCTGCCTAGAGGACATCCTTTGACATTTCTTGTAGTATGGTTCTGCTAGTGATTAATTCCCTCAGTGGTTGTTTCTCTAAAAGTCTTAAGTTTACTTCTATTTTGAACACACTTTCTCTGGGTAAAGAATTATAGGTAGCAGTTCTTTTTCCCATTTAGAACTTTAAATATTTCTCTCCATTGTGTTTGGTTTAAATAATTTTTTAGCAGAAGTCTGCTATAATTCTTATCTTTATTCCTCTGTATGTTATGTGTCTTTTATTCTATGGCTGCTTTTAAGATTTTCACTTTATCGGTGATTTTCAGCAATGTGATTTTGCTATACTAATTGTGTTTTTCTTTAATTTTATTCTGTTTGGGATTTGTTGAGGTTTCAAAATCTCTGCTTTGATGAATTTTATCAAATTTAGAAAAATTTGGACTTTATTTCTTTAAACTATATTTTCTGTTCCCTCTGCTTCTTCTCCTTGTGGGACTACAGCTACATATAAGACAGACTGCATGGGGTGCCTGGGTGGCTCAGTTGTTAGGCACCTGATTCCAGCCCCACATTGTGCTCTTTGCTCAGTGGGCAGCCGCTTCTCTCTCTCCCACTTCCCCAGCTTGTTTTCCCTCTCTCATTGTCTCTTTTTCTGTCAAATAAATAAATAAAATCTTAAAAAAAAATGAGGTAGACTACATGACATTTTCTCATAGGTCACTTCTCTGTTCATTAACTTTTTAAAAAGTATATTTATTTTGAGGGAGAATTTATTATATTGAGAGAGAGAACATGCACGCACATGTACATGTGTGAGTAAGAGGAGGGGCATGAGGAGAAGGAGAGGGAGAGAGAGAATTCCCAACTGACTCCCTGCTGAACTTGGAGCTTATGCAGGGCTTGACACAAGGCTTGATCTCAGGACTTTGAGATCATGACATGAGCCAAAATCAAGAATCTCATGCTCAACCAACTGAGCCACTCAGGTGCCTCTTCACTGACTTTTTTAAAAGTCTTTTTGCTCTCTATGCTTCACTTTGTATAGTATCTATTGCTATGTCTTCAAATTCACTGATTTTTTTCTTCTGCAATGTATAATATGCTGTTAATTATACCCAGTGAATTTTCATTTCAGATTTAGTATTTTCCATCTTTAGAAGTCTCATTCATATCTTTTAAAAATTGCTTCCATTTCTCTTGTTATAGCTTCTATTTTCCTTTCCTCTCCTCTCCTCTCCTCTTCTCTCCTTTCCTCTTCATCCTCTCCTTCTCCTCTTCTCCACTCCTCTCCTCTCCTCTTCTCTCCTCTCCTTTCCTCTCCTTTTCTCTCCTCTTCTTTCCTTCTTCCTTCCCTCCCTCGTTCTCTCTCTCCCTTCCTTCTTACCTTCTCTTATTTTTTTTAAGTTTATCACCTTTAGACTCAAGGAATTAACAGGAATGGGGGCAGATCCAGTTAGAGCAAACACATAGGGAAATGGTGGAAGGGGAAGGGGTAGTTAGCAGATTTGATGTTGAACTTGGAAGGCAGAGGTGGGGTATTTGGGGGGGTGGAAAAGTGATTATCCTTGGAGCTTGGGAATAAGGAACAGCAGGAATAAAGCTGTTTTAGAGGGGCCTGGGCAGGCTTAGAGAGGTAGTCCCTTACCCCTGGGGCTCACAGTTGAGCCGGAAGAAAAATGAGGCCCCTCCCCTCAGTGCTGAGGATAAGGCACTTCTCTCAGGCTCCTGCCCCAACCCCTCTTCTTTATCTTCTTGAATGTACAGGATGAATTTATGGAGCTTTATAAAATACTTTTTAATGGTTCCAAAATTTCTGTCATTTATGAGTCTGTTTCTATTATTTTTAGAGTTATATTTTTCTGCCTTGCAGTTTTTTTATTGGCTGTTGCATTAGTCTGCTCAGGCTGCCACAACAAAATACCAGACACTGGATGGCTTAAACATTAGAACTTATTTTCTTACAGTTCTGGAATCTGGAGGCCCCAGTTCAAGGTCCAGCAGGATCTGTTTCCGAGGAGAGTTCTCTTCTTAGCTTGAAGACAGTTACCTTCTTACTGTGTAGTCAGTTCATAGCAGAGGTTAAATATTGTTCTTTTTATGTTGTTTGTGGCTTGATTTTGTTACAGACTTTTAAATAGTGTTAATTTTTATTTTTGCCTAGTATTAGGTTACTTAGAATCAGTTGGACCCTATCTCGTTTTTAAGCTGTGTTAGAAACTTTATTCCTCAACCAGTATGTATCACCACCAAGATGATATTCTTCTGAGGATTCTACCTAGTTCATGTGTATTATAGGGAATTTTCACTCTGGCTGGTGGGAATAAAATTTATTTTTAGCCCTCTGTGAGTTTTAGGAAATGTTCTGTCCAATCCTTTTGGGTTTCCCCCTTCCCCAAGTCTCTGGAAGTTTCCTTCACGCATGCATGGATTAGGACTTAGCCAAAGACCCAAGGGTGTCCCCTCTGTACATCTCTAGGTCTCTGTATGTAACTCCTTGTCCACATTCCACCCTCTGTAATATCTCCAAATTTCAACTCCTCATTCTTCAACTCAGAAAGACTGTCAGGCTCTATTTGGGTTTATCCTCTTTGCTGTGTGACCTGGAAACTACCTCCAGGCGGTAAGCTGCAACCGTCTTAGGTCCCACCTCAAATGTTTCCTTTCTTTTGTGTATCACGCTCCTGCATTTGCTGTTGTCCAACATATGACAACCCTTGTCTTGTGTCTATTGTGTCTAATTTTCTAGCTGATGAATTTGGGAAGGCAAATTCAGTTCTCATTATCTTGGTCAGAAACAAAAGTTCTGTAATAGACTTTTATAAACTGTAGACTCCTGTAGATTCTGCTTTATATTTTGTGGATAATGCCAGTCATTGGTGCATCTTTATAATCAGGGTCTCTGCTTCCATGTTTCTACCCTCCAAACTCTATCCATATAGCCATAAAAAAGGTCTCCTAAAGTGCAAATATGATCATGTGTCTCCCCCTCTTAAAACCTTTCAATGGCTCCCACTAGGTGAAGTCCAAAGTCATTATAAATGTCTGTATATTTTTATGACTCGGCACTTCATTATTTGCTGACCTCATCTGATGCCTCCATTCCCATTGCACCTGATTCTCTAGCCATAACAAGGTATCTCATGCTTCTTATCTCATTCTTGACTTCACACATGTTCATTTCTGTCTATAAAAAGGAGAAATAAAAGTTCTTCACAGGTTTTCTTAAGAGAATCAATTGACTTAGTACATGTGAGTTACTTATAACAATGCCTGACACATAGTATTCAATAAATATTAGCTATTACTATTGTTACTTTTAATCAAAGAGTACACACTATGTATGCTTTAGAACAGCAGTTCATAAGACGTATTCTTTATAATTTACAATATATTTTCAAGTAAATTACCTTTAGGTTGCCTTGGGCCATCCGTAGAGAGTTTTTTTTTTTTTTAACTATGAAAGAAAGATAGGAACAACTACCTCTGAAAAATGGCTGTACTTTTCCATACTCAAATATAGTGAGCATTATAATTTTCCTTTTCTTTTCAAATCATTTGGCTCTTTGGACATTGGTATTTTTCTGATTGATTTCAAAAATCTGGTGGAACCAATTTGGTAAAACTCTCTTTTGCCAGTTACTGTATCAGCTCTATTATCGAGGAAGGAAATAATTATATACACACTTAATGCTTATTAATGTTTTAATATTGACTAAATTCTTTTTTTTAAAGATTATTTATTTATTTATTAGAGAGAGAGAGAGAGAGACTGAGAATGAGAGGGGAGAAGGTCAGAGGGAGAAGCAGACTTCCCGCAGAGCCGGGAGTCTGATATGGGACTCGATCCCGGGGACTCCAGGATCATGACCTGAGCCGAAGGCAGTCGCCCAACCAACTGAGCCACCCAGGCACCCTAATATTGACTGAATTCTTTAGCACAGACTATTTTACTTAATCCTCATAACTATGTTATTTTATATATAAGCAATATTTCCAAGAGCATCAAAAATGATTATTTTAAAATAAGATTTCTCATTAATATATTTGTATAATAGATAGCAACTGTAGCAATAAAAATTATAGAGAATAACCTCCCAAAAAATTAAATTATCAGTACTCATCACTGTTGTTTTCTCAGGAGGAATAGAATAACAGTTCCAACAGTTCCCTTTCCCCATCCCATTTTAGGTGGGTGGTCACTTCTATGTTACCTCATTCCCAGAGACAAGTTAAAACTGTTTTTATGTTCCAGTATAGGAAAAAAAGAAAGGGATTGATGGACAGAATGGACCACTTGGGAGAGAACCCAAGCAGGTTTTGATTTTTAATTTTTTAACTCTTGAAGGAGAACTAAGCTACTTACCACAGAATGGGAAGGAGTGAATCTTCTGGCGGTAAAAATGGAAGACCCACTGCTGGGATGAGGAACAAACATTTCTCTGGGCTGGTGGAGAAGAAAGGCTTTAGGTTCTTGGAAGCAGTGTGAATAAAGTGTCACAGAGATGGCAGAACCCAATATAAGGTTAACACCAGAGTACCTGTCTTTGATGGCCTTCAGGGCTGAGCACAACATGAGTGACAATTCGTGCATCCATATGGATCTAGGTCAAGTGTTCTGGCAGTGAATAAGTCAGGGGATATAATGTATAGCATGTTGACTAGTTACTATTGTATTATGCCTTTGGAAGTAGCCAGGAGAGTAGTCACAAGAAAAAAATGTTCTGTAACTATGTATGGTGACAGATGTTACCTGGACTTACTGTGGTGATCATTTTGCAATATAGGCAAATGCTAAATCATTATATTATACATCTAAAACTAATATACTGTGATGCTAATTATACCTCAATCAATCAATGCAAAAAAAAAAAAAGTTCTAGCTGGGGCAAGTGTTATGGTCTGAGAACCATGGACCTCCCTATGTCCTGACCCATACAAGACTGTAGAGAAATTTTTCTGTGATTTTCTATGACTTCTGGGGGATCAAGGAAAGCCCTGGAAGTGGATCAGTGTTGGACTTCCCTTGCACTAAGTTATTGTGGTTATGATTTGGAGTTAATCTTATATAAATAATGTATGAAAATGGCATTATTTGTTTTGCTGGTATCAGAGAAGGATTCATAACTGGTAAGC
>CM052799.1:172059259-172497234 GCA_028533885.1 Nasua narica
CTAGAGAAGAATGTGTATTCTGTTGCTTTGGGATGGAATGTTCTGAATATATCTGTGATGTCCGTCTGGTCCAGTGTGTCATTTAGAACCTTTATTTCTTTGTTGATCTTTTGCTTAGATGATCTGTCCATATCGGTGAGGGGGGTCTTAAAGTCCCCTACTATTATTGTATTATTGTTGATGTGTTTCTTTGACTTTGTTATTAATTGGTTTATATAATTGGCTGTTCCCACGTTAGGGGCATAGATATTTACAATTGTTAGATCTTCTTGTTGGACAGTCCCTTCAAGTATGATATAGTGTCCTTCCTCATCTCTTATTATAGTCCTTGGCTTAAAATATAATTTATCTGATATAAGGATTGCCACCCCAGCTCTCTTTTGATGTCCATTAGCATGGTAAATTGTTTCCACTCCCTTACTTTAAGCTGGAGGTGTCTTTGGGTCTAAGATGAGTTTCTTGTAGACAGCATATCAATGGGTTTTGTTCTTTTATCCATTCTGATACTCTGTGTCTTTTGATTGGGGCATTTAACCCATTTACATTCAGGGTAACTATTGACAGATATAAATTTAGTGCCATTGTATTGCCTGTAAGGTGACTGTTAACCGTATATTGTCTCTCTCTTCCTTTCTGATCTATGTTCTTTTTAGGCGCTCTCTTTGCTTAGAGGACCCCTTTCAATATTTCCTGTAGGGCTGGTTTGGTGTTTGCAAATTCCTTTAGTTTTTGTTTGTCCTGGAAGCTTTTTATCTCTCCATCTATTTTCAGTGACAGCCTAGCTGGGTATAGTATTCTTGGCTGCATATTTTTCTCATTTAGTGCTCTGAATATATCATTACAGTCCTTTCTGGCCTGCCAGGTCTCTGTGGATAGGTCTGCTGCCAATATAACATTTCTGCCTTTGTATGTTACAGATTTCTTGTCCCGAGCTGCTCTCAGGACTTTCTCTAAGTCCTGAGACTCACTAAGACTTGTAAGTTTTACTATTAGATGATGGGGTGTAGACCTACTTTTATTGATTTTGAGGGCAGTTCTCTGTGCCTTCTGGATTTTGATGCTTGTTCCCTTTGCCAGATTAAGGAAATTCTCTACAGTAAAATTTGCTCCAATATACCTTCTGCCCTTCTCTCTCTTTCTTCTTCTGGGATCCCAATTTTTCTAATATTGTTGCATCTTATGGTATTACTTATCTCTCGAATTCTTCCCTCCTGGTCCCATAGTTGTTTGTCCCTATTTTTCTCAGCTTTTTTATTCTCTATCATTTGGTGTTCTATATCACTAATTTTTTCTTCTGCCTCATTTATGCTAGCCATAAGAGCCTCCATTTTTTATTGTACCCCATTAATAGCTTTTTTGATTTCAACTTAGTTAGATTTTAGTTCTTTTATTTCTCCAGAAAGGGATTTTATTTCTCCAGAAAGGGATTCTCTAATATCTTCCAAGCTTTTTTTGAGCCCAGCTAGCACCTTGAAACTGTCATTTTGAACTCTAATCTGACATATTACTAATGTCCATATTGACTAGGTCTCTAGCCGTCGGTACTGTCTCTTGTTCTTTTGTTTGTGGTGAGTTTTTCCACCTTGTCATTTTATCGAGATAAGAATAGATGAGTGAGAGAGAAAAATACTCTGGAGTTCCTCAGTTTTCACTGATTGATGAACTTAATCTTGACTGGATATTCTCGCTGATCTTCTGGCCAAAACCCCCTTTGCCCTGATTCTCAAATGTCTTTGCCCAAGGTGGAATTGGACCGCCCTTGCCAGGGGATGGGCCAAGCAATTTGCTCAGGTTTGCTCTCGGGAGTCTTTGTTCTCTGAGCACTTACCATACTGCCCTGGAGGCTGGAAATGAAAATGGCGGCTTCCCAGTCTCTGGCCAGAGGAGTCAAGCGCCCCCCAGAGGAAAGCAGTCAATCACTCCCATCTCCCTGGTCCCCGCCCATGCTCCAAGCTCAGCCAGCCCGTGATGGAGTGCCTCTATCTCTGGTGCCCAGCCTCGTTTGGAGTCTCCAAACCCAGCAGATTCCTGCCCCGCGCTCCCATGCCACTCCTCCCGGAGGAGGAAGGAGGGGGTCTCTCTGCGGCTGCCTCTTGTGAGGTCCCTGTTCAAAGAGCAGTGGTCTGACTGTGCCTTGGGTCATGGTCCAAGATAAGCGAGAGCTGATAGCACACTGAGCTGCTCCTTCTCTGCCACTGGCTTCTCTGTCCCGATACCTGGGAGTTCTGCTGCACTCAGACACCCGTGGTCCCTCTGTGACCCCATGGGTCCTGAAACCACACTGTTCCCATGAGGGCTAAACCCCCGCTTAGCCTCTAAAGCGATGTCCCTCAGTGGAGCAGACTCTAAAAGTTCCGATTTTGTGCTCCGCAACTCTGTGGCTGCTGGGAGCCAGCCCCTCTCCCCACGGTCTCTCTTCCCATCGCTTTGGATTTACTTTTTCCACACGTCTTACCTTCTGGAAAGTGGTCAATTTTCTACTCCTAGAATTGCTTTTCTTCCTCTCTTCTCTCTCCTGTTGAGTTTGCAGGCTTTTAGAATGGTTTGATAACTATCTAGCTGAATTTCTGGGATCTGATGCTATCTCATCTTCCTACTCCTTCGCCGTCTTGCTCCTCTCTCTCAGTATGTCAATCTAAAATGCTTGGTCGCACAATGTCAAATATACATACTGGGGTGTGGATCAGTTCCTACAAATATATTTAATACTCCTACAAACATAATTAAGAATCCCTTTAGATGATGGTCTGTTCCTACATGAAGCACTTTGTATCCTAAGTACTTTTTATTCTAAACTTACAGAACAGTACCTCATTTTATTTGTTTTTAAATAGAACTCAAGCAAATAGATTTTCTTGATTCTTACACGGCCCAAAATAAAGAAGGCAGGAATCAGGTTGAGGAGAGGTTGGCCGAAATACATTTACCAATTTAATTGAAGGGAAGCTAGAATCAGATTGTTCAGGAAAATGGTTTTGGGAAGTACAGTGTCACAATAAACCACAACAGATATCTCATCCTAGATACTATCTGAAAATTTTTTTCCAAAAGTCTAGAGAATTAATTCATCCTGCACTAATGTTCTGATGAGTGAGTTACAAGAACTATTTACTAGTTAGAAATACAAACTGAGATCCTCCTTGCTTGATTTATTGGTTATAACACAAAAGGCCTTCTAAAGGTTTTATCTTCCTAAACGACAGTAAAGAGATGAAAGTGAGGACTAGCTCAAGTAAAACCTGAACTCATTCGTTGAAATTTTGATTTGAAAGTAAAAGTAAAACCTTCCTAACAATTCAGTTATGTTATGGCCAATTTTTTTTCCGACTTGTTTATTTGCTATCTTAACCAGAAGGGTTTTTAATTTTTATCTAAACAAAACTTAGTATATAAAGTAAATTTAGATAAAATTTATAAAATTTGACAGTTTTCTACAACTTTGTATTTCTTCTTTTATCTATAATTTTAAATAAACTTAACTAAGTACATCTCATTTCTTCAATTATTTATTAACAAATATTTATTAAGCATCCAAGTATACCAGGCACTGTTCTAGGCAGTGGACATATAAAGAAGGAAAACTCTTTGCCTTCATAGAGAAAAGGGGAATAAGAGCAGTGACCTCCACTGGCAAAAGTAAAACCTATAACCATTCAGGTGCTGAAAAGTGCTTCGGAGAATAAAGAAAGCAGAAAAGAGGAAAAGGGAATGGGGACGAAGGGCTGTTTCAAACAGGATGGTTTGGAAAGACCTGAATAAAAAGATGAGATGAGAGAGACAGTCACACAAACACTTAGAAGGAAGGCTTTGCAGGCACAGGGAGTAGTAAGGACAGGATGTGACACCAAAGGGCACTTGGCAAGTTTAAGTAACAGCAGGGAGGTGAGCATGGTGACAGGAAAAAGCTGCTGGAAATGGGCTCAAAGCAATAGGCAGGGTCTAGTTGTGGGGAGCCCTATAGGCCATTGTCAACACATTGGCTTTTATTCTGAGGGTTTTGAGGAGTGACATTATCTAACTTATATTTTAGAATTATTCTGGCTGTTGTATTCAATATAGAATATGGCGACAGAGGTGAGGGTAAAATTAGTTACGTGTGTGAGTGTGTGTCCTCATTATTTGCAGGTTTCCTATTTGTGAATTTGCCACTTGGTAAAATTTATTTATAAGCCCCAGTCATCCATAGACATTTTCATGTTCAGAATGGCAAACAATTTGAGATGTACACTATGTATGTTCCCATCCGAGATCGAACAAGAGAACTCTCTCTCTGCTCTCCTGTTTCAATTCTCATAGAGTAAACAAGTGTCCTTTCTGTGGTCTATTTGGTGCCATGTTGTTTGCATTTTTGTGCTTTTTGTTAGTGATGTATTTGTCTAAAATTGGTCTCATGCATAGTGCTAATGTGCTGTCTGGTGTCACTAAGTCTAAGAAAGCCATGATGTGCCTTATACGGATCAACTCCATTCAGGTGTGAGTTATAGGGCTCTTGGCTATGAGTTAAATGTTAAGGAATCAACAGTACGAAGCATTCCAGAAAAAGGAGAAAGATGTTTGCCAATCTGTATGTGAGACAACTCTGGAAAGCGGTAAAATAACATCTATACGGCATGATGAAGCTATGGAAAAGATGAGAAATCCATTTGTGGATTAATGAGATGACAGCAATAAAATAGGTATTGTAAACGGGATTGTTGCCATTTACAACAACGGAGCGAAAGGCCACAGAAATTTGAAGTCATGTTACCCAGGGTCAGGAAAATGTTAAACCCCTCTCCGCTAGTGCTAGCTGGTTCACACATTTCAAAAAGAAATGTGGTATAAAAAATCTTAAACTTGCAGGCAAAACAAGTTCTGCAGATCATGAGGAATTTTTAAAAATACCTGCTACGTTACAAAAATACCTGCTGTATAGGAAAAGGATTACATGAGAGATCAGGTTCTTGATGCTGCTGAGACTGGTTCATTTTATAATGACATTGGCAAACAAACCTGTATTATGCAAAAATCCTCCAAAACCTCTGGCTTTAAGTCATTCAAGGACCAACCATATAATTAATTACTTGTAAGAAATATATGTGTGTTTTTTTAGAGATTTTATTTATTTGAGAGAGAGAGAAATAGAGCACATGAGCACAAGCAGGGGCCTGGGGGACAGAAGGAGAGGGAGAAGCAGGCTCCCCACTGATCACGGACACTGATGAAGGGCTGGATTCCAGGACCTCAGGATCATGACCTGAGCTGAAGGCAGACACTTAACTGACTGAGCCACCCAGGCACCCCTGCAAGAAATATATGTTAAATAAAGTGTCTTTATGTAGAAATACACATGAAACAAGGGTATGTATTGATGGATTGACTAAAATGTGACCAGAGGAATGCAGGAATATGACCCTGCATTTCCCCTAGAAGCAATGATTTCATATATGCAAATTCAGTGTTTACAGCATCTTTTTAGTACATCACTATCACCAATAATGAAAATCATCTCTGTGTATGTGTATTTTATTTATTTTTTACTATTATTTTATTATTACATTACACAGATATGTGTGTATGTGTATTTTATATGTGCGTGTGTGCATGTGTGTACATGTGTGTGCATGTTATGGAGTGAATTGTTTCCCCTCAAAATGCATATGTTGAGAGTATAACCGCCAAACGTCCGAATGTGACTGTATTTAGAGATAGAACCTTAAAAAAGAATTAAAAAATTGAGGCCTTTAGAATGTGCCCTAATCCAATCTGACTGGTGTCCTAAGAGCAGGAGATCAGGATTCACAGAAAAGACAGCAGAGAGATACGTGCCCAGAAGAATGACCACGTGTGAAGGGGCAACAAGAGGCTGGCCATCTGCAAACTGAAGGGAGAGGTCTCAGAAAAACCCAACCCTGCCAGCACTTTGCTCTTAGACTTCCAGCCTCCAGATCAGTGAGAAAATCAATTTGTCATTTAAGCCATCCCATCTGTCATATTAGCAGAGTAATACAATGTATAGCAGGACGTTGTGTTAAGTAGCTTGGGACAAGTATGTGTTCTATGGTGGTAGCTTGGACTTTATAGGACATGGTTGAATTGGGAGTTGATTTTGAAGGCAGAGCTGAGACAAATTGCTGGAGAATTGGGTATTGCTTTAAAGAGAAAGGTACAAGTTTGTATTAATGGGTAAATGTTCCTCTATTTTGTTCTCTCTTACTACTCAAGTGTTGTACCATTTTTTTGAAAAAAAAATCTCTTGGTATGAGGGAAAGGAGGTGATCTTGTATCATTAAAATATATCTAGTGAAATCAATAAAAACATGACAGTTAAGAAATATGATAGTGTTGTTTTGTGATAATGCAGAATGTGGATGTTCAGGTTCAATTTTTAAAAATTTTAAAAATTTGGTTAGGAAAACTTAGTTCGAAGGGTTTAAAATATCTAAAAAGAGATATAATTTCTTATTTTTTATTAATATTGTTTCCATGGTGTTCTATTAAGAAGAAATGAAACTAAATGTCCAAATTATAATTGAATTCAGGTGAGTGAGTACACAATGGGTTTTAAGACTTACTGGCATATTTACTGTATCTATGATTAAAATTACCTGAAAACAAATTGATTTTTGGATATTAATTCTGGATTAATAGGTTCTTTTTGATTGTGAACAAAAGCTTATTGTTCTAAGTTTAGAAGGATCAGTGATGATTACATAATTTAGAAAATGTACTTGGAGAAGTAATTTCTGCTCATTTTAGTTCTTTAATTGGTGTTCAATTTTATTATTTGGATTTGAATTTTGAAATAATATATTGTTAGTATATTGGATGATTTTTAGGAGAAAGATTTTCATCTGTTTGTTCAATTCATACTTTTTGGGGGAGGGGAGAAGGACAGAGAGAGAATTCCAAGCAGGCTCCACACCTAACGTAGAACTTGTGGCTCTATCCCAGGACCCTGAGATCATGACAGGAGCCAAAATCAAGAGTCAGATACTGACCTGACTGAGCTACCCAGGCACCCCTATAGTATTTTTTTAAATACAGTCCACTTGTTTCACTTTAAAAAGTTTAACTTTGCTTTTGTTCTGTTGCCTCCAATAATCCTATGACTCCTTTTTATACCGAAGATTATGTATCTGCTGAGATACTTTTCATAATTGCCACCATTGTAAAGCTGTGTTTTCCTCTCCATGAGCATATGTGTTTTTTATTTATTTCATCATATTTCATTTATTTCAAGTAAGGGAGAAAAATCTATTGGAATTAACTAATCTTTAACTCCAGAGTTACCTTGACTAACTAAATGGAACAGATTTAACTGCAGGGTAATTGGTTCCTAATAAATTCTTCTTTTGCAAATTATCTTTATCAGAAGTTGTCAAGTACTGGCATGCCTGGGTGGTCCAGCCAGTTAAGCATCTGCCTTTGGCTCAGGTCATGATCCCAGGTCCAGGAATGGAGCCTATGTACAGCTCCTTCCTCACCGGGAAGCCTGCTTCTCCCTCTCTCTCTGCAGTTTCGCCTGCTTGTGCTCTCTCTGTGTGTGTCTGTCAAATAAATAAACAAAATCTTAAAAAAAAAAAGTAATCGGGGGCACCTGGGTGGCTCAGTGGGTTGAGCCTCTGTCTACGGCTCAGGTCACGATTTCAGGGTCCTGGGATCGAGCCCCGCATCGGGCTCTCTGCTCAGCGGGGAGCCTGCTCCTCCCTCTCCCTCTGCCTGCCTCTCTGCTTACCTGCGATCTCTCTCTCTGTCAAATAAATAAATAAAATAAAATAAAAAAGTAATCAAGTACCTACGAAACCTCAGCTGTCAAAATTGAAAACAAGAAATATTGAGGGAAGAAAACAAAGAACCATGGGAATATAAACCAATTCTGGATCCTTTCTTAACCTACCTTCTAAAAGAAACTAGATTATCCCTTCAGATCACTCTGCAATACCCATTAAGAAGAAAATTTTACCAGCCATTTTGGTCTTAGCCTTTCAGCATCAAGCACAGGACATTGTCTCTCTCTAAGCTGGAGAACGTTAGGAGAATATGAGAATAGAGTCAAGAAGTGAAAGGATGCCTGTTTATCCATTTGAAAGGAACTTATCACAATCGAAGTACCAGAGTTTGTAAGCTGTGAGATGGGAGAAAAGAGCAGAGGGGAAGCAGGAGTGGTCATTGCTGTCCTGGGAGCTGCAAGACTTGAGTCAGCATCCACACCCTGACTATTTGTAAAATGTGAAGCAGTTCAAGAAAGTGTCCATGACCTATATTCAGAGAGGGAAGGAACTGCTGGGAAAGGACCTTCCTCTAAGTCTTAGATCAAAAATTTTCAGGAGAGTGATGGTGTTTCCAACAAGTTCCAAATCCTGCAATATATTTGATATACAATGAAATTGATTAAAATGTCTTATTCATGTTATTTTGAGAAACAAGGGCTGTTTAAACTACATGTAGTTTAATGTTATTTGTAATAAATACAATTAAAAAATTCTAGCTTTTTATCTGAATTTAGACATTACCTACTTTTTACCCTTAGAGCTTCATTGACTGCTTATTTTTGCTCTGCTGCTGCAGATTATCCCTCATCCTACCCTAGAAGTAACGTGTTTTGAAAGTTAGACTCATCATCGAGTTACTCTTCACTTGTTTTCCAGGGCTTATAATATTTGATTTACAACACTTGCAAATTACTTTTATATATATTACTTCATTTGAAACTGACTGACGTTATCTTATGAAAAAGATAGGCAAATATCTTCAAAATATAGATGAGGCCACTGAGGCTCAGAGAATCTGAGGCTTGCCTTTAGGCACACTCCTGAAGAGAATGGAGTGGGTGGAGTTAGAACTTGACTTCCAAAACATTCACTCCTCTAACATTATACTATCTTTTAAGGTAGTTGAAGCTTGGATATTTTACAATAGGGAATTCTCTCAAGATTATCAATTTTGACTATGGCCACGAATATCATAATTCTTAATAAATAATACTAAGCACATGAAAGTAAGCATATGTGAAAGTCCTTTATGAATAATGTCTCTATAAACAGAACATAAAATGTCACTAGTTCATTAGAGTTATCAAATCCTGCTAAGCAAGAATTGCTAGATCTTTCTAAATCGATCATCACTATTTTGTTTTCTGGGGTTAACTATTTTTTTCTCTTGTACCTCATGGTTCCTAGATCTTTCCATCTGGGAAGTTTTTTTGTTTGTTTTATCCATTATTCCTCACGGCCATATCTTAAGTGAGTGTTGGAATGTATGCCCTCCTTTGGAAAAATACAGATTTCACAGTCCATTTCCTATTAGCCTAGATTTGGAGAACTTGAGGTTGCTTTGACAGTTGAAAAGTCACAGCCTTTTTAAAGTCTCCCTTGCGGTTTCTTTGAAAATGCAATTTACATGAAAATGTAATATTCTCAGTCAAATCCATGTGCAAGTAAGCACAAGCAGAAATTTCATCTCACTGTAGATTTTAAGCCTGAAATCTCCTGTTCATTCACTGTTCCTGTGTGAGCCCCAACCCACAGCTGACATTACAGCTATCAGAAAAAGGAAGAGAAATTACAAAAATAATATTTGTAAAGGTATAATAGAACAATAAGTACTAGATATCAGAGAGGGTAGAGACATTCTGAAATGATCTGAAGATCACCAGATGCTTTTAACTCCCTAAGGCACTGTCCAATTCTGAATGAGAGCAGAGAATCAGCTCAGTTCAAGCAGAGGGCTACTACTAGGAAAAAAAGAAATCAAAGCTTTCAGTTATCTGGGAAAGCTAGAGTGATAAACTAAACTTGAGAGAACTCTAACACATGGCTGAGTTCTGGGACTACTCAAGAAGTTGAGGAACTAAGTCAAAAAAGGCAGAGTGAAATTTCCTGCAGACTTATGGAGATTAAGAAAACAAATTCACCAAAGAGAGAGGGTAATTTACTCAAACACACAGTTAATCTCTCCCTGAATAGAAGTGTCAGGATTTGAAGGTCAAGTGGCTAAAGAACTGACCTTGAAACCTGTAATGGCAGAACTTGATATCTCCCAAGGCTTTCAAGGATAAAGAAAGGATATTTGCCAGACTTTCTGTCAAAAACCTGGGGAGGCCATGCCTTAGGAGTAGGGGTTAACCAACAGGTAAACTGAGTCTTACCAAAACCCCTGAAAGATTTCAGTCTCTAACTGGTTAAGGTCACCAGTTGACCTCCCTCATTAATTATTTAAAAAATATTAATTAATGAGGTTGAGGTCTTTCATTAAATGTGTCTAACAAAGGAAAGGGCTAAATCCTTTCTGATGGAATATAACATTATTTGGGGCCTCTATGGTTCCTTCTTTACAATTTTCAACATATCATAAATATTACTAAACATGTAAAGGGGCAGGAAAATATAAAGAGAAAGAATAGATAATCCAAGTAGATGCACAGATAATTTACATATTGGCAGTAACTATAATTATAACTAAAATGTTAATGATAACTGAGGAAAAGTAGAAATAAAATACAAGGATATAGGATTTCAATACAGAAGTGCTATTTATGAAAATATTCAAATGGATATTCTAGAGTTGAAAAATAAAATTAAAATATCAATATCTGACATTAAAATACCAATAAATGGTTTTAAGAATAGATTGGAAACAAACGAAAGGATAGGAAACTGGAAAAAAGCTTGGAGAAAAAAAAAGGAATGTAAAAATGAAATCCAATAAACATGGGAGAGATCAACTTAATGAAAGCCACTCTGAAGTTATCTGAAACAATCTTGATAAGGGAGAAAGAACGCTCTTTAAAATTGATCTTTCTTGCCCAAAACACATTGGGACATGACTGACAGAGGCTTGAGGGGCCTCTTCTTTTATCCTGTTGTTTGCGATGTAAGAGCTGGTTAGCTTTTCCTAAGTAAGTGAAGCCTAAGTTGAATTATCTTCCATCAATATAAATTGAAGTTAACAGACTGAATGAGACACATTTTTAGGAAACCTCTATTCTCTTTATCCTCTTCTTTCAAGTGGAGTAACTCTTGCTAAGTTTATTTCTCTTAGGCCTTTTTTAGAGTGCAAGGGATAGCCTCATTTTGAGTTTTCTTTCTTTTTTTTTTCTTTTAAGATTTTATTTGTTTCTTTGACAGAGAGAGAGCGCACAAGCAGAGGGAGTGGCAGGCAGAGGGAGGGAAGAAGCAGGCTCCTCGCTGAGCAGGGAGCCTGATGTGGAACTCGATCCCAGAACCCTGGGATCATTACCTCAGATGCTTAACAAGCAGATGCTTAACAAGGCAGATGCTTAACAAGCTGAGCCATCCAGGTGCCTCAACATTTTGATTTTTCTAATGACTTTCTCTAAAGATGTATTATCCAATGAGGTAGCCACTGTTATTTAACTGTAAATTAATGAAAAAATTTTAAAAATGTAATATTCAGTACCACACTTGTAGTAGTACATTTCAAGTGCTCAGTAGTCACACATTGTGGCTAATTGCTACTGCATTGAACAGCACAGATGTAGAAATTTCCCACCAATTTTTGGTATCTATTTGAAAGTTCTGTCAGCACTACCTTAACGTTAAAGAATAAGTAATCACAGTTTTCCTTCTAACTTTTACCAAATGGCTACCATGGTATAAAAAAGAGTTACCAACTTTTCAACTGGAAAAATTGGTTAAGCTAAGAGCTTTAATTTAGAATTGGGCAAGGATTTATCAATTTTGTTGAGAGTTAGCTGTGTTTAAATTAATGAATCTCTAGATTTGGGGTTTTTATTTCTTTCTGTTTTTTGTTTTTGTTTTGTTTCCTTGAGAGTTTAAGCAAGGCTGCCACTTTTGTCAAAGCACAGTAAGGACTGAGTTTGGTCATGGTAGGGTAGGGGTTGTGTCTCACTGTCCAGCATATAAAATTTTATTTAATCCGCTTTCCAGTGCAACCAGACCTTCTACTGTGTGTGGTTCTCGGAGTCTAAGTGTTTTAGTTCAGCCTTGCTATGGAACAACTCTCCATCCTTTTGGAGGAATTTGGTGAGAGTTCATCACTTGATTGTGTAGAAGTAGAAGAGATATCTAGGAATCCAACTTCTTCTCACACAGAGGTTCAACCAAGTTCTTCTATTTTTGATTTCACCCCCCCTTCCCATCTTCAGGTTTGTGGTATCTCGTATTTTGGGGGCTCTTCTTGGCATACAGTTCAGGCTGACTTGCTTTGACTTTCTTATCCTTTAAGATATTTAGATTTCAGGTTTCTCCTGTATGTTTTCTTTCACCACATGCCCACCTTTTAAAACAGATTCCTTCTTTTATTAAAATCTGCTACTTTCTCCTTTCCGGTCTTTTGTTCTCCTGGGCAACCCTTCTCTCTTTTAAACAACTCTTTTGTAGACATTGTAATGGAATTTTTAAAGACAGAGCTGATAAACATGTTCACTATTCCAGGTGTGTCCAGGAATCCTGCAATCCTTTGAAACTGAACTTTGAGTCATAAGCTGGTGAAAAATTTATAACAGTGGGAATCGCCATGTATTGTGTACTTAAAATGTGCCAGGAATTTATATCATTTTAGAATTTGAATAGTTCTATGCCATAGTTGGTATTATACGTGTGAGAAAACCAAAGTTATGATAGATTATATCCTAGAGGGCCCAGTGTTTAATAAATGAAAATCTTAACATTTAAACTATGTCTATTTTGTCATGCTCCCTGATATCATAGAGTGGCACTGCACTGCTAAATACACTGTCAAGGATTCCTGCTTTGGTTCGAATCCTAGATATCCAAGGCAATAGCTATATAACCTATTTAACTTTTGCTTAATTTCTCTATGTCTCACTTTCCCCGTGTGTAAAATGTTGATGATAGTCATATCTGATCTCATAGAGCTGTTGGAAGGATTCAATACATTACTGTATGCAAATGGTTTTGAATAGTGCCTGGCACACAGTGTGTTGGTGTTAATTGTATTATTTTACTCCTCCATCTAGCTCAAGGAAGAAAATACATCAATTCCTCTTATTGATGGTCTTTTAAATCTAGGAAGTGTGACCACCTGTACTCTGATGTCCATTTGTAATTTTCTTTTCATGTTGTTTTTCTAGAACTTTCTGAAACTAAGGATTGAACATGGAAGAACTGTTGCTGAGTGAGCTAATGAAAGAGAAACATACCGATCTATTTTAAGGGTGAAATAGACCACATAACCTCTGAAGATAGCTATCCTGCTATCATTTTTTTAATATCTTCTAGATGAATGTCAGTGGTTTTCCATACCATATTCATTCTATTCATTCCTAATCAAAACTCCTTTGTAATATTTGTATTTCCTAAATTTGACTTAATGTCCCTAGGAAATTTTCTCCCCATAACAAAGTTGCTTTAGAACCCTAGTTTGTGAAATGTTGGTGCACAGGTCATGAGAAGCCATTGTGGGAACTTTAAAAGTATCCTGAAACAACCCCCTTGCTTGCTTGGCTTTTTATATTTCCAACTAAATCCAAACCACTCCAAGCCTGAGTGCCATCAGCCTTTGGCAAAACCTAGTTTCTTGGTTCCAATCAAAAGTGAATCATTTTTTAAACACTCTAGCAACCAGGATATAAATCCTGTAGTTTATACAGGTGACCTCATGAATACTCTTTTTTACCATTTGTATATTTGAGAGATAAAAATATTAAGGGCATTGAATATTAAAACTTTTTTCTAATCATTGAAACTAGAGGGAGAATGAGGTTGCAGATCCATGCTCTGTACATGTGTTTTAAAGTTAAGGAGGAAAAGACATGAGAAAATACTTTGTAGGCTTTACTGAAACCAAAGCATTTGGAGCACAGTTTAATACATTTGCCAAGTCCCAAATACAGCTGGGTTCTCCCACAGTTCTTTTAATTGGAAGCAGATTTCTGTGCTAATTCTGTAATGTGAAGAGAGCTCTAACAGTATTTCTTTCCTAAAAGTAGGGCATTTTATTTGGAGTGACTGCTTCTAATATCAACAACTTCTTAGCAAAATTTTTGTTATAATTCAAATAATATCTGACTTACAAATTTCCAAAATTTTCAGTAGAATTATTTGTTATCTTGATATATAGTTCTATCAATAGATTTTAATTAATAATTAAATACATAAAAATAAAATTTATAAGAAAGCTATTTTGTATTATTTATAAATCAATATATTTTGTATTTAGAAATATAAAAGCAAAATTTATCTAGAGAATTAAAAATACAGAAATGTGTATACTAGAAAGTAAAAGTCCACATTCTGTTTTAGTTCATACAAAATGAGAGAGAAGTTTGCTTCCCTGGTAAGTTTGCAAGGTTTACTAAACTTTTAACATTTGGATATGATAACTTATTTTAGAGAAAAAGACTGATAGCTCTGAAATAAAATTTGTATATATGTAATATTTATACACAGTATATAAATATGTATTTTATATTTTAAAATTATATATATATATTCTCCATTTGAAACTGCTAGTTTCTGAGTCAGCAAATGTGCAATTTAATATTAATATAATGAAAATACATTTCTTCAAAATGTATCTAATACCTACATGCCCACTTTCACACTTAGTATACTTTATCCTTAATAAAAGCTAATAATACCATTAATAATTTAAAGGAATTTCATTATAAAATTTCATTAAAAAAGTATTAAAAAAATTTTTTTAGAAACTATGAAGCATTATTTCAGGTTGCCTTATAATAGCCATTAGGTATTAGAAAAAAAGATGTAGTTTTTAAATGCAGCTCTTTTTTTTCCCCAAATATGTTTATTTTATTTTTTCAGTGTTACAAGATTAATTGTTCATGCACCACACTCAGTGCTCCGTGCAATACGTGCCCTCCTCAATACCCAACACCAGGCTGGTGGGTATTAAATGTAACTCTTTTTTGATACCAATCTAAGCAGTGGGTAGAAAAATATAATCATTTTTGAAATTTTTTTATAGTTATTGAACAATTTTAAGGCTGTACCTATAGAGGACCTTTTTAACAATAAATATTTTTATAGCAATAATATATGCCAGATAGCATCATCGTGATTTTCCAAACTTTCTATCCTTTGAAAATAAAATAATGAATTTTTGTTGACAGTATTATAGGTTGAGGTATTTACCGAAGTTTAACAGCACAGTGAAAGAGCTGTTTTAAGAAACTGAGCATATTGAAATATAAGAATTTGCTAAGAAGATTCTATAAGGACTATTTTCATTAGGAAACAAAAAATCTCTAAACTATTAGTTTAAGTATTAAAAATTGTTCCAGTAATGTACTTTGAGAAAATGTTCCTTTCCTATTATTATGCAGGACAGCCAAATAAAGGGTCTGTGTATATAGTAGTCTGTTACAGAATCTTTAATCTTTTCCTGTTCATCTTTGTGTTATTCCCTGTACTAATATCGCAATGTCTAAATATTAATATATTTTATGGTAAGTTGTAGTTTCGAGCAAGCCTCCTGTGTTTTATTTTCATATGAGAGTGTATATCTATTCATGACCTTTTAAGTCTCCATTTCCATTTTAGAATCAGCTGAATAGTTGAAAATTCTCTTGTGATTTTGGTTGGTAATACATTGAATCTATAAATCAATATGTTAATAGTTGACTTATTTATGAGTTTTCCAATTCATGAACCTAATATGGCTCTTCATTTATGTAGATCTTTAATTTCTCTCAGTAAAGTTTTATCATTTACTTCATAGAATTACTGCATATCTTCTCTCAGATTTATTCCTTGTTGCCTAATATTTTTAATGCTATCATAAGTTATACCTTATAAAAATATTTTTAATGGCTGATAGCTAAAACCAAAAGATTTTGGTATACTGATTTTGTAGAGAATAACCTTGCTTAACTCATTAATTCCATCATTATTTTCATTATTTCATCATTATTTCCATTTTCTATATTAAAAAATATATGTCATCTACAAATGTCAACAGTTGTCAATACTGACATGTTGAATGAGAAGGGTAATAACGTCTATCTTTGTCTTTTGCTTATTGTTCTAGATTTAGCATTAAGTATCGTGCTTATGGAATTTTAATTTTCCGATGTAAAACAGCGTTATATTCCTTGGATAGACCTAACTTGGTCATGATATATTTTGCACATCATACATTTCTTCTTTGCTTTGAATTTTTGTGTCTAATTCATGAACGAGAGCAACCTAAATTTTATTTTCATATTTTCTTTTTCTAGTTTTATATCATGGTATTCTAGGCATAAAAATAAGATATAGAATATACTTTTTGTCTAATTTCCAGAGGAATTTATATTATATTGTAAATATATATTCCTTAAGTATTTTTTGGAACTCACCGATAAGGACAAAAAGCTCTGGACTATTTGAGTTATAGCTGCCATGCATTTTAACACTTTAATTTTATATAACTATGGTACCTGTGTGTGTGTGTGTGTGTGTGTGTGTGTGTGTATGTGTGTGTGTGTGTGTGTGTATGATACTTACTGACTATTGAAATAAAATACACATACAGAAAAACACATCATTAATGTATAGATCAATGAATTATCATAAAATGAACATACCTTAGTAACCATCACTTATGTAAACAAACAAACCAAAAACTCAGAGAAAGGGGCACCTGGGGGGCTCAGTCAGTTCAGTGTGGGACTTTTGGTTTGGCTCAGGTCATGATCTCAGGGTCCTGCAATGGGCCAGCATTGGGCTCTGCTGCTCAGTGTGGAGTCTGCTTGTCCAGCTCCCTCCCCTTCTCCCTTTCTCTCCCAACCTTAGGTGCTAGCTCTCTCTCTCTCTCTAAAAAAAATAAATAAATCTTAAAAACAAACAAACAAAAAACCAGAAAAAAGACAAAACCCAGAAGATCTCCTAGGTTTCCATCAGTCATTACCTCTGCCTCCACCCTATCTCCACTGGTAACCATTATCCTGACTCCTAACACTAAAAGTTAATTTTGTCTGTTTTTCAAGTTTCTTTTGTGCCTGACTTATTTCCTTCTGTTTATGAGATTCATCTATATTCTTGTGGGTAGCTACAGTTAGTTCATTTCCATGGCTGTTAGGTACTACAATGAATGTTAATTATACTATTCATGCATATTTTAGTTTCTGTATATTTAAAATAATGGTACAAGTGTTCTTGCAGAAGACTCTTGTTCCACATATGCATATAATTTGGGGGGTATTTACCTAGGAGTAGGAGTGGAATGCTATTCATAATGATCTTCCTTTTTATTAAATGATACCCAACTATTTGTGTATGAGATTCCCTGTTGCTTTACATCCTAGCCAGCGTGTTGTGTTGGTGGGTGTAGTATCTCATTGTGTTTTTAATTAGAAATTTCCCCATTATTAGTGAAGTTAAGTATGCTTTCAGTATGCTTAGCAACTATCTCGATATCCTGTTTTTAAAATGCCTATTCATGTCGCTTTCCTTTTCACAAAATTAGGTTGCTTGACTTTTGCTTATGGATTTGTAACAATTCATTATATATTCCACAGATGAGCCCTGTCACGTATATGAATTACAAACTCATTTGATGCCGTCTTGCGGTCTTGCCTTTTTACTTTCCTAAGGATGTCTCCTAGCAAATGTTTCTTAATTTAAAATTCTTAATTTTATTTTATTTTATTTTATTTTTTAAATTTTATTTATTCATTTAACAGAGAGAGAACACAAGCAGGCAGAGAGGCAGGCAGAGGCAGAGAGAGGAGCAGGCTCCCCACGGAGCAAGGAACCCGATGCGGGACTCGATCCCAAGACGCCGGATCATGACCTGAGCCAAAGGCAGTTGCTTAACCAACTGCGCCACCCAGGCGTCCCTAAAATTCTTAATTTTAATGCAATCAAGTTTATCAATCTTCAATTAATGGTTGATACATTTTTTGTATTGCTTAAGTAGATTTTTCATACTGTGAGGTCTTGTATTCTGTATCTTTTAGAATCTTCTTTTGAATTGATGATTATCATTAATTTGGAATTGATTGTTTTATATGGTATGAGGTAGGACTATTTTAATTCCATATATTTTTATAAACTACATAACACCTTTATTATTATTTTATGGGGTCAGTATTTAATTAGAATCATCTACATTTCCAAATTTAAGAAAGAAGGCAAAAGAACATATGAGAGGGAAAAGAAAAAAAGGAAAAGAAAACAAGCCATAAGTGACCCTTAAGGATAGAGAACACACTGAAGGTTGTTGGAGGGAGGTGGGTGGGGGATGGGGTAGAGGGGCAATGGGCATTAAAGAAGGGACTTGTGGTGATGAACACTGGGTGTTGTATGTAAGTGATGAATACTGAATTCTCATGAAACTACTTTTGCAGTATATATTAACTAACAAAATTTAACTTAAAAAAAAAAAGAATTATTCACATTTCCATACTTTTCCTTGTGCTTTCTCCCTCCTTGCCTCTCTGAGCTTTCATTTGGGGTTATTTTCCTTATGACTGAATTACATCCTTCAGAATATAGGTGGTTGGTGGTAAAGTCTCTTAGTTTTTGTTTAAAATACTGCTTTCATCTTCATTCTTAAAATATTTTTTATTAGATATAAAATCTTTAGTTAAAACTTCTTTCACTTCAATACATTAAAGAAAAACATTTTAATGTTTTCTGGCTTCCAGTTAAGAAGTCAGCCATTAATCCTTGGAAAGTAATATATCTTTTCTCTCTTGTTCTCCGTCTCTCTCTGATTTTTTCTTTATGGTTTTATGAGTTTTACTATGATGTATCTGCTTTTTATCCTGCTTTGGTTTCATTCCATTTTAAAATTTGTACACCGATATTTTCAATTCTGGAAAATTCTCAGCCACTGTTTCTTCAAATATTGTTTATGCCTCATTCTCTTTCTTTGTGAAATTCTGGTGTGACATTTTCTTATTGTGTTCTTAATTATAACATCTTTACTCCAATAATTTAATCTTTTTGTTTCTCCTTTATTCTTGATGGTTTCTTCTTACTTATCTTAAAGTTCACAAATAGTTTCTTCAGTTGAGTCTAATTTGCTCTTAAATCCATTAAGTTTCTTATTTTGGTTATTATGCTTTTCAGTTCTATATATTCTATTTAGCTGTTTTGCAAATATTTTGTCATCACTTGAGAATATTCTGTTGCATTTTTCCAGCTTGGCTTTTATCTTCTTGAAAATTCTAAATATGGTTATTTTACAATTAGAATCTGGTAATTCCAATACATAAAGTCTCCATTGGTCTATTTCCACTGGGTTTTGCAAATGATGTCTTTCTTTTGGGTACCAAGTTATCTTTGTACACTAGACATTGTATTTAAAAAAAAAATATTGTAGAAAAGTTTCAAAACCCAGTATATTATTACCTTTCTACACAGAGAATTTTGGTTTACTTTTGTTATATGTCTTGGGGTGCAAGAAATCCTAGATTCCCTAATCCAACTTCAAAACTTAACCTTTTATGGGGTCTTGATAACATACTGCTGAGCTGTAGGTATTTTTAATGGCTGATTTCTTTCTGGTTCACCTACTCACTCCTAGGGACTGGTCCTTTGGGGTTGCAGTCTGATGTAGGGAGTGCTTATAAGTCCAATATAGCCAAACCTTTTAGAAGCTTGCACTCCAGGTTTTGTATTTTGATCTCTGCAAGGTTGCTAAGTAGCTAAAGTAGCTCCAGTACAAAAGTAGCCTTGAATGCTGGGTTTGGTTTTATGAGTTCCCATCCTTTCTCTGAATCTCAGCTCAGTAATGCTTCATGAATTTATAACTTTTTGATACATTAAAGAAGCTTTCTTTTTAATAATTTACCTAGTTATTTTTCGTTCTCAACTGAAAGACTGGTCTGAATTAACTAGTACATCTTCAGTTGAAGCAGAAGTTCTAGGTATTCTTCAGTTTCTGGGCAATTTCACAACTACAGAAGTGGTCATTGGAGTAAAGAAGATAGAGTACGTTACCATTTTCCTTTGTCCCCACACACATTAGAGAATAAGCCTTGTTCCACTGATGATAATGAATTTATAGAAGATATTAACTTATGAAATCTGCTCACTTAAGATCAAACGAAGCTGGTGAGTCAGTCAGTATTCTGCACACATGTAAAATGATAAATAAGTCTTATGTTATTATTCCCAGGTAAATATTTAGAGTTTTTCACTTTCTGTTTCTCTTGCTTAATGCTTACCATAAAGGCAGAGCACATTTAAATAAGCACACGCAATTGGGTTTGTCAGGTACATTATTGGAGAACTGTTTAATAATTTTAAGTTTATGTAAGGCATTAGAAATTGAAAGACAACTGTTAAAAATCTGTTTTGCCATAAGGTACACATAGTGAAAATTGGCTAATGGCAATATTCTAAGTTACTAAAAATTAAATTACTAAATACTAACTCACTAATAGAAGAAGGTGATCAATATATTATCAAATTATTTAGATTGTCAACAGTTTAAAATTATAAACAAAAGTATATAATTGAATGTTGAAGTAAGCACAATACCAGGTTATTGGTATAACAATACATCTCAATTGCATTTCTTTGCTCTTTTTTTTTGGAAGAAATGCAGGTTATCTAATTGTCTCAAAGGAAATTTTCCCTTAGGACAGGTCTGTTTTATTTTATGTCTATTTGTTTTTTTAACACTCCGTAATTTTTTTTAAAAGATTTTATTTATTTGAGAATTTGAGAGAGAGAGAGAGAGAAAGAGAGCATGAGTGGGGAGAAGGTCAGAGGGAGAAGCAGACTCCCAGTGGAGCCGGGAGCCCAATGCAGGACTCAATCCCAGGACCCCGGGATCATGACCCGAGCCGAAGGTAGTCGCTCAACCAACTGAGCCACCCAGGCGCCCAACACTCCATAATTTTTAAAGTGACTTGGCAGGAACCAAAGTACATAGAGTAAAAAATGGTCTTTGGCCCTATCAAATATTTTAAATCACTTTTATATAAGGCATTTGTATTCTATTCAGCATATGGTCATACTACTTAGTATTCTGTCTGCTGAAACATTGAATAGGTATTCACTTAAGACATGCATTCTTTAGAGAAACAATTAATTTCATATGGTTTAATATGAAATAAGACACATCAAAATCTGTGTATTCTTACATAGCAAAGCTGAGGTCACTCTTTATCAGGTCTTTGTATAGCTTCAAATGCAAAGAGGCATACTTATTCGTGAAGTAGTAATTTGCAAGCAATCATCTTTTCTATTCCGTACCTTCCAGATGTTTGCTGATATCTGCTTTATGCTTTCAGAATAACTTCCATTTGCATCATTCTGACATGACTACATCGGAGAAAAGTGTATGTTAAGAGTTGAAATTATTACTCTCATTTTGTAGCAAGAAAACTCAGGTGTAAAAAGCTGAAATCACATGACTATTCAGCTTCAGAGCTGGTACTCCACCCAGGATCCCTAGATTGTTTTTCCCCCTAATTTTTACTGCTTTCACTCTCTTCCTTGCATTATTTTAGAGATTTCCGCTCCTGTAGAATGGCTTATGCAAATTATGTATTGACATTTAGGAGATTTCCTGAAATTTCTGTTTAATGAGTGATATAAATATAGCACATGAGATAAGTTTTAATGTCTTAGGTTAATTCTTTAGCATCAATTACTTTCTATGAATTGATTCAGCATTTCTGCCTGTCTTGATGGTCATAGTGTAATTCTGTAGGTCATAAGGTTGCATTTGTAATTTAACCATTCATGGAACTCCTGGGAGAATATTTTTTGTCTAGTTGACATGGCATGGCAACATTTTAAATTTGATTTTAGAGTGCTCTAACCAAGCCTCGAAGAACTGTAACTCGAGGTGAAACCTGCTAGCCGTAAGTCCTTCACGTAGCCCAAGGGTTGTTTGGTTTTGATTAGATTTACTAGACTTCGTTTGGTTTCAATTAAACCTTGAGACAAGCCAGTGACTTTCATGAAAAATGTGGGTTTCTCAAGTTAGAAAATAATTCTTTTTTGTGAAAGAGTGTAATTTTTTTTTATGAGAACAAATATCAACTCAAAGATAATTTCAGAAGATTTAGTAATTAGGATGCATAGAGTGACATATTTGTATTTTGAACTGTTTCATGTTATGTTTTTGAATATTGATCATCTTATATTCTCAGATGGCAAAATGAAAATCACTCCACATGCTTCCAAAGAAATAACAAAGTATATTTAATTATATAACTGTAACAACCTTTTATATTTAACTGCATATTGTAGAAAGCGATTTGATTTAAAAATAAGCAGGTATTGTAGTGAGCTTAAGGAATATTTTAATTCATGTACTTTATAAAGGACTTTATTTCAATATCACATGATCATAGATTGTGTCTGAATAGGGCCATTTACTTAAGTTGTAAGTCTTTTATTACCTAGAAAATAATCTGCAAGTGTAATATCTCTGGATATTAGTTAAAAGTAATGTATATCATTCATTTGAGATGGTAGAAGGAACAGCACACCCTGAGGTTATAACTGTATTATTTGCTATAAAAAAGAGAAATGTGGTCCTTAGTCCTCAGAGAAAAATCTCAGGTGTAAGTTCTTTTACTTTCCAAACACTTATTTCATCCTGAACAAAGTCCCTTGGTCTCTGAAAATTTTACTTTTAAAAATTCTGTGTGGGACAATAAAGACAATATAAAGCAAACTCAAAAGTAGTGCTATTGGTGATAGAAAATGTAAATTTCTCTTTGCATTCATGATTCCCTGCCTTACCATAATAATGATTTTCCCCTAGAGGCATCACCAAATACCCTACCATCTGTTTAAGGTTATGCCAAAAATATTGCAGTTATAAATTTAGGACACATGTATATAAATTGGACATATGAACTTGGAGATGTTGTTATAATGTACTTTAATACTCTCAGTATCAAATGGAGAAATTAATGATTATATAAATATTCTGGTCATAAATAATGTCTGTAGAATTTAGAATTTACAAATAAATTTGTTCAAAAATATATGGGAATTTAACATTTATTATCCTGATGCCAAGAGCAGATCACCTCTTGAATAAGGGTCTTCCAATTCTGAAATTCTAACACACAAATATTTCATATATACAAGTTTTCTTAAAAAAACTGAACTCTTGAAGTATTGCATTCCAAGATTTGAAAATCAACAGCCTCCTCAAATATTTTTGTTGAGTTGTTTATTAATACCTTATGTGGTGACATAAATTAAAATTAATGACATCTGGCATGCATATGAATAAAGTCTTTAAATATTTCATTATATTTAAATAAATAGAACAGGGGGGAAAAGCACTGATTTCATATTCAGACTGCCCGCATTCTGCCATGAATTTATATTCTCTTTTTGGATTCATCTCCTTTCTAGGTTTTACTTTCCTCAAATGGAAAGAACTAGAAACTCCTAATGTTTCTTTCCACCTTGAAATTCTATTAGTTTAGTTTAGTTTGGCTAGCCTAGGATTATGCATGACTTATATTTCTAGTGTGTTATCATGTCAATTTTATGATTATTTTTGATCTTGTAACTTTTAAATTGTCTTGAAGGAAGTAAAACTAATTAATCTGGTACATGTTTATTTAATGTTTTACTACTACTTCTAAGTGAATAGATATTATTTTTTCTATAGACCTCGAACTACACATTAACACATTAATGAATATTGAGGATTTCTTGTTTTATTTTCTAGATACTTGTTAAGACCTCAGGCTTCTAGGGACAAGAAATTCAAAGATGAATAAGACACGGGCCTTGACTTTAAATTCAGTCTTTTTTTTTAATTCAGTCCTGTTAAATAGAAAGGCAAGTAAACAAGTATAATCTAGTGCAATAAAGGTTTATCAGTTCAAGTTCTCATTAGCAGCCCATTCTAAAGTTATTGATATGGAATCAATCTCAGATTAGTAAAAGTAAGTTATGGTACTTCCTTCAATAAAGATGGAAACCTTTTATTTAGAAAATGAACACATATGATAGACATTGGCATATCCCTCATAAGCTAGATTGATATAACTATTTCACTTCACATATAGAGAAACATAAACTAGAACATGAAAGGCTCAGTTCGTATTGAATTTCCTTGTCTTGAAAGAAAAGAAACAAGAAAGTAGTGACCAATATTTTTACTAGTATACCATCAACTACTTGCATACTGTGTTCAAGAGTTGCTGTGATCAAGAGAAAGAAAATGCACTGATGACTAACTGGGGGAAATGGAATAGGTGTTGATATTCACCACAGGTTTGCTCTTACCATCTCTTCTCCTGGCTGGATTAATGACAGGATGCAGAACCTGGGTTTTCCAAAGGCAGAAAGATCCTCCCACCATACCAGTATAATGAATTGAAAAGCAACAGCATACTATCTTCCCGTCTTCTTTTATTGCTTGGTTGGAGTTACATAAAAAGCTTTACTCAAAAAAAATAAATAAATAAAAAATAAAAAAGGAAAGGTTTAGCCAAGTCATGAGATCAACTCAGGATTTCATTAGAACCCAGATTTTGGATAACCACAGTTTCTTAAAATGTCCAGTGGACTGAGTTTCTTCTTTGGCTTCTGATACTAATCACTAAAGCCAGGAACGCTTGAGAGGAAGCAGGCAGCCACCAAACACAATGCGATTTATTCCTTCATCCTGGTTTTTAAAAAAGGATCTTAAAAAATAAAAAAATCTTAGCCTAGAAAGCTTCACTAGCTTTTTTTCAAATACCTCTGAGAAATCTTTGTACTTTGTAGCTCAGCATCAGGCTATCCTACTCACATGAGATTCTTAGCTCTAAGACTCTCACTTGGAGAGGATGGAATATCAAAAAAAAAAAAAATACAGAATCTGGATTTTGCTTTTGATAAAATCTTTTCAACAAGAACATTAGTACCACAGGTTTTGGAATAGAGCTTCTGAATAACGGGAAGCAGTGAAATATAGGCTGGTTTTGTTAACCTCCCCAGAAAGCCTATTAAGGATATATATTTTCTGTATTGGCTGAAGAAACTTTATTTTTTCCTTTAAGAAATCACAGAAAAATGCAAGCTTTTATAATGAGAAATAATTGTCTCTTTGCTCATTTCAAAGGCTTTGAAGACATTGATTTGTTAACCCCACATACTATCTGGAGGGAACCTGGAACTGGTAGCTAGAAGGCCTGAGTTCTGGTCTTGATTCTAGCATGCGTTCCGACCTTGCCCATGGTCATTCACCTCTTCTGGAAGAGATCATTAATTCTAATCAATAACTCATGTGCTCTCCAGCATTTTCTGGCATCCCCTATAGTGAAGTTGAAGTCATGTGACAAAAGCCTTACATTAACCCAGGGGATGATTGCCAAGTCCAGTCTGAGGGAGTTAAGTGAAACAGGGTAAGTTTTCAATGATCTCTGTCATTTGCAAAGCAGTAAGCAAAGGATTTCAAATAGCAGAGTAGCAAGGTGGAAAGAAGAAGATCTCTGCCTTGTAAAAAGTGGAGGAAAACTACTTGCTCATTATGACATGTGCAATAAGTAAATCTTTGTTGTGTTAAGCCGCTCCAAACTGGGAGTTGTTATTTTTTTTTTTACCATAGATTATAGATTCATATTCTCCAGCTGTATTTCTGCACAAACCATAAGATTAACTATGGGACCAATCAAATTGGCCATTAATAAGATGTTAAATTGTTCCTGTCCACTGTATGTTCACTTAGATGTGATGTAACTCTCTGATTCAATGGATGATACAGCATTCAAGGTCCTAATTTTCAACCCAGGGATTTATCTATTAGACTATAGTGTCTGACAGTATACATGTTATATTGTGTCCATTTTCAACTGGTGAAAAAAAATCCCACTCCCAGCCCCCTTTAGTATTAAGAAGGTTACTAAAACCTTATCATAGATGCCAGAGTTGTTTCATCCCTTGAAATCAGAAACTCAGTGCATTTGTAACCAGTGGGTAGTTTCTTGTCTATGGTAGCCAGAGTGGACATAGTTACAGTGATCAAGCATCATAATGTAAAATGCAATACACATACACAAATATTAATGAGGATTAAATGAGTAAATATCTGTAAAAGTGCTTGGAATAGAGGCTGGGACCAAATTAACCAAGGCTGTGGGATAAAGCAATTCCATTTCCACAGAGTAGCTTTTTTTTATTCAACTACTGATTCAGTTACTTAGTAGTCCGTGCAAAATTTTGCCATGGGGTCACGTAAATCTTTCCTCTGACTTTTTTTGTAGTGTTTTTCCTAATGGCTAGGGTATGTGTCTCTACAAGTAAATTAAAGGCAAAGCTTGATATATAGTGAATGTTGGTTGTATAAACACTACCCTGTGTAACAAAGGCTAGCAAAAGTGAATTCTCTTTTAGCATAATTTGGACTTTAATTGATATTCACATATGTGAGAACCTCTATCACTACTGTATCTTGCCTCTGGGACATTTTGATCTTCCGTATTAGGAAAGTACCATATAAATCCTGTCACTGGGAAAACTAATTGTTTTAATTGAACTAATAGAACTAATTGTTCACACAGTTATGTCACTTACCATAGATCTTACCAAAAATCTTATCATTTTTCCTGTCTTTTCATAGGTAAATATTATAATCCCAATCCTTCCTTCTTGATTATGTCTATAACATCTCATTTGTGCTTTGTTTTTATTTGCTGATTTATCACCATTGTATTCTGGCATTATCTTATTTATAGTTTCAGAGGTACTCATTAGATTGTATATTTGCCTTATGTTAAATTAAAGGCTGTTTTAAAAAATTGTTGTATTCAAAAAAAAATTGTTGTATTCTATTCATTGCATTCTTACAGAGGCCATGCCGCTCTTGCCTACTATTTTATTATAAGCCACATCATTTGTTTCTTGGTACCAAATGATCTTTTCTCATAGGTGTATTTTTCCAACCCTACCATGATTATTATTTTTCCCTAAACCTTTCCAACTCTTTATCTCCTTAGGGATAATCTAGTAGAATAATTATTTGGAAAAATGGAAGGTGTGTTGGCTTTGGGTCTGAAAGTCTGGCTTTACTGCTTGGTACTTAATGCCACTTGCTACCGAACAACATACTTAATTTCCTCGAACCTCATTTTTCTTTCATGTAAAAGGAGAATAATACGCAATATAGGATAAGGATGAAGAACATAGACTCTGAGGCTAGTTTGAAGTTTGTCTCTACCATTTACCGATTGTGTTACCTTTGGCAAATTACTTAACCCTCAGTGGGTCAGTTTCCATGGTGGAAAAAAGGGGAAATAGTATCTACCTCATATGGTGATGGTGAGGAACACACAGACTCATGCTCCCTTTATCTCTTTCAGATTACGATGGAGATATACAAAAGAAAGCTTGCAGTATTGGCACTCTCAGGGGTGGTGGTGAATACTATTTCTGTGTAGATCATGATGCTTAGACTCTAGTTCAGGGTTTTGTAAACTTTGCAAAGGGTCAGATAGTAAATATTTTATGCTTTGTGGGACACCATTGTATAGCAAGAGCAACTATAGATAACATGACTCTGTTCCAATAAAACTTTATTTACTGAAAATGGGCTTTGGACTAGATTGGCCCTGGCCCACAGGTCATACTTTGCTGACCCCTGATTAAACTGCTGGTTAACATGCAAATTGGATATGGTAAAGCCATTATGCCTTTTCTTCTCAAATGATACATACTCAAAGTCTATTGTTCTGTCTCCTGCTTTGTTTCCCTACACCATATGAAACTGTTTCTATTTTCAATTGTTTGACAAAACAAGCTTTCCTTGCTGTGTACTAGAGAAGACCTCAGTCTTACAGTGTTAATTTGGAGTTAACTTTTTAGAATCCAATTTGCTCATAATAAGAAGAGATTTTCTCTTTTGTCACGATATCTCTTGAGTCTATAATCTCATGATTCTATTTTTTCCAGAAAAGTGTTCTGATTGTGCTTTTTTCCTTGGGAGTCATATATGCATAATTGATGTACTATGCATAATGTTCAATGTTGCGGGGTCTTGATTTATTCTTCTTATTGAAGCTTCATCTTGATACAAAGTTATTGCTACCAAAATATTGGCTTTAATATAGATTTATAGCATGCTTTCTAAGTATAAACCCCTAGCATTCTTCGATATATAGTATGTGGGACTTGTAAAAAAAAAAAAATTGGTAAAACTGAGGACAAAGTTGCACTCCTAAATAAAAACATCTTAAAATTGGCATATGTTGTTGTGATGGACGTGTTAATGTGACTGAGTGCCGAATCCCACTGTCATTTTTCCTTAGGAAATTTATTTTCACAGCTCTTCTACAAAAGGAAATTCTGTTAAGTATTATTCGATAGTTTCACATTTTGGGGAGAGAAATTCTTTATAATGTGCTTAAAGGAAAAAACTTAATAGGTGTAGGAACATGTAAAAGAGTTGATAAGTGAAAATACAACATGCAAAATTTCCCAATTTTTATAGTTTCATTGTATATTGAGTATTATATTTTAAATATTAAAACTTAAGGTTTAATAAAAACTCAAATATTAGATGACAATACCTTAAAATTATGGGCAGTAATACATATACATAAACGTTTGAAATTATTTTGAAAGTAGTAGTTTTTAAATTTAGTCAATGAAGTATTTGGCTTTTGTTTATTAGAGATGAAGGTAGTTTGGAAATAGCAGTTGCTATATATATATTTCACTTCTGCATCATTACTATATAAATAGGATACTACCTTTTCTTCTTCTTTTGGAAAGCTCTGGGGTCTCACTAATTTTAATTATTCTATAACAAATTTTATTGAAAAACTTAAATTTTAAATATGCTCGATTTCACTCTAATCATTTCTCATTCTTACATTTGCCTTTGGGACAAGAGTCCCAAATTGGGTCTTGCTCTTAAAAAAAGGTTAATAGACTTGGATTATAAATGGAATCTAACTTTCTCTTGGCTAGTATATTAGTATAAAAATAACCAAAGGACATATTTCATGGTGCTTTACACTTCATAAAACACTTTCATTACATTATCTCATTTCATCCTCCCAAGTTTGTTGGAAGAGTTATTTCCATTTTACCAGATGAGTACACACAATTAATGTGCAATGGAACCAGGATTCAATCTTGATCTGACTCCAGGTAAATCAAAATCAATGGCAATCAAAATGTAAATGAAACATTAATATAGAAATGTATAGTAGGAATAAACACACTGGGGAGAATAAAATTTAACTCAGAGCTATAATCATTAATGTGTGCAATCTTGAGGGCTTTGCACTAATTAAATGATTCTCAATTTTTTATATTGGATTTTTAAATGTTTACAGGATTTCACGACAGTAGGGAAAGTATAAAATAGAAACTTTAGCCATAATCCCACCAGTCCAAAACAAATATCAGTTCTATGTATTCACTTCTTGTCTTTTTCCTTTAGGCAGTGATGACTGTATGAAAGACATCCTTTTTAATGATAAAACTTCATATAATTAAGAAGAGTAGAATTGAAGTGAAGTGTTTAGATCCCAAAGTGCAAAGGATCAGTGCTTTTTGTCTTGTGGATGAGATATTTCCAGGGCATGGGTCTCCTCTCCCTTCTTCTCCTCTTCAATCTAGACCTCAAATTTAGGACAATCTGTGCAATCCCTCCCATCTCTGTTATAGAGAGCAGAGGGGGAAAAAAAAAGGAGTTCCTGGATAAGGTTAACTTTGAGGAGAGTAAATCACATTTGGCTCAAACATTTCATAGATTCATGAACCAGAAAATTAGGGACAGGAATCATGAATGCTGAAGAAATCTAGTTATTGGAAATTCTATATTCGAACAATTGCAGACGGAGTATATTCATAGTAAATATGGCATTTTGTGCTGCTTTTTAAATTCACACTATTGCTTATAACTTATGAAAATTGTCTCCATCAAGAGATCTGGTAATACAAAAAAAAAAAAGAGATCTAGTAAAGATTCAATTCTCTGTTAGGTTAGCTTCATATATATATATGAAATATATATATATAGTCTGATTTTAAGCTATTTAACTTTTAAGTGCACTTGGAATTTATGTCAGTAAAGATTGCAAGTGTAGAGACTCAACAGAATGTTACCATTTTGCTAAGGAGTCTCATAATTTATTAAAGAATCCTTTTCTTTTCTTTTTTTTTTTGCTGTATCATCTTTTTAAATATTGCATTCTTACAAATGCCTATGACCAAATTATTTTAACCCACTGATCTATGGCTCTAGTCTTGTGCCAGGATGACCACTTTCAAAAAGAAATATGGGAACCCACCACTATATTGTTGACATTACTAGGCTCTGCCTTTGACCTTCTGTCACAGTAGTAGGACACGTTTGTGCTCTTATAAAAGAGCACCCCTACACTTGTGGCCTAAATCTGTTCATCTCATGAATTAAAGAACAATACTTCCCCAATTGTCTCATCTCTGCCTCATCCTTAATTTTCCCCTCCTTGGTGGATCATTAACAACAGCAGAGAATATTATTTAATTTATGTGATCTTACAGAAATAACTTCCCTGACCCCTCAAAGCCTTCTAACTACACCATTTCACTGGTCTCCTTTAAACAAGACTACTCAAATGTTTTCCATGTTCTCTGGCTCCAATTTCTTCTACCCATTCTTCCTTGAATTCCTTCCAAGCAGGATTTTTGTCCCCAACATTTTACTGAAATAGCTCTCTTGTCAGTCACCAGTGGTATCAACATTACTCAACAAAACAGTCAAATCTCAGTTTTCATCTTACTCAAGCAGTATTGGATACAATCACTTCCTCATTCTTGAATTCTCTCTTCACTTGACTTTTGGGAGTCAATCATCTCACTTTTCTTTCACCTTACTGGCCCCTCCTCTCTCTCTGTCTCTCTCTCTCTCTCTTTTACTGGTTCCTTCTTGTTCCTGTTTCCTAAGATCTTATCCCAAACTTTTCTATATCACATAAGTTTTTGGACTTGGAGTTTGGGTTAGGGAGATCTTGTACTCCATGTGGAATTGACTAGGGTCACTTGATGCCATTCAGCTAGTGGCTGATCTGGTTTAAAATTTTCTAGGTGACTTCACTCATACCTGATGCCTCAGGGGGAATAGCTGAAGGACTGAGCTCAGCAAGTTCTCCCTCTCCAAGTGGTCTCTTCACCAGGACCTCATTCTTGGAGGTTCGGGCTCCAAGAGATCCAGACAAAAGCTGCCAGCACTTTGCAGCCTAGGCCTAGAACTGGCATCATGTCACTCCTACTATGTACTTTATTAGTCAAAGCAGGCACAAATTTAAAGGGAGAGGAAATAGACCCATCACTCATTGAGAGGAATATCAAAGAACTTGCTGTTATCTTTAACTTTTCACATTTTTTAACACCTGGCTTCTTAATAATGCTGAAGTATCTCAGAGTGTGATCTTTAGAAATTACCTCCTCAATCTGCCTAATTTTTAATGAACTCATCTAGTCTCCTGGCTTTAATATGGCTTTAAATATATAGGCTATTTCATGACTCTCCAAAATGCATTTACATATTGGAATTCAGAACTCAAGACTCTGAAATATCCAACTTTGTGTCTAATATAGCCAATCTACTTTCTCAACTTTTGCACTTAGATCTTTAAAAGGATCAATACCTCCACTCCAGGACTCTCTTACACTCTTAATTCTCACCATTTAATTTTTCTCCATTATGCTTATTTCCATCCACCTTTTTTATTTTTGTTAATTTCTCCCTATCAAAAGGTGGGCTTCATAAAGAGAGGATCTTATTAGAATTAGGAGTCAGATGAAAGTTGTATCCCCAGTGCCTTTGGCTAAAGGAAAGTAGTATGCTAAGATAAAACCTCCTCATGATTTATAAGTAGATTAGGAATACTGGCTAGGTTTTAGGACATTTTATTGCTTTTCTTCTTGATAATTAGGTTATGCTACCCAGTTTTTCTGAATTATTATATATAATTTGCATATTATAAAAGCTTCCTTTTGCTTTTGAAATTATTTTAAATTAAAAAGTTCAATTGTAAATGAAATAGGAAGTTACATGTTCATTTTAGAGTGCATTTTAAATTGTGCTACAAAAAGTATGAAAAGACACTACAATAAATATAATTTCTAAAATTTCATAAGAAATATGATCTAAATCCTAGCTTTTATTAGTCAGTGGAGTCAAGACACCATCTGCTATAACAACCATAAGGGTATTACATCTTTTTAAAGATAAATGTTTTGAAGAAATATTTTCTCAGTGTTATTAGAGGAACTTTACATTTAGAGGTTCTGATATTTCTTGTTTACTTTTATTCTCTGAAAATGGACAAAGTCAAGAACATGGTACTCTTCTCTCTGCAAAGCTGTCTTTGTGTATCACCTTCTTCCCCTTGAAAATCTTATTTGTTGGGCTGGCAGTAATGACAATAGTACTTCCATATCCCATGGTGAAACATCACACCCAAGTGTTTTGTTGTGGTCTTTACTGACTTCTGAGTGATACTGTGAAATCTGATAAGATGCCTTTTGTATTCTTTCTTCAAGTAAAATGTTAGTATGTGGTTTTGCCTAGCAGAGTACTTAACACTTAGTGGGTGAATCAAATAAACCTATATTTAAAAACCTAACTGCACCTACCACTAGCTGTACAACTCTGGGAAATTTTCTGAGCATCTCATGACCTCAGTTTTCTTTCTTCCTTTTTTTTTTTTTTTTTTAGAGATGGGGAAGGGGTGAAGGGAGAGGGAGAGAGAAAATCTTAAGCGGGCTCCACACCTAGACTGAGGCCAACATAATGCAGGGCTTTTGTAACTTTGTTACTTTGTAACAGTTGTTACTTTTTTGTTGTTGTTTTTCCTTCTCTTTCACTATTTTTTTTTCTTTGTCCTCCCCTCCCCTTCCCTCCCCTCCCCTCCCCTTCCTTTCCCTTTCCCATTGACTGTGTAAAGAAACTAAAGTAAATCTTCACATACATTGAATAAGTGCTTCATTTTTAAATAAGTGAATGTCTCGCTGTCCAGTTGGTACCTCAGTTGCAGTTGTTCAAGAAATGATTTATCTTAGTCTGGGAACAGTTTCATAAGAGCTTAAAATCGCTTAATGTTAAGAATAGTGAAAATCTTATTTTTGAAAAGAAAACTTAAGAAAAGAGTTACTATGTTACAGTTTTAAAAAAAATAGGCAGGTCATCAAGGTTTCATAATTCATTCCCAACTTCAGTGGCCCTCACAAGAAGAACAACTAACAGCTATCCACAGACGAGATACCATTGTGAAAATCCCAGACCCCAGAAGTGAGGCTGAAGTTCTCCCCTGGACAACAGCGCCTGAGAGGAACAGCTCTGGAAGGGTCAGAGGCGCAGTTTCACTTTGACTGTATCCCCCCCCCCCCCCCGGGCTGGCACAGTGCAGAACTAATAGAGCCCCCTCAGCCTATGGTTTTTCTGGTGGGAAAAAGAGAGCCCAAGCTGGGCCTCCAGCCTCCTCAGCATTGCCAAATGTTTCTAGGGAGACTTACTCAGGACCCTCCTCATGGAATTACTGGGGGGAACATGTGGATCACGACCAGTGGGGATCAGAGAGAAATCAAGAGTTTCTGCAACCAGTACTCAGATCTTGGCAGACTATGCTCCTGTTTGCAGTGGCAACTAAGCAGAGATCTCAGCCAGCAGCTCTGACCATCTGCAGAACCCAGCTGATGGCCCCTTCCAGCCAGGGTGCTCGGTTGACAGTTTTGCCTGATTTAGACCCCAGCCAATAGGCCATACTCGCCTTGGAACATATCCTGTAGGCTATCCAGACAGGGGAGCATAATCCACAATCACTTATGGGATGTAGCAAAGGCAGTTTTAGAAGGTAAGTTTAGCTATAAACACATAAATCAACAGAAAAATAAGCAACCTAACATTGTACTTCACGGGACTAGATAAAGGAGAACCAACTAAGCCCCAAATTAGCAAAATGAAGGAAATAATAAAAATTAGAGCAGATAAATGAAAAAGAAAATAAGAAAACACCATAACAGATTAATAAAACTAAGAGGGTTTTTTTTTAAAAGATAACTAGAATTGTGACCAATCTTTAGCTAGACTAAAGAAGAAAAAAGAGGATTCAAATAAGTAAAATTATAAATGAAAGAAGAAACATTATAACAGATACCACAGAAATCCAAAGTATCATAAGAGGCTATGATGAGTAATCATATACCAAAAATTGGATAACCTAGAAAAAAAATGGATAAATTTCTAGAAATGTACAACCTACCAAGACTGAAACATGAAAAAATAAAAGTCCTAAACAGACCAATAATAAGTAAAGAGATTGAGTTAATTAAAAGAAAAAAAAAAACCTCCCAACAACAGAAAACCCAAGACCAGATGGTTTCAGTTGGTGAATTCTCTCAAACATTTGAAGAAAAGTTAACAGCAAGCATTCTCAAACTTTTCCAAAAAGCTGAAGAAGAGGGAACATTCCGTAACTTATTTTATAAGGCCAGAATTACCCTAATACCAAAACCAGAAAAGGACACTATAAGAAAAGAAAATTATCCATGATGACTAGAGATGTAAAATTCTCACAAAATATTAGCAAATCGGATTCAAAAGTACATTGAAAGAATTATACACTATGATCAAGTGGGATTTATTCCAGGGATGCAAGGATGTTTCAATACCTGCAAATCAATCAATCTGATATAACACTTTAACAAATGAAAGATAAGAATTGTTTGATCATCTCAATAGATACAGAAAAAGTATGTGACAAAATACAGCATCCTTTCATAACAAAAACTCTCAACAAATTGTAGTACTGTATAAAATTGGTACAGCACCACCAAAGACCCTGAATAGCCAAAGCAATCTTGAGAAAAAAAGAACATGGGAGGCATCACACTTCTTGATTTCAAACTACACTATAAAGTTATAGTAATCAAAACAGTATGTTATTGACATAAAAACCTATACAGATCAATGGAAGAGAATGGAGAGTCTAGAAATAAATTCATGCATATAGAGTCAACTAATATTTGACAAGAGAACTAAGAATATTTAATGGGAAAACTATAGTCTCTTCAATAAATTGTTTTGGAAATTCTGGATATCCACATGCAAAAGAATGAAACTGGACTCATATTACACAACTCACAAAAATTAAAATGAATTAACAACTTAAATGTAAGACCTGAAACAGTAAAATTCCTAGAAGAAAACATAAGGAAAATCTTCTTGACATTGGTTTTGCAAAGATTTTTTAATTATGACACCAAAAGCAACAAAAGCAGAAATAAATAGGACTATGTCAAGCAAAAAAGCTACAGAATAGCAAAATGAAAAATCAAGTTATGGAATGGGACAAAATACTTATAAATCATGTATCTGATGAGGGGTGAATAGTCGAAGTATGTAAGGAATTCATTACTCCAAAGCAAAAATCCCAAATAATCTGATTTAAAAATGAGCAAAGGACGTGAATAGATATTTTTCCAAATAAAATATACAAATGGCCAACAGGGACATGAAAAAGTGCTCAAATATCATTAATCATCAGGGATGATCAAAACCTGAAGAGCTATTCCTTCAAACTTACTAGAATGACTATTACCAAAAAGACAAGAGATAAGAAGTGTCAGAAAGGTTGTAGAGAAAAGAGAGAACCTTCTGCACTGCTCGTGGGGATGTAAATTGGTACAGCCACTATGGAAAACAGTATGGAATTTTCTAAAAAAAAAAAAAAAGAACTACTATATGACCCAGTAACCCTACTTCTAAGTATATATCCAAAGGATCTGAAATCACTATCTCAAAGAGATTATCTTTGCACTCCTATGTTCATTGCAACATTATTTGCAATAACCAAGACATGGAAACAAGCTAAGTATCCATCGAGAGATAAATGGATTAAGAGAATGTATATGTATTATTCAGTCATAGAAAAGAAGGAAATCCTGCCCTCTGTGGCATCATGGATGAAACTTGAGGGCATTTTACTGAGTGAAATAGTCAGACAAAGATACTGAATGATTTCACATCTATGTGGAATCAAAAAAACCCAAACTCATAGAAACAGAGAGTAAATTGGTTGTTGCCAAGAGTAGAGGAGTGGGGAAATGGGTGAAAGTGATCAAAGGATTCAAATTTCCAGTTATGAGATGAATATGTTCTGGGGATCTAATACGCCCTATGGTGACCATAGTTGACAATACTGTAGTGTACACTTGAAAGTTGCTGACAGTAAGTCTTAAGTGTTCTCACCACAAAGAAAAAAATGATAATCATTTGAGATTGATGTGCTAATTAACCTCATTATAATAATTATATATATCTATTTATTACATTGTATACCTTAAACTTATACAATGTTTCATGTCAATTACATCTCAATAAAGCTCAGAAAAAGTAATACACAATATTTAGATGACATTTTTTAAAATAGTAAAAGATTTAGAGTGCTCAGAAGAGAATAAGGACAAATAATTAGAAAACAATAGTAACAGGTTTTATATTTGTGATACAGTGATTTATAAGAAATACATATTTGGTCATTTGATAAAAATTTCTTATGAGTGCAATGTGAGCATCTCTTGTTATAATATTTAGTCTCTTGTCCTCATTTCCTGAAATTGCCATGAAGATGAAATGGATTTCTTGTTATTCCTAACAAACTCCTTTCCACCACCATTCAGTTTATGTCAGTGAGGTGACTTTTGGAAAGGACCTAAGGATGAAGGCTGGTTGCCAGGGGGACAAACGGAGAATAGAAGATTAGGAACTTTCAGTCCCATCCTCTGTTTTCCATGGAGGAGAGAAGGGCTAGAGATTGAGTCAAACAACAATGGTCAATGATTTCATCAATCATGCCTGGGTAATGAAGCCTCCATGAAAACCCAAAAGGATAGAGGGTTCAGCGAGCTTCCAGATTGGTAACCACGCAGAAATGCAGGGAGAATGGTATGTCTGAGAGGGCAAGGAAGCTCCTCCCCCCTCTCACATACCTTGCTTCGTGTGTCTCTTCATCTGCCTGTTAACTCAGATCCTTTAATATACCTTATAATAAATTCACAAACCAGTGAGTAAACAGATTTCCTGAGTTCCGTGAGCCACTCCAGCAAATTCATCAAACTCAAAGAGGGGCTCATCGGAATCTCTGATTTATAGCCAGTTGATCTTCTGATAGGTAACAACTTGGGCTTGTGCCTGGCATCTGAACTGGTGAGCAGTCTCATGGTACTGAGCTCTTTACCTGTAGAATCTGATGCTATCTCCTAGTGTTAGAATTGTGTTGAACTGAGGGACACCGAGCTGCTGTCCACACAATTGCTTGTAGTGTGGGGGGAATACTCACTACCAAGGGCAATTGAATCCTCAGACCTAAGTAATATCCCACTGTATTTAATTAATTTGTTCAATATGGGAAAAAGAGTAGTAGTAGTAGTAGTAGTAGTCTCTGAATATCAAAACTCCCTCTATTTGTAAATTACTTATTTTCCATTCAGAAATGATAGAGACATTATGAATTAAATTAGGATATAGAGATGGGGTGTAACATAAGGAAGATATTCCTGATCATGGTGTTTTTAGGTCACTACAATTTGGAATGCATAATCAAAATGGTAAGTTTTGTTCCAGGTTCTAAAGGCAAAATCTCCAGAAATTTTTTTTTTCTTAATTGTACTTTCACTTTCAGGAAGTGAATAGATTAAACCAAAGTTTACTATCAATTTCTCGTTCTTGTGTTTACTTACCTGTCACTATTAATTCCCTATACCGGTGTCTACTTATGGGTCTTTCCTTTGGATTTCTGTATTTTTGAGTCTTTCCTCCTTAAAGAAAGCATTATTCTCTTTACTTCTTGGGAGCATCTTAGAGATCTCTTTACCAAAGAGATACCTTTTCAAATGAGAAGCCTGATGAAAAATATCCAGTGATCTTTGGCAGACCGGGGAATACAAGTACATAAAAAACCCAAGGTTTCAAAGAACACTATTCTTCTGTGTTTTTCTGTAGTAACAAGAAATAATACTACCCAAATAAGAATGGATTGTCAACTCTTAAATTATAATCAGAGTTTATGGATCAGTTCAATTGGCTTATTCTCTAGGGGGAAAATATATACACATGTATATGTATATATATATAAATATATATATATACACTCACTTCTGAAGTTGAACATAATCTTCCATTGGTTATCTTAAAGTTCATATTATTTATTCATAATTTTGATATTGGCACCTAGGTTTTTCTTATCTTGGTTTAAGATAGAAAACAGATTTGTTCTTTTTAAATATTTTAATCATGACATCAAAAATTTAAAGTACATATACAAAACATTTCCTTAGTTAAAAGTATAATTATTTTTACGCAGATGCATTTAATAGAAATGTATATTTTGTAAAGGTTTCAAAAGGCAACTTCACAAAAATCACACTATGTTACCTCAAATACACAGGATTCCTGCTAAGACTTAATACTGATAGCACATATGTTAAGAGATGTTAAGCAGAAATATTGCAGAAGAAATAGTCTTTCTGTTAAAAAAAAAAAGAAGAAAGAAGGAAAAAGAAAAAGAGAAGAAAAGAAAAGCTCTTATAATTACTTAGTCCAAATAGGGAAGAAGGCCTAAGTTTGAATTCATGGCATATTGCTCTAATACACTATTAGCCTAATCCTTCATTTTCTTGTCAATTAAAGACTTATCTTTATTCACTGATTCACTTATCAGTAATTCGCTGGGTATTTTAAAGCTGGTTGTTAAAAATCCCTTTGTTTATAGCAATAAGGCACCATTCATTTTGTGAACTTTATAAAACCAACCTCTGCCAATTTTGCTCTTTGAGAATAGCTCTAAAGATGTGTTCCCACAGTAATTACTTATTCCAGAGATGTTCATTAAAGAGTGAAGTAAGAGGCAAGTGTTTGAAACAATTGTATCCCACCAAAGCCAGCTTTACTGAGTACCTTCCCAGTATCTACAGTACTTATGTGCATTTAAAAAAAGAATTGAAAAACATTATATGAAAATTGTACTTTTGAGTGCCATTCCCCATAATGGGGCTAAAGATATTGGCTGTTATTTTTTAAAATTAATATTTAAATGAGAGATTCAGCAAAAGGTTGGGAGAAAGATGGGATGCTTTTGAATGTGGGCCCAGCTGTCCATCACATACCTGCTGTGAATAGTGTGGTCATTCTAGTGTCTCTGTTCTGTATTACCAACTCACCCAAGCCACCAGGATGGGAAGAGAAAGGAGGGGGATAAACCTCAGTGAAGCCAGCCAAATATTAATGGGGAAAAAAAAAAACAGAAAAGACAGCTTTGGAGTTGTATATTTCTTTTAGATTGAATTGTTTTTATAGGAGAGTAGTAAGAATTACAGCTTTTTATTTGTTATCAGAACCCGACGTGCTCGAATGTGTTTAAGCATTGCAGTGATCCTACAATTACAGTAAAGCTTCCCACTGAGCCTTCATGGGCAAAGGAAGGGAGAAAATCCAGCACAAGAGAGAGCAAGGGAGAGATTTTGTTTCTCAGCCTGCCAGTGACTAATTTAAATTGATACACCCCCTTACATAAATGAAATTTTATTTATTTCTATTACATAAAGAAACAGAGTGGATCAAGGAAGGAAATCAGAAAACATGGGATTGGATGTATTTCCTAAACTTCTGGACCTAAATAAGTAAATACTAATCATCTGTAATGAGCACATCACTTGTTTGAATACTAATAACGTAGCCAAATTAGTTTTCTAGGTGCTTGGAAACAATTTTCTGTTTTTCGCCTCTAGACTTGAGTTCTTTTGTCCATGCTGTTTTTTTCTTTATGTTGAACTCTTAGGATTCATCAGGATTTCAAATATAAATGTAATTGAGTTTCCTCAATTTATTCAGCTATAAAATGGGAATGTTCACAATGCTTATCTCAACTTTTTTTTTTTTAAAGATTTTATTTATTTATTTGACAGAGAGAGAGAGAGAGATCACACGTAGGCAGAGAGGCAGGCAGAGAGAGAGGGGAAAGCAGGCTCCCCGCTGAGCAGAGAACCCGATGGGGGGGTGGGGGCTCGATCCCAGGACCCTGAGATCATGACCTGAGCCGAAGGTAGCCGCTTAACCAACTGGGCCACCCAGGCGCCCCTCAACTTTTTTTTATTTTAAGTGTAGATTAAATGAGACTCCCTATGAAAAGCTCTAAGATCATTGCCTGGCACATAATAAATGCTCAATAAATGTTAGCTGTTATTATTATATACTTTTGACTAGAGCACCTTTCCTTAAAAAATATTATATCCTAACTATAAAATAACTCACATATCTCTTACCAAACATTTTGAAAGATAGGACAGAAAATAAAAATTCAGCATAATGCTACTATCTGTTGTATCTATTATTAGTGTAATTCTTACATTTCTTTATTAAAATATACCTGTATGAATATATCTTTCTAAAATATCTATATAATGGCTCATAATCCTGTGGGGACTTTTTCCCCCACAGTCAATTCACTGACATATTTCCATCAATAAATACAGATGTACCACTTAATTTTTAGTGTCTATGTCAACTTTGTTTTAGTCCATAATTGGAGCAACCATCCCTAGCCTCTTAAATGCTCTTTGTGGATATGAAAGATAAAAAATGCTTTTTTTTTTTTTAAATTATGTTCAGTTAGCCAAAATCAGCATATTCTCATTAGTTGCCTCTGCCTGTTGGGTTGTCTTTTAAAAATGACTGGAAACCTACTTACTACTTAGATCTGGATCCCAGCTCTGCCACCAACTGGCTGTGTGACCTTGGGTGAGTTATATCACTTCACTGTAACTCCCATGTATTTTTGTTTGTGTCTCTGTTTTTATTTGTGAAATAGTAAAAAAAAAAAAGTGTCTATTTCATAGGGTTGATGAGTGGAACAGGCTTATTAAGCAATGCAAACTTTCCTTGGATGATTTAGGAGGACTCTGAGACTGGTTTTCGGTGTATAGTTAGTACTTGTGAAGTATTAGCTGGAGGCCCTGTAAAATCCTGGAGTTCCTCCTAAATCATCAAAGAAAAATTACATTACTCCTTTGAATTAGGTCTAGTTTATTTGCAAACTTTGCATTTCACTGCTGTATGTATTTGTACTTTGGAATGTTCATATGTGAAAATATACACTATCATACACACCCCAATTCCCAAACCATGTTAACTAGAAGAGAGTTTAAAAAAATTATTTCTGAGTACGCTGCTCACTGAGCAATTTGGAAATAGTCATCTTTGGACACCAATAACTGAGTGAATATTTTGCAACTTTTATTTTCTTTCTTAACACATCTGAGGAACAGGGGACACCCTTGTCCATGCCTCGGGCTTACTAAACCATATTTATGGATGCCAAGGTGGAGCCATGGTATAAGAAGCTATCTATCCTTTTCAGGACAAAATCTGGGGGAATGGTAAAATCCGAAGGGGTTTCCAATAATTGTCCTCTGTTGGGCGTAGTGATATGTCAGTCCTGCAAAAGCCATCCCTTTTTAAAAGCTTAGATATGGCATCCTAATTTATTAGGTAATTCTGGAACAAAGGTTACCACAATGAGAGCTTCCCAACCTGCTGAAGTCCACACATAGGGTAACCCTGACATTGAGCACGTTCCTCTGCCCCCCAGTGTTGCAGGCCAGGCAAGGCAGCTAGCGCTCTATGGCCAGTCCACTAGCAGCTTCTTTTACTTCTACCTGAGGGTCCTAACCGAGTTTAAGTTTCTCTGTGCCTTGACATGAAATAGTTGGAAAGCACACTCTTACGTGCCAATTTCTATGGATCTATTTAGTAAAACAATAATTTACAGACATATGAGGGAGGATATTCATGGGAATTTTTTCTGTTAGATTACTTTGTTCCCTCGGTGTACCATAGAACAAGTTTCTAGCATGTAAACCAGTGTTTCTAAAAGTCAGAGACTCAGGCACCCCCTATCATACATCTAATGGCCCAGTTGAGACACACGGCTCCAAAAATGCACACGATAGTATGCATATAGTGCATATGATAGTTTGGAGCTCACTAAGGATTAAATTTTTGCAATTGAAAACGTTCCGAAAAACTTGATGGCGACTTGGGCATTGGAATAAAAAATACAAATTATTAATATGACATTAGGAGATGGTCAAAATGAAGACAGCAAAATCAAATAATTTCTAATGAGCTGTGAAATCCCTTAATAACGTAGTTATGGATTACAAAATAATACCATTCTAAAGCACTGGTTCTCAAAATGTGTCCCCAGGACAACTGGCAGCTTCCCCAGGACAATCTGGAAACTTATGGAGAAACAAATTCTTGGAACCCACCTCATATTTGCTGAAATGGAGGATCTGCAGGGGGAACTCAATTATCTGTGTTTTAACAAGCTCTTCAGATAATTCTGCTGTGTAAGAGTTTGAGAACCACAATTAATGAGGCCAACTACTTTTCTAATCCTTATACACCGAATGAATGCTGTCCTTCATTTATCTTAGGATACAATACCGTCATTTGAGTGAGGCTGCTTCTATTTCAACTCCTTTTAAAGAATTTGTCTCAGAGCGATTTTGTAACTAAAAAGAAATTCAGTTTCGTTATTTTATAGTTAAATCTCATTGAGCAATTGCTCAGAGTATCTGTATACATCTTAGATTTGACTCCGCCCCGCAATGCAAAGATTTGAAAGCTTTTCACTTTTGAAGTGATTAGTTTTTAAGGCTATGCAATCGAAAAGTTGTATTGAAAGCTTACTACTTATTGAAGAGCCCTTGATAGACCACTTTTGGATCTTATAGGACATTCTCCACCATAATATTATTTAGCCTTTAACTCTCCCTAATTAGCCTCGGACAGAAAAGTCAACCCAATGACTACTTCATTTATTTGACTTTCCTACCTCCTGAGTCAGAGTTAGTTAGCTTTGGAAGGAGACCTGGGGTCAACGGCTTACAGGAGTAACACCTTCTTTTTTGGCCAGGAGAACCCTAAGCCCAAACTTAATGTTTCCACCTCTTTGCCACAACTGATGTGGCCACTAGTATCTCTGCTGTTGTGAAATCCTTTTCCAAATGCCCAATTTACATATGATTCTCAAGGCTCATCTTGTGTCAAAGCAGTCATGGTGGCCGGGCTGTCCAAGATGAGAAAAAGAACAAGAGGGCGTAAGTCTCCCGGTCAGTCCTCCTGGCTCCTACTGTTTCATCCATCAGGAGCACTGTGTCCTCACTATTTAACTGCCAGTTCAAATTAGTCTTGCTTTCATCCCAGAGTATCCAACCCAGCTCTAGTGATGGTATGTCCAAGATGACCCTCATTTTTGTAAAAGGAATACACTGTGGAGGAATAATCTAGGTTTCTTCTAAACCTTAAACGCATCTCACATCTGTTTCCTGAAGTTCTCCCTGTAGTGCCCTAATAGCTTAAGGCTTTTCCAGAGTCCAAGTGAGGAGAGCTAGAAAGTGATGGAACATTCTGGTTACGGGAGGAAAAGGGATGGATGTTCAGTGTTACATCCAGCATCTGAAGACTCATCAAGGATATGGTAGGCAGAACCAGGATTACTAAGCAAATAAATATTCAACTCAATCTATTATTGCCACATCCCAAGACAAACTGCTGATGAGATTTTAGTAAACTTGCAACTATTTATCACTCTGTATGTACCTTTACTATTGACACAAAGGTCATATCTTTTGTTTCTTTTTAACCTAGCTTTCTTTCTTAACTTAAAAAGAGCTCATAAATGTCCTTTTTAGGTCACAAATATTTCTCTTTTTTTTTTCAGATTTTGTTTATGTAATTTGACAGAGAGAGCAAGCAGGGGGAGGAGCAGAGGAGGGAGAGGGAGGGGGAAAGACTCCATGCTGAGCTCAGAGCCCAACATGGGGCTAAGTGTCAGGACCCTGAGATCATGACCTGGGCTGAAATCAAGAATCAGAGGCTTAACCAACTGAGCCACCCAGGCACCTCAGGGTCACAAATATTACTGTTACAATATCGTATTCTTTTTTTTTTTTTAAGATTTTTATTTATCTATTTGACAGAGAGAGAGAGACCACAAGTAGGCAGAGGCAGGGAGAGAGAAAGGATGAAGCAGGCTTCCCGCCAAGCAAAGAGCCCGATGTGGGGCTTGATCCCAGGACCCTGAGATCATGACTGGAGCCGAAGGCAGAGGCTTTAACCCACTCAGCCACCCAGGCACCCCTACAATATTGTATTCTAAGTTTCCATGGTATTTTCTTGTCCTCAGAGATAATTTATTAAAACTATCCTCTATCATTTAAAATATTTACTGTCTTGATTTTTATGGACTGAACCCTTTTTAATGCTATCCTATAATAATGTAGAATAAAACTCCAAAATATCAGCATGAGCATTCACATTATTTTATTTGTGAATTTTAATTTATTTTTATAATAATAAATTTACATCATTCAAAGTCAAAACTATATAAAAATATAGACTGAGAAATCCTTCTACCATTTTTGTTTATTTTATAGACTTCCAACATTTTGTAGTATAAATAAAGGTATATATGGCCCTGTATATTATCTTCTCATTTTTTTTTCTTTTTACAGAGGTAGCAAAATATAATTATTTTTCTGTATTTTAAAAGAAATGGTATAATTATCCTGGAGCTCTCTCCACATAGTACAAAGATCATGTATGTATACATATACTTTTTATAATTTATATAAACTTATTATATATATTTTTTCCTGGCACAGAATGTTCATTCTGTGGAAAGAACAAGTCTTCTATTGCTAAACACTTGGGTTCTTGAAGCTTTTTGCTACCACTTTGTTATAATGAATATATATATATATAGGAATATCTCCTTTGATTCATTTGAATACAATATAATCTTTGTTTTTCTGTAACATTAGTACTACTCTGGTAGTTCCTAATTCTGACTAAACTTCTTTCAGAATCCAGGCATATTAACTGTCTTCTTTTCATTTCTGAAATATAATAAAGTAGGCATTAATTTTAGGAAGATTACAATCTGAGCATCTCACATGCCATTTCTCATCTTATAATTCTGGAAAGCATATTTTAGTTGACTCCAGAGAATTCAAGTTTGCTTTTTGAAAAAATATAGTATGTGAGACAATTGTCAAAAGTAAACATGAATTGTTCCTCCATGATCTTCCAGAGGTAGACAAGGAGAATTAGTAACTTAAGTGTAGGCATGGTTCTGAGCTTTAGGTTTGCTCACCCATGTGTTTGTGGTCTTACTATATACCTTATTATATATTATATCTATAAAGGATTTATAAAGATTGAGTATTCAAATCTGACTCTGCCCAGTATTTTTTAATATCTTATATTTTCTCTGATTTTAATTATAAGCATGTCAGTTACCTTGTGATGATATCAAATACCCCGAGTCTTACTTATTTTCAATAAAAATTCTCAGTTAAAAAAAATTAACACAACCTAGCACTAATCTGTATTCTAGAGGTTTTCAACCATTGGCTGCACCCAAAAATCACCTGAGGAGATTTTTAAAACACTAGTAACAAGGCAGGCACAGACCAGTCAAATATGAAGATTTGCTGGTAGGACTTAAGTATGCTCCCCAGGTAATTTCAATCTTGGTCAAGTTTGAGCATCACTGCTTGAGGGGAAGAAATAATTACTGGATTTTTGTCTATTTTCCCCTCTATTAGAATTTATTTCAGTATGATTTACACGAAGTATCAGCTTTTTAAAATTTTGCATTGAAAATGAACATCTAAAAATTACAATTCTTTGTTTTTATATTTGATATGAAAGAGCGAATCGAGGAAATAAATTACATCTTAGACACAATTTTTTCTATATCTTGGCATGTTGTGGAAAGAAATTTATTAACCTTCCTAAGATTCTCAGTGTGGTCCTTCTGGAGTAGAGGGGAGTTGGCCATGGGGAGAAACGTGTTAGATACTGGTTTGCATGTGAACTTTATCCCACATGAATGTGCCCCTCTCTGAGACATTTCTAATATGAGACCCAGTTGTACATAAATATCTCTGAGTAATTACTCTCTACTCAAATATATATCAAACTATAAAAATGCTGTGCCTTATTTTTATAAAGCAAACTGCCCACCTGCAAAAGTGGGCAAGTTAGCTGTGCTTCTGATAACATCTTAGAATGTGGGTAAAACTGGCACGTTTTTCTCCCTTCTGGCTGAATAGTTCATTATTCCTGTGTGAACTGAAAAAAAGAACGTAGAGAACTCGGAAAAGTTTTTATCCAGCTCTGAAAGTATTTTGAGAGGCAAAAGCTCTTCTCTGTCCTGTTAAGAAGAAATGGGGACTTTCTAGCCAAAAGAAAAGGTGATTGTTTTGAGAATTTGGGACTAATTTGTCCCAAAATATCATTTTTATCTGTATACTTCTGAAAAGTTATGTACTGGAAACTTTATAGTATTTTAATTTGAAAACAAAACAAAACAAAACAAAAACATAACCCAGTGGCTAATGGGAAAGGAAAGATAATTATGTAAGAACTTTTGGAGGTGAATAGGGCTGGATTTCTGATTCTAGTTTTCATTTCCCCAGGCGTTTCCTACTACTGAATAAGAACATAGAAGAAGAGATCCTTGGATTAATTTAGAATCCATGATGTTATAATAGAAAGTTTTTTTTTCTTTGACTCCTCTCATAAATCCTATAGTCCATTGATTTCCCCATCTTTGTGAATTGGTTATTTACATTAAAAGTCTAAAGATCTATATAATACTCTTTTTTAAATAAAGATTTTATTTATTTATTTGAGAGAAAGAGAGAGCACAAGCGGGGGAGGGGCAGAGGAAGGGAGAGAAGCAAACTCCCCCCTGAGCCAGGAGCCCAAGGAATGGGGCTTGATCCCAGGACCCTGAGACCTTGACTTAAACCAAAGGCAGACGCTTAACTGACCAAGCCACCCAGCCGCCCCTGTATATTACCTTTTTTAGATTTTATTTATTTGACAGAGATCACAAGTAGGCAGAGAGGCAGGCGGGGGGTGCCTAGGGCGGAGAAGCAGGCTCCCTGCTGAGCAGAGAGTCAGATGCAGTGCTCTATCCCAGGACCCTGAGATCATGACCTGAGCCGAAGGCAGAGGTTTAACCCACTGAGCCACCCAGGCGCCCCTGTATATTATCTTTTTAAGAGGCTGCTTCCTCAAACAATTCTCTCAGGGTGAGTTTATAGTTTCATTACAAGTGAAACTGTATTTGCAAGGCAATGTATTGCCTGCTATGACAGTTCTTTCATTTAAAGGATGTAATGTTTCTGACTATTGGTTGAAGCCTCAAACTGATACCAATTATGGGACAACAAGTACTGTTACTTTTAATGAATTACATTTGGTCACTGGGTTCTCTTCCTGCAGACTTCTTGAAGCATGCTTTCACCTTTCAAATATTTTGGCCTGCCATTAATTCAATGATTTCACCCTTTTTGTTCCCCTAGACAGGGTAATTTCATCAAAGTTTTCCCACATGGCCAAAATCTGTATTAGCTATTTGGTGTGCCGTAAATTTAAAAGCCAGTAGTATTCCTCCCACTCCTTATATATACAAAAAACAGATGGAGTGATTACACTGCAATGTTCCTGGCTAAAGTAAATTTAGATGTAAGAATACAGCCTTTATATGTATTGGAGCAAAGTATGTCATTCTTTCTCATTTGCTTAAAAGGATGTTTAATAAAATTGCTACTTATCAAAAGAGAAACTCCAGAGGAAGACTAAATAAATGAGGTGATATTTTAAAAGTTAATGAATGAGGTGCCTTGATCTATGGCTCCATTATACTCTTTTCATTGCTTCACAGAGCTCTTAAAACACAAGATGTGATGTAAAGGGTAGGTAAGCTAATTTAAACATTGCTTTAAAAAGTAGGCAGTGAAACACTTAATATGTTTACTGAAGGGCTGAACGTAGAAAGTCCTTTCTTCTAGAAGATATTATGCAAATTAATCTCCTTTTTAACATAATAAACACTAAAATTGAACTGGGTTTAAAGTAAGGCTATAAAATTGTCTAATGATACAAAATATGATAAAATATTCTTAAAATTTAGTTTAAGCATTACTTAGATGGTACCACTAATATTTCTATTTAACAGAGCTTGGTTTGTACTATATCTTCATAAGCATAATTTTATAATCTGTATAGATCATGCTTTTAGTGCCAACTTACTGCTTCACATTGGGGATTCTGAGAGTTCTTAATTTTTGAAGTCTTTACGAATGATTTTAACAAAACTACTAAAATATCCCAGATTTGGTTAGTAGTCTTTGCTTACAAGTACCAAAAGTTAACTTGAGCTGGCCTAAACCAAAAACATATGAAATATCTACAGATTGTGTCATGCATTCTATTTTTTTAAAGGTTTTATTTATTTGAGATAGAGTGAGAGAGAACAAGTAGAGAAGATGGGCAGAGGGGCAGAGGGAGAGGGAGAAGCAGGCACCCCGCTCTGCAGGGACCCAACACAGGGCTCAATTCCAGGATCCTAGGATCATGACCTGAGCTGAAGGCAGACGCTTAACTGACTGAGCCACCCACATGCCCCTGTGTCATGCAATCTAATAGCAAGAAAGAGGCTTTTTTTTTTTTTTTTAGGAGAGACGGGAACTGGATCTTTAAAGATTTTATTTATCCATCTGACACAGAGAGAGAGATCACAAGCAGGCAGAGGCAGGCAGAGAGAGAGGGAGAAGCAGGCTCCCTGCCGAGCAGAGAGCACGATGTGGGGCTCGATCCCAGGACCCTGGGATCATGACCTGAGCCGAAGGCAGAGGCTTTAACCCACTGAGCCACCCAGGCGCCCCAAAACTGGATCTTGAATGTCTACTGAAATATTTTCCATCTTCCATCTCTTCTTTCTCCTATGTACCTATCTCATTGTTTTTCCTCTGCTGGGATGTTAATTGCAATCTTGAGAGAAGCTGGAAGAGGGTCACTCCAGTCATTAATTTACATCTACTTCCAAAGACCTGGACTAAACTAAAAAAAAAAAATTCTCAATGCTATTTCTAAGTTTCTAGGAGAAAGTTTAAATAAACCAGCCGGGGTCAATTTCCATCTATGTCAAGTCAGCCATGATTAGGAGAGAGAGTCTCACCAAGCTCCCCGGGATATCCAACCCTGTGGATAGTGAAGGCAGTTCCAAGAGAAGAAGACCTGACTTAAATACCAAGAATTATTTATTACAATGCTGTTAGATAAGTAAGAAGCATAAATTTAATTTAAATTCTATATCATGTTTCAAGTAGATTAGGTACCAAGTACCATAATTTTTAAAGTACAAAATAAATTAAGATAATATTAGTTCAAAAAAAAAGATAATATTAGTTCATTAAAAAAGAATTCCTCTGTATTTGTTAACTTCTTCATTATATCAAAAAAAAAAAACCTTAAACTCTTTCATTGATATTCTGTAACTTGATTAATTGCTATTTATTTATTTATTTATTTATTTATTTTCTTGAGTACAGGTAGGGATGGACAAGAAATAGAAAAGTAAATTTTGGACTTGGACTGCCAGGTTAAACTTATTGTAGTTCCAATATCAATGAAGTAACTTCAAAATGGCATTAAGTAAATTGTATAATGTAGGGTACATTATGCCATTTTTTTCCAAGTAAAATGTTCAGAATCTGAGTATTTAAAAGGTGAATTAGGTATTTTCAAGTTCAAAACACCTTAATATATCCAAATAGGCAAAGGGTTGCTTAAGAGGGTGATGTGCCTTTAAAGGCACAAAAACTATTTAGTGAAAACTAAATCTTCTGAATCTCAACCTTATGTTAGCTGCTTGCCCTTTATATTAAAAATAAATGAATAAATCTGTCATCCTCTGGCCCAGGAGGTTCCCTTTTGAGGAATGAGAATCTTGAGGGCTTTAAGAATGGTCGATACAATGTTTACCCTCTCACTGAATTTAAACAATCATCTGTTTTGATGATTCAAGATATTCCTGATCAGTATTGAAATTAAGAAAGAAATGTGGAGGTTTCTTGAGTACACACCTATCAGAATTTTGTGTGAGCGTCTCAGGAATTTGTGTTTTCAGCTTATCCACATCTCTACACTTATTCAGAGAATTATGAATATGCAGAAATGAGTTCAGAGTTCCAAATATAGTTCACCCAGGTGACTCTTTTTTATGGAAAACTGATATAGTAAGAAACATATTTTAAAATTTCCTTTTCCAGTTGAGTTATTAAAAGCCAAGTCCATTTCTTTTCAGGAATAACCATATTTTTAATATGATTTACTCAGCTGGAGTTGCCTTTGACTTGGATTTTGAAGTCTTCTGCCAGAATGAATGCTGTAATATTTTCACTCGTTAGTAAAAAAAAACTTTTTCAGGTTTATGCTTATGATTTTGAGCATAAATGATTTAGGATCACAGCAACGGTTTCCAGTAACATATGGCACTTATAGGGCAGTATTAGCATGGTGGTGAGCGCTAAACTTACTTTCTGTAACTTCAGTGCTGCTTAGAAAAGTCATTTTGTCAGTAAAGGCCTTGGGTAGAGTTTGTTCATTTGTACATTTATTTTTTTAAAGATAGATTTATCTATCTATCTATCTATCTATCTATCTATCTATCTATCTATCTATCATCAGAGAGATAGAGCACAAGCAGGGGGAACAGAAGGCACCACAGGCAGAGGGAGAAGCAGGCTCCCTGCCAAGTGAGGAGGCTGATGTGGGACTCAGGGATCACCAGGACTCAGGGATCATGACCTGAACTGAAGGCAGCTACTTAACCAACAGGCATCCCTGGCTTTTAACACTTCAAATGATCTGCCTAAGGATATGTACATATACTCATGCAGTAGGAGGCTGCTTGTTGAGGGAAAAGCACAAGACTAGATAATGACACCTAACTCTACTGTGACAATCCTCTGCACCACTTAAACAACTTCTGCAGGCATTATCTATATGATGTGAAGGTTAAGGTTAAGTAATGAGGTCCCCTTTAGCTCTAAGAAGTTTATTTCTATGATAAATGTTAATCTATATACATAAATCCCAATTTCTTAGATAAAGGCAAAAACAAAGGTCCCATTCCTTTGAAAACTCAAACTAAATGCCTAGGTATCCCATTGCTTTCTGTTGTAAACAATCTGTGCTCTCTTCTCTCTTCCCCCCTCTTGTGGAATTCTAAGCACTAGAGAAAAGATTTCATAAAGCAAGGTCATGTACTGATTTCTAGCGTCTGAGAAATTATGATGCAGTAGCTGCTCAGTCAATGTTGTTTCCACTTCCTTCCCATACGCATATTCATGTTAATACTCTGACCTTTCAGCATGCAGTTTAGAAGATTTGAAATTAAAAAGAAGAGAAAAGGGGAACAGGAAACACTATTTTTAACTATGGGGAAGGTCACTATTTTTAAAGAGAAACTAAACAGCTGACTCCCAACTTTTTAGGGAAGAGATGATCTCCTCCTGCTCCCCCAAGCCTGCCGTTATGATTTATTTTTTATGAATGAATGCATGAGAAAAAAAAAGAGCACTATATGGCATTTTTGTGTTCAGCAATGGAAAGTTAAGGTAATGCAGTACTGAAAGGAACACTCAGGGTTTGGGAGGTGGGAGTTCTAGATATGATATGGTGTGCCACCTCGCCAGGGATATTCATTAAATCTCTTTATTTCCCTATTTTTTTCTTTCACTATCTGTAAATTGAAGAGTCTCGGCTAAATTTACTTGACGTTCACTTTTAACTGTAAATATACTGCTTTCAGGATGTATATCCATTATGCACATATAAACAGAATTTTTCTGCATGTAGCTATTTATGCTTTTAATTCCCCAAAGTAGTTTTTCCACACCTTTATCTCTTATTATCTGAAACACACTCAGGGAATGCAAACAATTCAAGTATTTTTAGGCAAATGCTTCTAATGCAAATAATTCAAACATTTGTTTAAAGCAAACTATAGAAAGAAACGTAAATTTTCAGTTACTTTTCCTTCTGTGTTATTTTCTATCCTTTATAAAGCATCATCAGCAAGACTTGTGTTCACTATTACCTCCCAAGTAAGTAAACTTCCACCTGTGGATAATTCCTAGCAGAGGACCATTGCACCTTAAAGCAAAGCAAAATAAGACATAAAACCAATGGCAATAAAACAAAACATTTCATCAAAAATGAGTTGGAGTAATGATTCCTAATAAGTGAAAAGGCAAGCATGGGAGTTATTTTCACAAGGATGAGAAATAAGCCAAGATTTTCCTTTTACCCTCTCAATTAAGCTGTAACATATACTCATGAAAAGGATAGTTCTGAATGTCCCAGAGGCACAAAAGAGGGTGGACCTACTTAGTTTATTTCTAAATTGTCAGCTCTTTTTCCCCTATTCTCTCAGTAAAATAAACTGTTTTGCTGAATAAGAGGGTTAAGAAAAGGCCTGAGTGAGTCACTCCAATTTGTTTCCACGTTCTGAACAGTCAGTAAAGAAATTTATTGCCTCATTAGGCATTTTGAGTAGATTTTCTGGAAACCTGAGTGACGTAAGGTAGAAAAGTAACCTAGTCAGACGGTTTAAAAGCGGTCGCAGCTGAATTTGTTTTTGAGATTGCAAGTTGCCTGTTAAGACTGGAATGACATAGCGATTTGTTTCAAGGAGTGGTGCCAGGCCGTGGGGCGGGTTTCAAGGAGGAAATTGTGTCTATTTTCAGCAAGTACTAAAAAATGCTGTAAGATGACAGAGGCGAGATGCCTGAAGGAGGGCAGTGGTCTCAGAAATGAGGTCCAGGGCGAGCTCCGTATAGGCCACACAGCGAAAATTGTGCCCTTGAGGCTGTATGGAAAGCTTACAGCCTACAGGGCACGCATGGGATGTCTCATTCTTCTCTGTCCTTGCTCTTTGTTTCGCTGATATTTAGCTAAGTTCAAATACAAATACTTATCACAGAGCCTCCCTCACACCAAGGCATCTGTAACCTCTCTACCTCTGATTGTGAGCTTCAAAGACTCGTCAGTGGTCAAGTGAGGGTAGCCTCTTTCCGCACCCTGTGCACTTATAATAATGTCTCGGAGTAAGAAAGGAACTTCTCCTTAAGCTCTTTGAAAATGATGAAAAGTTGGCAGTAGCTGAAGTATTATGATTTTTTCGAACAAAAGAATGTCGAACTCACTTCAAAATCTAAACAACCCAGGAGGCAAAAACTCTGAAGGACAAATGATTTATTAATAAGTAGGACGCAGTGACTTGCTCGCCCAAACTAACTTTCATTTCGTATGTTTAGCAGATAAACACATTAATCATGATCAGTCTGCACTATATCAAGAGAGAATTTGATAAATTAATCACAGTCAATCATAAAATGGGGAAGTTTTAGGGAATTTTCCAGATAAAAGGAGTGGAAATATTTGTTTCTCATAATGAAAAAAAATGGGTGCGCACGCGTGTGCGTGTGTGTGTGTACACATATAGGTACACATATGTACACATGTGTGCATATACATAGATTATATTGTATATATTATATATGACATCCTAATGAACAGGCTTGAGTTTCCATTAAGTTGGAGAATAACGAAATAAGGGGAAAATAAAGGTTTAATCTGAACTTCCTCCTTTTCTTATTAGTCAAAGAAAGATTTCTCAGCACTGCTTCCCTTCTTATTACAAAAGACTCCAACTTTGGGAGCGATCTTGGGATGTAAAAAGAAGGAAATATTTTCTCTACCATCAAATCTTTCAGTTCTCCCAACTGGCTGACAGCTTGTTACCAGTATTCTGTCAAATTTCTAGAGAAGTTGAAAGAGAGAAAAATATATTGTAACTAGGTGCTGAGGGGGAAACATTGGGAGAAGAGACTTGGATTCTTGTCCCAGCTTTTCTGATCTCTTAGGACACAGTTTCCTCATCTGTGACATGTAAGGTTTGGACTGGTTAGCTTCAAATTACCCTTGAAGTTTTAAAAACCTGAGAACCTAACTTGGTGGTCTGGAGGAGATTAAAATCCACTTAAAACTTGAAGGAAGGAATTAAAAGCAGCAAATTGGTGCCTTTCCTCATTACTCCCTTTCTAATTAACATTATAAAAGTTCCAGATCTGAGACCCTGCCAAATTTAAAGGTCTGCTGTTTTACATATATATTCTTCTACATCCAATTATTTCTCCTTAAGAAAATATAAGATCAGTTATTTCTTAATGATTATTTGTTGACTATGATGTTCATTGAACTTCTTGTGAGTAGTTCAATTCAACAAATATTTAATTAATGGCTACTATGTGTTGGGCAGTGAGCAAAGCAATAGAAAATACCACTCCCACTCCCACCAACCCTCTCTCAAAAACATGACAAAATGACAAATAGTCCTTCGTTTAGGGAGCTTAGAGTGTGCCTGGTACATAACAGTTATTCAGCAAATATCTGTTCAGTGATTGTATTGATATACTGAAGGAGACAATTAGAGTATAACATGATAAATATGGAGAGAAAAATATATGTTTCAATATAATACATGTATAGCTATTCAAAGGAATAGGAAAAGCTTTGCTTAGAGGAGTCATAGAAATATTTAGAGAGTACTTGACCTTTGAGCTGAGTAGGCTCTACAACAAATAAGATTTCGAAAGCACGTTTTTGACAAAAGTAGCACACTAGTCTACGGAATGTTTGTGATTGTTGAACACATGTCTTGTGGGGAGTGGTCATAGGGCATAGGGAATGAGGATGGAAAGGTGGTCAGGGCAAATTGCCAAGACTTTTTAAAGTGTAGGCTAAGTAGTTTAAACTTCCTATTATGAGTACTTAAAACTTCAAACCATAAATAAAGAGAAATAGGTTGTTGTTTTTGTTTGTTTGTTGTTTTATAAGGAAAACAGTGAGATGGCCAGGTTTGTTCTCATGACTTTGAATCCTTACCCAGAGTCCGGATTGAACACTGAACATTTAAAGGGCTTCTCTAACTTTTTTTACCCATGTTCCAGCAAACAAATGAAGTCAGTCTTTACCTTCTAAAGTAATTTACTTTCAGGGTACCTGGGTGGCTCAGTCAGTTAAGCATCTGCCTCCAGCTCAGGTCATGATCCCAGGGTCCTGGGACTGAGCTCCCTGCTCAGCGGGAAACCTGCTTCTCTTTCTTCCTCTGCCCTTCCCCCTACTCTCAATCTCTCTTGCCCTCTCTGCTGTCTCTCAAATAAATAAATTTAAAAAAATATTAAAATAATTTACTTTCTGTAAGTAATGTATGATCTTTAAACTATAACGCTGAACACACTGAGCAGGTCTTTTCCAATGACATACCCCTCTTCAACTTTCTGGAGTTTCTGATATGTCTTCTGTCTTCCCTGCCCCCCTCCCCCCATTTTTTTTAGACTTGCAAATATACCATATGGATTCTAGGTGCCATTCATACTCTGGCACAAACTCTAAGGCACAGAATTATAACCAATTGTATAAGCAAAAATAAAAATAATAATAACATTGAGAGCCAGAAAATAGTAATAGTAATGTGAGCTCTAGATCCTGACAGCAGAGGTTAGATCTTAGTTTTGCCACTGACTAACCATGACCTTGACCAAGGTACTTAAATTCTGTGGCTAGGTTTTGGGGATAATATAACCTTCTCTGCCAGAGTTGTCTTGAGGAGTAAGAGTTAATACAGAAGACGGCCTGACATATAGTATGCAGTCCTTAAATTGTAGATGCTGTTGCTGTTGTTATGTAATAGAGGAAGTTGGTATAATCTCTGTTTTCCCCATCCCATTTGATACCTTCTTTCTGCCCCTGTGAGTGATGCTACTTCTTTGTGGGATGATCTTAGTCCTTCTCAACCTCTTCTACAAGGAACACACATTCTCTGTATTTCAATAAGATTTAATACTTGAATCAAAATACACATTCGAATCTTCTCACATTAAATCACAACTTCTTGCTCTAACCAAACACCAATGTTTTTATTCTCTTTTCTTATTCATTTTTTTCTTAAAATGTTAACTATTCTTTATATATCTGCTTCTTACCCATGCATTCATTGAGGGACTGTTTTCTCAGGTATCTCTCTTTTTTTTTTTAAGATTTCATTTATTTATTTGACACAGAGAAAGAGATCACAAGTAGGCAGAGAGGCAGGCAGAGAGAGGGGGGGAAGCAGGCTCCCCACTGAGCAGAGACCCCGATGCGGGGCTCGATCCCAGGATCCTGAGATCTTGACCTGAGCCGAAGGCAGAAGCTTTAACCCGCTGAGCCACCCAGGCACCCCTCAGGTATCTCTTTTAGTATAACAGTTTAAGAACTATCAAGTCATTCCCTTATCTCAACACACACCCCAATTTGAAAAAAAAATCTCATTTTATTAATACTTCTTCATAGTTCTTATTTTTACAAGACTTAATTAATCTTTATGGGTCTTTTCTAGATTTCATTGAGATTTATGCTTCTTTTTTAACTTGTGAAGACAAGACTAGGGTTTGGTTAAGTTAGAGGTGTTAGAGCTTGCCTTAGAACATCAAGTCCCAGACTGAATGGAGTGTTCTGGAAACTACCTGGTCTTCTACTTACCAGAAGGAGTTGTTTGGGAAGCCACTGCCTCTTTCACTACGATGGTTTTCTCCACCATCAATTCTGACAGTAGTTTCTTTTCAGACCTATCCTGTTATGTATAAAATAAATCTAAAAAATTATTTAGAAGGAAAATCCCTATTCTTGATATTAGACTAAAATTTAACAGTGATCCAGGATTTTAAAATCAGAGTAAAAAAAAAATGGCCCCCAGAAAAAATCTGTGATGGATTTATTATTGATTTTATTGCATTGTCAATGTCAATAGAAACTGAAATATTATGAGTAATATTAGAATTACGTAAAACAATGAGGTTTTTTTTTGTCTCCCTCCTTCAGTAAAACAAAGCAGTCTAGGATATTTTGCATTAATGCAAGAAAGCTGGATTAATATTATTAATTATATAGCATTTATATGTTGCAGTTCATCTTAACTGAGTTTTCAATACACATTAATTTTATTCAGTGAAAGTGAATTTTGTTTATCTGAGCTATTCAAAAACGAATAACATTCCAGTCTTGGGTAGACCCTGAGGCACTTTGGTCTTACATTGCTCTGAATACCAGGAAAAAAAAAAAAAACCAAACAGGCTGGTTAAATCATCTTTAAAACAGATGGGCTGTGGGATGGTAATAGATGTTCCATGCACCAAAACCAGAAAGACTCTTACTACCTTAGATAGGGGAAAATTGTAAGAAGAAAGGAGAATAAGTAAAATAGTATGTCTGGAGGCCCTTTTTAGACTGCATCACTCTCCATGAAAAATGTTGCAGGTAAATAAAATATGTTCTTACTGAATAATAAGTATAATATATGCAATTTATTGTCATTACAAAGAGGTTTTATTATAGCTGAAGAATTCCACAGAGAGCCATTACAAATCCATTATAGTGTTTTTCGTTAATGATCTGGTCTGCTTCCCAAGCCATGCTCATTTTATGCAGTATTAAACTTATAACATGCATTTCTAGTTCATGCCTGGTTCAAATTCTGTATACAATAGTTGGAGAGGGTTTCCCTTCCCTTGTTGGCCATTTCTTTAAAGCACAATATAATTTATTTGAGTAAAATAGAGTGATGCTCTTTAAAAAGTAAAAACTCAATTTAAACTTGAATGAAGGTTACATTTTTATTTGTAATGATTGAAAGAACCTTACATTTCCAGTAGAAAGGGCTTTATCGTTATAATATTAATAATCAAGTTTGATAGGAATATCACCATTTATCTCTAGAGAAGTGGTTTCTTTTGGACTTTCATTGACTTCCCAAGACGTCCCCACTCTCACCCTTGGAATTCACAATCTAGGCCTCAACTTACATTTTTACTTCTTTTGTGTATAATTACTTTATCACATAAGACCTATCTTCCATCCAGACTCATCTTTCTAGTTATGTGAATTTCATGACATAATTTTTTGCACTTTTTCTTTTACTTGTACTTTCATGTAAACCTTTTACTTCTCCAAACATTTTCTAACTCCTTCGATTTTTTTACTTTTTCCAAACACTATGTTCCAATTTTTTTCCTGTCCTAGAGGTTCATTAAAATCCTTCCTTTTCTTTTTCTTTTTTAAGATTTTATTTATTTGACAGAGAGAGAGAAAGGTCACAAGTAGGCAGAGAGGCAGGCAGAGAGAGGGAAACAGGCTCCCTGCTGAGCAGAGAGCCCAATGTGGGCTCCATCCCAGGACTGTGAGATCATGACCTGAGCTGAAGGCAGAAGCTTTAACCCACTGAGCCACCCAGGCACTCCAAAATCTTCCCTTTTCTATAAAACCTTTTCTTCAGGTGGAAATCTTTTTCTTTCCAATAAGATTGTACATCAGCTGTCTTGAACTGCTTATATATGTGAGTAGGACAGAAAGGGAGTATATACCTGTTGAACGACCCTCATTTTCCATGGATTCTGCTAGGTGTTCTATATTATATGTCTCATTTAATTCACATCACAACCAAGGAATGGGGAGCTATCATACTTGTTTATACAGATGAAGAAACCAGCGTCTGGTGAATTTCAGTTACTTTCACAAAATCTTTCTGGTAGAAGGCAACAGAGAGCGTAGATGCAAACCTCTCTTTTTGCACCAAAACGTGTGTTTTTTCCCCCTCAGGTGTCTTTCTCTATATGTGAGTCTGTTTCATTTTCTCATTTCACTAACAGCAAGAGTTCTATCATGAGAATTTTTGTTGTTTTAGGGAGCTCTCACATAGTTGGCCTCACAATGGGCCTTGTTTCTGCATTTAGGAGTCTTCGTGGAACTCAGATGCAATGTTGTCCTTTATACTTTTTCCACTTCTACTCATTTAAAGGAATGCATATGTTCATAATTGGAAATCTTATGTGTTTCCCTGTCATAGTGGAGATACTTTCAGAAAATCTTGCTATGTTTTCAAATTGGTCATGAACGTAAAAGAGTTTTTTATGTTTTCCAAGTTTAACTTCTATTTTTTAATTTTATTTTGTGCATGGTTGATAATGTGTCTTAGTTTATACAGCTTTGTGTTCTGTATAAGGCTGAGACCCATTTTTCTCAGATCATCTGATTCTTCATTGGGGAAAAAAAAATCTTTAAAAAGTACATGGACTTTCAACTAAACTTAGTCATACTTGAGAAGATCAGTGTTTAATACATTACCTTGAGTTTGGTATCATTTAAAAAGCAATAGAATTTTTTTTTAAAAAAAGCTTAAATGAAATAACATGTTTGAATACAATTTCCAGACCTACCCTACTCTCATGTAGAGGGAGCAAATTACAAAGAAAGTCTTTGCAGAGCCCATAAATATCTAAGGAATTTGTAGAACTACTGACCAGCAACTCAGATGCTGCTCTGTAAATATTGTCCATCTATTGTTTATCATTTTATTCTAAGCTAAACTCCTAAATAACTTGAAAATAAAAAAGCTTTAGATGATTGGATAATATTTCCATATAAAGTCAACAAAAATCTCTCTTGAAAATGTGTTATGAGCCAAGCAGGACCTGTCCAATATTATTGATGCTAAAGGAAAATTTATTCTGAATCTTCTGTCAACTACTGCATATTAATTGTGTAAGACAAAGATAAGAGCTAAGAAAATTAAAACAGAAAATTGAAGGCCTCGCTCTTGGTCTCATGGAATTTGCTCTATTCACTTAAACAGAGATACACATGCACACATCACATCTCAAGATGGCATAACTTCTGGGGCCCCTCACTGGCTCAGTTGGTTAAGTGTCTGCCTTCAGCTCAAGTCATGATCTCAGGGTCCTGGGATTGAGCCCCGAGTCGGACTTCCTCTCCCTCAGCCGCTTCCCTGCTTGTGCTCTCACTCGGTCAAATAAATAAGTAAAATATTAAAAAAAAAAGAGATAGCATAACTGCCAAGAGAGGCACAGATGAGTTCAGTAGACACTGCCATGGCCTCTAGCATGGTTGAAGAAATTGTTACCAAGGAGTGTAGCCTTGGTAAGAGGCTACACTTGATAGCCTCCTTGAGTGGAGGCTTCAAGGAGGGGCAGGGTTTTGCTAGATAGAAAGCTGGTGGCACAACAATTTGGATGGGAAGAAAAATGTAAAGAAATTTGCAGAAGTGGCTTAGTCAAGGAATGTTTGTAAGAGACATCAGATTGACTAAAATGGAAGCTTTGTTCCAATAAACACAGTCTTGTCTTCTTTCTATTTATATTTTTCTTACATTGCATCTCAGTTGACCACTGTTTTTGACTAATACTATCATGTGTAATATTTCTGCACTTTTATCAGATGTAAGATGTAAGCTTTGAAATCTTGGACACAAGTGACCCATTCCTTTGAGGGTCTGACCACTTGACAGGATCCACTGATCTCAGCTGCTAGATGGTTGATCACTTTGCTCACCAGGAAACATCATCCCATAAAGACAGGTCCTAATAGCACCAAAATCTTCAGCTTCTTGAGAAGCTAAACCAAGAGTGTTATGGTTCACTTCTACACATTCTCCAGCTGTGCCTGAACAGCTTGATTTCTCATCTCTTTCAGGGTGAACAGAAATATTCTCAGAAATTCTTTTTTTCCTTTGAGCTACCAAGATTTTGGCCTGCCTTTTTGTTGGTCGTTTCCTGAAGGGGATTGGCGTATTTGACCATTTTAAACCACTTTTCTGAGAACCAGTACATCCTAAAAATGGTCTGAGGCTTGTCCTTTGATTATCTATAGGGATCACCTTTAGAAGAGTTGCAGAAGAGACCAGATTGAAACGGGAATCTGTCAGGTTCCCTGTTGCATGTTTTTAATTCACACACCCCCATAGCTACATCCAACAGAGGTGACCTGAATTTTCTCTTTGATGTTGCATACCATGAATTCCCATAGCAGGTCAGGGACAAAGGGAGCATTTTAAAGCTTTTTTTCTACCATTGCCTTAGCAGATACTGACTAATTGTATCCCAGGAACATGCTCCTGATTTTAGAATTATAAACATCAGTAGGACTGAGATGCTTGCAGAGTGATACAGCGACTTTGATTCCTCTTGGGTGGTCAAAACACAGCATGTGTGATATTTTTACAAACTATGGTTCACAGAGCACATAGTTCTAGAGCATTTTGTTTTCATTATGTTCGTGTCAATGGAAACAGTTGTGCTTCCTGATGTCTTACTGAGATGGCCTTTTTGGTAATTTTAGGCTACTTTCCCAAGGATACTGCATGTTGCCTGACCCTTATTCCTGAGGAAATAAGTAGGACTTGGACTGGCTTGTGGATAATGTACTTTCTTTAAGAATGGCAGAAGGAAAAACATCAGACTAGGATGTACTCCAGAAATAATAATGGAGAATCTCATCCTGTTTTGTAAACTCTTTGTACTTTGCTCTTTGTGTGATTTGTGGGAATATTATTTTTTAAAGGACCATTATACTTTGAAAGATATTATGTTGCATTAAACTTGTTTTAGAGTTAAGAAAGAAAAATAAGATGTTATTAACGAGTTCATAAAAATTGGCTTTAGTATACCCGTAGGAAGTTTTGTATATGTGCTTATTCCGAATTTACAAGTCAACATTTTTTCTCTCTAGCAGCTTTATTTGGAGTGCCCATGGTGATATAAAGATGAGAATGAACAATAACCAACCAGTACTTTACTTGAAGAAATTTCAGTGTTCTGGAAATCAGGTAAAAATAAAGTACAAATACCTTTACCAAATACAAATACCACATTCCCTTTATAAAAGAAACTTTTTTTTTAATCAAGTTTGTTCTACAAATTCCTTCAAGAAGATATTTACCACCAAATTCAATATAGAGCTTGTTTACGAACACCTTGTCTAATGCTTCAGTTTTTTTAGGGAGAGCATTGTGTTTTCTAAAGAATACATTCATTCATTCATTTAGTAAAGTCATATTGGTAATATTATCTACTTTTGTGGAATATTTTGAAGAGGATATATGCCTATTTGATTTGACTTGCATAATTCTAAACAAAGGAAAGAGGATTAGGTTAGGTGAGTACCATGTTTCTGTAAAAAGTAACTTTTATTTTCACCACATAAAAATATGCCCACATCCTCAGAATGCAAATTAGTTTAAAAGTTAAGTATCTAGAGAAACAAACCCTTTGGCACACATGCAGGGAGGCATCTACTTTCAACTTCTTTAATTTGTATTTTTATTTTGCATTGTTAAATAATATTCATATTCTGGGTCATGATTTGTCAACTTAGATCTTATTGATTGACTCTTATTGCTAGAGATGAAGGATTGAACTTTCTTAAAACCCTCACTTTCTTTACTTTATTCTTCCATGATACCTATGTCACATTTTAGTTTAAATCTATATTGAGGTTTTTAACTATTATGACTATACAAATAATGTTTGCTGCGGAGCCTGGTGATAGGACATGATAAAAAATTTATTGTAGAACTTCTCTTTTTCTTGAATCAGCACTTGTTCATTTATTTTTCTTTTTTGCTCCATTTCTTTTTCTTCCTTTCTTATTCCCTCCCTCTCTTTCTTCTTTCTTGTTTTGCAAAATCTTTCCTCAAAGCTCCAAAATTTTTATAAAATGCTTCTCTTCAATTTTTTGCACAGGTGAGTTGGTCAGATAATCAAGCTCCTCTCTCTCTCTTTTTTTTTTCTCTAGAAGAACTATGTCCTGGGACCCTCTCTTCTCCCACTTTTATCTTGTCTGGTTGCTCTCTAAAGCACCCTATAAAAGTGTGTCATTCAGAGGTATTTTTGGATGTCATCCTAAGAATGTTTATTTTCACTTTATGATGTTATAACCTCTTATTTCTAGAAATTATATCCTCGTTTTACTCATTTACTTCTCCTCCCACCCCTCTTTTGGCTGGAACTCATGTTCTAGTAATGTTTTTGAGAAGAGTTCTACAGATGATAAATATTTTATAAATTTGCATATTGAGAAATGTTTTTATTCTACTTGATACTTGATTCAATCTTAACTGGGAATAGAATAAGAGCTTTAAAATATTTTTCACCTAGAAATAGAAGCATTTTCCCATCACCTTCCAGCTTCCAATACTATTGTTGAGAAGACCACTTTGATCCTGATTTTTTGTATAGATCTACTTTCCTTACTAATGCGCTTTTGAGATCTTCTCTGTATTTCTGGTGTCATAGTTTTATCAGAATATGTCTTAGAGTGGGTTTTTCTTCATCCTTTGTCTCGGGACACTTAATAGGTCGTTTCAGTCTGGAGACTCATGCTATCAGTTATGAGAAATTTCCTAATTTTATCTCCTTACTAATTTCTTTACTACCATTTTCTCTCATCTCCATTTCTTGAATTGCCAGTTGTGGAGTGTTGGATTATCTCTATTGATCATCCATTTGAACAAAATCTTTTCTCTCCTCTATTAGTATTTTTGAATTTACTCCTCTTTATCTTCTAATACTTTCACTAAAATCTGACTTTTGGTGTTCATATGTTTAATTAATATTACCTTTTTTATTCTCTTCTTGTTTCTCTTATATTTTATTATATCCTGTCTTGTTTCCACAAGGCAATATATTTTCTTATATTTGGGAACATTGTTATTAGTTCTTTGAAACTGTATTTTTCTTACTGCCTATTCTCTATTTCCCTGGGTCCTTTCTTTTCTTTCACTTATTTTGTTTCCCGTTTCTTCCTCGATGGATCCTCAGTGATGATCTTTGACTTTCCAACCATATTCTTGAAGGAGACATTAAAAACCTAAATGGAATTTTGTGCACAGGAGAGATGCTTGTCAGCAGGTAGGATTCACTTGTGATCCCCTGGGCTGACAGTTGCTTTTTTGGTGGACAAGACATATTAACATCTGTAGCTGAGGTTTTTTCCTGTGGCAGTTATTTACTCAAGAGAAAAATTCTTAATCTTCTGTTGGAGGATATAAACACCCTGGGGCTTAGTTAGGGAAGGTAGAGGTATCACAGTTCTTAATGTACCTAGACTTTCATGTAACCTTTCAGCTTTTAGCACCACATCCCTTTGCTGCCTTCTGTATTGTATATTGGGGTCATTCTAGTTCAATTTCTCCAGATATCATTTCTTTCCTTTAGAAGTGAGAAGGGTTAGTTCCCTGATGTAGTGGATGTGTGATCATAGGTAGGTGTCTGTTTCTCTTAAAGTCTTTCAGTCTCTCTCTTTTCAACTCCTGGCTTCAACCCCACCTTTGACAATACCCGAATGTTCCAATATCTGAGACTTTTCTTGTGGGTATGCTTGTTACTTTTAATTATTTTTTCCTACTTAACACAATTTGTCTTTCTTCTCTTTAATTAAATTAAATGCCACTATACCATATACATTCTGTCTTTAAATGGCTTAGAGATATGAAAGTCTCTAGTTTAAGAAAATATTTGAATTTGTGTGGTAAGCTGATAATGACTCTCAAAAATATGTTGATATCCTCATTCCCAGAGTCTGTGAATGTTACCTTATTTGGAAAAATGGTCTTTACAGATATAATTTAGGATTTTGAGATGAGGAGATTGTCCTGGGTTATCCAGGTAGGCCCTAAGTTCCATCACAAGCATTCTTATAAAGAGAGGCAAAGGGAGGAAATTTGACACACACAGAGGAGAGGATGATATAAAGTTGGAAGCAGAGATCAGAGTGATGTGGCTTCAGGCTAAGGAATGCCAGAAAATACAGGAGCCACCAGAAACTAGAAGAAGCAAGGAACAGATTCTTCTGCAGAATTCCATAGAAAGCTTGGTCCTGCTAAAAGGCTTTATTTCAGCCCAGTAGAACTGATGGTGAAATTCTGGTCCCCAGAACTGCAAATAAATTAATTTCTGTTGTTTTAAGCCACCAAGTTTGTAGAAATTTGTTACAACAGTCACAGGAAACATGTTGTTTGTATTAGAGTTTCTTTTTCTCCTTTATGATTTGTGATAATTTTTAAAAGGACAAAGAGAGAGAAAGATATATATTTCACCTTCTTGACACTGGAATCATTTAAATCTTTGACTTAGGATAGTTTTATTTCTCATAATTTTATATCTCATAATTAGGATGCTCACTTTCAGAAGTATTGGAGCTTTCCCAGATATGGAATTTTAACAATGTCTTCATTTATTTTTCTCCCCTTCTTATTATATACTATCTCCTGTCAAACAGATATTATGTACTTCCCTCGCTTTCCTTTCTGTTTTCTTTCTTTCTTTCCTTTTCCAATAATCTATTGATTATGATGCTGAGCTTTGAGAATATAGACCGATAAGGCTGTTTTACTGCCTTCCATGAGTTCGCTATCTATTGATGTAGAAAAGGAACAAAAATGACAATTGATTAATATAAAACATAAAACCAGAAACAGAAATAAAAATCAATAACTAAAATGCAATACTGTAAGTACTAAATTAAGTGTATGAACAAAATGCCGTGGTCTCCCAGACATACAGTGAGCAGTTCTGCTTGATAGAGACTGAGAGGATTTATGAAGTAGTACCTGAACAGGGTCTTAGGGGATAGATTGGACTTCTATGAAGAACTAAATGGGGAAAAGTCATTTTATGGAAATAAACTGCCTCTATGGAAGGCAGATATATGTTAAAAAGCATGAATTGTTTTGGCACGGCAGGATAGTCAATAGGCTTGGAACATAGATTAAAAAGTGGGGGAGTATAGGGTCATGAAACTCTAAAGGTTAGATTTAAATTATGATGAACATTTTTTTGCTTATGGTAAGGAATTTAGACACTTTTAATTGAAGAATTCATGTAATTTCGCTCATCTGTGGAATTTAAGAAACAAAACAAATGAACAAAGAAAAAAAGAGACAAAAAATAGATTCTTAAACTGATGGTTGCAAGAGGAGTGGACTCTGGGGAAATGAGAGAATAGAAAAAGGGGACTAAGAGGTACAAAACTCCAGTTGCAAAATAAATAAGTCATGGAGGTGAAAAGCAACAATATAGGGTGTGTAATTAATAAGATTGTAATAACATTGTTTAGTGGCAGATGGGAACTACATTTATTATGGTGAGCGTTGAGTAATGTATAAAATTGATGAATCATTACATTGTACATTTGAAACTAATATAACACTGTATTTTAAAAGAAGATGTAAGATACATACATACACAATGAAATATTATTCTGTTGTAAGAGAATGAGATCTTGACATTTGCAACAATATGGCTGGATGTAAAAGGTATAATGCTAAGTGAAATAGGAGTTTATTTCACTTTTTTTTCACTTTATTTCACTTCTCCCCCTTCAAAAAGGGGGAAAATGGACTTTAAGCAGGAAATTGGCATGATCCATTAGGAATAAAACTGGCAGGGATGCCTGGGTGGCTCAGTGGGTTAAAGCCTCTGCATTCAGCTCAGGTCATGATCTCAGGGTCCTGGGATTGAGCCCCGCATTAGGCTCTCTGCTCAGCGGGGAGCCTGCTTCCCCTTCTCTGCCTGCCTCTCTGCCTATTTGTGCTCTCTCTCTCTCTGTCCAATAAAGAAATAAAATCTTAAAAAAAAAAAAGGAATAAAACTTAAAAAAAAAAAAAGGAATAAAACTGGCAGCATTTAATTACTACACTGATGGAGAGAAGCTGGGAGATCAGCTACGAGCCTCTTGTAAGAGACCAGGTGAGCAGTAGATGACAACAACCTGAGTCAAAGCAGAGGAAATGGGACAAAGATAAGGGAATGGAATGAAGAGATGGTTATGAAACAAAATGGGCAGAGTGATGGAATTTCTACCATTAAGTAGAAAGCTTCTATCTGTCAGAACAACCATCCCAATTTCACGTTCTTGGAAGAAATTTTTATAGATTTGTACTTATTAAGAAATACTATGCAATTGCTTGTATCCGTTTGTGTAGTCCATCATTTATTAATTCAGCGCACATTGAGCCAGTAAAAAGGAATAGCGAAGACACTATGGCTTCCAGTGGAATTCAAGTACACCAATATATTCTCTTATTTGCCAAGTGTTAAGAAAAAAACAACACCTCATACCACCTTCCTAGTTCTCTGCACTTACAAGTATCTTGCAACATTTGATTATTTCTTCTTGAGCTTTGTTCTAGGGAACAAGAAAAGAATAAACTTTGTAATGTGTAATTGGTGTAATATATCCCAAGGATCTTTAGCTCAGATATTTGCATAACTTTTCGAGCACATGCCATAGTTAGAATCAATTTCCTTTCCTTAAAAGCTTTAGAATTAATTGATTTAGTCAAGAATTGGGGGACAAAAATGACAAACATGGTAACAATTCCCCAATCTAATTAAATAGCAGTTAGGATCTGAAAAATAAGTCTTTATTGAAATTTTTTGAACTGCAATCACAGAACTTTTTCTGCCTTTGTTTTCTATGACCCACCATATGCTCTTCTAATTGGAAGTTTAGTTTTGATCATTGGGATACAGGCTCAAAGAGCTGAGGAAATTTGCCTGTGGTTAACTCTTTCAGATTATCTAACTTGATAGTCTAAATTTTAACATCAGCATGACCAATCAGAGTTTTGCAGTTTAGCAAGAGTTTTAGAGCCAGTGGTATAGAATATTCACTTGAACTCAGCGGCCTTGATCCTGGTAGGCTTGCCTTTCTTGGCAATAACCTCTGACCCAGAATTCCCCCCTGGATAGTCCCAGCCTGACAATAGTTATAAAGAGGTAAATATAATTTTTCACGTGTTCTATATTTCATTTTTGTAAGAATTTCCAGACAGAGTATTTCATCTCTATTAGAATTAGTGTCTTGACACTAGGGATTTGGAGCACCAAAATCTCCAAGGAGGAGAAGGAGGGCACAAGGTGGGTTATAGGGAAAGATAACTTCAGGTGGAGGCCTTTTCACACTCCTCACGCTGTAGCACAGGGCATGTTCTCCACCATGTGCTTGTAAGAGACCTGGTTTATCTCAGAGGTGGCCCTCCATAAGTGCCAAATGGATTCTAGCTCTAGTTCTTGCCTGAACTCTGCCACCCTATGTGAGCCTTAACACATGAACGTGTGTGCACCTCATGCTTCTAATCTCTTTTCCTTGACTGAGCTTGTTACCACTCCATCTTCCTAGGGTGTTTCTGGGGATCAGGCAGATTTAACTACCAACAGCTAGAGCAGTGACTCAACTAGATGAAAACCATGGACAGTGAGGCATATGGAGACTTCTCAATATCCCATGTGTGACTAAAGACAATTCAAATAAAAGGACCCCAGTTTAGCCTTGGCCTCACAGAAGATCCTCCCCCAGGGAACTCAACACTTGCCCCGTCTATAAATTCCCATGGGATCAGGCCCCAATTGTTACCTCTTGCTATGCAGAACACACAACCCATCCCAATTCATCTCAATTTGTGACTTTTTTGTGTGCATAATTTGTAAAGTTCTTTACTTTCTTCAGTCTGAACCAGACTCATACTTTCCGACCATTCTAGCCCTCTCAACCTCGTCTACCATCATCTCCAGGCCAGTGAGACTATTTTCTACCTTCTCTTCTAAAGCCTCTGCTTATATGGCTATAGAAACAAAACTCAGAGCTGGTTATGCACATACATTTCCTATCACCTCTTCAAGGAACCCTGTTCTTAGTTTTCTTTCAAGCTCCTATTCTATTCATTTATTTATTTTCTTAGATTGTTCCAGTTTATCTCTGTGTCTGTCTCTTTCTAGATTTCTCTGTCTCTTTTCTCTCTCCGCTTTCTCTCTCTCTCCTTTCTTTCCCCCCTATTTCTAACATCCATATTTTACTTCCTTATTCTGTTGCTTTAATAATATCCTTAAATATTTTTGTGTTTGTTTTTGTTTTAATAATATCTTTAAATGACAGCACCCAGACTGCCTTTATATATTTGTTGAAGCAACAAAAGTTGTTGAACTAGATGCTTTGGACAACTCTTTGGACGGACTCTTGTTTTTGGAGGAGATTTTGGTTTTATATTCCAATATTTTGTTCAACTTTCACTTTTCATTAATGACCCATTTGTGTAGAGTTCTCTGCATTTTCTTTTCCTTTCTTCCTCCTTCCCCCTCCATTCCTCCCTCCTGCCCGTCTGTCTCCTCCCTCCCTCTCTTCCTTCCTTCCTTCCTCTTTCCTTTTCTTTTTAAACAACCTCACTCAACTCCCTACTTGTTTACCCATTTTGCTTCACATTTCCTAAACTACAGTAACTTTTTTCCTTGCTTTCCTGCTGCTGCCCCAATCTACTGGGAACCACACAAACTAGGAGGGTCTCAGAAATGAGATATTTTAGATTGTCAGGGAAGATCTGATTAAGAGTCAAATAGTAAACAAAACAAAAAAGTCAAAGTAGTAGCAACTGTCATTGAGTGAAAGACATGACTGTTGCCATATGCTTTCAAAGGAGATAACAAAGGCTTTGTGCATACATGAACATGCTTTTACATGTAGTTTTAAATTTTTCCTCTAGATTTAAGAACAAGTTAGCAGTGAAATCGAAGGGAATGGGAAATTTTTCAATTAATTACAAAAGAAGACTCATCCAACTACGACTGACTAGATTTGAGAGAATAAATAATCCAAAATAAGTTGAAAGTTTCAAGATTTATGGTCAAGAGAATGCTGGAATTAAGAAGATAGTAATGCCTGCCTCTACTTTTATTTAATGAATACTTCTCTTTTATAAAAAAAATACAGTTAAATTATAAATAACTTAGAAAGAAAATAAAGAGGTAAAATAATACAAGATTCTGCCTGAGAAGACAGTTGTTATCGACATTGGGATACCTGATCCTTTTACTATATTCAGAAATTTTATAAAACTTGAATTTTATATTATCTGGAGTTTGTTTTACTCCTCCCTTGTTTACCTGACATTCACATCTCACAAATGTTTAAAATAATTATTTTATTTTATATATTTTTAATTTTTTATTTCAGTATAGTTGACACACAATGTTATTTTAGTTTCAGGTGTACAACTTAGTGATTTGACAAGTTTATCCATTACGCTATATTTGCCACAAATGTAATTTACATTTACATGCCTTTTATTCCTGTGACTTACTCATTCCATAACTGGACTCCTACATCTATCTCCTTCTCCCCTTCACCCACTTTGCCCACTCTTCCACCACTCCCCTCTAGCAACTGTCAGTCTGTGTTTTGTGTTTATAGGTCTGATTCTGTCTTTTGTTTAAATGGCTACATAAAATACCATGTCATAAAAATACTCATTTTCAATTTTGTAAGCAGTTATAAACAGCTTTGTACAAAACTGTACACTATCTCACTGAAGACATTCTTACTAAAGAGTCTTAACTTTCCTACAAAAGAATCTTTGACACAGTACTTACTTGATATAGTATTATTGGGAATCATGACCCACTTCCAAGACTTTTCATAAGTAGGTGCCTCTCTGGAAGTGTTTTCTCCCATGTATTATCATGTTGGACCCTTATGTTGTATTTTAGATTATTGCTCAAATGTTATTACACCAGAGAGACATTTCCCTGAGCACCTATGTAAAAAAATACCATATCCACCACCTCCATAATCACTCATTATTTCCTTACCCTGCATTATTTTTCATCTTAGTATTCAATGGTTATGTTATGTTTATTTTATCATCATTCTCCACATCCTAGAATCTATGGCAAATGAGACCAAATCCAGTCTATTTTGTCAAGCAAGACAGTGCCTCAAATAGTTCTTGGCACATAGTAAGTGATTAATAAATATTTGTTCAATAAACAGATAAACAAAAAGGAAAAAAAGTAAGAATTTTGGTACCTATAAACTAGTTTCTTTCCAGGAATCTTGTTCCAAGTTAAATATTCATAAGCATAGAATTCAGTGCCAACTCGAATATTAATTTTAATATTTTTAAATAATAGGAAAAACATACTAAATCTCAGTATTGGTTTAATTTTCATTTTTTATTTTTTTTATTTATTTTTTTATTTTTAATTTTTTTCTTTGAATTATGTTTCTCTTCTTTATATTTTTCATTAATGTGTTTCTTTAAAATCATGTGCAAGAGTTTATAGGCATTGTGTTGAAGTTTTTCACATTTTTATAAACATTTTCTCTTTTTCATAGTATTCTTTAAGATTTTCCTTATGTTTGGGGCGCCTGGGTGGCTCAGTGGGTTAAAGCCTCTGCCTTTGGCTCAGGTCATGATCCCAGGGTCCTGGGATTGAGCCCCGCATCGGGCTCTCTGCTCAGCACGGAGCCTGCTTCCCCCTCTCTCTCTGCCTGCCTCTCTGCCTACTTGTGATCTCTCTCTCTCTCTCTCTGTCAAATAAATAAATTAAAAAAAAAAAAAAGATTTTCCTTATGTTTTATGACCTTGTAGACAAAATATGTGTGGAATAGAATCTTCCAAGATTTCTTCCCCTGAGCTCACCTACACTGTTACTATAGACTTCAAACCTGTCTCCCTATTTCTTTTAAGCTTGTCACCTTATCACATATGATTTTTCAGTGTTATTTCTTATCATTGCTTCAATTTTTTTCTTTATCCATGTGACTCTCTTTTCTTTTTAAAAGTATGTATTTCCTTTTTATTTTAGGCCATTTCTTCCTTCTTATCTTATAATACAGGGGTCATGTCTTCATGGATTATACTTAAAATGCCTATTCTCAGGGCACCTATGTAGCTCAGTCAGTTGAGCATCTGACTCTTGGTCTCAACTCAGGTTGTGATCTCAGAGTTGTGGTTTAAGCCCTATGTTGGGTATGGAGCCTACTTAAAAAATAAAAATAAAATAAAATGTCTTTTCTCACTTCTTTTAATAGATGATACATTCAGTTACTGCTCTCCTTTTGATAATCTTCTTTTCCCATTTTCTCTGTTGTATTTTTATATAGGCCTTCATTTCATATTTGTTTTCTACTTGCTGAACAATAAATCAGCCTAGATCTAGAGCCAATGTCACGTTTACAACCAGATGACACCTGTTGTTTTCTTACTCTCCACTTCTTGCTGGTTAAAACCTATTTGTGCTAGTTAAATACCCTTCCTGTCACCCTAGCTGGGTGGCAGGTTGGTGTGTAGACCTCCCAGCTAGAGACTAGGAAGCAGATGTGGAGTCTTAACTTTGCTCTCTAAAGTGAGGTGGTCTCCTGTGTCTCCAAACTTATTTTACAAGCAGGAAAAGCTATCCTTTCTATTATGTGTTTCTTCCCACCATCTTCCTACCCTGGCTACCACTTACATTGCTCTAACTAAATCTGGGGAGATGTGATGTGTCACATGTCAGTCCTTTCTCTTCCTTCCTGTTTTTAGATACCAATGACAATATAGAAAGAGATAGTACTATGAGGATACTCTCCATATATCTCAAGAAATGGTACCTTCTACTGATAACCAGTGATATCATGGCAATACAAGGTTTTAGTGGAATGGGTCAATGAATCTGTATTAATTAACCAAGAAATGTTGAAATACTCTCTTGACTTTCAAATGAAAAAGATTAGTCCATCTATGGGTATAGACCACCTGTTGTTTTTTCTTAGTTCAATAACATTAACTTTAGAGGGATGGTAAAGAAATTGCCTTGATTAATCTTGGTTTTTAGAATTATTGTAAGATGTGTTTTTCTCTGTAGGTGTTCTAACAGAAAGTAGCTAAAAACAATTTATGATGGCAGACTGCTAATCAGATGTCTTAAAAACTAGAAGTTTGATAGCAATGTTTTTTAAGACTCATTTGGTTTGTCTGTTCTTCCATCTCAAGTGACTATCTTCCAAAGCACTGCAGATGATTAGGGAAAAACACATAGGTGCAGAATAGAATTACTGTGGGAAATGTTAGCACCACATAATAAGTGGCTTTTTGTTGTTATTATGTAATCCATAGAAATTATGTCCTTATAAGTTAATGTAGAAATATTATTGCCTATCACTTTGAATGGCTTTTTAAGTAATTAATACATAAAAAAAAAAACCCATGACAGAGTTTTGGTGGTAAAGTTACCTGAGCTATTTAAATACTTAATTTTTTTAATTGTTCTCAGTCATTTTTTTTATTTTTAAAGATTTTATTTATTTATTTCCCAGAGGCAGAGACAGAGAAAGAGAGAGAAAGAGGGAGCACACAAACAGGGGGAGCAGCAGGCAGAGGGAGAAGCAGGCTCTCCTGCTGAGCAAGGAGCCTGATGTAAGACTCGATCCCAGGATCCTGGGATCATGACCTGAGCTGAAGGCAGAGGCTTTAACCCACTGAGCCACCCAGGCGCCCTGCTATTGAAATATTTAGATGAATTTAGCAAACATTATCTGCCGTGTTTGATTAAATCACCATACCATCTAGAGTAACAGACTTCTTCCACATAAAATGAAGACGGAGAGTGAGTCAGGTCCAGTTGACAAGCATTTTCAGCAGCCTCCTGGTGGTGCTCTTTTAACTGTAAGAGGCCACACTTGGGCAAAAGGGATTATGACCATAAATTGTGTGTAATTCAGAAATGTCTGCGGTTGTTTTACTCAACTGACCATTAAAAAATGTTATCTACTGTGACATCAGCAAAGTTCTTTCAAACGCTGGTGTATGTTTTGTGTTTTAAGTAGGTTATTGGTGACCTTTCTGCACTTACCTGCAAGTCTGTTTTGTGCACATAGAAGCTTTCTTGCAAGAGGCAAGATCCTTGAGGTGTATGGTTGTTGACTTCTGACTGACTCTTAGGAGTTAGCAGTTAGTCTTGAATCAAGACAACAAAAAAACAAAGCTTATTCTTTATAAGATGAAAATGGAGCATAGAATTACAGAATGATATTGAATCAAAGAAATTTCTATAGATGAGATATCTTTCAAGAAATAATTAGAATTCTTCATATTCTAGATAACTGTTGGCTCTAGAGTCTCGAAAGCTTTGGAGTAATGCTTGTTTTCAACGTGCAAAATGGGCACTGCTGGATCACTAAAAGGTGTCAAGTCATTATTATAATTATTATTAAACTTTTTTTTTAGTTGTTATTACATGGGAAGAATTTGTGGAGGATATTCAATTTTCTTTATAGAGGTACAATTGCCATATAACATACTAGTTTCTGCTATATAACATATTGATTCTATCTTTGCATTATTTTATTTTTTATACTTATTTAGAGGCAATGTCAGCCTTCATTGCCAAATCTGTCATTGACTCCTATTATACATTGGAGAAAATGGAAACCCCTCATTTCCTCACTAGCCACCCCACATAACTGATTTTAACATTCTAATTATTACATTCTCTGTTACCACAGTTTTCTAAAATGATCCTATCCCCCATATAGTATTCTCTGGTCCTGTTTTTTTCACCTGCCTTATTCATTCTTGGATTTTTAAAATTTATTTTATTTTAATTTTAATTTTTTTAAAGATTTTATTTATTTATTTGACAGAGAGAGAGAGAGAGAGATCACAAGTAGACAGAGAGGCAGGCAGAGAGAGAGGAGGAAGCAGGCTTCCTGCTGAGCAGCGAGCCCGATGCAGGGCTGGATCCCAGGACCCTAAGATCATGACCTGAGTGAAGGCAGAGGCTTAACCCACTGAGCCACCAAGGCGCCCCCATTCTTGGATTTTTTGGTTTGTTTATTAAAGTCAAACAATGTCCAGTTTGAAGACAATTCAGTTGACCAAGTAAAGGTTAATGAAATGGAGATGCTAAGTTCAGTATCCATTTGGAATTCAGTCATTCCTGTATAGTGTGGCACCTGATGAGGCTTTGCGGTGTCACCAAGTAAATAGGGAGAGAAAAGGTGGGTGTGCCAAATCCATCTTTGAGTTATGGCTATTTTGTGCATGGGGGGCAGTTATCTAATATAATCACTAGAAAGTATGTGCTCCTTAATTGAATTGTAGTTTTTAATAGCTTGAAATTGATTTGAGATAAAATGCCCTGATATATCAGTGTCATTAACTTATTGATAATGATAGTGGCTATTATTTTCGAAGAGTTTTTGAGAAATACACAAACTTAATGTACGAAGTTTAAACAAACCTGTAATTGCAAAAGATTGCTTTTCTCTTTAGTGTTTGCTTACTTTCTGCTGTTTTGAAATCTCGTTTGTTGATATTTATTGAAGAGAGGAAGCATTTGTCTTAACTAGAGAACAAATGAAATTCTAATTAAGGTCGTTAAAACAAGAGAGAAGTCATGGCATTAAGATAATATGTAATCTTGAAAAAGTTTAAGATAGCCACTCCTATCTCCCAAAGTGGTATGATTTTGATTTCCTTGAGCATAGAGAACTGAGGTTATAGTAGTTGAACTCCGTAGTTTGGTGTAAGTCAGTATCTTTAAAAAAAAAAAAAACTAAAACAAAACCTAAGCACACAGTGATTAAGTGATGCCCATAACTATATGACAGATTAGCTGTTTTGTCATTTCTATATTCCCAGCTTGGAATTTAATATAAAAGAAATACTTCACTACTTTGTTCTAAATCCCGTCTGATCCAACCTGGAAAAAATATATTGTTGTGGATTTCTTAATAGAAAAAAAAAAATCTTTGAATTAAATCGTCATTTCTGCAAAAAGAAACTTGGAATTCACCTTTGGTCTACTTCCTATCTTTGGCATATTTTCTATTAAAAGGACTTCTATATTTTAGTGGCTGCTTCGTTTTGGTTATCTAAGCCGTAACAAGTAGCTTTGGGACCCCCGAAGGCACACCCCACACACTTATGCTGGGTGACCTAAGGTCACAAGTAATGGCTGCAAGCTAATTGATTGAGAAAGGCTTGTCTGGCGGGGCCTCTCTGCGTCCTCCCCTTACATTCCTTAGTTCTGGGAGAGAGGCACTAGCAGCTCAGCGAGCAAGGAAGGAAAAAAGAGAGGAAGTTTCTCTGCGTTCCAATTCTTCTCTGAATTCCCTGGTAGTGAGCTTACTTCTCTCCACCCACTTCCCAAGAACTCCTTAATCTGAAGGTGAACAACCTAACGCCTGATCCCAGAGAGTTCCCCGAAAAGGTGATTTGAGTGTTTATTGAACCGAAAGAACAAATTACCTACTTGAGGCGGTGGGGCAGCGTATGGAGATTATATTAGAACTTCAGCAAAGTGCACAGCTGCATAAGACAGAAGCCGGGACTCAGACTGACAGGCAAATAAGCCAGCTCGTGGAAGGGGCCTCTGGGTGGCAGCTCTGGGCTATTGGGTGTTGGACAACCATAGGCAAAACAGAAATGGAACAGGGGCAGAAAATAGCACACTTTTACGCTACTACGCAACTGTTGCTTTCGCATGGTGAGTGCAGATTTAAGATATTATTTAAAATATACTTTGTGTGTTGTAAGATGAGTAAAGAGATCTATTGTGCTTTGAGGGAAGTTACAGCAGGAGTCTTTCTTTTAAGCGCTGAGGTGATGTGGTTTTGTTTCTGCTTGATTTCACATTAAACTTGGCAATGCTAACAGAGAAATACAATATTTGTATTGTCTCGCGTGTCCTTTCTCTTAAAACTGTCCTTTCGTTTCAATCACGCTTCTCTTCAACCTGAATAAATATTGTCTTAGGCAAATCATCTGTGGAATAGATAATGAAGGAACAACGGTGCATCAGAATATATGTAAACATTTCATTTAGTCCAACTTTGTGTCCCTTTTCCACGGCTTCCCGTTCTGCCGCCTTATCTCAGGAACATATAGCACAGACTGTATTAAAAGAGCTTTGTGTGAGAATTCCTCCCAGTTACAGGGTCAGGGCCCGGGCGTTATCTGACTGCCAGCAAGACTCACTGGGGTGTCCTCTCGTTTTTAACCTATTTAGGAAAAAAAAGTGCATCTTTACATATTAAAAAGTAAGTGTTTTGACTCCAGCAGTTGCCTTCTTATGGTTTATGTGTGTTATTCTTGCCCAAGGACTGTTTAAACTTCTTTTGAGAAGCGGCATGCAAACTTCTTTTGTTTCTTTTTGTCTTGTTTGCTCACATTTCACCGTAGAAACTTTGCACAGTTTTTTTTTTGAATTTTAATTATCTTGAAACAATACTGAGATGTTTTTATTTCAGTGCAAATATGTTGGAAGTGAGTTGGCTTGCTTTTCCTGGAAAAAAATACCTCAGAGCGTAAATGGTGCTTAATTCCTAGTTTAGCCTTACTTATAATCCTATTTTAAATGTGCTTCTTGTTCTTTTTTTTAAAAAAAAAAATCAGAGCCTTTAGGGAATATTCCCAGAAATGTTATAGAAGAGATTCTTCTCCAAAAACTGCAAACTCAGTAGTACAACTTCTTTAATAAGTGCCAAAATCTCATCACTGTTGTTGACTTTATTTAAAAAGCAGCTTTATCAACAAGGTGACTGCAGTAGATGTTACCAAATGAATGAAGTGAAAAATGTGTCTTCCACACTGTTGATTTCATAAAATACAGAGGTCTGAGTGGTTACCGTGTTTCACGTTCATTTAGACTTTTTAAAGAACAGCTCTGTAATACAAATTTTGAATAATCGTTTTAAAAATAAAGTAAGCTCTTTAGATTTTGAGATTTATAGCTTCTGTTTGCTAAGGTAAATTAATAAATGGAAAAAATATATTAAAGTAATTGTGAAGCTATAAAACTTTACAATAAAGGAAGGAAAGCTTTTAAGGAAGGATGAATGTTTTCGCTTATAGGGCAATTCTGAAGCATTACTTAGCCCTTCTTTTCCAAAGATATGTGGAAAACAATCAACGGTGGCAGAACCAAATCACGGTCTTGACTTTAATACAAAAACTACATATAAAGATACATAGTTTATGTATAAGAAGATAATTGCTTTTTTTTAAATTATTCCTACAATTTGGTATAAGCTTCCTTCAACAATTGTAAAATGTGACTGACAAATCCTTCTCTAAGAGAACAAGTTCATTATGTTTGTCACCTGTTACATCCATTCTTTCTTTTGCTCATATACACCATTCCTGGCTGTTCATTAGTGGCTGCAAGAAAGTAAAGACCTTTTTTGAGAGAAAATGTTGAAGTTTTTGTTGGCATGAACATTTTGAGGTTTTAAAAATTATGTTCTTGTCAAAATCACGCAAAGTGTTTTTAATAAGGTCTTTTGTTACAATCTTGATATGAATAGTCAAAAAAGGAGATGTAAATTGTTTGGGTTTTTCTTTTAATATGTCTCAATAAAATTAAGTGTGGCTGAAGATTTCTGGAAGGCTTTGCAAAGAGATTAATGCCTTTTGAAAATTTATGCTTTTGTTGTCAATTTTTCTAAAAAAATTAAAAAAAAACACACGCAAAAAAAATGTTTGCTTTCTTACCTATTTCCTCCAAGCCAATCCAGAGGCCAAAAATTAAAGGGAACTTCATTATTTTCCTCTGTTATAAAGTCTAACCACAACTCAGGAAGTTACTATGCTATGGGTACGGGCTGCAAAAGAATGGGGTTCCCTTTAATGGAAGTACACAATTGTGACAAAAACAAGTTAGAAAGATCTATTGTGTAGTTTTCCTAACATTTAATCTTAAACTACCATCTCCCTTCTTTTCTCTTCATATTTACTTTCTGATTGGTTACTGAAGTGAAGGAATCTTTTAAAAACTGAAATTAGCCTCAGCATTATTTTAAGACCATGATTTTAAGAAAGTATATGTTTTCTTACATAAGGCTAACTTTCCACAGAAGCTTGAATTATGTATTAGATTAATATAAAATAATGGAAATATGTTCAAAATTAATATATTGTTCTCTCTCTTATTTATATAGAAAACATATTGACAAATCATTGTACTTGCCCCTGTACTGTTACACCAGATTGAAGTGTGTATGTGTGTGTGTTTGCCTCTGCACTTACGAGTTCACAGAGAGGGGATTGAGTGGCCTGGACATATGTTATGGTTATGACACTTTTGGACTTAGTTCCTTAATTCTCAGGGTCACTAAATTTCAGGGATTTTCTACACCCTTAAAGCAGGAGACATCTGTTTCAGTGAGGATGAATATAATCTTGCTCTGTGCTCATTCAATTATATTCATCAGTTTGTTTTGAAAGATGATTTACTCTATCAAAATATAGAACAGAATCTATAGGATTGGATTCTATCAACTCCGACAAATGATGAGTCCTCCAAAGACTTTCCTGGAGAGTAGTAGTATGGTTTTTATTACTCTTCTTACAAGGTAGAGAGCAGAGTGGTTGTTCATCTTTTTGGAGACTTTGATCTTAGGGCTCACATCTTTCTTAATTGTTGAATCTCCAGAATTTTCATTTCACGTGTTGTTTCTTGTACCATTCATTCTAATCTCTAGTTTGGGACATCCTGGTAGATATATGTAGAAGCTTCGCAATATGTCATACATATTCTTAAATTCTCCTTCATATTACTTTATATATCTTTCTCCGTTGCATTTTTGGCAAATTACTCAGCGATATCTTCCAATTTACTGATTTTTGTTTTGACTATGTCCATTGGAACTTTTTTCGACTATATAGTTTTTTCCTGGGAATTTTAATTAGTTTTTTCCTCGTAGGCACTTTTATTGTTCTGTCTCTACTTATTTTCTTGTTAATTGTATTGATGCTATTTCTCACTTTGTCTCTTCGGGGATACTAACATGCTTATTTTTATATTCTGAAATTGATCTTTTATTTTCATGTCATCTGGAATTACTTTATTGTCTGCTTCCCCCCACCTCCCACCCTCCACCCCGTGTGTGTGTGTGTGTGTGTGTGTGTGTGTGTGTGTGTGTCTATGAGAGAGAGAGAGACAGAGATATTTCTCTTGTCTTGGAATTTTGGTTTTCAGGCTCAACTTGAGTGAGAGGATTTTTAATAATTCTCTCTCTCTCTGCTGGTCCCACCCAGTCCTGTGATCATAGAGTTGGCCCTACACCCCCTACTCCAAACTCAGAATCTCTGATAATGGGAATATTATAGTCTTAAGTCATGAAGTCAAATAATAATTTGTCCCAGGTGCTAATTGCCAGATTATGGCTGCTGCCTCTGGCCTCCTTACATAAGCAGCTCTGTGTCAACTATGGCTCCAGGGGTATAACCCGTTATTCAGCTCCCTGTTACCTTATATTCAGGTTTCGATCAGTAAACCTGGCACTGATTTTCACTCCCTGTGGGACAAGTGCGGCCCTGCAGTTACCTCAGAGGTATAGGGAAATGTTGACCATTCATCCCCCAAACCAGCTGGTACACTGCAGCTTTCTGTTTCTGTTTTCAGTCTCTCTGATATTACCTTGTTTTTGATATATTTGATATAACTCTTGCATGATCTCAGTTAATATTTTATCTATTCTTTTTACATGTTGGAAGCAAAGGCTGGGAACTTAAACCATATTCTTGCAATCCCACCTTAACAAGTTTCCCAAGTCAGGGGCTTTGGAACCAGCAAATGTGGGTTCAAATTCTAACTCACTTATGAACTACATTACCTTGGGTCAAGTCTTTAATGCCTTAAAAGGCTCCATTTTTTTCCCCCATCAAAAATATTGATAGCAATGTTTATCCCATAGAGCTGTTCTAAGCATTCAATGAGATAACGTATGGATAGCAGTTAGTTCTGTGCTTAACTAGATCAAATGTGCAAATTGTGCCAGAGGTGGGGGGAGAAAAGTGACCAAAACCCAAACAAAACCAGATGCTACCAATTACATAGTGAATAAATGGCAATAGAAGTGTAAAATAGACTTTGACAGACCAGAGTTTTGAGGGACCAAGATTCAAACCTATAGTATTGGCAAAGCGTATATTTGGCTGAGTAGGAAATGAGTTTCTGAAAACCAAAAGGTTTTAAAAGATAAAGATGAGTCTGGAGATGAAGCAGCAGCAGCTTGGAATTAGTCTTAGAGTTTGAAAACAGAGAAAGAGACGTGTTTCTAAGAAGGTATTGCCAATATGTCCTTGAGTAGAACATTTATGAAATAAGCATTTTATTTTCCTTTCTTACCACTGGCTTCTCTCCACCATGTTAGCTTCTCTTTCATTTCTATTTGTAGGAACATCTTCTGTGCCTTCCTTAAATATTCATGAGCTTCAATGCTCCTTCCTGGGCTGCCTTTTTCTTCTCTCACCATCCTCTCTCCTTTGTGCATCTCATTCATCACCATGACTTCACATGCCATTTATTAACCAACCCCTAGCCTGTTTCTCTTTCCCAAACTTTAAACCAGTAATTCCAATTAGCCACAGGCATTTCATATGAACATGTCCATATCCGAACCCTCATCTTCCTGCCAGAAACATTCTTTTTTTTTTTTTTTTACTCTGCCAGAAACATTCTTGATCTCAGTCTAGCACCTACCTGATTGCCCAAAACAGAATCAGGACATTAAACCTCACCTTTCTTATATTTCTCTCTCCCCACACATTTAAGCTTTATGAAATACTGATTTTACCTCTAAGTATTTCTATTTTTAATCATTTCTCCCGTTTTATCTACACATTTCTTACCATATGACTCACACTGAAAGCCACTTTGGAGTTTGTTCATTGAGGACAAGAAAGTTGGGGTATGTATGCATAAAAACTCTTGTCTGGTGGCCCTGGTTGAGGTTTACTCCTACAGCCATTAGCTCTAGAATTCCAGCTTACCTTGCAACCCAAGGATATTCTTAGCTCAAAATCACCTTCAGGCATGGAGTGGCAGGTGCTTTCAGTGAAACACCCAAGTGTGTAAGGACAATGTGAGTGCCAAGGGTATATGAGTAGAACACCAAGATCATGTGCACTGTACATTTAAGAGGCATTTAAGTTCTTCCTAAGTGTTTGCTATTTTAAACAATGTTGCAAAGAACATTGTGGTATATGTCTATTTGTGAATATGTTTTGAGTATTTCTTAGGGTATATATCCAAAAGTGGAATTGCTATGTTATGAAATATGTGTGGTCTCAATTTTACCGTCAAAAGTAGGTTTCAGGTTATCTACAAACTGCCGATGCTTATATCCAATATGTATGTGCAAGTGTGTATGTGTGTGTGTGTGTGTTCCCCAATTTGTCATTAATGAAAAAAATTCAAGAATCAGTAGATTAAACTAAGAACAGTAGTTGATTATTCCATCATAAAAAAAGAAAGGAATCCTGATATTTGAAATAATGGATAAACTTTGATGACATTATGCTAAGTGAAATAAGACAGAGAGAGATAAATACTATATAATCTCACTTCTGTATGGAATCTAAAACTGTTAAACTTGTAGAAATAAAGAACAGATTGGTGTTTGCCAGAGGTGTGGGATGGGGAGAGGAAATGGATGAAGGTGGTCAAGAGGTATAAACTTCCAGATATAAGATAAGTAAATTCTTGGGATGTAATACACAGCATATTGACTGTAGTTAACAATGTTGTGTTTTATATTTGAAAGTTGATAAGAGAGTAAATCTTCAAAGTTTTCATTATAAAAAACGTAGTGTGTGAAGGATGGATGTTAACTAAGCTTATTATGGTAATCATTTCACAACATATACATGTATTAAATTATTATGTTGTACACCTTAAACTTATACAATGTTATATGTCAATTACATCTCAATAAAATTCAGAAAAAAAGAACAGTAGTTGGCTAGAAAAGAATACTTGAAAAAATCAATATTTAAGGAGTGGATGGAGGAAGAGAGGAGTTCAAAAGAAGATACAGAAAGAATGCTCAGAGAAATGGCAGGGAGAATTATGGAAGCCAAGAGTTTTAGAGGCTTAGTAGCTATAAGAAAAATAATTTCAAACTGAAGTCCCTTGAATAAAACAGAAATTTCTCTCTCTCTTATTAGAAGCCATTTATGCTAGTGGAGTCATTCTGTTCTTCAAGATCATTCAGGATCCCAGGTTTCTTCTGCCTTGTTACTGTGGTTGGTTTGCAGATGTAGCTGAGTTCACAAGAGGAAGAGGAAAAGAACCATAGTTCAGGGATAACAGTCTGTCTTTAAGTTGAAGATGGCCTAGAAATAATATATGATATTTCTGTTCAATTCTACTCATCTAAATTTAGTCATACGGCTACAATAGGATATGAGAGATACTAGAAAATGTAGTTTCTTCTTGGGAGACACTTGATTAGGAAGAGGGGAGAATGAATTTTGGGAGAGCATCCAGCAGTTGCCCCACCAACTTTCTAAGTTAAAAAAAAATAGTGATTATATAGGTTTAGATAGTCACTTAACATTTAACGAGATTGCTGTATTTGGTCATCATTCTATGTGATAAGGATAGATATGTTAAAAAAATAATACCAAGTAGCTTATATTTTAGAAAGAAAAGATAGGTGCTAACAAATTGACAAATAAATATATGATACAATATGAGGAAGTAATAAATACTAAAGAAGAAAAATAAGGTAAAACAATAGAGGTGCTATTTTTAGATATACTAGTTAAGAAAGATCTATTATGTTAAAAACTGAAAAGGATCCTTTGAAAGACAAAATACTTCTCCCTCTTTTGAGGAGAATGAGGTGCAAGCCCAGAATATTAGTTGAATGGGACAAGGGAAGCTTCAATTGGAAAGAGATTCAGAACTAAAGAAGAGTTGTCCTTTAAGGAGTTTGGGGATAAAATTGACCATAGGCGATTATATCCTAAAGAGAGGATGCTTATAGAGATGAGGTTGTTGCAGGTCCTAGCGCTGGAAGTAAAGGAATGATAGTCACAAATGCAGATAGTTCATATGTGATGACCTCACTTTTACCTAAGTAAGAAGTCAGGAAAGCTACTGAGAGTACAGCCTGTGTGGGTTACATCAGGTTCTTGATTAGAATTATGAAGGTATGAAGTTGTTATGAAAATTTCCAGCAACTAAGAGGAGCCCAAGTCTAGGAGAGAAGTGTGTCATGGTATTTTATCCGAGTTGGAGTTTTTCTGGGTATGGAATAGTCCACCTGTGCTATGTAAGAGAAGATGGTGATGAGAGTGGTTTAGGTAATGAAACATAATGTTTATTCCATAAAGCAAAAGAAATAGCCCTTCAGAAGAGAACTGACTAGAGAACCACATGCCCAATTTTAGATTATGCATGAGTTTGTAAAGTGACTAAGAAAGGTGTTTCAGAGCATATTTTTCAAGACAAGTCTTTTCTTTTACAATTTAATAGTCAAAAATTCCAAATTCCTAATTTAGTTGACTTTCTTGTTTTTGTTGTGAAGGTTGTTATGTAGGGATGTAAATTCACTGTCACAATTATGAAAAGTTATAAATATCACATAGTATAAATGTCACAAGTTATAAAAATATTAAGAAATTAAGATCTTGAGTGAATCCCTATCGCATTATCATTTGACCCTTCTTTAACATCTGCCAATCCCTAGTGGAATTACTATTTACTTCATGTAATAATGTGGGAAATGGAAGTCTCAGGGGGGGAAAACATATAGTTTATAAACTACTTATTGATTGATTTACTAAATGCTTAATGTCATGTACATCATCTTTTATATTTCATTCTTCCATAGTTGCTGCTTCATATAGCAGTCAGCCCTTCTTGGCATAGCATATATTTCATAACTGGATTCTGTTTTTTTTTCCCCTTTTTGTCTTTTATATCTGGATATTTGCATATTCCCATCTTTACCCCCACCTTTTATCAAGAATAACACCAGATATAGAGAAAACATTGTCAGAGCTATTGGGATTTTTTGCTTTTTGAAAGTAATATCTTGACATTGAGTTTTTATCTTTTAGTGAAACTATTTACTGTTTCTGTTAATTTTCTGGTTCTCAGATTACTCCAAGATAGATCTAATTTAGACCTTTTGAGGTTTTGTTGCTGTTGTTTACTTGTTTCCAAGCAAGTCCACTCTTTCTAGCATTTATTTTTCTATGGAATATTTTTCATTTACTACTTTGTCTTTCCTCTAAAGGCATAAAGTGTCTTTATAATTTTCTTCTGGCCTTTTGGTTTTGTTAACTTCTTTAGTCTGGCTTCTCTGACCAGTATAGTCAATTTTTGCATTCACATTTCATGAAAGTGAAATTCCCATTTGCCTTCAGGTCTCTCTGTACAATCTTGCCTTCGTCACTCAACTTGTATTACCATGTCTTTTTGCTTATACTATATTCAATGGCTGACATGGTCCTCCCCTCAGTTGAAATTTTACCCCTGTTTTTGTAAAACATCTCTCTCATCAAAGAAGTGGTAAACATTTAAATATCAAAACTAAATATGGTATTCTTTGATATCAGTATCTTCTATGCTAAATTTTGATATCTTATATTCATTTAGAATTGGCTTTTTTATTGTTCTTATCTACTCAACCAATATTTTCATGTCAGTTAGATGTAAATTAGTAAGATTAGATTTCGTATGTTCCTGATGGGATGATATCACAACACAATGTAGCAAGATTTTTTTTAAGGTTTTGTTTATTTGTTAGAGATAGAGACAGTGAGAGAGAGCATGAGGGGGAAGAAGGTCAGAGGGAGAAGCAGACTCCCCGTGGAGCTGGGAGCCTGATGTGGGACTCGATCCCAGGACTCCGGGATCATGACCTGAGCTGAAGACAGTTTTGTAACCAACTGAACCACCTAGGCGCCCCAAATGTAGCAAGATTTTTGCAATCAATATGCATTTGTCCTATTTACACAGTAGAAGCAACACTGGAGAAAATATCATAAGAACAGGGCCCAAATCATCTAAGTTTAGAACACTTTAATCAACATTTAGAATTATTTTACCCTGTGGGTAGAAAAATGATTAATACTTACTGTTATTAACCCTTTAATCACTGTTATGCATTTAGCAAGTCAATTTAATTATTCATTGGTTGATTAGAAATGGCTAGTTATAAACAAAAATTTAGAAAAGTAATATTGATACTTGATATGCAATAGATTAATAGATACAAGAGATATATATACACATACTATGAAATGTTATAGTTCATATTTTATCTGTATAAGTTTCTGAAATACTTTGAATTAAATTAAGGTCAAATGAATTCTGTGTTTGAAAATCCCACAACACAGCGTTAAAAAAGGACCAGAATGTGTCATCCTTGAAATTCTTATTTTAAAATATTAATAATGAACAATATAACCTCAAAATAATATTAATCTCTTAGGAAAATTTTGGGGAATGACTTTCTTTAATACTTTTAAAGCCAAGGGATTCAATTTTTCTAAATAGGGAAAATTTTGCCTTCACCGCGAATTTAGAGGTTCTAACCTTTCCTCATTTGCTAGACACAGGATTGCAAAGATAACTAAGACATGGTTGACTCTCTCAAGCTCTTTGATCATTTCAGTTCATTTTATGGAAAGTGTGACTATTACTTGTAATCATCCTATCTTCCATTTCTTTTAAATTTTTTTCAAATAATAACTATCATCCAGATTAACTTCTTTAGGATTAGCCAAAATGTTTTTAACTTGTTTTAGGAGAGGAATGCTAAATGTTGCCTATCAGCAACCCAGGAACAGAGTCATTACATCCTTAGTCTCTTTCCAACCACTCTGATGGATGCTTTATCTATGGAGAAATAGCTGACATAATTCCTGGTCACCAGTAGTTGAGTGGCATTAGAGAGGATTAACAGAGTTTCTTTAACTCTTTTTAAGAAAAGGCAGAATATAAAGACTCGTTCAGAGTATAAAGTGTTATCAAGTGAAATACAAAGCCAGAGGAAAACATTCTGAGTGGATTGATAGTAAACTATGTGTAAAATCAAGACATCTGCTTGGCCTTGAGTGACGGGAAGCATTGGGGCATATGATTAAAGACTTAGAAGTCTAGGGGCACCTGGATGGCTCAGTGGGTTAAAGCTTCTGCCTTTGGCTCAGGTCATGATCTCAGGGTCCTGGGATCAAGCCCTGCATCGGGCTCTCTGCTCATCAGGGAGCCTGCTTCCCCCTCTCTCTCTGCCTGCCTCTCTGCCTACTTGTGATCCCTCTCTCTCCTTCTGTCAAATAAATAAATAAAATCTTAAAAAAAAAAGACTTAGAAGTCTAGCCAAATGGATTCAATGCTAGCCAGAAAGTCTAGAGACCCATCCCATACAGATGTAGCAAATATTTGGATAGTAATAGTGTCCAAATGGAGAAATTGTTAGTTAGATCCAAATAGGAGCATAGAGATGAGTTAAGTACCAGAGAAAAGATGAAATGGCCATTCTAGTCAAGATAGGGTCATTTCAGAAAACCATCCAAAATTGAGAATATTATGCATTATATACTGTTCTCTATTGTAATAACTGGCTTACCAGTCAGCAGAGCTGTGCTAGTAAGGCAGCTATGTTTGCTGATGTAATAGATAAAACCCCAGAATCTTAGAAGTTCAGAATTCTCTCAGAGCACAGTCCAGTGCAGTGTACCTTGGGTAGCTTTCTGTTCATTGATTCAAGGACTCAGGTTCTTTCCATTTTGCAGCTCCACCACCATCAACTCTCACAGACACACATAAATTCACACATGGAAGGACTTTATGGTCCTGAACTGGAATTGACATACATATATCCTGCTCATTGCCATATCTTGCTAAGTGAATCTGGGAAATGACATCTCTGTATGTCCCTAAGATGAGTACTGACTGTTTACTCAGTTAACATACTTCTGCTGTATGTACAAAGCTTTGGAGGGTTTATCTATCTCTATCTCTATCTCTATCTCTATCTCTATCTCTATCTCTATATCTACATGTGTTGTGGAGGGTATATCTATAATCAAGACACAGTTTCTGTCCTCAAAATTCTTAGATAAACCTATACATAACTATTAATGCAAGACTAGACATATTTGGTTCTATAATAGAGGGATACCTCTTCTTAGATAAACCTATACATAACTATTAATGCAAGACTAGACATATTTGGTTCTATAATAGAGGGATACCTCTTACAAAAGAAGGACTTCCTGGAAGAGGCAATATCTGAGCAGAGCTTGATGCATAGATAGGGGCTGTCTAGATGGTAGGTGCTGCATGAAAAGTGGCATGACAATAAGTAATTTTCAATGGCAAGAGATAAGAGTCTGCCAGAGGTAGAGAAATAAAGATGTCTGAGAGGTATTTTGGGACCACTACATGAGACACCTCAAATACCTTGTTTATAGTTCAGGAGCCATTTTAAAATTTGCAGCATATGCTTGAGAAAGAAGACAGTATTCAGAACACAGTAGAATGGAAAGGAATTAAGGCTGAGAGTAGCAGGGAGCTTGTTGAACTAAGACAGTGAGAATAGAAATGAAAGAACAGTTAGGCTAAACATAAAGTAGATATGAAAAGACATTGAGATAGTTTATGTTAGTGAGTCATCAAGATTTTGTATTTCGCTTACTGAGTGTTGTTGATTGTTAATCCTTGGGAATTATTTGATGAGTTCCAAAGAACACTTACAGTTGATCTCCTTAGTTAAGGGACTTAAAATCTGCCAAGACAAGAACTTTGTCAGCCTTTGAGCAATGACGTCTCTGAAAGATGAACTTGAGAGAAGCAGAACAGAGATCTTTTCTATTGTAGCCACAAATGACCATATTTTGAAAAACAATTTCTGGATAAGAGACGACCCAAGATAGATCATCATCACCTCCCCTCCTTAAAGCTCTAAGTAGGCAAATATATTTCTTTTATCTTTAAGTGACTTTCTTTGACCAAAATCCTTACTTGACATTTTCTTTTTGAATTACTGTCAGGATATAGGTTATTTTTTAAATTATGCAGAAATTATGCAGAAAGATAAAGAGAGTGTAAGGCTCCATGAGTCCTTGCAATACCATGAGACGTGAGTAAGGGAATGAAAGGGTGGTAGTGGAGTGCTTCTCAAGTGGCACATGCAAGTCTCCTCTCTATTTCAAGAATATTCATTACTTAAAATACTCTCTGGGAATGAGCGTTTCGAGGGCCACTTTTCCCCATTTTTATGGTGCAGAGGAAGTATTTAAATGTTTAAGGAGTAAAATAGCCTCTTGAACTCCCATTAGACCTGCTAGCAACAATTTACCAGATGTAAAACATCAATAGTGTTGATGGGGAATATTTGAAGGCTGGTTTCCAGGTGTTCTGCCCTCAGAAGAATATTTTCCCATTAGCTACTGAAAATGTTACTCTGCCAAGAAGATAGCCTAACTGTTATCAAGGTCAAAACAAAAGATCCTCATCAATTCCTGCAGAGAAGAGGTGACAGCGTTTAAATGACAACCATGGCATTATAATTATGGAACTTTTGAATCAATAACTTATTTAAAATTATTCCAACATATAAAGAAATTGTCTTACTTCCATTTAGCATACTGTATGATATGTTTAATTAAGTTGAAACTGCCAGTTAGAAATACAGTGCAGTAGCATAATTGAAATGGAAGTGCATTAATCATAATAAAAATTCCATCTAATAATATGATTTTCAAATGGATTTGGGTTACAGTGGGAAGTATTTATGTCCTTTTGCAATGCTTTGATGTAAGGTATAGCTTTCTTTTTAATAATAGATAAATTTCCAAATATTAAAAAGAGAAGGACAGGACATTCTAGAAGTATCTGGAATTACATCTATTAGTTCTTGTTCATTAATGGTGTTCAGAGATTGGGGAGAGTTTTGATTAAAGTAAGTAGAAAAAGGACTCATCAGAAGACATGGATTTGGCTTAAGGTATTCTCCTATTGACCGCAAAACTTGTCTCAGTTCTCAGATTTTATCCGTGAGAACTACTCTATCCATTGCACAGAGTTACTCTGAGGACCAATTATTACATGGTTTAGGATCCAGAGATAGAAGTATAAATACTCCTGAGATCTGTCTAGTATTTTCGTACTATGTGGCCTAAACTACTGACTTTATCCCCATGACTTATGTTAAGCCTTTCTGATCATTTATAGCTCTGTAGAGGAGTCGGTGCCAAGCCTACCAGTCTCTGCTTTTACCAGTGAAAGAATGATACAGTTTCCTCATTTCAGAAAAGTGAAATACTGGAACAGTGATAACAATAAAGCAAGAAAATGAATTTATGCTAAAATTGACTGATACCACAGGATTTTTTTTTCCACACTGCAATTCTTATTGTACCATACCACTCTGCATAAAATCATCCATTACTGTTTTTCAAGTCTCTCGGTCTTTGACTTTGGTATTTTTTCAAATATACCTCATGTACTAGAATCTATGATTTGCTGTGATTTTTCAGATTATGCCGGAATGTGTAATAATCAAGTATTCCTGAAGTTTATTTGCTGAGTGTAAGAAAAACTACAACTAAAAATACTTTTGATTTTTTTTAAATAAAGATTAACTCCTACTGACTTTTAAATAGTAGGAATTGGAGGGAGAATTGTTTTGCCTATATACATATTAATAATTTGATACATGTTGTTTTTTTCTTTTTTTGTTTCCCTCCTACTCTGTAAGATTGTACTATAGAAGGACTAAGTATCTAGAATACATAGTTTATTTAAATAAAGCAGAAAAAATGAAAAAATAGAAAAAGAATAAAAAACTTTTGAAGCTAAGTTTATACGTATAATAACTGGGAAATATTTTGGTAAAATACATTGTGTAGTATAAGAATTTTATATGTAAAATAGAGTGAATTTCATATAGGCATGATCTGAATTGGCTAAAATATTTATGATTGATACATTTCCCAATTAAGAATTATAGGCATACATTAAAGCAAGAATAACAAACATTTGTTAAATGTGAAAATCCTAAAGGACTTGGTGGGTCATCAAGCAAAATATTAATTAGGATGTATGAGTATGTGTGTGGGTATGTGTTTTGTTTGTTTCCCTATCTTTTACAACTCTTTTAAGTGGTAGGATGTATCTTCTGGTTCTTTAATGAGAGCAGGATTTTCATTTACCTGCATTTTTTTTTTTTCTCTCAGAGAGGCAAACCTGAAGTTTCCTGGAGCAAATAAAAGAGATTAAACATTTTAGCTACTCTTTTATAGTGTTCTCTTGCTTGACAAAAGCAATAATATTGCCATTATTCCAAAATGGTTACAGTAATGTTGACACATCACAGATAAGAAGTGCTTAATATTTACGGGAAATTTACAAATGACTATTGATGCTCCCAGATAGTTAAAACAAAGCAAAATTAATTTTTGGTCCTACAGATCTAAGGTAACTGTCTCTAGCATAATAAGCATCAGGAAGAAGATGAACTGAATGGCAGGAAATACAATCTAGCAACGAAATTTGTTGAGTTATGAAGGAAAGTTCCAGCGGAAATGGTGGAAATACAGGCACTTTGGATAAGTGAAATCCAGCTGGACAAAGTGCTAAATTACATTCAGTGAAGATTTAATATTGCTGTAAAATGGAATGCTTCCCATCTCGCTTATAATTACTTAATGAGCTGAAACTTTAATGTTTTATTGCCACTTTTAAGTAAGTTTGGCAAATCAAGAGGTATGGGAATCACACATATACAGTAAATTAATTATTTTCTTGCTGGAGGGTTTTGGTTCCATTTGAACATATAGCAGGTTCTATAACACCCAGATGCTCCCTAGTTCTAGTAACACTGGTGATGTAGTGGATCTTCAGCTAATACATGTCAGTGAAATTGAATTATAAATATGTATATAAGGCAATCTTAAATTATGTCAAGAAGAGGACATGTTTGGTTTAGTGGAACACATTTAGTCATACCACAGAGTTTTAAATAGATCTGGTGACTTAAAACATATCTTTAAATCAGTAGAAATGCAGAAGAACATGGCAGGTTAGAAATGATGGGATGATAACTTAGATTTGATTATAGTAAGATTGAGCTAAGCAGCTGTTGAGATTGGATAATGATATGTGAGCTTCTCATCAGGCCTGTAACATGTTTCCACTAATACAGATTAAGAATGTCTGGATGAACTATAATTATCCCTGTGGCTTTTGCATAACATAATTAGGTCTTACTAAAGCAAAGTACTTTTATTAAGTGAAAAATGATGTCTAAAATATTATGGAAATGGCCACAAGAACAACTTACCTAAGGACAGAAGCATTAGCCCTCATAACAGTAATGTGAAAAAAAAAAGTGTTTTTTTTGTTGTTGTTGTTGTTGTTATACAGAATTTTCAAAACCCAAAGTCTAAGCAAGACAGACACATGAAGGATGGTTTCAATTATGCTGACCCTCTTGCTGGAGCTTGTGCACCAGGTGTCCAGACCACAAAATGGAAAATGTAATCTTTGTCTCCTTTCCGTAAATATAGTACTGAGATCAGCTTGTCTTTTAAGTGCCTGATTGCTATTTAATTACAGAGAATTTCTCTTTAAACAGAGAAACCCAACAACAAGAACAACAAAACAATGAGGAACTTATTTCAGAGCCTCCTTATCCTTCCTATCACATGGGAAGAATATGATGCATCTAATAACTTTATATAATTGGGTTTATTAAATGGTAGTCAGTATATGTTTTATAAATACTACTTTAAAATAGCTAATGAGAATGTTTCTGTTGATCAGTAAAAGCCAACTAAAACTATGAATGCAAAGTATTCGTATCCTTTCTCATGGGATTTGATATAAGGATTTTAAGGCAACTGTGATGTGGCAAAAAAAAAAAGTGTTGAATATGGAGTAAACAAAAGGAAATTCAGCTCCTCATTCTGAAATGTGCCTGAGTCTAAGCCAGTTTCCTAACCAATCTGAGCCTTGGTTTATCATTGGTAAAATGGAGGCTAACAGTTTCTACCCTGGTGGGCTGTTGAGAAAATTAAATGAGATAATTTATGTGAGCTGTCATTTTTTAAGGATGTATTACTTGAATCTGATTTTGAAAAATAATTCACAAGAAATGGGAAGACAAGCTTTTCTCTCTTTCATCTCAAAGGAGACAATATAAGATAGATGAAACGATATTATTGAGGCAAGTACCACATTTGAAACTATCTTTTTTAATAAAAATTGTGAATTTATCTTTAATTACAGAATAATTGTTTCTTCTTTTTATCTCTGGATAAATTATTTAATCATCTCTTCTGTAATATTCTGTGAGGAGGTGAATATTTTTTAATATTTATATCATTTCTAAAAGCATTCATTTCTCAGTTGCTTTCTTTTCTTAAGCCCCCTTTTTAATATTCAGAAACCTAGTATTTTTTCCTTCACTTCATTAATTACATTTAAATAACCTGGCACACGGTCCTGTTATGCTGATACATATATATGATATATACATCCCGGGTGCTGGATAGCTCAGTTTTCAATCAGTTCCTTTTCCTTATTTTCTATAAATCAGGACTGGCTTAGCTATATAGGTGATTAATAGGGACCAGATATTTATGTCACTAGGTCTTTCTTTTCCTGTGTACTATTTAATATAAGGCAAAATACGAGCCTGCCTATTAGCAGTCAGGACCCTCATTCACTATATTGCCACACTGCCACCCCCATGGAAAATATCTCTTTCTGACCCTAACCCAGCTGAAAAAAGGTGTGAGAACCAAATAGTAGCTAAATTTGGTCATTGAAACTTCCTTAACCATAATCATCTTCACCATTTTATGTCCCGTCAGAGGTTTCAGTAATGTAGACATAACAGCAATATTTGTTTTTTGTCATTACATTTATTTGGCACAATCCATGGATAGAATAAGTAGCGTACGTCATTAATATAGAGGCACAAAGTAAATGGTGTGGAAGCTATAATGTGATGGCGTTCTGATTCAAGTTGTCAGGGTGTATTTTATGGTTTTGATACTCTTCATATGTACTAGCATGTGAACCTATTTTTGTAGGTAAAAATAGTAAAACAATAAAACTATCTCAGTTTCCAGAACAGATTGCTTCCATTCTTACCACTGGGTAAGTGTAGCTCTGATTCAGCCACATGAATAACATCACATATGATTTTAAAATTCAGTATATGCTGAAGACCTCGAGCAACTTCCATGTTTTGCCTATAGTTGGTCTTGGCAATAAGAAACAGGACAGCCAACCGAACTTTAGGCTATATCTAGAAACAGTGATGATTGAATTTAAGCTGAGTATGCAGTTTATTTCAGTGTATTTCCTTTTCCCTAAATTTTGAAGTTCAAAGTTTAACCTGGAGTGGTTTTCTCAAGTTTAGCTGTAGCCAAAGTCCATGGAGTGGCTTATGTCTGTCAATAGTTGACCTAATAGATTTGTCCTGTGTTGACACTTTGTTCTTTTCTTGCTAGGCTGTTTATAGTTCTATTATTTTCAATGGGCTCTGTTTTAGAAGAGGATTAGAAAATCATGTAGAATTTGGACAGTGATTTAGAAGTGTTAGGATTTTTTAAAGTAGGGTTTTGAGACAAATCATTTATTCAATAATTCATTGTTTTTCTTTCTTCATTCTTGAATAACATCAATCACTTATTGGACACCAAGCATGACAGTACAGTTATTAAGATAAGACCAGTTTAGTGAAGTTAGAGGTTTGAAATCAATGAGTTCCATAAAATACTAGAGCTGCTATTGAGAACTTTGTATAAACAGAAGTAAAATAATCAAGAAGAACCCTTCTACCAAGACCATCAAGAAGGACTCATTTAAGTGGGGGAAGTTCCAGTAGAATCTGGATGGACAGACACAGGATTATTCACAGGCAGATATAGAGACATATTTCTGATATGAAGCAGTGAGGGGGGCGGAAAACATGAAACAACGTGCCCTGTACATGGGTGAGCATATAGACAGGGCTTGGTGAGGGAGAAGAATGAAGATAAGAAAAAGAAGGGGTAAGTTCTTGGAAATCACATTTGAAAGTCCATGGCCATTTTATTTTAGGCAATGAAGATCATTTAAAGGGTTTTCAACAGGAGAGCAACTGAGCTGTACATAGATGATGGGGAGTAAGGAAGGCACTTGTTCTGATGAGCACCAGGTATTGAATGGAAGTGTTGAATCACCAAATCATACATTTGAAACTAAAATCATGCTATATGTTAACTAACTGGAATTCAAATAAAAACCTAAAATATATATATATATATATTTTAATACATATATATATATAATACATATATATATATATATATATATATATATATATATATATATATATGTTAGAAAAAAACCTTTGGCAGCAATGCAAAAGATGAATGGGGGAAGCACAGTAAAAGGAATTAAAATGATTTGTTCAGGTACTGTTGAGGCATGAGATATGGCCAGAGCGGTGTAGATGGGGAGGAGTTGATGCAGGATATGTTAAGGAAGTAGTACTCACGAAACTGGTTTGGGGTGTGAAAATACAGCAGAAAGAGTGGATTCCCAGGCATCTGCCTTGAGTGAAAGGGTGGATGGTGAGGCTGTCCAGCAAAAGGAATAGGTGGAATGGTTTGGAAGTGCAGGTGAGGAGCTTGGTGTTTGGCCATGCTTTGTCTGAAGTGTATATAGGGCTTCCAGGTGGAGACACCAAGTACCCAATTGAATATGTGGGTCTATAGGTCCTGATACAGGAGTGGATTAGAGATAGAGATTTGTAGGTCATCATCAATAATAAACATAGTGTTAATATTACTCAAGGCTAAATGTTGAGAAGAGAAAGAATAAAGTTAGAATTAGCAATGTGCAGAAAAGTCACGTTGAAGGAGAGGAGCCAGTGAAAGGGCTTGCCAAAATACCCCATGAGGTGTCACAATAGGACTTTACTGGTGACCTTTATGAGGCCAGTTTCCATCATGTCATGAAAGTGGGAGTGCCCACTCAGTAGCATAGGAGAATTGAAAATAATGGAAAAAATCAAATGAACAAATTTAGGAGCTCAACTATGAAAAGGAGGGGCAGGCATTAACTAGCAGGGCCAATAGGATAGAGAGATGTATTAATTGTAATGATAAGAGACACACGAGCATTATTAATAATTTGTGTGGAAGGATTTGGAAGAGGGAGAAGTTGAAAATATAGAAGACTTAAGAAATACTCATGAAGCATCTCAACAAGGTGCTACAGAAATGGAGAGCTGGCTGTTGTCCTTATTATCAAGGAAATTATGATTGCTAAACTAGAAATTATGGTATTTGTAAGAACATTTTGTTTACTGAGACTTATAGAAAGAGTATTTTTTATTTTTTTAAAAGATTTTATTTATTTATTTGACAGAGAGGGAGCACAAACACAAGCAAGGGAGCATCAGGCAGAGGGAGAAGGAGATGTAGGCTCCCAGCTGAGCAGAAAGCCTCACATGGGGCTCGATCCCAGGACTGTGCAATCATGACCTGAGCTGAAGGCAGTTGCTTAACCTACTGAGCCACCCAGGCACCCCCAGAAAGAGTATTTTTATACCTAAATAGTCAAAATGCCAAAATAGTGGTCTTCCCTCTCATTCCTTTTCTGCTCCACCATTTGCAAATGTGTTTCTTTCTAGACCCATTTAATAAAGGGTAATACAGTCTACTTTGTTGCTTTGCCAAACACCCAAGTCATCCTCCATTCTCTTCATGGTTCATTCTCCAGACATCTCCACTGCATCTGTTTCTGTCCATTTCCAGGACTGTATTCTAGGTGAAAGTGTCAGTTTGTCATTCTTGGGCTGTAAAAGCAGAATTCTAAATTCTCTCCCTGCTTATCTAGGGCCACCCCTCCCAACACTTCCCTATCTGTTCTCTACTTAGCCACCAGAATAATGTGATAAAAAGGTTAATCCAGTCATTTTATTCTCCAGCCTAAACTCAAAATAGCTCCTAGTAGATCTGTGGCAAAGGATGACTACTGTCACAGTTCTCGGGATTTTTCCTTCCCCGTTCTCTTTTAATTGTCCTTTTTCCTTTTTTTATAGTAGCAAATACATAATTATTAAAAGAAATTGATTGTCTAATTTTGGACATATGGTAACTGTTAGCTTGGGGGCAAATACAGTCAGTATCGATGTAGCATGTTATAGGGGCACCTGGGTGGCTCAGCCGTCAAGCAGCTGCCTTCGGCTCAGGTCATGGTCCCAGAGTCCTGGGATCAGGCCACGCATTGGGCTCCCTGCTCAGCAGGAAGCCTGCTTCTCCCTCCCCTACTACACTCCCTTCCCCTTCCCCTGCTTGTGTTCCCTCTCTCAGTGTGTCTCTCTCTGTCAAATAAATAAAATCCTTTTAAAAAAAATTTAGCGTGTTATAAGAACACAGGGCTTCCTGTAGGAATTCAAAACATGAGCGTGATGATGACATAAAATTGAGATTCATCCCATCTACCCCCAAATGACCCTGCTGCCTGGGTTTGAATCCCTGCTCTGCTACTTCTTCTCTGGGATGTTAGGCCTTTCCTTCTTTTTCTGCAAAATGGAGCTCATAGGAGCTAATGAAGTTGCCTTGAGGAGTAAGTTAATATAGGTAAAGGGTGAAGTCGTTAGAATAGTGCCTTGTTCATAGACGTTAGATGTTATAAAATTAACCATGATCTTAATCATTTTTTTCAAAGTCAGAAAGATAATATTAATTTGTGCATTTCTTTATATCCCGACACTTCATTTAGCTCTGTATTACTTCTAATTGTCTTGCAGTCTGTTCTTTTAAAGGCTAGATGCGAAATCACATTATTGGCATATCATTATACTTTTTGACAACTTCATCTTTTCCTTTATAATATCCCACACACTTTTGAATTTTGAATTCACCACTTACTGTTTGGGCTATAGCTTTCAGCTCAATATTAAATAACAGTGAATAGCTCTTTTTATTTTATTGGGGATAATTCTTGTAACTGTATTTAAGTATAATGTTGACTATACGTTTTATTCTTTTTCACGTTGAGAAATTTTCCTATTCTTAGTGAACTAAATTAAATTATCAGGAATTTCAGTTGATGTTCTAAGTCTTTAAATTATATGTCTATTTTCTGAATTTGTTGAAGGGATGATTTGGTTTTCCACTCTTGACCAGTTGACTTGCTAACACTGTGTTATCTTTGCATAGCTGAAAGCTTATTGTTTATCATATACCTTAATTCTTTTTCATTTACTTGTGAATTTGGGGGAATATTCTAAAATAAAGATGGCCCATAGTATTTTTTAGTTGTTTGCCATGTTTTTGATATTGTTAAGGAGGTTATATTCACATTAAAACCTTAATAGTCTTCTCTGTGAGGTATTATATATATCAAAATTTTTAAAAGATTTTATTTACTTACTTGACAGAGAGAGAGATCACAAGTAGGCAGAGAGAGAGGGGGAAGCAGGCTCCCTGCTGAGCAGCAAGCCAGATGCAGGGCTCGATCCCAGGACACTGAGATTATGACCTGAGCCGAAGGTAGAGGCTTTAACCCACTAAACCACCCAGGCACCTTTATATATCAAATTTTATATAATTATATATATTTCTGTTATTTATAATTTAAAAAAAATTCTAGTAAAATAACAAATCCACAGAATCTATTTTGGAAGCAGTATTTGTAATTTTCAAAAAGCATTTCATCTAGTTTTCTTGATGAAATTCTAACTATTGAGTTAATTTTCAGCCTGACATTTCAGAAAGTATCGCCTATTTAATTAAGCCTTTCATTTTATTAGCACATATTCATAGATTATATGCATGTGGTTTGCAAAATCATTGCTCAAGAAGTTTGAGAGATTCTATCAATCCTAATTTTTGTGTTTTTCTCTGATTTTCTTGATTATGTATGTCAATAGATTACAAATTTTACTAGTCCTTTCAAAAAGCTAAAACTGACATTATTTGCTCTTGCTATTTTTTCTTTTTTCTAGTTTATTAATTCTGCTGACTATTTAGTCTATTTCTTACTCCATTTTTTTAAAATTCTGAGATTTATTACTATCAAATATCTCTAGGTGTATCTCAGGTTGTTTATTGTAAGGTCTGACTATGATTAACTTTTTTAAACATTTTGGGAATGTTTGAAAATAATATGTAATTCATGTGATATGCTAAGTTGGATATGGTTTTATCAATTTAGAATAAGAAATCATATTGTATAACTTTATGTTTTTATGTTCTGTCTACTGGACAGAGATGGGGCTAGTCTGTGCAAATTCTTACAAAGCTGAAGTGACCCATTTGGATTTATACTCGAGATAAAACTATCAAATATAAGCTGATGAGTTATATGAGTAGAACTTATTTAGGAAGATGAATCTTTTTGGGAATGTGGGGATGATCAACTACATTAGGGGTACCACTAGGTCCAGAGATAAGAATTAAGAATCTATTTAGATCCAGCAGTCTCACTTTTAGGAATCTGACCTTCAGAAATTTCCTCCTGTGTTACAGGAAGTACTCAGTGTTTTTGTTCTTTCCCAAGGATATTCTCACCATCTTCCACTTTTCCTTCAACCAGGTCATTTACTTCATCAAATTTCCTTGACAATATTTTTGTGACCTTCTTTGACACTATACTCTTAAAAGGAAAATATGATGACTTTTTTGTCTCTTGCGTTATTGTTGCTGCCCCTCCCTTTTCTTTTTAACAACTTCACCATAACTTTTAAAAGTCAAGTTACATTTTGCCAGAATTTGATATTCATTGTTGATCTAGCCATCTGACATACATTTTTTTAAAAATCAACTATGCTCTAGGTACTATGATAAAAAGTAGAAAAGCTGTCTCCCTACCACAGCTAGAACCTTTCACCTCTGTGTTAAAGAGATTTTAATCTTCTACATGAACTCTCCAAGGTTCAATATCTCCAACTGGCATTCGTGTATCTTTGATTTGATAATCTGAAGGCACCCAAAATTTTAATGAGCTCAAGTCTGTATCTCTGACCTGAACTTCCTGCCATTTCCTGTCCTGGTTGATGGTTGATAGTAAGCTGTGCTAGAAGTTTAATAGGCTTTCAATATATAATCTTTATTGAATTAATATTTTAGCCATACTTTTTACTCTGTTCTATTCTTAACCAATGTTCATCAAAATCCTATTGATCATATTTTTATATTGAATCCCAATCTTCTTCCCTTTACCTCTGCATTCATCACCTTAGTTTTAGAACTACAAAATCTCCTTGATTTTTTTATAAGCTCCTAATTATTTCTATATTCCTCCTTCTTTTGTCCATAAGCCACACTACCATCAGCGTACTTACTTAAATTTCTATGTGATCATGATAATTGCCCACTCAGAACTTTTGATGATTTGTTTAGAGGAAAAAGTCCAACTCTTGGACATGCCATTCAGTTTTCTTCACAACCTGGTACCAAGCTTATTTCTTCTTTTATTTGCTATTATATGTCCCACACCTCTGAATCTAATCACATATAATTACTGGCTTTCTTTGTATTTAGACCATTTCCTGATACACTGTGGGTATTCTTTCAATGTTTGCTGATGATTATTTTGGAAGATTCAGGGTTATAATAAAGCTTGTAATTTCCTGGGTGGGTCAGACTGAGGAGATATTGTTTAGTTTGGTAATTTACAGAGGACTTTGAGGTTTTGTTTTAAGGGAATGCTGTATGAATGGGATTTATACAGGTGACTTAGAAATGATCTAATTTAAGCTATGTTTCTGGATTTTAAGTTGAGGCTTAAAGTATCAGGGACTTACTTAGAATAACGCTTATAGCTGTTTGATACTCCAAGATTGCTTCCAAATTTGTGGGGGCTAAACAATAGTCCTGAGTAGAAGTTAAAGAGTCGTGATGAACTATAACTATTATATGGTACCAACAGATTTTTCTGATTTGATTAAAATGGTTGTATACCTATACCACTAAATAATTCACCTCCAAGGCTATGTTATTATGATTTTTTCCCTGATGTTCATATTAGACTATTTGTGATTATGTAATTTTCATTTTTATGCAAGTAATTGCATAATGATTCTCAAACTCAAAAGGCATATCTCTGCTGGCTAGAAATAAGAGTCATTAAGATGTCATGGAATATTTGAAATGGAGAAGTTGATATTAGGTTGAATGAATCTAGCAGCTATTTCATATAACTTAGCTCAAATAGATGTTTCTCTATGTCTTCATTATACAAAAAGCATTCAAGCTAGATTTTCCCTATTATATTTTTGTTTAGTTAAAACTCTTAAACCAAGTGAAAAGTCTTTATAATTGTCCTTAATTAGTCTATATAATTATCCTTTTACATTTTAACTGCTTGGTCTTAGTTACTTCTTTCCAAGCATCAAGGTGTATTTGCTCTTAATAGTGTGATATGCAGTACTCCACATACACTGTCATTGACAGCCTTTGAACTGTTGATAGATTGTTTTGGTCATTTTGATAATTAAGGAAACTAGATTGAATGTACTATAGTTTCACTGACTTATCAACCATTGATGAAGAAAACATTTATTCTCACCTGACTTAGTCACTATTAAGATATTTTTTTTCCTGTATCTTGGGAAATAGAGAAAATCTTCAACTTTCTAGTTTTATTGGCGGGAAGATGTTTTGCTTTGTAGTTTTTTTTCTATTTTATGCATTTTTCTTGACTTTGAAGTTTTATTGGAGTTATAAGCCCTAGAAATTTATATTTACTTTTATATTTAAATATAGAAAAAATAATTTAGGTTCACACTAAAGGTCTGCAAACACTTTTTTCTTCTAAAGAGGGGCTTTACTGTTCAAGGTTGGGAAACACATTTTGAGAGCTAATAGCTTAACATGGGCTTCATTCTCCACTTATTGAGACGGTTTCTACCTCTAAAAGGATGTTTCTTTGTGTTCAGAATCATAGAAGTCATAGTTTTATGTATATGGTAGTTTTTTGTTTTGTTTTTGAGAGCTTATAACCTAATTTCCATGTTATATGAGTGTCAGAAAGATTAAGTGAATTATCAAGTCCATGGAGTTAGTCAGTGATAGATGGACCATAACTATAGTGATAAATACATACAGATAAGCATGACAAAGTCTTTCATAATAACTACAAATTAATTCTAACAAGTGAACTAGGTCAAATCATACTATATGCAAGAATAGTTAAAATAACTATCTCAATAATAGAAGCTAAATGAAACTTTGCTTGATGTAGGCTTTCTTAAATTTTTGAATAAATACAATTCGGAAGTAGCCTCTAATAAGTATTTTTTGTAGATAGATAATTATAATTAATAGCAAAAATTAACATTGATTTATTTTCACTGTAATATATCTTGACTACTAAATATTGTTTTGAAACACTGTCATTTTTATGTGATTCAAAGGAGAGTAATCTATTATAAAGTTTTTTGAAAGGAGTAAAGTTTTATTTCAGATGTTGATACTTTTTGTCAAATAACAGTGTTGTAAAATATAAATGATTATAAGTATAAATAGAAATATATCATTCATCAGATTATACTCCTTTTTCAAAATGCCTGTTTCTGTATTTAGACTTACTTTAGTTTTTTTTATGTTTAGATAGAATTATCTAATTCCTAGTCTCCCACGAATGTTGTTATGCTACTAGAGAGGGATCCTTCTCATTTATCTCTTTCTTCCCCTTTAACACTGTTTCTCAGCTTTGGCTGCACATTTGAAACACCTGAGAAGATTTTTAAAATACTTAGGAATAGATGAAAAATTTGATTGTGTTGACATAGTGTTTCTGCCCATGTCAAAACTGATCAATTTATATATTTTAATATGTGTAGTTTTTTTTTTTTTAAGTAACAGGTATACTTATCATTTGACTCACTAATCCACCTAGTTAGTGGGGGAGGGGAATGCTTAGGTCCCACTTGCAGAGATTCTAGTTTGATTAGTTTTAGGTGAGGCTCAAGCACTCTTATTTATTAAATCCCTGCTGGTGAAGGTGAATCCAACATTGAGAAACGCTGCTTTAGCACACATCCAAGTACTTTGGATATGGTAAGTTCTTAAAAATAGCTGTTATCATTGTTGAATTGAACACATTTCTTCTTTGTATTCATTCATTCATTTACAAGTAATGAATGAAGCCTGCACACACTGAAAAGCCTAGAAGTGGATCAATTATGCCAGAGACCTTCTAAAAAAGGGAGTATTCTCCAAATACCTTTATGCAAAATGTAACAAGTAGGGGAAGTGGCAGGCAGAAGGAGAGGGAGAAGCAGACTCACAGCTAAGCAGGGAACCTGATGTGGGGCTCCATCTCACGACCCTGAGATCATGACCTGAGCCAAAGGCAGATGCTTAACTGATTGAGCCACCCAGTCGCCCCCTGACAATCATTTTCTGCTGGATAAGATATTTTTAGGAATGGCTTTCTGATGATCCAGGATGATAGTATATCTTTTCCTTCTCAGCATAAGTCTGTATTGTAAGGAAAGTAGAATATTACTATTGCTCCTTTCAGATAGAGAAACTGGGAGTCAGAATGCCTGCACAACATCACTGTACACCCACAGGGGAATCAGGCTTATTATACCTTTATAACATAATTGTTTTTATATATTTTTCATTGATATGAAAACTGTACTGTGTTCTGCTACCTCATACTCTGGTTCTTTTGCATAACTGCTACCTTACTTTATAGTCAAATAAAGAGCCAATTTGTAGTAAACCTGTATTCTTAGGTTTAAAAGTCAAAATTTATAACTATTACTCTCCATTTGTGCCCTATATTTTCCTTTAGACAATATTTTAGCATCAAAAATTATTCCAGACTTTTAGCCCACCTTTAGATTGTCGCTAAAAAATTACATTCTAGTAAGTAGGAAAACAAAGCAAACCATTGTCAACAGGGTGCCACTGTTTTATCACTAGGAATAATGTGATTGTCTCTTAGGAGATTTCATTTTCTTTGAAATCCCAGAGTTTCAACCAATGATACAAAGACTCAAGAACAATCTGCTAATGGAGTTTCCGAAAGGATAGGAGGGAAGTATTCTTAATATGCAAAACTCGGTTGCTGGGGAGAGTTATTTTAATGTAATTATTCTACACTAGAATATTAGTATTTATTTATTTTATTTTAATAGGAATAAGTCAGAAAACCTAATGAATCAAATATGATTTATAATTGTTTTTTGGTGCAAAGCTTTGAGCATGGACTTTTACAATTCAGAGATTATGTGTAAAAGCCTTATGGAAGCAGATATGGTTAGATAGATTCATTATGAATCAGGTTTTTCAAGTTCATTTTCTATAACTTAGCAAAGGAACTGTCAAATGAGAACTGAGTCAAGTTTTCCCTTAAGAACACCACTCTAATTTCCATGAAAACACTGTGGTTGTAAACTACAAATTGGGCTGCCAAACTTTTTCTTTCAAGTGTTTAACATTTTGGAACATGTGGATTCCATTCTATTTTCTTCATTAAGAACTCCATTTAATAAAGCACTTTATTATGATAATTTAGTGTTTGAAAATTCAGTGGAAAAAAAGTTTTTCATCAATGTGAGGTAGTAACAAGACAGAATCTTCATCATGTGATGCATAAACACAGTTTATTGATACGTGATTCTGCTCTGAAAAAGTTAGAGGGCCCCACACCCCCTCCCCTTTGGAAATGGAACAGCTACGATTTCTAAAACAAAGTCCCAGCCATTTTGTGCTCAGGAATTCGACTGCATCCTGACACAATGGTGGAACTAAATCATGATGAATGGTTTAGCTGCGCTTCCTCTTCCTTCTCTATGTGCCTGTGATTCTCATACCTATATCCCTTTCTTGGACTTATCTCTGAAGTCTGTGGGAGATAACTTCCTCCCATTGCTAGCCAGCAGGGGGGCCCATGTTTCCTTGTTTTGGAGCTGCAGGGTATTTGTTCTACCCTGTTTACAGCCAGTGGGGGGGCCCTTTTTCTTCCTTACCGCTCGCCTTTTCATCAGCACAGGGGGAGATTCAAAATCAGAAATGATCTTAATTAAATGTTTTCTGTACAGAAACACCCATTCCACAACCTTGGTCTTTTGAACTCACTTGGAGGTGTCCCTCCCCACCTTCTGCCTTAGGAGACTTCAGACAATAGGCCTTATCACAAAAGACAAGGATAAATATTTATCAGAGCACAAAAGATGTTTAGAGGACCTACATTTATTTGCATTCATTATTGTTAAACATGTTTAATCATGTGAAGTACTATCAAAATTCCTGGCTGAGACATTTTCCTCTATAATATTTTCAAACAAAATTGTAACCCTCCCAAATTATAAAAGTGTATTCAAATATTCAGAAAAGCATTTGGAGAATTTACAAGAATATCTTATGCTACAGTAAGTTATTATAATAGCCATCATTTAGAGGAAATTATAGGTTTATAAGTTTTGTAATGTAAACATTTATAATTATGATCTTCTTTATACTTAGTAGTGTACAAACGGTATGAGGAATAAATGAGACTGTAACCAGATTTTGGTTGGCATAATTAATAATGATTTTTTTCTTAAAAATTAAGACAAAAATTCTCAATTTTAATTTTTCTGTTTTTAAAATGACCCAATTCAGAGTATCCAATTCAAATGTAAGCTTTACACTGCCTTTTATTTTATTTATTCGTTGAGTTTTGGTGGTGGAGGGATGGTATTATGAATAGAGGTCAAAGTTTATATTTGGTTAGTTGTGAAAAATTTTTATTCTTCTACTATATAAAGAACATAGAAATAATTAGGGGGGTAAAACTTAACTAGTAGATAATTCACAAGTTTTAAAATAGTTTTCTTTTTTTTTTAAATACATGAGGTACTTGAAATATTTGTTTAGTAGGTATAAGAGTTAGAATATAGTGATTGATTTTTTTTCTCTAAAAAACATTTTCAAGAAACAGTTAAGAAACTAAATTTTTTGAAATGGAAATTTTATAATCATTGATTGTTTAAAGAATCTTGTTAACATATTGAAATGGAAAAATCTACTGTCATAAGGGAAATATTATATTTAGATTGAAATACAATTTTTACTTAGACATAAATTATCACTTTTAATTATAAATACTTATAATTTTCATGTGTTCACTTTCATGGATTATACTGATTGATTTAATAATCACAAGTAAGAAGTAATACACTATTCTGAAGTAGAATTTTATAACAAATATGCTCTGTTTAACAATAAAGTCACACATTGAAGAATTATAAGTATATTTGCATAATTTTCCTTACAGTGTTGGAACTTTTCTTAAGGTTGAGTACTTTTGTGTTCTTATCAGATAAGAAGTAATACAATAATAATTTGCTAAATCATGAACTTTTACGCTTGTCAAGAACGACTTCGTAAAATTAAAACTTTTTTTATTGATCTATTTTCTTCAATACTGATTTAGTATTTACACAGTGACTCTGATGAAAACTTCATGTACAGATATATGGTCCTGTGGTTTGGGGTTTGTTTTTTGTTCAAAAGGCATTGTTCTATGTGAATTAGACATGCTTATTATATATTCTAACTCATTCCTTGTAAAACCTACCTTTGTTTAAGGCTCTGCTCTATGAGCATTTCTCAGGGGGCAAAGAAATAGAAAGTCATTCCTGGAAAAGAGACATTTTCTTAAAAGAATAAAACACCTTTTGAACTGTTAGTGAAGTATTGGTATTTTAATGCCCTTTATGACTTTTTTTTTAGTTAAAAGAATTTTAAATTAAAGAACACCATGGGCTTTTTTTCCCCCACCTTAAAAACAGTTGCTATCAAATTAAAATTAAATATATTTGAATCTACACTTTGTACTATTACAAAAGGAAAGAACTAGTTGTTACTGCATCTGGAGATTTTTTTTACATGTAGCTTCTCATTTAAAAGAACTTATTTTCAGTCATAAGAAGTTGGTTATTCTATGTGCACTTATCAGGCAGACCTTATATAATTTCTTGTATCTCTTAAGGAAGTCCATAAGTAATAGATAAAGCATCCAGGAACACAAACCTAATGAAAAACATGCTTTTGTTGAGATGGTTTCACTCCAGTAACCTCGGAAATGTTGGCAAGTAATTTGAGCTTCTGTGATAAGATTCTGCTGCTGCCAGTGATGGTTCTGGCCATTTGATAGGCTGAGGGTTTTACAAGAACAACTTACTGTTTATAGATAGCTTAGGTCTTAGGGGATGTTATCCCCTCCCCCAACTTTAGGTTCTATGTGCTTATTAATGAAAAGACTTGTTTCTGTTTTAAAAGGCAAACAATATATTTTTAAAATAACTTTTAAAATGTGATTTTTTTTAAAAGGAAGACTTTATGTTAGCCTTATAAGTTGTGTCTTCTATATCCATTTGGTATTGCTGAATAACTAAAATCTGCTTTTTTTTTTCTGTTAGAAATTTGTTATCTTCTTAACACTTCTGCTCTGAGTGAAACTAAGTAAAGATCATTAAGATATGGTGTTTCAAAAATAAAACTTTTGAAAAGGTTTAACTTTTAAATTCTTGAGTTACTTATAAAAATTTCTATGAACTTATTTTTTGTTATTGATAATTTTGTAGAAATAAGTGACAGCTAAAATATATGTTTAGTCAAATAAAGAGATTAGGTTAAGAAGAAAAATGAGAAAGTCACAAACTAAACACTGGTTTAGCTGGGTTGCATTCCCCAGGAAAGAGTGTGAGCTGCCACTAAGTAGATACATAAACTGTACCCACGTTATTTAATGCTTTAGGGGCTCAGATTTAGCACCTGAAAGTAAGAGGATTGAATAAAGAAAGTCACAGTATCATTTTATAATTCTTGATGACAAGCTGCCACATCAAGTCTTTGACTTCTTAATGTTATTATAGAGAACTTCAAAATGTTTTTACTAACTAGATTGGTGTGAAAACATATACTAAACATTGATGCTTTTGTTTTCTTTTTTAAAAGATATTATGTTATTTATTTATTTGAGGGAAAGAGGAAGAGAGAAAGAGCAGGGAGGAAGGGCAGAGGGAAAGGGAGAAGCAGGCTCCCTGCTGAACAGGAAGCCCAACATGGGACTCAATCCCAGGACTCTGGAGTCATGATCTGAGCTGAAGGCAGATGCTTAGCCCACTGAGCCACCCAGGTGCCCTTGTCTTCTTCTTTTAAAATTTTAATTCCAGTATACTTAACATACAGTGTTATAAGTTTCAGGTGTACAATATAGGGATTCAGTAATTCTATACATTACTTAGTGCTCATTAAATAAATGTACTCTTAAATCCTTTTATATACTTTACCCACCCCCCTCCCAACCTCTCTTTTGGTAACCACCAGTTTGTTTTCTGTATTTTGTCTCTTTTTTTCTTTGTTCATTTTTTGGTTTCTTAAATTCCACATATGAGTGAAATCATATAGTATTTGTCTTTCTCTGATCGACTTATTTCACTTAGCATTGTACTCTCTAGATCCATCCATGTTGTTGCAAATGGCAAGAGATCATTCTTTTTATGGCTGAGTAATATTATATTCACTGGAATATATATACACCATATATTCACAAAAACATATATATATTCACTGGAATATATATATATCCATTGTATAGATATTCAAGAACAATTGAACACACATATATGTGTATATATACATACCACATCTTCTTTATCCATCCATCTATTGATGGGTACTTGGGTTGCTTCCATAATTTGGTTATTGTAAATAATGATGCAATAAACATAGGGGTACATGTATCTTTTTGATTAGTGTTTTTGTGTTCTTTGGGTAAATACCTGATAGTGGAATTACTGGATCATATGGTAATTCTATTTTAAATTTTTTGAGGAACCTCCATACTATTTTCCAGAGATTCAAAACAGATGTGAGATATCTCATTGTGGTTTGATTTGCATTTCCCTGATGATTAGTAATATTGAGAATTTTTTCTTGTGTCTGTTAGCTAGCTGTATGTTTTCTTTGGAGAAATGTCTGTTTATGTCTTCTGCCCATTTTTTAATTGAATTATTTAGGTTTTTTGGTGTTGAATTGGATAAATTCTTTACAAGTTTTGGATACTTTTTTTTTTTTTAAGATTTTATTTATTTATTTATTTGTCAAAGAGCAAGAGCACAACCAGGAGGAGTGGTAGAGGGAGAGAGAGAGGGAAAAGGAGGTTCCCCACTGAGCAGCAAGCCCAATGCTAGGCTTGATCCCAGGACCTTGGGATCATGACCTGAGCTGAAGGCAGACACTTAACCAACTGAGCCACCCAGGTACCCCAGTACATTTTGGATACTAACCCTTTATTGGACATGTCATTTACAACTATCTTCTCCTATTTAGTAGATTGTCTTTTAGTTTTGTTGATTGTTTCTTTAACTGTGAAGAAACTTTTTATTTTAATGTAGTCCTAATAGTTTTTTTTGCTTTTGTTTCCCTTGCCTCAAGAGAGATATATCTAGACAAATGTTCCTATGGCAGTTATCAGAGAAATTACTGCCTGTGTTCTCTTCTAGGATTTTTATGGTTTCAGGTCTCACCTTTAATCCATTTTGAGTTTATTTTGTATATAGTATAAGAAAGTGGTCTAGTTTCATTCTTTTTCATGTAGCTGTCCAGTTTTCCCAACATCATTTGTTGATGAAACTGTCTTTTTTAGATTGCATATTCTTGCCTCCTTTGTTGAAGATTGATGATATATAAACATTGATTCTTTTAATTTTATTTTGAAAATAATTAAAAATAAATCCTGAAGGGTAATGCATCTTGTTTAGTATGTTAACATTAACATAACATCTTTTCATGTCTCTGTTGGCCATTTGGATAGAACAAAAATATTTTCAACCATATTCTGACTGTTTCATAAAAAAAAAAAAAAATCATAGCAAAATTCATCCTATAGTGATCTTAAAAGGTTAAGCTCTATTGTTCTTTTCAAGGATAAAATAATTTTACTACCACTTAAAAACAATTAATGCTTTTACTTGGAAACATGAATATTAATTTGAATTAGTAATAAGGACATATATTTATTGTTTTTTTCTATATTGCCCTTCCTTTCTTTAAGATGTACCATTTTGTGCTAACTCTCAAAACAAGGACATGATTAATGGTATATGTAACTTGTTAAGATACTGTTTCAAAGCTGATTCAAGAACAATTGAATATACAGCAGGAAACTTCTTATATCCTATTGATGTGCCAGCTAGTTAGTGATGACTTGAGGTGTACTTTAGTTAACACCATTAGGTATTTAGATATATATTGTCAAATTTGTTTTGTGGCACTATAATGTATCTTATATGGTATGATTTTCTGAGAGATTTGTTATAATATTGGGCTGTATGGAAAGAGCATAAGAAAATACTACTTTTTACCACAAGATAAGGTTGTTACATTTATACCATGGGAATTTGAATGTGGGTCATAAATATACGACAAAGAAAATATTTGTGATTGGGTGACTTTTTAAAAATTTTCTAATTCACACCAGAAGTTCTATATCTAACAATGTTATTTTTTGTCACTTGTGAACACTTAAAGTTGTTTTCTTATTGGTACTTTTAAATATTATTCATCATTAATTTCCTACAATGAAATTTAATGTACCTAATCTACACTTATAGTTCCATTCTGCAATGTTTTCCAAGACAAACAGTCCTTCCAATCACATTTAGAGTTTATTTGTCTTTCAATTTCCTTTTATATTATCTTTAGTATAGAAGTTTAGTATGAATATTAATATCATCAAGTCAATATACTGAGTATGTGTTCATCTTTGTTTTTTCTATCACTTGCTTTATTTAGATGAAAATCACATAATCAAAAATATCAATGTATTGTCAGTATAACAATTTTCTTTCATTGAAGTACTTAGTTTAAAGCCATGCTGTACAAATCCAAAAGTAGAATAGATCTATATCTCATCTTAATGGTAATCCTCAATGAATAATGTATGACTATTTGAATTGATGCATTGAATAGATAAAGACCTTTCCTGGAGAGTTCAGCCAGTTGGCTGTGAATTAATTCTAACTCCATAATTTCTTGTTAAAAAAAAAACACAAGAAACAAACACAAAACTGTCCTGGTAATCTGGTAATTGAAAAGAATGTTATCACTTTTGATACAACTAAGATTAACCATTTTTCCCACGATTTTCAAATGGCTTGCCATTTTTTTGCTTGCCGGTATCTATTTTGTATGCTTTATATATAATTGTTACAGACTATTTTTTCTTTATCAATCTTAGAATGTTTTCTATGTTTGCGTGTACACAATTTGGAGCAAAACTTGGAATAAAAATCTTTTGCTTTACTCTTTTATTTAAGATGCTTTATTCCAAGAAAGCTCTACATTATTAGTGATATTAAACTCATTAAATGGAAAATTTCTTTTCTATTTTCCAGCTATCTCATTTTACAATGTCACTATTATTCTTGCCCTCATGCAAGCCAACTAAATTATACCGAATGTAATTATCTGTTGAAAAACAACAGCAACAGCTATGTATTTAAAGAGAAATATTACAAAGGACTTTGTCTCTTTATGTCACTAGTATATCATGGCTAAAAATATGATAACGCAGCAGGCCCCTACTTCCTAGGGACATTAGCTTTAAAATTAAATATGGAGGAAGTTGACTTTAAGTGTTTGATGTAAGTTCCAAGGTTTACATTGAACATTTTAAGCAATTGCCAGAAGTCACCTCTAAACTATAAATCAAGATATTTAGGATTGTATTGTGTCCAATAAGATAGACGTTCTTGAATGAAAATAAGTACAAGAATCACTAGAACTGATTATTTAAAAACAGAACGCTGTGTCTGACTCCCAGAAATCGAGATTTCTATATAAGTTTATTTTTTTAAGATTTTATTTTACTGTTTAAGAATCTTTACACCCAACATGGGGCTTGAAGTTACAACCCCAAGATCAAGAGTCACATGCTCTACTGACTGAGCAGCCAGGTGCCCCAAGATTTCCAAGTTTTAAGTGTATCTTTTAAATTTACATTTCTTAGCAACAATACCAAGTGATTCTTATATAGATAACCCACAGACCATATTTTTAAAATATTTTAAAATATTTTTTAAAATACTGCTTAGTACATACATTGTTTAGAGTATACATTTTTAGGCATGTAATTTTTTAGTACTATAAATTTGAATCTTTTAATAAAAAATCATATAAAGGAGCTCTAAACCCTCAAAAAATCATATATTATCTCCTAAAGAATAAATCTTCAAAAACAGATTTTATGGCTGCTATGTTCTTGAACTTGAACACCTATATTTCTGTTGGCAATTTCTATCACTCTCTGTTACTGTTTTCAGATTTTTTTGAGGCAATTCAGATTTTGGTTGCAATAGCTAGAAATAAGCCACTATAGAAACATAATATTTTAGAGCTTAAAGATCCTCAGTGGCAACTAGAACCTTATGACAAGGATTCGGTATCTGACAACTGGACAAAATAGCAACAAAAAACAATGATAAAAATTTCCATCCTTTGGTAGTAAAAGTTTTCCAGTAGTTAACTTTAAAAAGAAAGGCTTATGTTTTATTAACTTTTTTATTTTTATTTTTTAATATTTTATTTATTTATTCATATGAGAGAGAGAGAGAGAGAGAGAGGCAGAGGCAGAGGGAGAAGCAGGTTCCCCACAAATAGGGAGCCCTATGTGGGACTCGATCCCAGGACTCTGGGATTACCGCCTGAGCTGAAGGCAGATGCTTAACCGACTGAGCCACCCAGGTGTCCCCAAAGCCTTATGTTTTAGAAAACCATATTGAGATGCTTATGGATAAAATAATATGATATATGGAGCTGCTTCAAAATGACCTGAGGAGGTGAGTGGACAGTGTACAGGGTATAAATAAAACAAAACTGGTCATGAACTGATTATTACTGAGAATGAGTGATGCCTACATGGGAACTCACTTCACTATGCTTTTTATTTCTGTGTATGTTTGAAATATTTCATAATAAAACTTTTTTTTTTTAATTAAAAAGTATGCTTCGGAAAATGTTGGTCAACATGGCCTGTACAATGTTGTCAATCCTGGAAAACCATTTTGTGTTTTATTTTGTTTTGTTTTGGTGAGATAACGTGAGTGAAATCTTGGTGTCTTCACCAAGAGGTAGCCCCTAATGGTTCTGTGGAAATAAATATATAGACCCTTATTTACAGACATGTGTATAAATAACTTATGTGTATATTTATAGGATAGCTTTTTTGAGCTAAACAGCTATGTATAAAAATAGCCGATACTAGTTAAGCCTGTGCCAACAGTTTTAATCTTTTTCAAGTGTGTATTGAGAATTTTTCTTTTAAGTTGCATATCCTAAGTGTGTGAATGAAAAATATGAATATATGAGTTCTCTCTTTAGTAAAGTTGGGCATATGTAATAATTTAAAATATCACAGAATGACACTCAATCATGTTTAAAAATAATCAATGTGTTAGGAATTCATGTGCAAGTAATAGCAGAGCTTACTCCAGTGGCTTGAACAGAACCATATTTACTTGTCTTACATGACAAGAAGACTGGGATTAGACCACAGGGCTTATATAGGGGCTCTGAGTTGCCCGTTAGATTCCAGGCTCTTTTCTTCTTTCTTGGCACATTGATGTCCCAAACTAATCAAGGTTCTGAAAGGAAAAAAATAGGAATTTATACTGTATAGACAACTAGAACTATTTGCTACAGCTGGTACATATACATAAAGGAAAATATATGCAAAAGCCTCAGAACAATTGATGAAGACACTGTATTATTTAGAAAACAGTCATGAGTCTTCATGGCCCTCTCCCCCATGTTATTACAATCAAGTGGGTGCTAGTAGTTGCTGTCGGATAAAATAGTCCAAACTAATGGGAAAGGTGAAAACCTTGATTTAAACCTTGGGAATATAACAGTGCAGTGAAAGATGGTGACAAACCCACACTAATAGCCAAAGTTTTCATTTTTGGGCACTTCAGTGAGGTAGCAGTTGGCAGGAAGATCATCACTATGTAAATCTCTGACCTCCATACCACTTTTTATCAATTTAAATGTATGACTACCTTTGAGAAAGTCCTGTAGTTGTAACTGTTCCACATCTGAGTGGCTCTGATATTTCATCCTGTCCAACAGCAGATAGGTATTAAAATGCTGGATTATGGGAACCCTCAACCACCTTTTCTCCTCATAACTGTTGGTACCTCTAAAATTGAAGTGATTGCATAGTGGTCTGGGTTGAGGGGGATAGCATGGAAAGGGGCTTCAGTACTCACTGACAAAGCTTCCTGTGGCAAGCCTGTTGGAACCTCTTCCTGGCAGCCGGTTGGAATTCAGAATAGTTTGGAATTAATTAATTCAGAATTGATATTAGTTATTACTTTTATATCATAAATTAGCTACTTGAGAGGGGTGAGGCGTGTTTGTGCCTGATCCTAGAAAGATACTCACCCTGTATTATGTTGAGAGCATACACTTACTCTGAGGAGAGTAATTAACAATTCTCTCAAGGGAGATTTTCCACTATAAAATGTAAAAGTAATTTTGTGAGATGCATAAATCAACTTTACTTGATAAAGGTATTACACAATGATCTTAAATATTTAAATAAATATCAGCATATCTAATATCTGTTTCTTATATATTCTAACCTTATTCTATAGAAAAGATGAAGACTTAGAAAAAAGAGCTCAAAGGAACATACAGTGGACATATAGAAGGGTCTTAATGGAAAATGAGCATAGTAACTGTGGAAAATATAACAGAGCATTAGGAACATTTAAAGACACCTCTTGTCTATGTTAAACATAAAATCCATTTCTTAGTTACATATTTACATTACAATGGAACAAATGATATTACTTTTTCCATTGGTTGAGTAGTTTCTTTTTATTAAATTGATTTTTCTTTTCTTGCTATCAGTTTGTTAAAGGATAGTATGTAGCTTATTACTTTTATGGAGCTCAGATTTTCAACATAAGATTTGAACTTCTTTGTCATAATTTTATATTATCTTATTTTAAACATTTGTATGGATAGATAATATTTATGCATATTTATATCATGTTATTTCCAATGAAATGAAATAAAATTTTATATAACAACTTTAGGTATTCTATAGTTATTATTTGGACTGGAAATGCCAAACATTTTCATCTGAACACGTTTTTAAGATCATTTTTCAAATACATATATTTGTGCTGATCTGAGTGCACAGATTTTCTCCACTGGAGCTTATATAATAATATAACTAGGCTAGACAAGAGCCATTTCATGGCGCAACTGGGTAGCTTTTATTATGTGTTTCGATCAAGGATTTGAAAAAAGCTTTTAGGGTTTCATTTTAAAGCTCTCTTACCATTGTAGTGGGACAGTTCTAGCTATTTTTCTTCATCTGATTGTCACTAACTAATGCTAAGCCATTCCCTAGAATAATAAGGGACCACTGGGAGTTACATTAACTCTTGAGGCTATATGCAATATCAGGAGTAGCAGACTGATGAAGTAAGAGGAACCACTAAGGATACTGGGGACCAAGTAAGGAATAGCAGTTCTGTCAAACTTGTCAATCCTAACATTTCTGAAAAATACTGAAGATCTCATTCTTTGTCATGGTGTATGTTGTAGAAATGTATTATCTATGGGCCTTTTCAGTGAGTATAGAAAATTTTGGAATCTGTATTTCTCTCAGGGGGAGTCTTACTAATTTCTTAAGGAATGCACTGTGGGGTGAAGCAAAGATGCCCTCATTAGCTCTCTGATACACAATAGCAGTTCTAATGTTGGGGTGATCGTACAAGCTTATACAAGTCTGCCAAACTCCCACATATTCAGGAGCATTAGAATAGTTTCAAGCAAATCTGAGTTATTTATCTAATTTCTTGTGTACCATAAAAAGAAAAATTAACCAGGTCTTTACCCTGTAGAGTTTTTCAATCCAAAATATAGGATATTGATAGCTGTGAAATACATACAGTTATAAGCACTGTTGCTTTGATGTTTCTTTCTATTTTTTCTTATGTCCTGGTTTTATGTTTGGAATCATAGTGTACAAATAACTTTATACACTTTTCATATAAAAGGGATATTAGTCTTTAAAATTTCACTCCAAATTGGTGATTGGCTTCCGTCTTTTGACTACTATATGGTTATTTACATGACTCTGTTAATTACTTAAACACAGGATGGAAGAAAGAAATGTACTTTTCTGTGAACTGTGTCAGTGTTGAACCTAAAATGAAATCTTTACTTCAAAACATTCAACCCTTAGACTTTATTTTTATAAAAATAATTGGTAGAAAAATATTCTACTTGATCCAGTGTACCTCATTACAAGTTTCATGTATTCTAAATATAGTGAAAGCTTTAGTATGATAAATCCTATCACATGTGACACTCAGTAACACATTCTTGTATTTTATAATATATTACATATACATATATCATATACAGATAGGATATATATCTTCATATGTTATATACATATAGGATAAGTATCTTCATATGCATATATGTATACCTATATACATCATGTGTGGTGTGGTATGGGAGGGTATGTATGGATGTAGATACAAAGAGAGCAAACAGTTCATAATATATACTGAAATCCACTAAATAAAATAATACAATACCATGATGCAATGATATAAAAGTAATAGGGAAAGGAAATTTTAAAAAACAAAACAAAATTAAAAACCATAAATAAAACCCATTACATGCTTCTGCACATTTGTGAATAACAAATATTCTCATTATATGCCTATTAAAATAGTAAGATATTTTATAAACATTATAAATATTTGAACTTTTTAGAATACAGAATTTCAACAGATAATAGATTACATAAATGACCTTTTATAGAAGTTTAGTTATTAATGATCATTTTTAGAGTACCATCCTGAGAGATTCAACACTTTGCCAAAGTTGATTTAAATTATGATTAAAACTGTGAAATATTATGTCTATGAAATCTGAAAGCCTTGTACATACTAGATTCGTCACTGAAATCTATTAGAAGCTCTGGTGCATTTGTAGGTCTAATGTGAATTGATATACTGGTTCAATTAAAAACATGTTAATTTAGTTCCTGTTCCAAGCCACTGGGATTCATATTATTACAATATGTCAGAATCTTTACAATTAAATTATGGCATATTCTTTTGTGGTAAAAATTAACTAAAGTGTATTAGACTGTTTCTGAGCCTCCAAAAAACTACACACTTCTTCATTTTACATAATTTAAAATAATATTGACAATATGAATATTTGGAGCTGAATTCAAATCCTCCAAATTGTACCTAAAATGTAGAATTGCTGCATTATTTCCTAGCTTCAACACACTTTTTAAAATGTGACATTAGTATTAAAATATAATCTAAACAATGCTTTGGGAGATCTGCTCCTGAGTTTGTTTCCATTCTAGTAGCTCATTTGAAATTGATAATTATCAGCTTCCTTGAGATAGGAGATGCAATCACAAACTTCACAGACGCTTAGTGATTTCCAAAGGTCAACTAATAAAAATAATTTGAATTACACCACACCCTGAGAAGCACAGTATATCATGTAACTTTGCAGCATAACTTTCTTTTTGAGAAGTATTTTGTCATTGCATTTGTAAAACATTTTAACCACATAAACTAGATATAAGATGTTAGGTACCAATTTTTAAATCATAATGGGGAATATATATTTTCTTAGGTAAATAAAACAAAAAAAAATTTCCTTTCCAATTCTCTTAAATCTAATTAGAGAGGAATAGACTCTGGCAGTCATTCCTTAGTTCTCTCCTCTCTGTTTTCTGGGAAACACAGTTGCCCACACTGTGGCAGCCATGGCTGTAGGCTTTGCTTTGTAGGACTGCTTTAGGTAAGTATTCCACTAATGTCCTGATTCACCATCAGGTTGAGAGATCTGATGGAGATATTTGACAACTTCACAGGATTTCAGTATTTACCACAGGCTTTCCTACCACCGCTGAAACACCTAAATGTACTTCACAGTTTACATCTAGAATATTCCAAATGGCAATTAATGGCTTAAAAATGGAAAGCTTTGTGATTCAAACTTAGGTTTTCACAGACATGGATTGCATCAACATAGTCATTAACACAGTAAATACCTTGCCATACATTACTACTCTTAACATGTTAGATTTGTTAATTTCATTGAAAAAAATATTTTAGAAAGTTTGAGAAAAGAAAGCTGGTTGGTTACCTTTCACTGCAAATGTAGTAGTTTATCCAGAGACTAAATAGAATTTAAAGTTTATTTCACTTTTTTTGAAGATTTGGTAAGGTATGGAATTCATTCATTATGTGCTATCCTGGTCTTGGACTTACCTTGATTTCTTTAAAGGCAGGAGGCTTCTAGAAACAAACTGGCTCCAACATTTGATGTTTTGATTCCTTAAAAATGGTTCCATAGGGATGATTGTGTGATCCTAGCCTCTTAAATATTGGAATTCTTCTAACATATAGTTTTTAAAAGAAATGAAGCTCTTTAATAAAATCTTCTAGTTAGAATTTTAAACATGTTGATCTGAGTAACAAATATTTATTAAAAATATTCTGCCACTTTCTTCTTCCATAATTAACTTCAAGCATGACCAAATATAACTTAGGGAAAATCATCAGAAAAGATATTAAATTTTCCAAATATTATTTGTTATGATTTGTGCTTGCATTTTGCAGTTATTTCAGGAGAACATGAAGGCTAAAACACAGGACAATTAACCTTTGTTGCTGGATATTGCTTAGGAATTTGCTACTTCACGAAAACATCTTTGAGTTTCTCTGAAGTATCATACTAAAGTATGCTGGCAGATGATTTTTATTATGCCATTTTATAGAAACTGTAGAATAAAAAACAGATATTGTCTCCCTTTTTTTGTAGAGGAAATAGAGAAATAGAAATGCACATAGAAATAAGAATATTAATTAATTCAGAATTAAATGGAAAATAAGTCTAGTTCAAGCAATGCACCTATATTGTTCACTGATAATGTCCATGCATTGAACCACAGTTCTCCAACTCACCTGTCTCATGTTGCACAAGAGCCTATTCTCAGCTAGTTTCCTTATGGGGAAGAAACCTCATCCATTCGTTTAAGGTAAGGCAGTGATCCGTATCTAGAGAATGGGTTGTATGACTTACAGTAGTCATGATATAGAGAATTTCTGCTGTAGAGAACTATGAATGATGGAAGCACATCATGACTCCCAGGATGGAAAAGATTCGGATTAGTCACTGGTAGTAGCTTAGAACATTATCTTCTAGGATTTTTATATTTAACAGAATCACTGAATAAAAATGCAAATCTCTAATTCTAATCTAATGGACTTAACTAATAATGGAATTGCAAGGCCCTATGGCTACCCAAATCCCAAAGAAGGAAGGCATTTGGGCACTGACTTTGCATTTTGCTGCTTGCCACTGACATCATGGCAGGTACATGCTTATTTGATTAAGTCATGAGACTTCTGGGCCAACTGCTACTCTGACTTCTAGTTGGGTATATAGACAAGACATGCATGCAGTAAGCTTAAAAACAACTCTCACCTTCACCTCCTTATATTTTCAATTCAAATGTTGGTCCTGGATAAGCAAAGGTTTTGATCATCCCTGTTTTATGATTAAACACCAAAATTCTTTCTTTCTCTCTTAAAGATCCATGGCCTACCAATGAATGTAGATGACGATATATGGCTGGCCTACCAATAAACACGAACTATCCAGTAGTGGTAATTTTGGTCTAACATTCTACCTTATTCTTGAACCTGTTTAACTGTGTTTGTACGTATGTGTGTGTGAGGGAGAGAGAGAGAGAGAGAGAATTCTACCATAATGCTTGCAATTCTATCTCATTTCCCAGCATCACATTTATTTATGTTTGTCTCCATTGGTACATATTTAGAACATTCTTTTGAATACCTTCAGTACAAAGACATAAATACATCGGTTGCAAGAGCCTGGCTTATCGTAGAATTTGTAATAGCATTTTACATCCCAGTTGATATTGATTTTTAAAAAAAATACTTTGCCTCAAAAACATTCTTTTTAGGTCACTTGGCATTTTCTTTATATTAAAAGCTGAAGAAATGTGAAGTCATTAGAAAGTCACTTCTCTTTCACTGGGTCTTCTTCAAACTGCAATCATGTTGCTTAAAAACATTAATAATAGTTAACCAGGTATTTTCACATTTCTAGTTCATGTAATGGGTGAATTTTATAAAAGAAGGGAAGCCAAAACTTTTTTCTCTCTATGATTTGGCTTCATTTATTATAAAAGATTGCAAAGTAATTGAAGGAAAATGAAAACTAAATGAAATAATTAAATAAGCAATCTAATTTCTAGGTGTTAATTCAATTCTATGTCTAATCAATTTTCTGTATTTTAAAGTTCATTTGCTTTCTATCTACTTCTTGCCTGCAGGTTTAGATGTCTCAAATTATGGGATGGATACATCCCTGAGTACTTATCATGATGACACAAGGGAAAATGCCACTCAGAGAGCTACACTAATACATTTAACAGTTACTCTGTTATTTGGTGGTTTCAAACTCCAGATGGCCATGTATAGTTGATTTGATTGTCTTTGTCTGTAAGTTAGAAATCAGTACTGTGAAATCATATGATCAGAAAAGGATAAATCTTGATTTACTAAAGATAATCTTATTGCCTCTGAGATATTTCTGAGGGAAAGAGAAGGGTAGTATACCAAAATGGAGCATTGAGCAAGGTAAGTGAAAAATATTTTTAATGTATCTTGGTTAGTAATTTAAACCAAATTGACAGGTATAGAATCTATTGACATTTATATTGATGCAGTTACCAAGTTTCCATATCTTCTACCAACACATTTACAAGTCTTTAAGAAAAAAATCTTGAACTGAAGAATTCATTGAATTGGCATGTAAAAGGCTTTGCTATAAACCATGGGGTCAATTGTCAGTTCCTTCTTAAAAGATTACTTATCTCTAAAGCTAACAGAGCTGCTCTTGAAACTGAATACATTTTTTTTAAAGGCAGAAAAGATAAGTAAAAGTACAAGGAAGGTTGACTATTAGCATTATAGCAAATATCCAAATATCCTTCTGTATAAGTGATCAGGATATTAAATTTATACTAATTATTTTAACAGTTATTGTCAGGAGAGCATGTTCAAATATGCACAAGTAATTTATTAACCAACTATTCATCTCTGGCAAGTACTTATATTTGAATCAAAATAAGTGGTTTTTTGTTTTGTTTTTTAAATTGCTTTCAGGATGCCATTTAAGAAATGGACAAATCCCATAAGTCTTAATGGATTTCTTGCTAGGTGACAAACCCTCCATGAAATTCCACCATAGCTTTTTGCATCCTTGAATTCACATGAAGTTAATATTTAAATTAATCTTGACTATCTTTTATTGCTCTTTTTTTTAAGATACTTAGAAATAATTTTGAAAATTTCAACTGCTCAATTCTAAATATATCTGCTTACCAAGTCTATAAGGACTAGAGGAAAACTAACGTTCACAGCTGAGTAATATTAATGTGTGCACCTTTTTTTTCTCTTAATCCAACTGCATTAAAACATATGGAATGGCAGTTCTGTCATTTGCAATATATCTAATTGGTTGACCAATTTTTAAATAGTGGTCTAACTGTACTAAACATTGGACATTAAATCAAGCTTGTGTGTGTGTGTGTATAATCACTGCATCAAGTTCTTTATGACAGCATCCAATGACCTACTTCTTTATACCTCTCTTGCCATTAGAGATTTTGCTTTGTTTCTCTGTGGCTGAGCATACACCCTGAAATTATATGATTGTACCTGGTAGCAGTCCCCTTATCAATATCTTGAAGATGGATTAAGTGAGCCTAGATCTGTGGATTTTGCCTTTAGTCTTGTCAGAAACCAATGCCCTCTTTCCTTTGGGAACCTCTGCCATTCAATGAAGAGAAGCCATGACAGATTAAGCTTCCCCACCCCCCCCACTATTCCTGAGTGATCAGAATATGGAGTTTCAATTATTTATTATCTTATCATTCGAATGATAGGTAAAATCTCTATTCTCAATTATTTTGAAAACTTACCCAACCCCTTACTTCTGGATGATATTTACACAATTATTTACTCAGAAAGGGCCAATTTTGCAATACTTTCATATCTGATACTAAGCTTTTGCTTTTAATCGTGACAGCCTGAAAGCTTATTCTGAAAGCTGCTTCCAGAGAAATCTAATTATTCTTGGTTGGGAATGTTCTTCTGGTGATACCACTGCCCTCCTGGGTACTAAGCATGTCTGATGATAGGTGATTCATAAGCACAATGTGACATTTCCCAATGAGCTGTTTTGTCACAGGTTATCCATTTTGTCAGACGTGTTATTTCATCCTGAGCTTTAATGTGACTATCATGTTGCTGGGCAAGTAGCTGAGGGTGTCATATAGCTTGTCAAAACCATAGCACCCTTTGAATCAGAATATTTAATTTTCAAATCAGCGCATGTGCAATTTAAATGAAGATCCCAACAAATCACAGCTAATTCTTCCCTCTTATTTCATAACCTGGAGTCCAAAGTATGAGCCTTAGACTGCCATAATCGGCCCTTGAAAATAAGTTAAACCAACTGGGAGATGTAGGTTCTCACCGGGCCAGACTCTGCTACCTGTTTTTGTGTTTGGTTCCTGTGGAGTGAGTTTGAAGAAAGCAGTTTGTTCAGTTAACACCTGCTTGAACTGTGACAAATGCAGGAGATTCTGCCTTTTTTTTTGCCTTTTCATATAATTCCACTAGTGTTCATGCCTTTCTGGTCCTCCCACCTTGTGCATTAGAACATCTATTAAAAGACAAATCTGTAATTTCAGTATAATTCATTTTGATACAGTTTGGTACATTTAATTGCATGTGTTCTACAAATTTAAGAGAGTTGTTGATTAGAATCAAAGTTTCAGTGCCGATACAGTGTAGACATCAAGGCTACTGGTAAAGGTAGCTTACTTCCTTAAGTAATTTTTAAATAAACATTGGAAATTAAAAATAGAAATACCATGGGCGGCGCCTGGGTGGCTCAGTCAGTTAAGTGTCTGCCTTGGGCTCAGGTCAGGGTCCCAGGGTCCTGGGTTCGAGCCCTAGGGTCAGACTATCTGCTCCATGGGGAGTCTGCTTCTCCCTCTGCCCCCCCACCATGCTCTTTCTCACTATCTCCAAAATAAATAAATAAAATCTTTTTAAAAAAGGAAAAATCATGTCAACATAGAACTGCTTTTAATTAAATTATTTTTAAAGTAGCTAATTAAAGGGCATTTACAGAATTTGAATTAGTTGAGAGCACAATTTTAATAGTTGGAGTTTTCTTTTAAATTTGTTCTCTTTTTATTTCCTTACTTGTTTTCTTTTAAAGTGATTATATATATTTATATAGATAGAGATGTGTGTATGTGTTTCCAAAATCATCATAGCAATAAAATCAAGTCAGTTAATGTTTGAATTAAAGTAAAGAATGCAGAAAAGGAAAGGCCACAGCAAGGAAAAACAATGGTAAGCTTTGCATTTATTTAAGTATAAAACTAAAACCTAGCAACTAAGAGTAAGATTTTAACAGAAACAACTAAATGTTAAAACCAAGAAAAGATAAGTTTAAGCATATTTACATTTAAAATTTAGAAAGTAAGAAGAGACAAGGTTGGTACACATGAAACTGCTTATATCTTCATATTTCACAGTGAAGAATTATATTGAATCATACCCTTTCATGTAGTTTTTTTTAAAAATAATTATTTCACTTAATATTTTTCATAATTTTACTTCTTAAACAGAAAAGAAATGAAATCATATCTTTTTTGATAAAGAAATAATAGAAATTCGTCACTGTCTTCAGTTTCATTATTTTGTTGTACTCCATTGAAATTGAATTTAATACTTTCAAAAATAGCACTTGTAACGATTCACAATTTTTAAAGGTGCATATATATATCCATATATATGCATAGAAAGATGTCTGGAATAGATTTCCCTTAATATCAATTCTAGTTATTTGTGCATGAAGATTTGGGATATTTTAAAACATTCAGCTGTAACTTTCATTTCTTGACAATTCTTTGAGTTCTTTCCAGTGATCATGACTCCTATTAAAAACACAAAACAATAAAATGATATTTTTTCCGGAAAATATAAATAGAAAATATGCTAAGATATTATTGGTGGTTAATTCTGGGTAGTAGGAATATTTGTGATATTGATGGGTTGTTTACTACCTTATATATTTCAGTATCTTTTTAATTTTAGAAAATAAGAACTTGGGGTGACTGGGTGGCTCAGTCGTTAAGAATCTGCCTTTGGCTCAGGTCATGATCCCAGGGTCCTGGGATAGAGTCCCATATTGAACTCCCTGCTCAGCAGGAAGCCTGCTTCTCCCTCACCCGCTCCCCCTGCTTGTGTTCCCTCTCTCTCTGTCGAATAAATAAATTAAATCTTTAAAAAAAAAGAAAAGAAAAGAAAAGAAAAACTTTCAAAAAGTTAAGATACACTAGACATTATAGAACCTACTATTATTGACAAGGAATGGTACTTCCAAGAAAAAAAAAAAAAGAATTGAGCAAATTGTTTTCATAATGTAAGGCTATGTTCTACCTATTAGTCAGCAACCTCAATAATATTTCCATTCCATTAAGGAACCAGTTTTGAACCTTGTAAAAAGAGGTGGAATTTTCCATGAGGATGGAATTCATTAGAGTGAGATCTGCATTCTATGAAAGCATCTGGTGATTTTGGTAATACTGTCGTTTTCAGGCTTAATTTCCTGCCAAATAATGAGGCTGAGTTTTAAGAATAATTCATATGTATTTTATTGCCCATCGATTTTCCAACCAGTAAAAGTATATTTTCATTAAAGGACTAAATAAATAGCCTTATAATTGTGACATTTTTTAAATTTTGTGAGAGGCTTAATTCTTTTTCACTTTGAAAAATAAATGTCACATGTTTCAGATAAGTCCATTTAACTTTAGAAACGAAGTCTCCAAAAGGTTCCATATATATTGATGCTTGAGAAGGAAAGTAATGGTAGGTGTCATTTCCACCCCATTTTCCACATAATATACTATCTGATCAACATGGTCTAATGTCAAAGAGGAGGAATAGAGTTAGCACTCACAAATGAAAAATTAATCACCCTTATTGACTTTGAGGTAAATTCTGGGAAGAAAGAGAATAGAATGAGGTACAATTTAGGAATAGAAGAGCTGAAGTCATTGAAATATATTTTTAGAAATAACCGTCTTTAATGTTTGTATAGAATACTCTTTTCTGTGGTTTGTTAACTTATCATAAATATATTAATGAACTGGTATATAACTTAGCTAATTTAGAATCAATAGATGGTTACTTAGTGAGAGTAGTAATTGTATTATCTTTTTGTCCCAGTTTGTAAAGTTCTTCATGGGGTGGGGTGTCGCCACCTGAGAAATAAGTGTTTGTTGAGGTTGGCATTGATGTCAACACAAGAAAATGAGTTTCAACACAGGATTCCCTATTATTTTCACATTGTAAGCACATCAGGAAGTTGGCCCAATCTTGATTCACTATAGCTTAAATGGATAATATTAAAGATTGTTATAATAGTCTGTTAAAACATAATTCATCATTATGCCCAATATTAAATATTTTCTTTATTCCATTTATAATAATAACAGAGATGAGGGATATTTCTTGTTCGTCTCTCAGACCCTCTATAGGTTACTTGAAACTAAGTCTTTATTATCATAGGTCATAAAGTGGAGAAAGGTTGATTAATATTTCATTTTTGAATAACCATTCTCCTCCTTTTCAACATTAGACTATGTTGATGACAGAATTTTTTATTTAGAAAGGGTCCTTGACCTGAAGGTAGGAACTGTAGGTTTGGGGGTTTCCTCTGTCCATTTGTAACTTTGCATAAAGATTAAGGGGCGGTCTGAGCTTGTAGGGCTTGTTTCCATTTTGTAAGATGAAGACAATATTGTCTGCCTTTTGCAACTCCTAGGGTTGTTACAATAATCTGAAAAATTAATGGATTGATTGTGGAAAAATTACACCTCAGTGTAAGAATTTTTGTCTAAATTATCACATGATCGCTCTGCTATGAAGAATTTGAGAAGCAGGGCAGGGGGTCGTGGGGGGGTGGGGAAGAGAAATGAAACAAGATGGGATGGGGAAGGAGACAAACCATAAGAGACTCCTGAACTCACGAAACAAACTAAGGGTGGCTGGAAGGTAGGGGGGTAGGGTTATGGACACTGGGGAGGGTATGTGCTATGGCAAATGCTGTGAAATGTGTAAGCCTGATGATTCACAGACATGTACCCTGGGGCAAATAATACATTATATGTTAATAAAAAAAAAGAATTTTTGTCTAATCAGTGGATCTGGGTAAAAGCTAATTTTTCTAACTTCCATGGTTCTGTTTCACTAGTCAAATCTCCTTCCACTTTCCTTTCCCCCTCCATTTGGTCCATTTCTCACTTTGGGGATTCCCATTCTGTTTATTTGCAGAGACACTCCCAGTTTAACTCTTCTAGGTAATAATCCCTACCCCCAGGAATATGCCTATGGTGTTTTCTCTAATAATTTCTTAAATATAGTTTTCATTGGGGTGCTCTTCCCATGTGTTTTTAGGTAAAATGATTTTTGTTGCTGCATGTGTTTATTACTTTTAGGTAAAACTTTCTAAGTTTGTGGAAATGATTGAATAGTAACTAGCGAGTCAGCCATGAAAGGAGCTTTATGAATGGATAATGCAATTCCCTCCCTCAAATAAAAGCGCTGTACATCTCACATTTAGTTTATATTGATTGCTTTCTGACACAGAAATAAACCAATCTTTATATTATGCAGGATTCCCGTTAGTGGAAATATCAAGAATATAAATCTTGTAACTTCTATTTCTATGCTTCTCTCCAACCTGAAGTAACCCTAAGGAGGTTTTTAATTAAAGTAATGTGAGCCACTGGGTGTACCACCCCTTTTATGCATGATCAGGTTACCACAGCAGATATTCCAACTCTCTTGTAAACTTGAATTTTATGGGTGGGTAATAAAATCCTTCTTTCCAAGGTTTGCAATTTTATGTCCGCCTTAAAAAAAAGCAGCGTAGCCTTTGACAATGCTTATATAAAAATGTGTAAAGTGTCAGTAGTTCACGTAGAGTTATTTCAGGTTGGGTTTGCAGATGTGGACTTTTACGCTCCTTTTAATTTTTTAGCCTGTTTAGAAAATGAAGTGATACTATTTTTTTTCCTAGATAATTTATGTTTAATAGGATTTTAATTTACTTAATTTGAAACTGAAGACTAAATTGTGGATTCCAGCAGAAGTATTTTAGATTTTAAGCAGTATTTCATTGTTCAGAGTATTAAAACTCTCAGTCCTTGGAAGGAAGCTTTAAGACTATCAACTTCCATTCATTATATCAAATGTTAGCCCCACATTATGCATGTCACTGGGTGTAAGCACAGGTGGTAATGTAAGGTAGGGCTTCTGAGTGTGGTGTACACAAACCTCCGAACTTATTGATATTATGACTTTGAAAGGTAATTCATCTTTTTTTTTTAAAGATTTATTTATTTATTTGACAGAGAGAGAGAGAGAGAGATCACAAGTAGGCAGAGAGGCAGGCACAGAGAGAGAGAGGGGGAAGCAGGCTCTCTGCTCAGCAGGGAGAGAGGGGGATGAGGGGCTTGATCCCAGGACCCTGAGATCATGATCTGAGCCGAAGGCAGAGGCTTTAACCCACTTGAGCCACCCAGGCGCCCCTAATTCATCTTTTTTAAGACTCAGTTTACTCATCTACAGAAGTGAGAATAATTCTATTACTACTTTTCAGTTTTTAAAAATTAGAGATAACACGATCGATGCAATTGATAGAAAGGAAGCACTCTAAAATGTTAACCTAAATTAATTATGCATTCATTCAAATTACTAAAAACCTTCCCTTTGGCTTAGTTTTAAATAGGAGGCCTGAAATATATTAGAAGATGGTCTATGAGCTTGAGATTCGCATAGGGCACTGTGTATTAACCGAAGTTTGTCTATGGTCTTACGCTAATGAAGGATATTTAATTGCTTTGAACCAGATAAGTTTCTTATGCTAGGTCTGCCCATATCCCAATTTGGTTTGAGCAATTTCTTGCATTTTCTTTTTGTTATGCTATAGGATATTGTTATTTTTCCTCTATAATGTTGTCTTTTCTGGTTGGGGGCTGCTTTGTGGTATGCTAGACTTCTAGATGACTAAAGGTTTACCTTTATTAAGGATTAGCTGAAATAACTTTCTTTCTTCTTTTTATGATGTATCCTTGAAAAACTTTGTTGAGTGAAAAATACCAAATAAAGTTTGAAATAACATTGATACCATCAAATATTTTCTTCACACTACTTTACAATACCATATATATAATACATATATTTAAAATCAATAGGAGTCTACTATTGATAACAAAACATGCCATATATATGTAGTATAGCTACATATACTGTAGTGTAGATGCTTTTAAATAAGGGATTGAATTTTAAGAAGGAATTTTCTTAAGAACAGATTTTTTTTTTTGACAAAGTATAAGTCCTTCTTATAACTTTCAATGATTCAGGGCTAAATTTACCTCTTTTTAAGTAGAGATGCTGAATGATAGAGAGGAAATACGAACTGTTGACTTGAAGACAGAATATTTGCACACATGACATTCCTTCTTAACTTAGAACTATGATTTGAGTTTTTTCATTGCAACTTTTTCTTTATGAGATAGCCTAATGAACCTCAACACCCCAACACTGAGAGGTTGGATAAAATATGTGTTTTATTTTGTTTAGCCTCATTTTTCTTCAAGTAAGTTGGGTTGTTTTTAATTTACACTGAATGCTGCAGCTTATATTATGTGTCATAATAACAAAATTATTAACATATAAAGAGTTAAACAAAAGTCGCTCTTCTCAAACTTTCTTAGGCTGTTTCTTAAGATCGTATTTTATCATAGGATTCTTTATCAAATAACTAGTTCTCAGGGAGCTGAGTAGATTGAGTGAAAAGCTATCTGAATGAATTGGAGAAGGTTTCTCACAGGATGTAATAATTGAGCTTAGAGGAGTCTTCCTGGTGAAGAAACAGGAAATGACATTATAGCTACAAAGACTATCATGCAGTAGTTGGGAGGTGGAACTGGAAATGAAAATTCTGTCAGCTGGAAAGTTTCGAGGCTCTGGTATTATAAAACAACTTCCTGCTGCCTTAATCAACAGTTATAAGTATGCCCACATATAGTGGATCAAACAAGGTAGAAATTTACTTCTGTTTCACATAAATGTCTTGAAGAGGTTGGTTTTCCAGAGCCGGTACTTATAGATGTGGCTCAAAATCATATAAAAAATCACTTTTCCAAAAAAAAAAAATCACTTTTCCAGTGAGAATAAATCATATATACAAAACAAACCAATGTGTAGATTTAAAAAGAGAAAAAAAAACTGAGAAACTGGCATTTCAAATGTATAATTTCTCTATAAACGGAGAAAAATGCTGAGGAATGTAATATAATTGAAAAAAAATTAAAAAAGAAAAAGAAAAAATGGGTAACATATAAATATTAGTTTTTCAGGTCAGACCATAAGCACAAAAGGAAATAGCAAAATGAGATTTCTGTTCAAAATTAAAATTCCCTTGAAAAAAAATTGAAAAAAAAAAGACATATTAAATTTGGTCTTCAACTTCTCCAGAATATGCTACAGTGTTTGGGATTTAAAATATTGCTGATATGACTAGTTAAAATCTAGTCATACATCTCACCTGAGGTAATAGCCCTCCTAGGAGACAGGAAGATAACAAATATTTTTTCTTCAGAAAATGTATTATCATTATTCTAATTGGAATTATGATTATTTGATTAAATTCAATTAGTGCTTATTAATAATGAGCACAACATAGACTGCATTATGGCTGGGTACCCAATTGTCTAATCTTCTTACGCTTTATAATACATATGCTGGGAAATGAAGATAAGGAACATACGATGATGGCAGAGCATAGTGTTACCACTAAGATAGACTTTATTCTCTTTAGAACTTATTGAATTTTGAAGCTCCATGGAAAATAATGTTTTATAATTTATTGCACATTCATGGTCATGGGAATCACCTCAGAAATCTCTTTTCTTTCTTTCATTCTTTCTTTCTTTCGGTGATGCCTCTCTTCTAGTTACAAACTTTTAAGAAAGTTTCTCATGGAAGTGTGCCACTCTTTGGAGAAGCTGCTATCTAACTGTTGCCAAGTATGGGCTATGACCCTAGGGTAATAAGATTGCCTGTGAGTCTTATGTGTTTTCCATTCAAACGTGTTTTAAAATTTTGAAGTTTTACAGAATAGTCTGTTCATGACGCAGCATCACCCAGATGACACATAGAAAATTTAAGTTGTCATCATCGTGGGATGATAATTTAGTGGGCATAACAACTGTGTTTCTGGAGAATTATGTGCCTCAGGATGAATCCAGATCCCCAAAACCCATAACAAGAGTCTAATAATACATTAGTTAACAGGTAAAAATATCTGAATATTGAGTTTGTGCATAGTTAGCCATTTCAAAGATTGAGAATGAAAGTAGTCTACTGAGCACAATGTAATATACCTACAATAGATAAAGTGAACTCATGCTATATATCATGTGTTGCTCTAAATGCTTTCCATATGTTCTCATGTAACTTCACAACTTCCCTGTGGATTGGGTATTATTTTCATTTTTATTTTGCAGATTTGTAAATAGAGTCCAGAAGGCAAGATCTAAAGTCACATTGCTAGTTGTTGATTGAGTCAAAATACGAAGCCGCACAAGCCTCCTTCAGAGTCTGTACACTTAATATGTAGTGACACTACTGAATAAACTGATTATCATAGATTTTAATTGTATTCCAAAGGTCTTAGGTAAGAGAAATGTGGAATTGGGATATCACTTGGATTCTGAGAAACACTAAAATCACCATATGCAACTCTTCTGGGTAATATGGTAAGTTCTGAGCTCCATACGTAACTGTTTTTCTGGGGATACATTCTCAGCTACTTCTTGACTTCTGCTGTATCAGAGCAGTCCTCCTGACTTTCCTCATAGATGCCGTAGGCTAACCTGAACACAGCCAGCTTAGCCAGGCCACTACCATTCTTGTTATGCTCTACCCAGTGCAGGCTAGAACCAGTTCCTTTAACCTCTCATCCCTGAAGAGAGGAAAGTTATAAAAATCCTTGTTGCTTGCATCTCAGTGATTGGACTCTGGAATTGCATTGCTCTTGTGGTCCTCCACTGTCAATGTCTGATACTTGGGCTAGGTCTTGGGTTCCAGATGCTGTTGCATGTAACCCAATCTCAGGGCACCCCATTGGGACACACTGCAGGAAACTAGCGATTACCCAACCTGGAACTTCTACCTGAAGTCTGGTCACTGTTCCTCCATGTTGGATTTCTTTGTCCAGGCTCCCGCTGCCCATGGTACTGCTATCCCAATAGATTTTCATACAGAGTGGTATGCTAACATGCAATCACATAGCAAAATGACTTTTATAATGTGAGCTCTTAACGTGATTTACTGTTTGGCTGAAGAAAATCTCTGAAACCCAAACAATGTGTGCAATATTCTATATATTTTCATAAACACATGTCTATAATCTGAAAATATTTAGAACCATTGGTACTAAGAGATGCAAAGGAAAACAGAACGGTGATTTACTTTTTAAACCCTTGAAATAATTTTTCCAAAGATTAACATGTTCTTAGAATTAATATTAGTCATGTTCACTAACCACTTGTGGCTAATGGCTACTTTATTGGATAGCATAATTTTATAACAATAAATAATCTTTCAACATACAAATTTAAAATATGGTAGCAGAGAGAAGTATTCCAGTTAGTTTTTGCTTCATTTTTTATTCATTCATTTCGGTTCATTAGAACCAAAGGTTAAGGATCAGACTAAGAGTAAAGAAATATCTACTGAGATGACATATTAAAAGTCATTTTAAATATCTGGAAATAAATGCTGGTGCATTTGATCTATATGAAGATTATGTGGGATTTGGAGTTTTTTAAGATCAAGTATGTAATGTAATTTTCAAATGCTTTATGGTGGTGGTAAAATAATACTTTGTAAACAAACAGTAAATTATATAATTGAATCCAATAGGAATTTATAGGTTCTGAAAATGTGGTAATATTCTACCTACCCAGAAATAAACTATAACATACCATAGCTTTTAAAAATGCTGGAATCAGAAAATGCTATTATAAAACCAGTAGCAAAGCATACTAAATTATTGGTAAAGATAGTGTAAAGTCAAATATCAATACTATGTGTCAAATTGGTTGTTATAAAAAAGTAGATACCTTTATTGAATAAACAAGATAAAACAAATATTTCAGTAAAAATTGTGCAAGCAACAAAGTAAATTAGACAGTATGTCTGAGACGGTGAATGTAGCACAACAAATACTCTACCAACAACTGTTAGGAAGTATAGGATAAAATAATAAATTTGAAGAAAAGGCAACATTTCCCTGCCTATTAGTATATAAGGAGCATCAGGATGAAAAAAAAGAGAGAAATAAGTGCTAATCAAACTGATAGATCACTAGATATCCCTGTGAAGATTGTATTTGCTGAATTAAGTGGCTCTTGGCTCATTTTATGTGTGTAAATCTTTATCTTATTCTTTTAAGTGGTAACCTTCCAACATACTCTTCTATAAACCTCTTAGAAGGACATTTCTAACATGTACAACATTGAGCTTAAATCTCATTGGAGCAATCTCAATTGTTTATCCATCATCAGAGCATCAGAAATAACTCATTAGTATAGTCTCCTTGTCTGAAGAGATCTCACTCTGGAAATCCTTAAGCATCACCTTGTGGTGTGTGGATCTCATTTATTAATTAATCACATCACCAAGCTGTCAGTCTTCTGTATTTTTCTTTTAAAATTTCTTTAACAACTGAATTAATTTCACCAATTAAGTTTTTAGGTATTTGAGGGAAAGCCTCATATTCCTGTACTGCCGTATATCTATTATGATCAAGATTTTCCTGTTTTATTTGATGAAGCTAGGCTTTTTTGTTTGCACAGTGCCTATTTTGACACAGTATTAATAGCTAACATGTATTGAGGAGCTAACATCCCCCAAGTAGTCTTCTGGCAAAGGTGTAGTAACACATTGAATCCTTTGAGATTACACCTATTTTACAGATGAAGAAACCAAGAAGGATTAGCAACTTGCCCATATAGCTCATAAGGAGCCATGCTTTCTGTGAACCCCACAGTCTGGTCCCATAACTTTTTTTTTTTAAAGATTTTATTTATTTATTTGACAAAGAGAGATCACAAGTAGGCAGAGAGGAAGGCAGAGAGAGAGAGGGGGAAGCAGGCTCTCTGCTGAGCAGAGAGCCCACTGCGGGGCTCGATTCCAGGACCCTGAGATCATGACCTGAGCCAAAGGCAGAGACTTTAACCCCCTGAGCCACCTAGGCACCCCTGGTCCCATAACTTGAACTGCCTTTCACTTTCTAAATCCATCTTCCCAAATATGTAAGTTTTTATCCAAATCTGAAACTTCCTGAAAGAGCACTGTAGGGAGAAATGGAAAAGGAAAACCAAATCAAGGGAATAATAGTGGGAGTGTTCCCACAAATGTCATATAGTCATTTAACATAAACTGCCTGGAACCAGGATGAAAACAAACTGGAAAACAAACTTTTGTGATGTGAATGGAGGACTCATACCAGTCACTCTTAAAAGCTCACGGAAGAGACAGAGTCCTCAGAAACATCCTAGCATCAGGATGAGTTACTGCTCTTTCTCATACTGAACTTTGAAGAAATTTTCAGGCATTATATTAGAAAGTCGTTCCACGAAGGTGAGTCTAGGAAGGCATTAAGGTTTTGTGAGTCCTTGAGAACATAAATTGGTGCAGCCACTATGGAAAACAATAGAGAAGTTCCTGGAAAAATACAAACAAAAAAATACAAATACCATAATGATCCAGCAATCCTACTTCTGGATATATATCCAAAGGAAATGAACACAGGATCTCAGAGTTATCTGCATGCCCATGTTCATTGCAGCCTTATTTATAATAGCTAAAGTATGGATACGACCTAAGTGCTCATCTAGGAATGCATGAATAGATAAGGAAGATGTGGTACATATATACAATGGAATATTATTCGACCATGAGAAAGAAGAGAATCCTGCCATTTTTGACACCATGATGAAACTGAAGAGGTCATTATGCTAAGTGAGAGAAGTTAGGGAAAGACAAATAGTGCATGGTATCATTTTTATGTGAAATCTGAAAAAAACGAAAGTCAAGGGTGCCTGAATGTCTCAGTAGGTTAAGCATCTGCCTTTGCCTAAAGTCATGATCTCAGGGTCCTGGGATGGAGCCCTGCATCAGGCTCCCTGCTCAGTGACCAGTCTGCATCTGGTCACTGAGCCTTTCCCTTTCCCCCTTCCTCCTCCCCGCCTTTCCCTTTCCCCCTCCCTCCTCCCCGCTCGCCTTTCCCTTTCCCCCTTCCTCCTCCCCGCTCGCCCTGCTGGTGCTTCGCTCTCTCAAATAAAAAAAAATTTTTTTTAAAAACAAAAGTCAAACTCATGATTTGCAGTTGTAGAAACAGAAAAGTAGAAAAGTAGAAAAGTGATTGCCAGGGGCAGCAGGGCAGGGGAAATAAGAAGTTGGTAAAAGGGTACAAACATTCAGCTATAAGATGAATTAGATTTGGGGATCTAATGTAGAACCTGGTGCCTATAGTTGATTACACTGTATTTTGAAAATGGCAATAAAATTGACAATGGCGATAAGTGCAGAACTTGGATGTGCTACTTAACTAAATGGAGAGAAGCCTTTTATAATATATATGTGTATCAAATCACCGTGATATGCACTTTAAATATCTTAGACACATTTGCCGTCCAGCAGGTGGGTGGAAGGCTTAATGCCTTAGAACAGGAGCAGGGAAACAGAGATTCTTGTCCACCTTCCCATAGCTCGACAAGAGGGGAAGAGATAATAGGTAAAGCAGAACTAGTCTTAGAATGTAGTTCGTTATTTATTCCAATTTGCTATTATTGTTCCTGGTGTTAACATGTTTGCTAATCTGCTCAGGCTGCTATAATAAAATATCACAGACTGGGTGGGTGGCTTAAGCAATAGAAATTTATTTTCTCAGTTCCAGAGGTTTTAAGTCCACGATCAAGGTGAGGGTAAATTTGGTTCCTGGTAAGGACTCTTGTTCTAACTTGCAGAACTTTACTCTCTGTCTTCACTTGGCCTTTCTTCAGTGCATGTGGGGAGAGGGAGGGAAGGAGGGGGAGAGGGAGAGGTGCCGAGCACAAGCACTGAGCGCTCTAATGGCTCTTCTTATAAGGACACTAATCCTGTCACATCGGGGGCCACTCTTTTAGGACCTCATTTAACTTTAATTACTTCCTCAGAGGCCGCATCCCTGCATACAGCCACAGGGCGGTTAGGGGGCTTCAATATATGAATTTTGAAGGGGCACAAACATTCAGTCCATAGCAAGATGGCAGCCTCAACTCGTCTCTGGGTTCATCTGGAGGCTCCCTAAAAGCCTTGATAAACTTCATACTATGGCCATATTGATATGTACACATATGTAGTCTGAATATAAATACACATGTCCAGATTGAAGTTCTCAATTGCTTCCTCTTATTGGTATCTCCAGGCTGTTTCTCAGGGACAGCTCTGTGTTTGTGGCTTACCAAGCTTCTAGTCAGACAAAAGCACTATCGGTAGCCACCTTCCAAGCCGACTAGTAGCATGCTTTTTCCACTTAGCCTCTTCCTCCACCCTGTCATGAATTGCAGGGCTGCCTGGAAATCAATGAGACACATTCACTTGAAAAGAATGAGAAGCCTTACTCTAGAACTACACTAATATTTTGAATGCATACCTTTTGAAAAGCAAACTCTTAAAGGCAATTTACCAAACCATTAATTCCTGCTTCTCAGAAAGTAACCATCACAATAGAAATTGATGTTTGGTATTATAAATTCTGCACTAAAATATTACTATTCTTCTGTAAATTAATGGAAGCAAGTCAACACATTAAACTTTTGAGGGATACAATTCAGTAACACACGGTCTTTTATTTTGAGTATAGTTGATACAAAAACAGTTTATGAATAAAAAATATTCAGTTTCACATAGCCCTACCTAAATATTAAGCTCATAACTATGAAATTAGCTCATTGAGTAACTATTATGTAAAAGAACAGTAAATATTTCAGATCATTCTCTGTTTCCTAAAATAACACTTTTTGCATAGTTGTATAACTGTGCAAGTCTTTAACATCCATTGAGTTACTGACTTTTATGTATTTATAAAGACTAGGTTAGTTTAGGTATATTGTGAAGGACAGTCAGAATTTTGATGCTTTTAGAAACAATTTAATACATTTTATTACTATAACAATTTATATTAGTGCTGAGGGATAATATTGAACTGTATTTGCATTTGTTGTTCAACTTAGTAGTTTAGTGAGTTTCTTAGCCATAATACCTAAACTGAATTCCATGAAGCATTGGGATGTTTACTATAATCTAAATTTAATTTTGTTTTGAAAATTTATCAAACTGTGACTTAAATTTTATGTAAGTGAATTCTTTGAACTACTGATTCTTATTTTTCACATACTAAAGTGATGCCTCTGTATATAGAGCAAAGAAATGCTATTTATAATAGTGACTTTGTTTTAGATAAATTGGGTGAGTCAATATATTTATATGACATTATTATGTGAATGCTTAAGGAGTCATTTTGTATCCTTTTACTTTACTTGTTTTTTTAAGAAACTTTATGTTTGTGCATGTCTGTGTGTGTGTATTTTTACCTTCTCAAATATGGCATTTCTAGATATATGGTGATAGAAATTTGTGTTTATTTATGTATACTTCAGAAATATTTGTTTTTAAATGATAGTCAACTTTTTTGATGTGCAGTTACAGGAAAGAAAAGTTTAATAAAAGTATCTTGGATCAATTTATGTGCAAAGTTTAGAAATTATAGTTGCTTTATTGATGAACATAAAATGAGGAAACAAAGATTTAATAGGGCTAAAATGTCAATTAAAATAGAAAAATACAACTTTTTTATTCTGAAATGGACCTGACTGTGTTAAAGCAATTTGAAAATCTAAAGCACAAATTCAAATGAAATTTCAAACTTTTTTATTCCTTGTAAAATCATTATCAAGTTGAAATGGAAGTTTAGTACATTTGAAGCCTTTTTGAGCAGAAAACATTTCTTTCAGGAGCTACTACTGGGTAAACTTGTTTTTTTGTTTTGTTTTGTTTTTGTGGTTTTTTGTTTGTTTGTTTTTAATGAAATAGGTATTGTTTACTCTTCATGAGAAGACTGAATTAAAATGAACCAGTTATTTAAAAAAAAGAGAGAGAGAGACTGCAAAGAATGTAACACATTCACTCCTTGGGTTCTTAAGTCATTTTTTTTTTTGTTCTTTTGTTCTGTAATTGATTGCTAGCACCCCCTTTAACCCACCTTAAAGGGCAAGCAGGAAATTCATGTTTTCGTTCATCAGCCCATCCCTCTGAAAAGCGTTCGATATTAAAACAGTTTGCAAGGAGCAAAAGCAGAGGAAACAAGAGGCCCAGCTAGCCTGTAGCAAGGTTAGAAGATGCACGCAAGATTGCCTGCAACAAACATCGAGTATTGTTCCTGTCCTGTATTTGCATGGAGATATCAAGTTAATTAGGGTATGACTCTGTTCTTCACTTTATATGTGACCTTTTATTATATCTGTGGCTCTCTAGTTCATGTGGTGTCATAAAGCTATGGGAAAGTCTTTCCAGCTATTTGACACAAACTGGAAAAAATTAAGCATTGATATTTCCTTTTGCCGGAAGGTTTTTATAGCAACGAATTACTGCCGAGTGAGGCAAGTTGATGTTGTGGTAGCTTTGCTGTGGGTGTCAGAATGTTTCTTTTGTCTTTTAGCTCCCCGCCTTCCCTGATGATCAGGTGCGACCAAGAGAGCAGTAGAGAGAGGTGGGGTGTGTGTTCGGGGGTGGGGGGTGGTTGGTTCAGGAGGAGGTTACATGGCAGAATTCCCACGAATGTTGGCGAAGGATGAAAAAGATAAAGAAATCTTGTTTTTCTGAACTAGAGGATTCTCTGCATGACTTCCCCACTGTTGGGGTGATGAGCTTTCAGGCTGAGATTTTATTAACAATTCATATGGAGATTGAGGGCAGCCGGAGGAGCAGATTCTCACATAAACTTGATCTGTCCATGAATGCAGTTCTCTGTTTGCCCTGACCCTGCATGGCTTAAGACACTGCCTGTGAGGCCAGTGTGCCAGACACAAAGAAAGAAATGAAAAGCAAGCACATTCCAGGAGTCTGCACAAAAGACCAAGCAGTTTCTAGTGGTCTCCCTAGAGAGGATCTTATCTCTGCATGGCCAAAAACCTCTACAGTGTTTATTTGTATACCTAAAGTTGTAACCTCTATGTGGCTATTTAGTAAGCAATAGTTGATAGTGATGTTTTGTTAGGTTTTCAAGTTTTGTTTTTGGGACTCGTTGAAACTAGAAAAATATCTGCAAGGGTACTTTTTTTTTTTTTTTTTAAGTTTAGCTTTAGATGTCACTGGCCTTGAATTGCTTTTACTTTGTTGATTGGTGGGTACCTTGCAAAATGAATCTTTTCAGGCTTTTGGAGAGGCCAGAACAACATTTTAAAGCTTGATTTGACTTGGGGATGCCTTCTGATACTGCAACTCTGAAACTTAGGGCAGAGTTAATGCAGGAGATGAAACTGGCATGGGGGCACCAGCCCCTACATTCCTGGACTCAGGAACCCAAACAACCAGGGCTTCTTTAAAAAAAGAAGCAAGGGGAGAGAAAAGTTTGAGAGAGTCAAAAGTGCAAGGGAGAGGAAGAACTTTTAACTTTGTAACATTTCGACAATGATTGGCAATTCACTATATCTAGATACATTAAGGCAAGATAATGGCAAGCTATCACAAGATATTTCTCTGCAGCTTAATATACTAGATTTTATTGTTTAACAAATGCACAGGCTGGAAGTATAATGTATTTAGGTTTAGGGGATAAAAATTCGATATGCATAATTCTATTGCTAAATTACATGTTTCCACAGATACTTAAAAATCAGAAAAGCCAGATACACAGACTTGATTTTTGCATACGTGTTTAGCTGTTCAAGTTGTTTCAAAACTTTTATGGCTTGTGAATTAAATAACCAGTAGAGGAATGCAGGCAAATGCCATTAATTATGATAGGTTTTGTTCCTTTCATTTTATAGTGGTTTTATTTCCATGAAATTAACTGTTGTACTTAGGCTAATTGTCAGTAATTGGTGACAAAATCACTTCATTGTTTTTCTATAGCATGATACTAATTAGGATCTTTGCAGGATTGGCTCAGCCACTTTCTGTATTTTACCTTCTATGTTGAATCAGTGGTAGATAACGATCAAGTGCAACTTAAAAAAAATCTATGAGATAAAATGTATTAATAATTAAATAAGTCTTTTAAACAGCTTGTCATAAATTAATTTTAAAACATTGACGGAAGCTCTTACAGGTTTGTTCAGTTGGGTCATGAAACACCAACTGATTTTTTTATGATTTGAATTGAATGTTGTTGGAATAATCTTTACAGTATCACCTTTAGAAATTTCAACTGCTTAGCCATGTGAATTTTCATCATTCTATTTGTATTTGCAAACATTTGCTACAAGCGCTTTTGTAAGGTATCACAAGGCTAGATGGCATTGTCTTTTTTCCGATGCCTAATACTTAAATTGATTCTCATAAGAGAGAGGACATTATTTATTCTCTAGATTTTTTTTTTTTTTTTTGCTTTGCCAGATGAGAATATTTTCTGAGACACTGTCTTTCAAACGAAAGTACATGTATGAACAGTGCGAGGATAAAAGCTTGGTTTTATGGGTTTTTTGTTTTTGTTTTTTAGTTTTTTTTTTCAATACAGAAAAGTATGTTCCGTGTAGGTAACAGGTTACAGAGAAAATGGGAGAGTATTCTATTTTGTGAGGAGAGGTTTAATGCTGATGAGGAAAAACATGGTATAGACTACATATCCCATTAAAACAATCACAGCCAATAGTACTTTGCTCATTTTTTTTCTTAAAAGAATTCTTCTCCACTGATTCCCCTGTGATTTTTATGAATTTGCAGGTTACCGAAGTTTTTTTTTTAATACTTTGAAGTGTAGCCTCCTTGCTTCTTTTCCTTATTCTAAGATACTTTTACCAATCAAGTGCTTGTAAATTTTACAATTTACCACTTACTCAGTTTACTTTAAATGCATCCATAATGTATAACTTAGAGCTCATGTCTCACAATTCCCAAGAAAGTTTTTAAGAAACGATTAGAAAAATAATTGGCTATTAAAAGGTGAAGATTGGTTTGAGCAAGGAGAGAAGAAACTGAATGTTGAAATTGAAAGCATTCATTGTTAACACGACACATATGCACCAAATCTGAAATTAGAGAAAACTCATGAAATACGTATCTTGGCAAGGGGAATTGTTTAAATTTTCTAAAGCTGTCAGCCCATTTTCTCCATTTTTTTTCTGTTAAAGAAAAACTTCAAATGGAAAGCTTCACCTTTTGTACAAAGTTGAAATGTTTTATTATTGCAGGATTGTTCTACACTGTACAAAACCAGGACAATTCAATAGCTTCCAGTGGGGAAAAACACAAATGAGAATCTTTCTATCATTTTAGGATGTCCATAGCTAAATGCAAAAAACTATAAAAATCTATGGCTGTTGCCTTGAAAAAAGAATCTTTTGATTATAGCAGCTATTTGAATACCCATTCAGGCTCTTTTGTAATGTGATGTAATCAATGCACAGGTCCTAAAGGAAGAATACTCACGTGGGGGGGCGGGTGGGGAGCAAACTCAAACATAAACTATGTTTAGATGCTGCATTTCAATAGGTTACACCACAGGATTAAACAAAGGTTCTCTTTCTAGCCTTTTCTTTTTTTGTGCTTCCCCAAATAAGTTCTCTGGAGTAAAATTCAGTCTGTTCCTTTCTCACTTTATTGGTGTAGATCCGGACATGTTCTCTTGTTCTTACCAGTTTTATGTCTGAAGGTAAAAAAGAAACACATTGGAAACTGACTTTAAGTTTAAAGAATGAGGAAGTGTTATCAAAATTCCTTAGGGAAGATAATTTTTCTCTTTTATTCATCTTGCCTTATCACAGCCTCTGGACAGTACAATAGGATGGGGTTTTTCTTTCTTGAGTCTTGTGACTGTTTAGGGAAAAACACAAGAGAAGAACTAGGGGTCTGGTGAGACCATGAGCCATGTCCATGGGCATTTGAATCCTACAGGAAAAAAAAAAAGGCACCTAATAAATCCAGGCTGCTTCTAGCATAATCATACTTGACAACCATACAGACACCGCTGGGGCGGGCACGGGTAACAGTCAGCCTCTTTGACTGCTCGGGCCCCAGAAGTCTTTTATAATTGTAATCGTTTTCTTCATCAGTCCAAGCTGTGCCAACACCCCTAATTAGCCATAGCCTCATTTTAAAAATTAAAAACAACACACATGCAATAACATCAACCACAAGAAGCACCCCACAGCATTAGCGATGTTCTTTGTGTGAACTCACACTATGTACAGTGATGTTCAGCTCCTAGCCTCTGACCTCTATGGCATATATGGGGTCAGTCAGCTTCCCCAGCGGGAAGTGCACACTTATCAGGATGACCAGATCCCACTCTGGGGCTCCCAGACCCCCGTGGCATTGGTTACATTGTAGTATTCATTGTTTTTATCTCTCTCCCCCCCACCCCCCAGTGATGGGCTTGCTCCCAACAGAAATGGCCTTACTCTCTTGTTGCCAAATGTGCTGCCCACAGACTAAAGCAAAAAGCAGGAAGTGCAATAAAAAAATGATCAGAGGTAGAACGTATTTATTCCAACATAGTTTAACTTTATGTGGCTCAAATAAGTTCCACATTCCATGAAACGTGTCTCTTCCTAGGGTTTAGGCTCCTGCAGCACTTGGGAAAATGGGCAGTGACTCCATTGAAAAGTATGAAAAACTGTGATAAGCCTTGAGGTGCTTTAAGTTATAATTATTTTAGAATATACCAAGTAACAATTTAAAAAAAATTTTTCCCAATCTATGCATACATGTGTAGAGATACATACTATTCTTCCTATTATATCCACATATTCTGGGCCCTGATTCTGTGTTGGAGACTATCATAATCTGCAACTTGGGGAATTTTTACATGACATCAATTACAAGCCTCAACAAGTAAAAAGTAGATGAAGCAGGTTCACTGATGGATGCCCCGTCTCCCACCTGGTCAGGCAGCCATCCGCTCCTGCCTCAGATGACCAGTGTCTGTAGATGCAAGGGAATTGTGTATGTTTTGCCCTTTGTTCCATATGACCCATTGTTTTCATTTGCAAATAATGATTTCATTGCATGCTCCTTTGCTCAGAATTCAGGAGTAACCTGCAACTAATGATTATTTGGCAGATTACTTAGCCATCCTCCAGCTAAGAAAAGAGTGCTCTCTTCTTTTTAACAGCAAAGCCAAGCTACTTAACATTCTTATCTCCAAGTCTATAGCCTATAGCCTAGCGTAGGGTCCTAGCGTAACCTGTCAAAGGTATAAAAAACACCAAAGGAGGCCATGTGAGTTTAGTTAACATACTCAGAGTGAAGTGAATGTAGCAGGCGCTTCTTAACGTTCTTGATTTTTACTTGTATGGTTTTGCTCTTTGGTTTACTTCTTCCTGTGATCGATTCCAAGGCAAAGCCAGAGCTCTTCAGGAGAAGGTTGAGATTATAACAATGTCAGCCTTCGCTTTTAGCAGAGTGATGAGGTTATCAATAATGCATTGGCGATCTCAGGAACCTTGCACACACGGACCTCACAGCTCCCTGGCATTTATTCTAGGATTTGGAGATTTGAGCTGAGATGTCACCGCATCTGCTTGTGAGACACAGACATTCAGACATTCTCAAGAAATCTTGGGTACAGAGGGAGAGTTGTGGAGGTTCTCTAACTGAAATGTTGCGTTGGGGGAGGTTTTTTAGGGCTGAGAATACATCTATGAAATTGCCTCTTTCAAGAACCCTATTCAATACTCCTCTAATAACCTTTTGTCTCCCCAACTCCCTTCTAACGTTTGTAAGTTTGGTTGTGTCTCTGACAAGTTTATTCATATCCTAACAGCTTGCCTGGCAGCAGGGTTCGTGTTCTGTACTTGGGCTTTCTGGTCACGGTGGTGGCTGAGAGTAATAGAGAGGGGGAATAAGTGAGTGTGGAAATGCAAAGCTGTCTCTTGTTACATTTTATCGATCTCATTCTGGTGTCATTCAATTAAGACAGAAATGTGATGGATAGTCTGCACAGATTCCTGGGTTGCTCTCCATCCATTGCAGATAAAGCTTTTGTGTTTTATTTGGGGAGGGGGGCATGGGCAAATGGGAGAAATCAAAGATGCTATGTGATCTGAATTACAAATCAATGTCTCTCCAAGGATGCTCCAAAATGTCAAATATACCATGTTTATATTTTCACTTATTTTCTCATACACAGAGTACTTCTGTTGATGTATGGGATGGGTTTCTAGAATTTAAGGGAGGGTTATTCTTATTTATTATTTTCGAAGACTTGAGAGCTATCATCATTCTCCTATCAGCCCAAGATAATTAAAAACGAGCCCCATGGAAAAAAAGACTTCTGTTAATTTGTACCATGTTTGAAGTTTGAGAAAATGAAAATTTCTCTTCTCATTTTTTATGGGCTTATAATTCTAGGTTGGCCTTTTTGTAAGTAGATTTTGAAGCTGGCAAGATGAAAAGAGTACATAAAGGTTTTTTTTTTAGTTGATAAATAAATCATTCTCATTATTGTTTATGCTACAAAGAAGTATGCCATCATGAGTAAAATATCACACTTTAGGAATGTATAAATTCTGAACTTACTCTTGGTGACATGCTTTCCCTTAACTACATCACTCCCTCTATGTTTGCTGCCACTGCTATAATGACAGTGACAATAATTCATGGATGTGAGAAGCTGGAAAACTAGCAACTCATGTAAGCAAAGTGTTATTTTTTTTTAAAGAAATGATTAGTGCAAACAGATATCATTAAAGCAGGTTATGCTAAGCAAATTCCCTTGGTTCCTCCCAAAGCAACACCAGATTCCAAATGAGCATTCAGGATTTTCTAATCAAGGTTATAGCTTCTGATAATTAATGCAAACTGAAAGACAGTGTGGAATAGACTATACACAGGAGTTTTAATATCAAACCAATATATTAATGTCCAGGTTCCCCCATGTACTTGGTATGTGACCTTGGGTAAGATATATACATCTTCCAGCTTAAACCTTAATTTCTTTATCTGAAAAATAAAACAGAATTACAAGATTAAGTATAAAGAAATGCTCATTCTATGCTTGTCCTATGTACTTGGCACATAGTAGGTACCAAACATATTTTGTTTCATCCTGAATCTCCCCTTATGATTTTGACACTGAGTAATTTGTTGCTTTGAAAAGCTTGTTCAGTCATTTAGGAAAGGAATGTAAGCAGAGAAAAATAATACATTTGATCCCTACAACCGTGAGTCAAAACTCTTCTAGGTCTTAATTCATAGAAGTTAATTTATCAATCTGTGTCGTATTTTATTAGAGACTTCCAGTTGTTCACCAGAAGTTTGTTCTAAAATTTCATTTGTGGAAGGAACTCTGTGTATTAGGTCTTAACCTAAGTTGTACTTATCAAAGGCATTTTAACTATCATGCTTTAACCCTAAAGTTAAGGAGCAGCAGTAAACGAAGCAGCAACCAGTCATTTGCTAATTTTACAAACATTTAAGGCACCAGGAAATGATTTAGTTGGGAATTTAACTGAAAGTTCACATTGTAACCCAGTCACTAAGTTAAAAAGGCCCAGTGAATCTTGTATTGCTAGTACGTGAAAAGCCCTATAGACATTGTTGAAATTAAACGTATGCGTATGTGATGAGATTTGGCTGTCTACGTGTTTCCCCTTCTGTGGTCATGCATTTTTAAATAGTGTTGTTTTTAAACAATTCTCATCTTTGAAAATCAAAGCTTACCTCAAACAAACATCAAGGTATAGTTGGCATCTATTTAAGGGAACTACATTTGTAAAGGATAGGTAGTAAATAAAAGATTTTTTCCCGTGATCAAAACCCAATAAGTAATTAAGATCTTTCTGGTGAAAGAGAAGTTTTGTCCTAAATTTTGCACATGATGTTCTTTTCAATTACCCACTTAGCATTTGCAATGGCTGCTTAACACATCCTTCCTAAAAAATCTACCAACACTTTGGTTGAAGATATAATGAGGTAGATTCCTACAGCCTTTTACAATCATTCAGCACCCAACAAGCATTACAGGGGAATGTAAGTACAAATACAGAAATATTTCTGTATTTGTAGGGCGGGGATTAATACAAAGTCATTTAACTCATTTCATAGAAGATAAGAAGGGTAATGTTCATTTTTTTCTCCCACTAAGTAGAAATTGCCATGATGTATTTGATCATTCTCAATTATCCTGAAAGCCACTTTGGATCTAATCTCGGGATGGAGTGCTTTTCCACTCTCTTAGGTCCAAGGAGGTACTACTGAAAACCAAGTTTCTAACAGGCACCATGTTTCGTGACTGAGTGACAGAATTTAAAATATTTCAGAAGGTAGACTTTAAAAAAAAGTCTAAGTAATTATAATCTACAGAAATAGAAACCCAAGACTGAGATCTTATCTTATACATTCTAACTTTCCATGTTCAATTCTGGGAGAATACATAACTCAATACTTGTGGAAATATTGCCCCCTCTTAAATTCTTAAAAAAAAGAATGCTTTTGGTGTGATTTATAGGTTAGTTAATTGCCAGTTGTTGCCAATGACATTTTCTTCTTTTTAAAACTTTTTTGCTGCCTTCAGCTAAATTGAAGGTCTCATTGTTGTTTCTCTTCTCTTTATAGGCTCTCTTTTCATTAGAACATAAGCATTGTGAAGTAAAAAACAATTGTAGATGATCAAAGTACGTTTGTTGAAGTAATCATGCTGTCCTCAGGAAACGGAATGTTGCTGTATCGTCTCCATTCTCATTTCATGTTCACCAAAGGGTTTTAAAGGATATAGCCATCCCAAATCCCTGATAGTTCCTTCTCGTCGACATTCACATTTAACATTACAGTTTATGCAATAGTAATTGTCTTTACAATCACTGTTTTAAGTATCAGCTGTACGTTTATTCTTGAATTAGCATGATGCTTCAGGCATTTTGTGGAGTGCAGCGTATGAACAATTTCAAATTAGGAAAACTGTATACAAAGTTAATATTAATTTTTATAATCACTTTTTGTCTCTCTTAGGGTTGGAGGATTCTAATATCTATCTCTCTTGGTCTCTCCATCTCTATCTCATTCTTTGTGGCCTTAAAAGAAACAATATCCTTTCTGCGTGGCTTTCTGGCCATAACAACATGGTCCAGAACCATGTTTCTTTGGCAGTCCATTACCGTATAGCTCAAATAGATTGTTCTTTTCCAACTTAAAAGTCTTATTAGTACTTTTTGAAGGATCAACCTAAGATAACTTCAAATTGATATTTTCCAGCTGAAACTCTTGTTTCAGTTAAATCCATTCTCTGTGTTCATTCATCCTCAGTCTCTCCCTCTCTCTTTTATTTTTCATCCTTCACTCATCTCCTCTTCTCTAATTATGTTGGCAACTCTTTGGAATCATAAAGTTAAGATTTCAGACTTGGCATGAACCTGAGGTCCGCAAAGGTTCTAATTGCTCAAATCAAAGGGAATGTTTAGGAAATATCCTCGTGTTATGGAAAAATCAAGATGTCTTATTAAAGGAGCAACTCTACCATCTTGTCTTGGACCTTGCAGCTTCTTGTCTTACTTATCATCTTTCTGTCCATGGTGTCTGGCACACACTGGGAGGTGAATGAGTGTTGAAATTGCCATGAATTTCCATGTCATATTTGAAGATATTCCCAACACAAGATGAGTTAACCTTCTTCTTCCCAAACACAGATATGCTAATTACACATTCTTCTCATAATGAAGAGGAGTTTGAATGTTTTAGAACTACATCTTGATAATTCTCTCTTCATTGAGATTCTGTTGCTCTAGAGGAAAGAATCAGGATCCTATTTTTCCATTTCCCCTTAGACCATTTCTAGGTGATTAGTATTAGCTTTAATAGTCCATGACTTTTATATTAAAAGATGCAAGCTCATTTGCTAAGTAAAAGTCTTTTGGAGAATTCCTGATGGACTGTTACACATGGGACTGTGACAAACCATTGTGGTAGTAGAAGTTTAAGAAATACTATGCTAAAACCATAAGCTATATCACAAAATCATACCTATAAAAACATACTCAACAAGGGAAATAGAAATTCTCTATGTTGACAAACCTGCTCACTATATTTTCACCAAGGTCTTTTATCATCTCTCTCACCAAATCCAATTTATCCCTGTGGGGGTTTTTTGTTTTGTTTTGTTTTCAGTCACTGATGAGTATAATATCAGCTATTTGGCTATCCACTTGAATTACTCAGTTTAGTATTGAACTAAATTTGTTTCTGACCACTGGGCACAGCAAGCATTCTAAAAGATGGACTTATAACAGATTGAATCAAAACTGTGGGAAAGGGAGGTGGAATTATCTACCCACATTGATCAATGGGAATAGATGTAAAATAGAAATGGGGCTACTCTACTTTCAACTTGTGGCTTGAGAAAAATTATTCTTGTGTTTCTATGTATAATTAGAAAAGTCTTAGAATATAGACATGCCCTCCTTGCCTCGTTTCCTTTCATGGTAAATCTTTCATATTTTTTCCAGTAAAACAGGTTCATAAAGACAAAAGCTCACTCTTTTAGGCTGAACCTCAAAAAGGATCTGAACCTCAGTTGAGGATAAGTGTTCCATGGCTCTGCTGTGTTTGGATAGAAAACTTATTTTGTCTTTTTACTCAAGGGTGACAAAGTCCTTGAAACTTCACTGTCACAAATTGAAGTTTGTAAAAGATTAGCCAGTAGAAAAGAAGCAAACTTACCAAGGATATATGGACACCTGTACTTGTTGTATAGTCAGATTTTTTTTCTCAGTATAATAAACCATGCTGTTTGTGTTTGGATGACCCTTACAGATTACAAAATCAAAGAGTACACATTAATCCTAATGACTATCACCAGATAATTATCACTTGAAGTTCCAATCAAGTGGAGAGGAATCTTCAACTTGATTGGAGAAAAGCTTCCTTCTCATGTGATGTTATGGCCTCCCTTCTTACTACTTATGTTGATGATCCCCATTTATAGGTAAAATAAATCATAAGGCTGTTAATAAGTTTCAGAATAAACAAACATAACTAAAAAATATAAAATTCCAAAGAACAAATCAGTCACCAGCAAACCAAAGCATTTCTCTGGCTGGCCCAGATGTACGTTCTGGTCCTTTTTGATTGTTTTGATTTTAGCAAGTGGCAATTTATCTAGCAAAGATTCAAATGCAGAGTAGAATTGGATAAGATTATTTGTAATATTGCTTCCAGAGTTAGCCATTTATGATTTCACAATTATATGATGAAAGTCACCAAATAACTTAGTGATTTTGTATCCTTTCTGAATTTTGGAAAAGGAGACTTTCTTTTTAAATCAACAAAAACTAATCAGTCCTCTTATAGTGAGCCCTGTCTGATACAAAAGGCATAACTTCTTACCTTAAGCAGCCTGCAATCCTACTGGGTAGAAAGCACCTAGAAATAAAGAGTGGCACCTGGGTGGCTCAGTGGGTTAAAGTCTCTGCCTTCGGCTCAGGTCATGATCTCGGGGTCCTGGAACCGAGCCCCACATTGGGCTCTCTGCTCAGCAAGGAGCCTGCTTTCCCCTCTCTCTCTGCCTGCCTCTCTGCCTACTTGTGATCTCTCTCTCTCTGTCAAATAAATAAATAAATAAATAAATAAATAAATAAATAAAATCTTAAAAAAAAAGAAATAAAAAAGCTTAGAATCGTAAGTCAGTTCTAAAGGTTGCAGAAGTGATATATATGATACACTCTTCAGAACTTAGGAGAGATTAGGGCTCTTTTTTGTGTGGCCTGGAACAATCACAGAAAGTTTTTGGAAGAAGGAGTTTTGAGAATGATTCTGAAAGAAAGTGAGAGATAGAAAAGCCAACAAAGGCAAAAAATCTCAGTGAACTCTGTTTCTTTGTTTCCAGTCTCAGGACCATAGGAAAACATATATTTTAGATAGACAAAATGGACCCACTGAAGATTGCCCCTGAATGTCATAGGAATGACCTATGAGCAAAAAGAAGATTAATATTCATTGCAGGTTTCTTCTCTGGCTCAACTGAATCACTGACTTGAAGGCCCAAATCAAACTATGTGTCCCAATGAATAATTATTTAAGTATAATATAAAATAGTAGGGACACTATTATATATGTAGCTGAGTAGAGACATGTTTTCCCATCTTACGTAAATCTGTGGGAGGTATCTGCCAAAACCTTTCAGATCTTTTCTGATGTTACAGAACTCAAACGAGAGAGAAACATGTATAAAATGCCATAAGAAGAAATAACATGGATGAAAGAAACTTCTTAATTTCCTACTTATCCAGCCCTAAAATCCTACTCCTTTCCAATTTTCCCTGTCTCACTAAATGGCACCAACATCCCCTGAGTATCTCAAGTGTAAAACTAGGTGTGATCATGGATTTTTCTCTTTTTCTGACACCCACATCCTTTCCATCAGCAAGACCTGCCAACTCGATTTTCAACTTGGTTCCAATATAACCCCTTTTCCCTACCTCTAGGGCTGCCTCTTTTCCTTGAGCCACTCTTCTCCCTTCTGAAGGCTGATGCAACAGCTTCTAACTGGTATTTCTGTTTCCATTCTTCTCCCCCTAGAGTTAACTGTCTATACAGCAGTCAAGGTGATTTTTCAAAAATGTAAATTAGAGCTCTCCAGTGGTTTCTCACCAGGAAAAAAAAAAAACCCGCTCTTTATCCTTGCCTACTTGAGCCTGCATTATGAGGTCTACCTACATTCTAACTAGATCTCCTACCACTCTTCCACTTTTGGATCCTGTCCTAGTTATGCTTGCCTTCATGAAGTTTCTCTAAAATGCCATGATTCTTCTAACCTGCGACACTCTTCCACTCAACCTTCATGTGACTTTCTTCTTACTACATTCAGGTCATTACTGAAATACCACTTCCTCAGAAAGACTTCCTCTGACGTTCCAACCACAACTTCCAACTCATTCCTCTCTATTTCCTTACCCTGATTTGTTTTATATCATAATACTTGTTGATACCCAAGCTTATATATTTATCTATTTATTTATTGTCTCTTTCCCTAATATAAGTCCCTTAAGAGCAAATATTACCTCTCTTGCCCATCTCTAGCATCTAGGAAAATGTAGAGCACATAAGAAGTATTCTGTAAGTATTTGTCGAATAAATTTATTAAAGAAAGTAGAACATATTTTGAAAGATTTCATCTAAAGGAGTGAGAAAATCCTGTGTAGCTTGGAAGACTATATTTAAGTCTGAGTTTGAACACATGCTTACCATCTGGACTTGGGGGAATTACTAAATACCTGAATTTTCTTTTGTGAAAAATGAGATTCATGCTACCTATTAGGCTCTTTTGTAGAGAAGATTAGAGATAATGAGCATGATAAATATAAGAGTTGGTTAATAGATAATCCTTGATTAATAACAATAAGAAATATAAACATAAGAGTAATAAAAAAATGCCCCCAATTCTAGGCCAGTTTACTTCACCAAAAAAGCATAAAGTGAAAATGCCCACCCTTCAATTCATTATCATGGACTTCTATTAGATTCTTGAATGTAGACCCTTGGGAAATAGAATAAGAACCATAGTTTAAATAGTTTAAACTCATATGGGATAAAGCAATGAAAAATACACAAGAGAGAACAATCTTCCATTGGAAAAGAAATCGATCCCATGACCTAATGTATCTTTTTATTATTTCTAGGTTGAGTGTGTATGTTTAATTCATACAAGTCTTTACTGCTTCTATGTTGGAATACACTTAGATGAAAATTGCACTCCTATCAACAAAATTTGATTTACAAAAACACACCAAAGATTTCAGTATTGAAAAGTTTTTCTATATGATATATTAAAGTTTATTGACTAGATTAATTCCCCCTTGCACTTTCTGTGAATTTTAAAAAGGTGCTCTTTCCTCTGTGCAGATGACACATGCATACTTGCAAATGTAATTGGAGTCATACTTATGGTTTAGTAAGCAGAGTATGGGCTAGGTTTCAGCTTTACTCCTCTCCCTGTGTTCCTCTTACAGGACACCTCTCAAACAACCACATGCAGGGGTTCTGTAAATATTAGATAATCAATACAGTGAGAGAATAGAATTCTGAATAGAGTGAGCTGAAGGTAGGTCATGGTTCCAGCTCGTTCATGCTTTCCTTCAGTTGGAAATTGGAACAGTATGCAGAATGAGGGAGACAAATGGCTTCTACACCTATAACTGTGTCATATTTAATTATGGATCACTGATTATTATTAATCCAAACTCTAAAACACTATGACCCAAGTAGCATGCTTGTCACTATTTCAAAGCAAAAAAGTATATAGACGAGTTTGTTGCAGTAAGAAAGTTAAGGTAGGAAAGGGAGGAGTTGATTGGGAACTGAGTTTGAGCGATCCTTGCTTCTTAGAGAATGCTTTCAGTGTTCTCTTTAATTGTTGATCTTTTCTGAACTCCACTTTTCTGGTGACTGCATTAAATCTGGACTTTTAAGTGACTAAGAGAACAAAAAATTTCAGCTGAAGAGAAACAACATGAACAAAGGCAGGGATGGAAAAGTGTGAGCCCCTTAATGAAACAGCAAGCAATCCACTTTGGCAGGAGGGCAGGGAACATAAATGGAAAGAAGGGGGTGAGTTGGGGTTATAAGACTCAAAGGAGTCATGATGTACATACCAGATCCAGGGGAGTTTTTTTTTCTGTTTTCCTTTCTTTTTAAAACTGATATATTTTGAAGGGTTTTGAACATGACCAGATCTATAATGTATAGTGAATGATTTATCTTATGTGTGTAGAATAGACCATTCGAGTCAGAGAAAATAAGGACGATATTTAGGAGGATATTCTTGAGTAGTACCCCAGAGAAGCAATAAGGACTTAACATAAGATAAAAGTGAGATTAAAAAAAAAAAGATAAAAGTGAGATAATGAGAGTGCCTGGGTGGCTCAGGAGGTAAAGCATTTGACTCTTGACTTTGGCTCAGGTCATGATCTCAAGGTCATGAGACAGAGCCCGGCATCTGGCTGTGCACTGGCCTTGGAGCCCGCTTAAGATTCTTTCTCCCTCACTCTCTCCCTCTTATCTTCTCCACCCTGCTTTCTCTATTTCTTAAAAAAAAAAGTGAAGATAATGAAGACAAAGATTTGGCATGACTTAGAAACTCAATGGAAATAAAAATGAAGAAGGAAGAGTAAAAGAGGACTCTGACATTTGTACCTGAGTAAATAGATGAATGATGTGATGAATAGATTAGGTAAAGCTAAAAGACATGGCTTAGAACCAAGGGAGTTTATAATTTTTTTTTTCTTAAAAACAAAGGCAAAGTGGTCTAGAATGGAAGAAAATTTGAATTTAGATTTATGGTGGATTCTTAACTCCTTTACAACTCTTTAAGATAATATTAATTCTTGTTTATTCATTAGGCACCAAGATATTTTATATAGTCATATATTTATTCATATATTCCTATTTTATCTGCTTTCATATAATTTAATCAGATTCGATTTGCAAATCTAAGTGAACTCATGCATTTAATCAAGAATAAGTAAAGGCATAGCACTACATTACATCCTCTTAGTACTGATATTTGAATACCTGTCTCTTAAATATCTTGGAAATGTACTTCCCTTTTAACTCTGCTCTTGTAGGGTTGGTTTACTTTTTAACTTGGTATTTTGAGATAATTTTAGTCCCACAGGAATATTCCAAGATAGTACACAGAGTGTCCATATATCCTTGGCCCCAATTCCCCTAATGTTAATATCTTACATGATTATTATACAATTATCAAAACTGAGAAATTAACATTGGTATTGCTGATTGATTTTAATATTATTAGTCTCTCAATCACTTTTCTTAAAAATATTATAAACTACTATTTATATGTTCAGAGTGTTATTTTAATCTTTTAGCCAATGAGAGCTAATATGACAGACTGTACTGTCCATGGTTAGCCAGTGATTATGAACACAAAGTACTGCAGATGATCTTAGCACTCGGTCTGGACTCCTTGGGTGCCATTTATTTAGAGTTCCAACAAATAATTTTGACATAGATGTTTGCAAAAAATAGAAGATTGACCCCTCCCCCCAAAAAAGCAAAAACAAAAAAAGAAAGAAACCGAAAGAAAAATTCAACCAACAAACACACTGAGAAAGTTTTGCCGGATGTAAAATGTCAAGTCGTGGCTGGGAACACTATCAAGGAGGTGGTTCGGACAGTGGAAGCCGATTAGTGGGCAATTAAGGATTGATGGAAATTCTTTGACATTATTAAGGGCATTATTCATATCCCTGGAGCCTATGAGGAGTGGCAAACAATCTGCAAGGAGAAGGAAATGAGATTTATGTTTGGTGAGGGCTTCTATAAACCTGTAGTAGAACATTGCTGAGGTGCTGAGTTTTGGGCCTGGCATCAATCCATTCCAGTCCAGCCTTAGTTCACCACCCACCTTCATCCACCCAATTACTCGAGCCCAGAATCCACAATGCATACTTGACTTCTCTTCCTATAATCCTCAAAATCTGATTCCTCAACAAGTGCTATTAATTTTGTCTCATACGTATATTTTTAAACTATCTTACTCTGTCCATCTCAACTGCTAACACCCCAGGGTATGGCTCTCTCTTCACCCATCAGAACTATTGTAATAGCCCCCCAACTGTTCTCTTGGACTTCATCATTATCCTTCTCTAACCTTTTCCCCATAAAGAAGCCAGATTTATCCTTTTAAATCACAAATCTCATCTTGTCCCTCCTCTTAAAACTTGACGAGGTCTTTCCATTGCATACAGATTGAAAACTTTCTTTAAAAACAACAAAAGGCCCCTAACACATCGACACAATGGAAGATTATTCAATGCTGAAAAGAAATGAGCTATCAAGTCATGGAAAGACACGGAGGAAACTTGCATGTAACTTACTAAGTGAGAGAAAACAATCTGAAAATGCTGCATGCTGTATGATTCTATCCACAGTATGACATTCTGGAGAAGATAAAACTATAGAGATAGTAAAAAGATTAGTGGTATCTGGGGACTAGGGAGAAGGGAGGATAAATAGGTAGAGCACAGAGGATTTTTAGAGCCGTGAAACTGTTCTGTATGGTACTGTAATAGTAGGTACCTGTCATTATATATTTGTCCAAAGTCATAGAATGCTCAACAGGAACAGTGAACCTTAATGGACTTTGGTTTATAATAATGTGTCAAGGTAGGTCCTTCAGTTATTAAAAAAAAGTACCACTCCATTGAGTAATGTTGAAAGTGAGAGAAGCTATGCATGTGTGGGTGCAGAGGTATATGGGAAATCTCTGTGATGTCCACTTAATTTTACTGTGAACCTAAAACTGCTCTAAAATATAGTCTAATTTTTAAAAATGGCCCAGCCTTACATTAACTAGCTATTGCCTATCCCTCCAAATTCATCTCTCCTTTTGCCCAGAGGAGATCTGCTGCAGATAGGGTATCCATGACCCAGGAAACAGAAGGGATAACTGTTATACCTTCTCACCTCAGGCTTGCATTCTCCCTCCAGCATCTTCTTAAGGGTAGTTTCTACTACACAGTATCAAAGCTATAGTAGAGATCCATGAGGATACGAAGAAATGTTCATTTTACTGTTATTGTCTTAAGTGGGCTTCCCATTGTCTAGGGTGGGTAGTTGTCTAAAGCTCTTAGGGCACTTTAGGATGCACATCAGAGATCCATATTGGGAACATTCTACTCTACTTTCCATGCATGGGGTAGTAGATTTCCTCTCATAGCTGTGACATCCTCAGTTCACATTTTAAGGGATCTACTCCACCCAGACTCCCTCATGACATCCACCATCCAAGGTACTTCCTTGGGCAGTTTCTTTTCATGGTTGGAACACAACTGCATCGGTCCACAGGCCATACTCATTCATGCATTCTTTGCACCAATAAACTCTGGAAATTCAAGCAGATGTCGACATTGCAAGAAGTTCTCCTTTGATCTGACATTAAAGCAGCTAGCTCATCAATGTGTGTCACTGATGTAGTTCAGGCAGGAGTATTTCCATTCTGTCTCCCAAATTCAGCTCTCCAAGGGGTCTGAAACCCCATCACTAAAGTTGATGGAGAGGGCAGGTATAGTGCTCCCCAAAGCAATCTTTGGAAAATCCTCTCATATCTCCTTATTGTGAGCCTTTTAGAGTTTCAGTGTGTCACCTAGATTGAAATTGCTACAAGGAAGTCTGTCTTGAAACTCACTTTGTGATCTAATATCCCTTACATACTGTTACCCCAGTAAAAGCTTCTAATATAATGCATTGATATGTCCATAAAATTGATAAGCTCTTACATAAAGTGACAACTCTGACTGTATGGTTTTAAATTAGATTTAGTAAATTGAACATTTAAGAGATATTTCAGTATATAAAGATTAGTATAAATGTCTCATATCAAAAAACTTTTTAATGGAAACCAAAACATTGAATACATGTATAAAAGTTCACTCTCAACATTAAGTAAAAAATTCTACATGTAAGTGTCTTAAACATTAGTTGAAAGATTTTATCTTATACCTGGTTAAACATGAGTCTCCAGGAAGGAATGATCTGTATATTATTAAGAGGTGCGAGATATTTGTTTGGGGAAAACTTCACTAATGAGAAGCCCCAATTAAAGCTGTCAACTATAGTACTTTTATGGTAAGTTTTAAAGCATGTTGCTCTAGTGTGTTTTAATATCTAGAATTTACAGTGCTATAATGATTTGTCTTTAAGGGACTGAAAAAGCACAATGAACTTTGTGATTAAACATCTCAGCAGAAACACCTTGTAATTTAGCTTAATAGTTGTGCTTTATTAATTTTCAAAGTTGCAACCTTGCCCACAGCTTGTTAATAATGATTCCAATCATTATTATGTTTATCCAATTTTTAGAGCTTTGCTCCTTTTAGATTGGTGAACATATTTTATCTTCCCTAAATAGATCTAATCCGTTAACTTTTAAAAATTATGAAAAACTTATCGGATATTTTTAATTGACTATTACTCATGATTATTCAGTAGAAAGTAGTATCACGTTTATTTGTAACATAAAGAAGCTCTTCAATTAACTCAATTGCGAATAAACTGACAATACCTGATTCAGTATTTTTAATGTGTAGTGTGATGCCTTATACTTTTCAGTTAAATACTTAAACACATATAAAATTAAATAAAATCTCACTGGTGAATTATTTTGCCAGGTGAGTAGGCCAGCTCTGGGACCATAGCTGTTCTTGATAGAGAATGTTACATATATTTGTTTCCAGAATTATGTACCTTACCTGATAACCAGATTAACCCAAGTTAACATGGCTTTTAGGAAGGTGCTTGTTTCCTTAGCTTCTGGGAATGAAATCCAAAAATGAATATCTCAAGTATGCAGTTTTCAGTTAAGAAGAATAAAGAGACTTGAATTATTCACCGAATAATGACACAGGGATTATTTTTTGACATTGTTAAGAACTACAGCTTGATACATTGGATTGTAATTGATGGTCTCTGAATCTAGGAAGGTTAAAAAAATCATATCTCAGTAACTCATTCCTGAGCGGCTGTGCCTCAGGAGGTATCTACTGTCCTGGGAATAAATTCAGACTCTTCCCTGTGGCCTTACAAGTCTGTGAGGGGTGAGTTTCTTGCTCTCCTATCCCAATTAGCTTCAGGTCACTCCTCCCTTGCTCTCTGGTTATGCTCTAGAAGTGATGGTCTCCTCTTACTGCTTCTAATATACTGAGACTTTCTGCACTGGATCCTTCATCCAAGCTATTCTTTCTAGTGGAGAAACTATATATTTTTCTTCCCATGTCTGGGTCATTCTCATTTTTCAAACTTCATTTCACATATTGCCTCTGGAGACCTTTCCCCTCGACCTCTTCTGACTATCCTATCTATGTAGGAACTCTTTCTTCTTCGAACTCTCATTGTTCTCCATCATAACACATAATCTTCTTAAAAAAGTCCCTTAAAAGTGATTAATTAAAAAATGTAACCTGGAATGGTGCTAAATAGATATGCAACAAATATTTGTTGAATGTATAAATGTCCTGGGAAACCTGGGAAAGCACAGAAGCAGTAAAAAATTTTAGTTAAATGGATGAATAGATTTAAAACCAAAGGACTACTTGACCGAAAATATTGTCAATACCTCTTTCACTTTATGAGTTATTTTAGAAATGTCTTGAGAGCAGGCCTCTATTAAATGATTCATATCCTCAAAGAACAGTTGCCAATTTATTGCAAGTTTACATTGTTTATAATATTAGTCTTTCAAACTGTATGTACCTTTTTTTGATGACTCTATGAAAGAATTAAATGTCTTTAGAAATATATTCTGAAGTATATTGGTTTTTGATAGCAAAGATTATAATACTATAAATATCTCAATTGTTTTTATTTGTTTTATTTAAAAAATTTTTAAGATATGTATTTATTTAATGGATAGAAGAGAGTATATATGAATGGGGGGAGAGAAAGAGAGAGTGGGTGAAGGAGATGGAGAGAATCTCAAGCAGTCATCCTACTGAGCATTGAGCCCACACAGAGCTCAATCTCACAACCCTGAGATTATGACCTGAGCCAAAATCAGGAGTCTGGCGCCTAACTGACTGAGTCACCCAGACACCCCATCAATTGTATTTTTTTTAAATTATTAAGTAGAATTTGAAAAGTATGAGCCAGTGTACTGGGCTCCTAGCAATAAATTTGAACTTGAGGTTTTGCTTTGAGAAATAATATTGACTAAGACGTATTTTTTCCCCAATATCACAATGACATATATTTTCTTTGATTAGAGAACAGCATAGCTGATGGGTGGGGTTTCACCTACACTCCAGATCAATAATGAAAGCATATAAAGTATTCATTGCCTACTAAACATATAATAAGCATATTATAACCATATTTAGTATGGGCCTATAATTTTGTGACATGTAAAATATTGTATATAAAATTTTTACATTAAAAATACATTTTTATGATTCCTTTTTAGAGATTTAGCAAATTTGAGCTCATTAATTTTACCAAAATGTAATGCATGCAATGAAAAACTGATGGTAAATTATATTGATTAGTTTTCTTCAAAATCCCTTCAATATAGAAAGTATTATATATTGCATCATTTGACAAATGAAAACTGAACTTTATGAACAAATTTAAATGTAAAATGAAAAAAATTACATTTTAGCCCTATTTGTTTTTCAAACGTTAAATAAAAATAAAGAAAGTAAGAAAACATCGCTGGTGATTCTGATCTCCCTTTAGGAAGCCTGCATTCCAGACAAACTTGGATAGAATATGAAGGATGAACCTATTTCTAAATTTTTGGGAAGTTTGTCTCTCATTTACAAGGATAAATGATGGAGTTGGGGCACCTGTGTGACTCAGTCGGTTAAGCATACGCCTCTTGATTTAGGCTTTAGGTCATGATCTCAAGGCTATGAGATCAAGCTTCCTGTCAGGCTCTGTGCTGAGCATGTACCCTGCTTAAAATTCAATCTCTGTCTCTTTCTCTCTCTCTTAAAAAAACAAAAACAAAAACAAAAGAACTTAAAATATAGAAAATGTTAAATACCACGATACCGTGTCAGGGATGCAAGTTTAAAAGCTATAGTTTTTAGGAACTCCCTGTGGATTTTCAGAAACATTTAAAAACAACATAACAACTAAAATAAAAACTAATAAACATATAAAAATCAGCACGTGAGTTTTTTAGTTCACTTTTTTAGTTCACTTAAACTTGAAAGTGATATCCATCTTCCTTTTAAGTGTTGGCCTCCCTAGTTGAAATGACTTTTCTGCTTTTTTAAGTGATTGTATTACTAATGGCCCAAGCTAACCTTTACTCTGAAATGACTCTGCCTGTCCTAGTTCATCCTGGTGTCTTCTGAGTTGCTGTCAGAGGCTGGTCTGCCTGTTTTTGACCTCTGCACTTCAAATTTACTCTAAGTTCACTGCGGCCCAGAGCGTGATTTGTGCAAATCATCTGTGAATGTGGAGCTTGCTGGGTCTGAAAAGGGTAGCCTGGCAGGTAGACCAGAAAGCAGGAAAATGGGATTAGATGCTTTCAGGGGAGGAAGGCATTGAAAACAAGAAAACAAAACTGTACAGTAGTGTGAAGGCCACTCAAGGCGATCAGAAATTGAGTAATAGAGGTAAAGAAGAATTTCTTCTAGGCAATGACAGTCTATCTGGAGACTTTGACATTGGGTTCATTGGCCTGTGCTTCTTCATGCAGGGAATATAGCACTAAACACACCCCTTTCTGTCCAGAAACATTTACCCTTAGAACATATGGGAGTACCCTCACATCTTATCTCAGAGCTTATTCATAGGCTGTGTTTGAGGAGAGCTCAGTCCAAGAACTACTTCTTGTCACTATAAAGGGAATTCATTAATAGCAGTTATAATATTGAATGGTGACAGAGAAGCATGGCTTCAGTTTCGCAGAAAGAATGAAATATTGACACTGAATTTGAAATATATTTTTCTAAGTGGAGAAAACTTTTCCAAACTCCAAAATTTCAAGATCATGCAATTTGCATAAATGACATAGTCTTTTTAATGAAACAATCAAGAGTGATTTGATTTAAATCTGAATTATCCCTCTTATGTGGAAGGGGCAGAATGCATTTTGATTAGCACATGTATTTTAACGATTATACCTGAGAGAATTGTAAACTGTGCTCTTCTGGAGGACCTTCATTTACTATATGTTCGAGGAAATCAGAATACTATGTAAATTGCAATGTTTAAAACTGTTGTGAGAAAGGAAAGTATCCTCATTTATAAAATAAAGAAAATAATTCATTCAACTACCATTAGTGTTGGTGGACAGTGGTTTAGGTTGTGCTTTCGAGAATTTATAAACATGAAGTCTTGATATTTAAAAGTAATTGAAGTGATGATGCTATGATGTGTAAATGAATTACACAGTGGACGTATTTCTTTTGTTTACTGAGCTGTGCTTTGTGCAAGAAAACTCCTAAAAGCAAAAATCTTGGTAATTTTGAGGCCAGATAAGATTGATCAGAAAAAGAGTTATTAATTGAGAGATGAGAGGAAGGTGACAGTTGAAATAAGGATTTCATATGCTAATTTCAAAGCAGAATTTTTGGTGTGTGAAGTTTTTTCTTGAAATATCAAAATGGTTCTATAATAACATTTTGTTTGCATTAGAGACAATGTCGACAGACTCTTTCCTTATACGGTTTTTACTGTTTAAAAAGAATGATTTTTTTAATTGTGACTTTAGCAAAAAATAGTCCTCTTTGGTTGGATTCTGTACTGCAAAACCAGTTTAGGTATGTTTGCTTTAAATGACCATGTACACTAATTAGAAAGAAAACAGTTCACCAGGAGCTATATCAAATACAGCCCTACAAATGGTATGAGATTTTTCCAAGGATCCATATTGTCCTTGGACTTGGCTGTTGTATTATACTTTAAATGGAATTGATTGTGTGGTTGTAATGAAAGTAACAGATTGATTTCTATCCAGTGTTACAAAGAGTAAATAGAAAAATGTTCCTGTCTTGACCTGCATTCATAACCAATGGGATTTGCTGGCTTTAGACCCAATCCTTAATAAGAGATAAGATGCAAATGTAATAAAACTGACTTCTAAGTTTAAGGATCTTTTCAATGCTCATCAGAGATGTTTCTTGTTGCATTTAAGATGTGTTTGTATTGATTAGATCACAATCACCTAGGAAATGTTACTTTCTTTAAATGCTATTCATAATTTATCATGTAATTAGCATTCATATGTGGCTTTATAAACATATTAAGATTATTGAAGTGGGGGTTATGACACAGTAGTATATATTTTAATTGTCCTTAAAACTGAATTGCCTTTTTTTGTTATTTAAGTAAATGATGATTGTTTAAGTTGGGATCTATTTGACTATTTTTTGGTTAACAAACAGATTTGGCTGTGGAGTAAATTTTTGCATTGCAATATATTAGGAAAGGTGTAACACTAGTATAATGCAGTGTATTTCTTCTGAAGGACTGTTTCTGCTGCATATTCCTTCCCAATTACCCTTGTGTTATTTGTTAAGAAATGAAATACCTGTTTCCTATAGTGAACTGTTAGCTTTCTTCCTCCATTGTGATAATTTAGAAGATAATCAAGCACGAGTACTATAATTAGATTTTTTTTTACTATAGTATTCAGGACTTTATGAGCGTTTTCCCCTATTCACCGTCCTGTAAATAAAACTCGAGCCCACAAAATAAGGAATCTAAATATGGAGTATAGTTGGTAACTTACTTTGTTATAAATGAAGGAACGCAAAAAAAAAAAAAAAAAATCCAAAAAACAAAAACAAAACAAAAAACCCCCACAACCTAACAATTCATTTGTAAGCAACAGTTTCTTCACACATTATGTGACTTTTTTGGGATTTGTTTTATGTTTTGGGTAAAACAGTTTAGTATAATGATGCCTAGATGAGACAAAACAAAACATAACAAAATAAAAAAAAAAACTAACACATTCGACTGCCTATGTTTCTCAGTTGTAGCTTCCAAGAGCCCTCTATTCTTCCAGCCCACTTGATACCCTGCAGGTTGTGGCAGACAATTCACAGGAAAGGCTTAGACATCGAGCTCACACGCTTCTTGACTCCATTTTAAACCTTTTGTTCACACCAGGGTGGCATTTTTTCACACCGCATGTGGCAGTTTTGACTCCTATCCAACTTGTCTTATAAAATCAAAGTCTGTGATTTTTTTACATTCACAGGCCTGCTTCCCGAACTGCTACTGCTGTTTGTGTCTTTCCTGGTGATTGGTGCAGAAGTTTATAGCAAAATGTGCTCTAGGGAGAGGGAGGAAGAAGAAAGCGATATGAAAAGTGTTCTCCCTGAAACACAGGAAATACATTTTAAATAAAACAGATTGACTCTGCGGAGATCATACAGAAAAATCCAATATACTTACCCCTATTTTTATTATTTATTTTGTGACACAGTGCTGAGTACATAGCTTAATTTAAAAATACATATAACGATATCACTTTCAAGTTGCACGGTGTTATTTAAAAAAAAAACCAAAAACCTGTCATGTAATTGCAAAGGAAAATCTCATCCTCAGACTAATATAATTATTTTCCTATAATTTTATAATATTCAGGGACTGCAGATGAATTTTGCTTTTAGATATGATCATGTAACATACCCCATTTGATTTTCAGTTCAATCATGCATACAATAAAACCTATTATCTAAAAAATTTCTACTGTGAACATTTAAATTATCTCTGTATCAATTCCTTCATTCTTAAAGTTTTCTTCTTTCCCCTCTGTTTAATTAAAAATATCACTTTGGTTCTCATTAATGTCATTCATATGTTGTAATAATAAATCACACAGGTTATTTCAAATAAATGATATAAAGCAGTAATTATGAAATAAGATCAGAAGTGGAAAATTTTACCAAATGCAAAAGGTGTGCACATTGGCATGTTTCTACAGAGTAAATATTGGCAAGGATATAAAAACTACAAATGGAAAATCTCTGTAGAAGATCTGGCAATAATAAATATATACATATTTTTATACTTTCACTTTGAAATTCTTATATTGTTTAAAGATTATCTCTTATTTGTATTAACAAGAACATGTGAAAGAACATTCTAAAGTACTCCCTGCTATGTGATTTATTTCAGCATTTTTTTTTAGGGGGTATAGGGAACATTTCTATTTCAATCAACAGATAATAATTATATGATTTCTTATATATTTGAAACTTTAGAATAGTTCATTTGTTATTTTTAGATTTCTGTTTTTTTGAACAGTAACAATTCAATCACAGCATAAACAGAAATGAAAAATCGGTTAATAGAAGCAAATGTTTAATGTAGTAGTAAGTGTTTGTTAACATTGTTAACGGATTTAAGATGAAAGACTGCGTATTTTATAAAATTTTTAGTTATAAAGCCAACTTAAATAAGCAAAATCATTTTAGTGAATATTAAGTCATATATTCAATATATAGAAAAGAACCATATTTTTGTGCTTTAAATATGTGTGTGTATATATATATATATATATATATATAGGAAAAATGTAGATTATGATTTTTATGCTTTCCTCCAGGAAATACCTACGTAAATTCATTGTATCTGAATTATTCATTACAGTGTTTGAAATATGAAATGTATCCATTATATTGAGAAAGACCTCAATTTAGAATTTGGATTTTTTTCACTTTCTGGAATAACAAACCATGACTGACAAGAACATAGCAGAAAAACAACACTTTGTTGTAAGTTCTGTAACAGTAGATGTGCTAGCAGAGAGAACAACGCTTACTTTTCCTTTTACAAATAGAACACTACTTCAACTACAACTCCTACGAAGTATTTGAAAATAAAGCAAAAAGCATTCTTTTTTCAGGAATAACAAAACCAAAGTGGTTAATGTAAATAGAACTCTATTTAAGACAAATGAAATGCAATAGATTTTATAGTCTGGAATTTTCTTATGATGTACAGATGTTTATCAAGTGCAATTTTTTGCCCATCTTTGAGTTAATTTAAAATCTGACCTCATTAGAAAGAGAAAGAAAAAATTATTTATATGTGATACAAAAATTCTGTAAAGATCAAATAAAAGCTCTGTCATTTGAAACAAAACAAACAATTGAAAGCAAGTAAAATATCCAAGTAAACACATTCTACTTAATTGAAGTTTAATATTAAGTCCTCATATCAAGCTAATAGCATCTGGAAATCTAGCAAACCATTTGAGATTAAGAATAGGAAAGACAAAAAGAAATCATTATCTAAAGAAATGTAAGTTAAGTTTATGAAATAAAATTTACCTACTTTTGCAGCTCATATGTTTGTTGAAAAAAAAGTATGACTTTATTTCATGTGCATGCCAAAGAATGTAGAAATATATTTAACCCATCATTTTTCATTGCCTAGTATAGAAAACCCCAACTTTTATTGCTTGAAGTTTCTTATTTCCTACCCTCCCCACCTACTCCCTCGGCTTCTTCAGACTGTCTTCTATCCAGCATCTCTTCTATTTGAGGTGAACCAAATAAGACCCCCAAACAGACACACAAAATAACCACCATCCAGCTGAAGAGAAACAGGTTTTCTGTCTTTGGCCTGTCCTTATACGTTAATAAAATCAGCTCCTACATTCTGCCACCAAATTCAGCTTGGAAGTAATCCTCTTCTACTTCAGGCTGGATGAAAAGAGTACTCATTGTGAATTATGTTTCATCTGTCACAATAACCTTCTTTATTCTGTCATGGACCTCCCCTTTGCCTGTGGCAATTAGAGAAAATAGGTATGCCTTGAAGTATGAGATAGTGGTTTTTTAAAACAAAACAAAACAAAACTGATGACACACAGACAATGCTTGCTAAGCAGTATACTAAAGGTCAGCTTATGAGGCATTTTGAAGTGGCTCTGAATTTTTTTAAGTAAAAGAGTACATTTTAAGAATGAGCAGGTGGTATAGTTACCACTGGTTATTGTTAACATCAGTTATTGAGGACAAGCACTGAATTGTCTTAAAAATGGAATGTAAACAACGTCTTTTCATATTGCATACTTTCTGATTAAATCATGTCATAAGATACATTTTATAAATATATGGTATTTATTTAACATACCAAACCACCGTGGTAAATTTTATGCCTTAAAGTATATTTCAACACTCCAGCCTAAGATTTTTACAAATTTTTCAAAGGGGAAAAAAGAAAATTTTTCCCATTCACAGAGTTTATCAAACATTTTGTTTAACTTAAAATCAATGTGATTATTGGATTTACTTACTCTTACAAATCCCTGAAATTACCTTGAGGCAGTTCAAGTTCACCTTTCTGGAATTAAATCTGTTAAATGATAGACATCATCTAATCATCTTCTTGAAAAGATATCTCAACATTTTGGCTTAATAGGGTACATGGCTATCGCATGTAGTTATGAATAAGTTAAGCTGGAAGATCTTAAAAAGCTACAAAAGAAAAAGAAAAAAAAATACCCATAGTCGACAGAAAAGAAAATTCTCCTAATAGCAAAAGAAAGTCACTGCTGATGAATTAACTCAAACAGTCCTCATAAGAGTTGGATAAAATAAAAGCATATAAATAATTTAAGCTCACAAGAAATTCGTAAAGTCTGAAGAAAAAATTCTTGAAACTAAAGGAAAACCTTTTGGCCCACCGCACAGGTTGGGCACAAAAGTGCTTGCTAAGCTATCTATTTCACACATGCAACGACAGAAGGTTCGATATTCATTCGATCGATGAGTGAAAAGGCACAATGGCAAAATCAGACAGACTTCTTTTCAAATACAGATCTCCAATGTCCTCTACAGTCTACAGATGCACGGCTGGTGGTGTGGTTCAGACGGAGCAAGGGTTACATCAAGGCTGTTCTCTGGACCGTGCAAACAGTCTAGACCAATGACCGGCAGCATCATGCCCTTTGAAGAAGAGGCAAGTTCGGTCACGATGAAGAAAAATCAAGGCGTACCCCTTTTAACAATAGGGAGCAGCTCGAGGCTGCAAAGAGGTAAGCAGGGGTAAGAAGAAACCGGCATCTGCTTCCATGGTTACAGGCCAACTATGAGAACCTTGCTTTTCAAGAGAGCCTGTTCTCAGGCTCCCTCACGGGTATGCCGTGCATTATAAGCGAAGGCAGGTTGAGCTGAAATCCACATAGTTATTTCAGAGTAAAATGATACGGAGCACATGGCTGGCCGGGAAAAAAAGTCACATGACTGTTAAGAACCCGACTTGGGCTATTTCAGAATAGAATTTTTTCCCCCTTTATACCGGTTTAAATAAAGGCAGTAAATTTGTATAAAATAAACAGCGATGGGAAACATGATTTTCATTTCTTGGGCTCTTGTGTAAGAAGAGGTCAAGGGTCAAGATAATTTCCACCCCCCACGGCAGGATCACATACAGTCTTGTTATTATAGCTTTATTATGGATATTGTTAAGAAATATTCCCCCCCCCTTTTTTTTTTTTTGCCAGACTATGACATTGAATATATGTTTTTGTGAATCTCTCTCCCTGACTGGATCCTCTTTGATTTCCTGCCCTGAATTTTCCCATGTTTATGTTCCTTTCTGTGGTTAGATCTCATGAGGAGGGGTAGGAGATTTGGTGAGAAACTTCTTCGGTGTCCTGTTACTGTTCTAATCAAGTGTGGGGTTTCCTCCGCCTTTTGTAATATTCAAAATTCAAATCTATGTCAAAACCATTGGCCTCCGACTATAGTTCCATTTCTAATTCATGCATTTATATTTTATTTGTTGCTTGCTGCTTCAACGAGTGTGTAGATTCAAATAAAAAGAAAGTTTTTTTTTCCCCTTTCTGCGAGATATTTAAATCTTGTGATGTGGCATTCCAGCAGCTGATGCTACTTAAATAAAAATTTAATGAATATAAAATATAGCATATTCTGCATTATTGAGGATAGTTTTATTATGATAACCATACAAAATACAGATCTGTGAATAATTAACATATAAGCTATCCCCCTAACAATGTACCATAACTAAATATTGGAAGAACTCAACATTTGTTACCTTCCAATGACATACAGTTAACTATAGATCTTCCATGCAATCTATCCTTTGAGCAATTTTTGTTTGCAAATACATCGTTAAAATTAGAGGATAAAAAAAGAAGGAAAGCTCCAAAGGGCAAGGCATTAAACAACTTTCATAAATTTATTTTTCAGAAGCTTTGTATATTACTATAAATGAGCCCTGTATGGTCTGGTGGTATGGAAATATTCATTTTAAATACTTAACCTTGAAGGAAAATTATCTTGTAGCTTTACAAAGGCAATTAAGTGTTGGTGACCATAATAGCCACAATTTTATACTCTCACTTGAGAAATCAGAAGATAATTTTCTGATGTGTTCCTCCATACCGATGCCGTTTTTGAGCTAGGTTCATGGCTAAACATATGCATACGGTTTTATTTCTTTCGATGTGTTGAGATACATTAATTTCTATGCTTGGATGGTGAGAAAAGCATGTGGGGTAAAAAAATGAACTACTGTGGTGTCACTATTTTAACACAGTAATTCATACACTGTTATAAGTAATGGACATATTATCTAAAGGATGTTTTAGTTTTTTTAAAAAATAATTTACTTACTGTTAAGATAATTCAACATCAGAGTTTCTTTGATATAACAACAGATCATACTTGCTGGCAAAGGTCAAGTGCCAGTTATTTCTTCAGTGGAAAATTCTACCTGTCAATCCTCCAAAGGAAACAAAAACAAAAGCAAATGCACTAAGGTTTACATATCGCATGATAACTCGTAAATTGTAATTTAAAAAAAAAATGAGACTTTGCTTGAAATCTGTCGCAAAATAGATAGCTGGCTTTTTTTTCAGTTAACATTTAGCCATTAGTCTTGCTCTTTTGTTTTTCAAAACATACTCAGTTTTATGAATATTTACGTATGAACATAAATTACTCTAACTTGCTAAATGTTGATATATGTAAACACTTGGAGACATTGTCATAGAATCAGATTGATAGTTATTTAAACGCTATTATTTTAACACATTAATATGCAGATAAGACACTTCATACTGAGTATTTAGGGGCAAAATGACAGCTTCTTTCCTTAAAAAGATTATATCTGAAGTACTTAATAGCTCACTAATATGTCCCTACTACGTGGAGTTTGCAACAAAAACTCCACTGATATGATAAGGTATGTTGGATTTAAATTTTCTTTAGAATTAAATTTTAGAACAATTAATGTATTTTGCCTTCTTTACTATAAAATCAAAAAGAAAAAAGAAAAACTAAATTTGTCGTGCCTAATGGAGCATTTAAAATAAAAAGACTGAAATTTTACAGTGGTTTAGTGTCTGATAGTGCTTTGAATATAGTAGATGCTCAATAAAATCTCTCTCTAACATATAAACCTGCAATTGCACTAATGAAACAATTATCTAAAAATAATCCCGGCCTGTAAAAGACAGGACAGAATCTCCTCTACTTACTCGTGTATCTTTTTTTTTTTTACCTTTTTTTAATGATCTTTCTACACAAATGAGTAGTTTTTGTCAGTAATCTGTGATGACTGAATTCTTGCTGTGAATCCAGTGAAACTAGAAATGTATAACCAGAGCCACATTTCCCAGATGAGATTCTAAAATACACTATTATTCTAAAAGATGTTACTTAGGTGTTCTGGGGGAAAAAATCCTGGAAGCAAATACATATGACAGAGATGTTATATTAAACAATGTTAGTTGGATTGCTCATATGCAATATTTTCTGGGGCAATCAAAAAACTAATGTATATAGTGGCTGTCTAAGATGGGCATATTTTCCAAAGTTATTTAATTTTTTCATGAATACTTATTAACTTATATGTATATATTTAATCAACTCCCCCATAAAATATTTATTAATTTGATATGATCTAATTTCAATGATGTGCTGAAGCTAACTTAGATAAAACCATCTTGGATGAGCTCATTGTAACGATTCCTTTCTAAATTCCATCTTAAAGAGATATCCTTCTTTTAGCTTGAAATCGGATATAGCAGAAGTTTTTGCACCATAGAAATCGGCCAATACTGCAAATCAGGGCCTTTTTAATCTTTTTTTAGAAGCTGTTGTTAACATCTACCGGCACTCTATTGCCTAATTTCCCCTCTGAATCCATCTTTGTAGGTAAATTATAACCACTAACAAGTCAATAAGTTTAGAAGTTGTCTATTTATCACCTGTCTAAAATACAAAACTATTTAAGCTAATTATGTAGATTAGACACAAAAGAGAGGGAGAGCTATGGAAAATATTAAACACTGTAAATTTTGCTTAAATTTAGCTTTTATATCAAGAATTCAAATAATTTATCTTTATGACTTTTCTAATTTACCTGGATAAATATGTCTGTTTATTCCTTTATCTCTTTTCTAACAAAGTTTTTATATACTCTGGTATATAATATCCAGTTAATTTTTAAGTGAGTGACAACAGAGTTCTGAAAATTTCCAGACATCTTTTAAATGGGTCTCTAACTTCAACTCACTTCACTATCAGGGAATTTTTATAAAACCGAGATGAGGTATTTTGAAGTAATTTATACTTTTGTATTGAATATCATCTAATTTCAGGCATTTTTTTCAGAAGTATTAACCCATTTGACCTCTTGGATGACATTATTATGAGGAAAACAAAAGTGGAAAATCTGAGCAGAAAAATTGAAATACACATTTTTGACAAACAAGCTACTCAATTCCTATTTGATCTTTGGGTGGGTTATAGGTAAAATCTCTAAATATGGGTGGATTATAAGTATAGATATTTGGGTGAAATAATGAATTATTTATTTATTTTATAAATGAATTTATTTTGTTTATAAGAATAAAGTAAGATATGCTGGTAAAATTATGTTATTATGTATTTCATATATAATATATAGTATATAAAATTGAAGAAGTGACAGAAAGGACAGTCAGTCCCTTTTGGTCACCTCAATTTTATTCTATTTAAGGAATTGGATATTTCACAATTTCTCCAGTAACTGTAGTACAAGGCAGGATATGTTTGGTGTCATCAGACTTTGAAGAATGCTTGCAGAGTGAAAAAACATAGTTGATTTGAGGGCTTTGCAAAGACTTTTAAAGATGGCTAATCTGTGACAGAAAGAGAGGAGAGGAAGGAAAGGGTGGATGTTGCATGTGGAACAAGTCATACATTCTCCTCTCTTTCATTCTCCTCTCCTCTCTTTCATGGTGAGTAACTTGGGCAAGTGATCCATCATAGGCAAAAAGGTTTTGAAATTTTTCTTAAGGTATGTGTGAGGAAAAGGTGGAAATTCCCACTGGAATTGGGAATGTAATGTAATGGCCGTGGATGCCAGCTCCAGGAATCTGTATTCAGTAGAGGAAACATGAAGGAATCTAAAGGTTAATGTTACTGTTGGCCTTTCTGCCATGCATTCAAAGTCAACCTTTAATTCAAGTCAATTGGAATTTGAACACAAATCCACTGTAAGAATTGAGTTCAGGTAGTACAGATTGGTGACCTCCAGGTAATCTTCTGCTAGTTTTTATCAAGGTGGCATAGCATACTGGGTACAGTATAATGGTCTCTGTGAGGACACCTGGCTGCTAGGTAATCCTTGTTCAGTAACTTGATAGTCTGTTGACCTTAGAGAAGGCATTCATCTCTGTGAGTCTTAGGCACTTTTTCTTAATGATGGGAATAATAAACTCTGCCTATTTTCAAAGTCATTGTGAGACATAAATGTGGTAAATAAATCTGAAGATCATAAACCTTGAAAGTATAAAGGTCTTTCCAACTATAAGAACTCCCCTTTGGGGCACATGGGGCTATACTAATTGTATCATCATTCTAACTTTAGTTTAAATATCATCTCTTGAGATCACCACCACCCACTGGCTACCGCGCCCACCATGGGATCACTTGCCATCTTCCTTTATTTGCTTTATGGCACTTTTCATGACTAAAATTACCTTCTTCATTTGTTTGCTTATATGTTGTATGTCTCTTTAGCCAATACAATTTTATTAGTTCATTATGGGACAGACAGCGTCATTGGAACTGAGAATAGGAAAACAGGAACTGAACTGATGTGTGTGTCCTTAAGGAAACAGACAGTAATAAATATTGACAATAATATCTATCTATATGTATAAACATCAGGTGGTAAAAGGTCCTATAAGGAATAAAGCAAACTGAAAGATTAAAAAGGGAAGATGGTTATGCCGTTTTATGTCAGATGTTCGGGGCCGGAGCCTCTGATTAAGTGCTATTTATTCAAAGACCAGAAGGAAGTAAAGGAGGGACATATCTCAGGAAAAAAAGTATTTTGAGCGGAGAGAACTGAAAGTGCAGAGGCCCTGAAGTGGGAGCATGCTTGGTATTTTTAAGGTCAAGTGAGGAAGAGCCCCCGGTGCCTGGAGGGCAATGAGCCAGGCAAGAATAGGATGTGTTGAGACCACAGAGCACAGCAGGGCCTGGGCCCTACCTGGCACAGGCTTCAGAGTCTGAAAGATCTGAGATTTTACTCTGAATGAAAGGGCCAGTCTCTGGAAGGCTTTGGGCTGAGGAGTGATGTCATCAGACTCAGGTCACTCTTGCTGCCTTATGGTGAAGAAGATCCACTGGGAAGTGTGAAAGAAGGGAGAACCTGTGATACACTAGAACTCACTCCCTCTGGCTCCCAAAAAGTCACTGTGCTCATCTCTTCTTTCAATTAGTCATGGTGGGAGCGTTTAAACCATGCAAGTTTGCAAAAGTCATCAATCATGGATTTCCCCTCTCTTTCTCTGCTCCTTCTTCATTTTGTCCTTGCCTACTTTCTTTCAGTCCTTCCTTCTTTCTACGCTCCTCCTCTTCTTCCTTCCTTTCCTTGTTTTCTTTCTCTCCTTCCTTTTCTTTCTTTTATAACATTATCAATATTTATTATTTATAAATAAAGTTATCAATAAACATTTATCAGCATATCTTGGAGGAGAGCACTAGGAGGTTATTATAGCAGTTCAAGTGAGAGATGATGGTGGCTTAGCTTAGACATGGGTGGTAGTGAAGGAGATGATAAGAAGTTGTCAGATTCAGGAAGGCATCTCCAAAGAAATCAGTGAGGGGCTTTGCTGAGTAATTGAAAAATGGTTGAGAAAATGAGGCACCAAAGATGACTTCCAGGTTCTTGACCTGGGTAACTGAAAGAATAGTTGTCACTGATTAAGATGGAAATGGCTTCAGGAGAAGCAATTTGGGAGGCAAGTGTCAAGAATCTGGTTTTGGAGATGTGAAGATTGATATGTCTCTTAGGTGTGTCCAAATGGAGGTTTCATGTCAAAAGTTGGGTATTTGATTTTGGCACTCAGAAGAGGAGTCTGGACTAGAAATATCACTTTGGGAATTGTCTGTAAAGGAAATGGTATGCCCCTGTTCTTCATATTTTAAATGGAGATTAATCACATATTAGTTATTCAAAATTTTCATGCAAATCAGAGAAGAAATGTCAATGCATGGCTATTTCATCTTGAGACTGCTGAGTCAGATGTTCTCTCCTTCCATTGTTTCATAATATAATTTAAGCAACTAAGTAAATTCATATGCCATGAATTGATTAAAGCCCTACTCACTCTTCCCCCAATTCAACTTCATGCTTATGTGTTTTGCTTTTTGGAACCAGTTAGCTGTAACCATTACTTCTCAAAATCTGGTTCCAGGGCCCAGAACTGCCTCTATCAGCATTAAATGGGTGTATTTTAAAATATAGAATCGTATACTTAAATACTAGTTCTATTAAATAATAATATTAGCCTAAGGTCCAAGAATCTGCATTGTAACAAATAACTCCTTGTTATTGGTATGCACATAAAGATTTGGCCATTCCTGATATAGTGTGTAAATACAAATTATAGTCTTTTTATCTTTTTTAAGAACTCCCTTTGCAAAAATTTTTAATAACTGTTTATATCATGTACATAGTTAAACCTGCCCACTCATATTCTAGATTACTTACATTACAACAGAATTTATTTCAATCATAAAGATTTTGGTCTTTAGTTAAGGAACTCAATAGCAAAGTCAAATTTAATCATCTTTTTTCCCCCCCAAAAACACCATTTTAGGATATACTGCAGTTTTAGGATATATTCAAACAGAAAAGCTCAGTTTCAAATTTAGACACTGAATTGCTCTGGTATTTTTATTTATTTTTAAAAAATATTTTATTTATTTATTTCACAGAGAGGAGAGAGATCATGAGTAAGCAGAGAGGCAGGCAGAGAGAAAGGGGGGAGCAGTCTCCCTGCTGAGCAAAGAGACCAATGAGGGGCTTGACCCAGGGCCCTGAGATCATGACCTGAGCTGAAGGCAGAGGCTTTAGTCCACTGAGCCACCCCGGCACCCTGCACTGGTATTTTTAAAGTTTGCTAAATATTTCTGATTCTCCCCTGTTCTGGGCACACTATAACTGTAATGCATTTCTTAGTCTCCCTGTGATTTAAGTGGGCCAGTAAAGGAGTTGAGACCAATAAGTATTGTACTTGGGGCCAGAACATTTAATTGCCAGTGTTCCTTCCCCTTTCCTTTGTCTTTCTCCATAATGAGATGGAGGCTACCCTGTTTTTCTATTTACCTGAGTTACTATAATTAGCAGAGCTCCTCTGCCAGTCTGTAATAGACATTTAGCGTCAGTGACAAATACACCTTTGTAATTTTAAGCCACTAAAATGGAGATTGGTTATTATTGTAGCACAACTTATTTTCTCTAGCAAAACTGGACCTGAGTTATCTTCCAGTCCATAGAATGGTACTGTGATCTGACTGAAGATAATTTGTTTTTTCAACAGTTGTCACGGATTTCTGTCCATATTTTCATCTTGGCAATAAAGATCGGTAAACACTATATGTCTCTTCTCTTACAACTTTTCTACCAAGTAGTTTGTTCAAAAAACAAACAAACAAAAAACCCCAAATAAGTTATAGACCAATTTCTGTGAACATACAAACTGTTCCTAACAATCATTCATAAAATCCACCAAACAGGCCACTCCAATAATCTGGGATAGTCTCTGTTCTCTGTCCTTTTCAGTATGCCACATGTAAGAAGGGCATTCTGCTGAGCAAACACAAGAGTATTCTGGTGGCAGGAGCAATGAGCCATCCAGTAGCACCAGGCGAAGGAGGCACCATCTTAATTGGGGAGTGGGTGACAAATTAAATAGAATTCCAAACCTAAGGTGTCAAAGATGTTAGCCTCTTGGATTTTTACTAGGATTGGTACATGTTGTCCCTGGAATGAAGAGATGATTGCCCTGTATTTCTAGCCAATCGCACATCTTGGAGCCCATTTGTTTCACCAATGAAAAACTGTTACATCCTTTGTTAATTATCAACCCCCCATCCCATGTATAATTTCACAGAGCAAAATTTGCAAATTCAAAGCATTTGTCACAGTTACCCCTGGAGTTCAAAGTATTGATTAAGAAACTTGAAATCCTAAACAGCCTTGAAAGTGAAACCTTGACTGGAATTCTTCAAATTTTTTTTTTCTAGTGTGTAAATTAAAGGTAAACTAATGTACTTCATACTGTACCTACTGGAGTATTTTAAACTAAATTATAGGCACTTCCAGAATTAATTATAGATTTTTGTTTACTTACTTTTGTGTTCTACTAGCAAAAACCATAAAACTGGCCATACATCTTTTTTCTTCACAAATACAAATGTAATAGTACTTGATTTTTAATAGCTTATGTTAGACTTCATAAAGTTCTCCATATTTCTGTACTCACTTTAGTATTAAATAGATCAATAACTAGCTATACTTCTTGAACAAAAAAAAATTATTGAACTGTTTGTATATTGTATAGGGTTTTTTTAAGTCAAAAAAAACAAAAAGAGAGAGAGGGAGAGACTTTGTCAGCTTAAACTGAAAATCTTGAAAATTTGGGTTAGAAGCTTAGATTCTGTTGTCCTCTTTCTGCATTTTCATGGTCTGGAAAGGATACTAGCCTTCTTCAATGGTTTAGTTTCCAAACATTTTGCCAACTGTGAATGAACTAGTTCAATGAAGGAAAACATTCTTTCTACAGCCTACATGAATATTCTGCTGTTTGAAAAACTGAACCAGCCCATCAATCATTTTGTTAATATTTGTAGATTCTTCCTCACAGAGTTGGAATATAATTTGTAAAACCTCATCAGTTAGTATATGTTTCCCCAAATCTTCACCTCATTTCAAATTCTTTTAGTTACTTTTATAAATTAATTTCTGAATGCCTTTGACAGCAAATAAGATTGGTAAGGAAATTAATCATATGTAAAGCATATAAAAAGACTGATTTAAAAATATTTCTTAAAAACCTAGAGTAGTACCTTCGATATTAAAATTTGAGACATTATATATGACTTATGATGATGAATTTTAATATTAACATTTTAAAATAAAACCATTTTAAAAATAGCATTGCACTAATAACCCCTGTGATTCAAAAAGTTATGTTCATAAACTTAAATATATTTTAAAAATTAATTGGTGGTATTTCATGCATTTACCCATATGATAACCTTTTGTCTCTAAAATTAATTTATATTAAAAAAATAACAACAATAACAATAACAAGAGCACAATTTGCCCTTATAGTTAATATATGTAAACTTAAGTTTGGTTGCACCTGTGTTAATATTTTTATTAATTTTAATTCCTGTGAATTTTAATTTTTAGAAGTCATATATTTCCAAACTTAGAAAGCATATATAGAATGAGTTGGAGTGATTATTCCTGAGAAAGTAATTTGTTGATATTAGTGATCCTATTATTGTGCCGTACTTTTTAGGGGTTCCAAGAGACGACTATTTTTATTATAGGAAAGGAGGTTCCAGCTGACCGAATTTATAGTGAGATATTTAAATTCTTTAGACATCTCATTTTAATGAGAATGCTTTGTTTTAAGATTTCTTTTTGAATAAATGTAAAATGAACATTTTGGATGTGTGTTAGTTCAGGAATTTCTTTTTACATTTCAGCTTTACTGAAGTATAACTGATGTATGAAATTGTAAGAGATTTAAAGTGTACATTGGGGTGATTTGACATACATAGAGGAGAGAAGGATTCCCCCTACATACATCTATACCTCACTACTTATCTTTTTTCTTTTTGTAAGAATATTAAAGTTCTACTCTCTTAGCAAAGTTTATGGAAATTTTTAATGATGACCACATCTTGATTCATTTCTTTTCCTTTCAGGCTATCGATCATTACAATGGCACTGTAAAGAGATGACACAGAAATAACAGTAAGTCTTAATCATTTGAAAGACTTAATCATTTTAATGTTGTACTAAAACGTATGACAGCATATTTGGCAATTTTTTTCCCTTCTAATTTTGTACACGAGTGTAGGGAATAGAATGTGAGCAAAACCCCTAGACCTCAAAGTATATTTTTATAGGAAGCCAAAATATTTTTAACTAAACTCTGCTAGTCAATAATTTTTGGATTTGGCAGGCTGTAGTCTGGTCCTATTTTTGAGAAAAGTCCACAAAGTATTTCCCTTCTAATTCAATATCCCTTTTTCCCCCCTGAAACAATCTTTCCTTTTGGAGCAAAGACTTGTGAACTTCATGTTTTTACAGCAACAATAATATGTTGTTTCTTTTGCTGTGCTGAAAATAATTAATGTTTATGTTGGATTTAAACTTTTGTCAGTCAGAAGATCTACTAATTACACCAAATGAGATAGGTGTGATAAGAGCCCTTCTTTTCTTAGTAGAGTTAGATGAACCAACATAATACGCTTACATTTCATATTTAAATATTGCCATTGCTCGTTTAAACCATGAATCTTACTATATTTCATATTTATAATAAGCTATTTTGATCATCCCCATATTTTATTTTGAAATGGACATCCATCCTACAACAGACTAGAAGAATATTTTACCTTTGGTCATTATACATTAGAATAATTTAAAATATCTGCTCTGGCTAAATTATTAGCCAACACTTTAATAAAGTATTGCTTTAATGCAACAGAATTACTTTCTCTCCTGACATGAAAATAGACTTTTCTGTTTATAAGATTTCTACCCAAAGACAGCTAATACAAAAATGCACTTAACAAAGCCTCAGTAATAAAACACAGAAAAACAATGTTAAATTCAAAACAACTGGTGAATTTAAATAGACATACGTGTGTGTGTGCAACCCACAAATATACACATACATAGAGATTAAGTGGTTAGAGAGTAATATATCATTACGTGTTTATAGCTATATAATTATATATCATATAAGTATATAATAATATATAATATATTTAAATAAATTATGTAAGTACATATAAGTAAATTATATAAGTATATATAAACACTTAAATATATGTAATTATAATGATATGTCATTTATAAAAGCAACATGTTGTAAAACTCACAACAGACTCCTATAAAAAGTTTCTAACCTTTTCCTCCTCTGGTCTCCATCCCCCTCCCTGAGGTAGACAATGTCCAGGTATGCCAGGCGCCCCTCTACCTCACTCACACGAGTTTCTCCCTCCTCAGAAATCACAGATGCATATTTTTACATCTCTTTAGTCAGAAAGGGTTATTTTTGCTTTCGATGTTTGTCTTTATAAACATAATACCAAGCACATAACTCTTCAGTTTGTTTTTTATAGTTCTCCGTTCAGGTTAATATGCACAATATTCCATCCTTTGTCACACTAACTTTTATTTATTTATTTTTTTTTTGTCACACTAACTTTTAATTAAAGAAAATAAAAATCTGGAGGTTCACTGTCCTTTGTCTATCACAGTCATAAATTAGAAAGTACCCACATTGCCGTGAACGGCAAATCTCAGTGATATTTTCACTCCAGCTCTTGTCATCATGAAAATGACTCCAGGCCTATGTTAGAGCAGATATCAAGATTTATGAAGTGAATAGAAATTCAGTAAACATGAGTTCTTGTACTGATTTGTCTGTGTCTCCAACCATATCTGATCCTTATAGTAGAATACATGGCGCTTTGCTACAAGGTAATGGTTGCATTCTTCAGACACCACACTTGATGAAAAAAAGAATCACATTATAAAATTATGTGTTTCAGTAGAAAAGAATGAGTTAGAGGATGGATTTGCTATTTTACTACCTTTAGCGGTTAAAATATTCAGGGTTCTCTTTTAAGATTAAGCAAAGTAAAGAGAGCAAACATAAATTAAACCATAGACTTTTACGAATGAATGTAATTTGAGGAAAATAAATATAGTAAAATCTTATTTAAGAGTAAATAACATTAGTTAATGACAACATTAAACAATTTTGTTTACAATGGGATTGATCATCAGAAAGCTATGCATATGTATTATATAATGTGTTATGATGTAACATTCATTATTTAAATATATTATAGATATACTGATACTATATCTATTATATATTTATATATCCTATATATTATACTGATATATCTTCCATACTGATAGGTGCATCTGATTTTTGGCCACAGAATCTTTTTATTTTATAAAACGTAAATCTTAACACAACAGTATGACAAAGCTAGATCATGCTTTTAAAAAGGTTTTTAAGTTCACAAGTTTTAAAGTCTCTGTGTGAGGGTATGGTGTGTGCATATGTATTTGTAGTATTGAGCCTACATTGGAAGTTAACATTGGGGATTAGGCAGTTTTAGCCCAGCTGATATGTGAAGAGAAAATTGACAAGAATGATTCAGTGATCCAATTCAAGAATGATTCAATCTCTACCACTATGTATTGAACATTTGCTACGTGCTAGATAATCTTCTAAGTGGTAGGGTTACCTAGTGAACACAAATCCTGACAAGTGAGGCTCTCACATTCTTGTGGTGGTGATGGGGCAGAGGAAGGGTAGACATTAACCAACAACCAAACAAATAAAAAATGTCATACTATTTTGATAGTAATGAATAATGTCAAGAAAAATAAAGTTGAGTGGGAAATTAGGGGAAGAGTATCATCTATTTTCAGTTGGGGAAAGCTTTTCTGAGTTAGTAGCCTCTGATAAGAGACTTGCAGTGCACTAATACCTGGGAAAGCACATCTCCACGAGTGAAGAAACCAAGTCGAGTTTCCAAGGAGAGGGTATCTGAGCAATACCGAAGTGGCCAATTGGGTGGGGCGAGGCCATATAAGCTCTTCTTGGCCATGTTCAGAATATTAGATTTTTTTTTCTAAGTCAAATGGGAAGTCATCCATCAGAGGCTATAGATCAGAGATACAAACTGATTTCGATTTTTAAGAGTTCACTTTGCTGTGTAAAGAATAGCCCGAGAGGAAAGTGGAAGATCAGTTAAATACTTACAGTAGTACTTTAGAAGACTAGACTTGAATCCAATAGGCCTTTATTTACCTTTTTTAAAGATTTTATTTATTTAAGAGAACGAGAGAGTCAGAGATAGCAATAAAGAGAGTGAAAGAGCATGAGCAGGAAGGAAAGGGGGAAGCAGGCTCCCCACTGTACAGGGAGTCCAACATGGCACTTGATCCCAGAGTCCTGGGATCTTAATCTTGGGATCATGACCTGAGCCGAAGGCAGACACTGACCGAGCCACCCAGGTGCCCCTCCAGTAGGTGCTTTTAAATAGAATGATTTGAATACCATGATGTTTGATTTACAATCCATTTAAACCTCACCACAGAATAGACTGTGTAGAATCTTTCAAAAAATACTGGCATATAGTGAGTTTCCTGTAAATATTGTTATCTTCATTCTCTTTGTCATCATCCTCATCATTAATATTATCAAAAGACATTAGGAGAAACAATGCCCTTAGGAAGAATGATGGTCCCCTCAAATGTTTTTACAAATACGACCCTCTTCCATTGCTAAAATCAAACATTAAGGATTTTGGGGTGTGCAATACTACATAGAATCATTTAACAAAATTTGTATAACATCCACTGCTTTATTCATTCTAAAGTTGTGGCATAAGTTATAATTATAACCTAATTTAAAGAAAAATAGCTAAAATATACCTATTTTTACATTTCTATTTACATTTTTAAAAATGGGGTCTAATCATTTCGTTGAAAATCTGATTCTCAAATATATAATATTCATTTTAGGTTGACTTTTTAAAGCTCTAGTTAATCCTTAGATATGACTGTTTTCTGTGTATTATTATTTTGTATGAATTTTTTTCAGTGCTCTGCCTCAATTGCTAGAGATAGTACATATGTATACACAACCATGCATAACAGTAACTACACTCTGAAATCCATGGCTTGGTATGGATTTCAAGAGGGGTATATTACTGAAAGGGGGCATATTACTGTAAAACGCTCTTTTGTAAGCTGTTTTTCGACTTACTGCTTCTTTAGTTTCCTGAGGACTGCTCTGTAACAAAGGGCTTATTTGGTACACAAATCAGTTTAATGTAGGTTTTTTTATTTTGTGAGTGTGTGTGTATTTCTTTTTCTTTTCTTTTTTTTGGGGGGGGAGGGATGTTGTTTTCTTTGTAGCCTGACAGAATGACAAATAGTGCTAATTTTAACTTGAGTTTCAAATACTGATTGATATTTATAACATACACCTTTAATGTAGTAACAAAATAAACAAAAGCAGACCATTAAGCAAATGAAGAAATAGTATACATAAAATGTCTCAGTTTTTAGACCCAGGTCTGACAACCCCATTTATATACCTTGGAAATTTCACTGATCTTGTGTGTAAATGAACAGGATAATTTTAACATATTCCATATTTTGTATATTAAAGTAGAAGAATAAAGTGTTTAAAATCATAAAAGGTACTTTGGAATACTCTGACCTCATGAATACTTGCTTTAAATAAACATTTCTAAATGAATGATAGATGAATTTGCATATCTAAAGCCAACTTTGAAATCTTCTAATGCTGAAATTCAGTCTAGTCTCAGCTAAATTATATGGGATTAGTAGAAGTTGACACTGAACTCATTTTGGACTTTAAATGTAAAACCTATGTTGTGAAAGTTAGTTTCCCATACATCAAACACCTCCAAACTGTATGTATTAATATTGATACAGATATGCTTTCATAAATCTTTGTGGAATGATCTTAAAATTAAATTACCAGTCTTTAGGAAGTTAATATGACAATATCCCAACAGAATTGAAGCCTCACAAATAAAACATACATTCAGGCCTATTTACCATCAGCCTAGCATGAAAGTGCCTTCTGAAAGATGTCGCCATAGAGAGTTGTTCGGCTTTTCATCCTGCTACCAAAAGAGTATACACACTTCAGCTGACTTCTAGAAGCTGTTACGTCATGCAAGCAGAGACAAGGGTTCTGCTTTTCTTGGTAACAGTAGAACTTGCTGTTGTTTAAAGTCTAGATCTGGCCCTGGAAGAGAATACAATCATGAGTACTCAGCTGAGAGGGAAATAAGAACAGAGTGGGGAGTGGGAGAGGGGTTCAGAGAGAAGGAATTCGAAGGCTCAAGTGAACCCCAGTTGGGAAGAAAGAATCCACTTCAGATTGTGAGCCCCCATCTCGGGCTGTGTGTAAATCTAGTGGTGACATAGAAGTATTCTTCATACTACCTAGTACCTCAATGCAATATTACTATAGTATTCTGGGTAACCAAAGAACCAAATTTGAAAAGTGAAATAGTCTACCTTTGTTAGACTAAACAAGACACCCAGGGTTGGTCTTCAAGTTGGCCCTTTCCCTAGAGATTTTCAATGGTAAACTCTAACTAGTCTTGGTTTTTACTACATTTGGTTACTTAAAACCTTACTAGGCTCCCAGTAGATGGGGCTCACTTGCTAGGAGGCAGTCTAGAGCAAGATTACAGGAAGTGTGATCTGCTGGCCAGATCCTTCTGAGAATGCTGTGGTACAAATTAGAAAACATAAGTACAAAAATTAAGAGTAAGTGCAGAGTTATTTTGTATTTGTTGACTCAATAAAATGTGGTCGATAGTTTTTTTATTTAATTTTTCTAGTTATTTGCTGTTATTGTGAATTTGAAAGTATCAGTTCATCACTATTTGGAAAAAAAAGTCATAGTCTGGCTCTTCCCCATAGTTAATTTGAGAAGCACTGGGCTAAGACTTTTGCAGTTTTAACATAGATCATTACAAGACAAGTCTGATCAATAGTAAAGTGTATTATTTTTCTACTCCCTGGGCGCATCAAGATTACAATGAAGTTGCTTAATTATATCCTCAAAGGAACTTATATTTAATTAATACACTTCTTCCTTTCTCTAAGAAATATTTAAATATTTATGTGAAAACATGCTGCATGCAAGAAGTCATTTAAACACAAATAGAATGTCAATAGAACTGCATTTATAAAATCCTAATATTACTTTACTATAAACCCAGTTTCTCCTCGCTGTTAATGCTTAACTTCTGTAGTATATAGTATTTATATGTGATGATCTCTAAAAATTTATTAGAGAAAATTAATAAAATATTTATATATGATTTCTCATGAAAATCTTGAATTTCTGAACTTAGAAATTATACATGTATGGTCTTTGATAGCCAAGAAATTGAAAAAATCTCTTCACAAACTGGAATAATGAAATAATTTATCGACAGTTATGTTAACAAAATATCTTATTTTAGGAACCACTTGTGTCTTTTTCAAACTCTTACAAGTGAAAATTATTCTTAATAGCTGATTCTTATAGCTAAGGGTAAGGGATGGCAAACAAGACTGTTTTTAATTTTGGAAGGCAAGCAAAATGAAATTTAAACATAGACATCAATAGAGAAAAGTGTTCTCTAATTTGTCACTAAGTCCTTGCTCCCTATATTAAAACCAGCAATTCATGAAAGCCTCACAAAGAGTCATTGTCTGAATGTGGCAAGCTGGCAATTGCTTTATAAAATGTATTATTAAATTGCTGTTACTGCCATCTAGTGGGAAAAAAATATTCCATGTCACCATGTCAGGGATTATATCCAAAGCCCTCATGTTCTAGGAGTAAAGGGAAGACCACCTTTTGCGTGTATTACAGGAAATAAAACAGCAAACAAAGACACGCTCTTGTGGATACTGGAATAGAGGAGATATCTAGTCCCTGAATAAGTTAAAGAGATTTGTGGGGAGAAAAAAGGGTGGAAGGGGATGCACGCATTTGTAAGATTCATTTTGTGTAGAACCAAATTACATATAAAAATGTTATTTTCCACTGGACATAGTGGGGTTACAGAACATTTGTATTACTTGTACACTTTTTTTTTTTTACCTATCGGAATGTAGATTAAAACATCTTCTCATTGTCTTAAAAATTAAGAGAGCTTAGGTCAATTCTTCTCAAACTTTAAGTGACATAGGAATCACCTGGAAATCTCATTACAATGCAGATAAAGACTCAGTATTGTGATGCCTGAGATTTGGCACTTCTAATAGCTCACAGGTGACACTTGTGTTGCTGTTTGTGATGAGGGCCTACTTTGAGTAATGATCTCCTTTGAGTAGAGAGTCCTGGGGAAGGAGTTCAGAAATGAAGAAGAACCCCCACAAAATATACTTCACTGTATATTATCTTGCTATAGTGCAGTAGAGGATTTCTTTCAATGACCTGTAGAGTCAGATTGCTACGCTCATTTCTTAGCTTTGTTGCTTACTGTGCATGTAACCTCAAGCAAGATGCACAGTTCACATCTCTAAGCCTCAGTTCCACAATCAGTAAAATAAAATAGCAGTGTTATCAGCATTCCATGGTTTTATGAAGAATAAATGAGCTAAAAAAAATCTCATAATGAGCCATAGGAAATAGGTTAAAAACAAACAACCACAATTTTATGTAGTTAAAACTACATGTTTAAATTATGCATCATAATGTCTAGCAGGTAGTGGTCAATATGTGTTAGTATCGCCAGCAAGCGTCACAGGGTAAATTTATGGACATATAAATATACTCATACCCTAGAAAGCTTTATTCCAAGAAGAGAGAATTTTTAAATTCCCATAAGGAAACTTGATGTAAATCTGTGAAAGGTGTTACCTCGAGGTTTCATGGAAGGATAAAGCAAATAAGAAACTTGTGAATTATTCTGTAAAGAAATCTATTTAGGTGTGGGGACTATAAAGAACCACCCTCAATAAAGAAATATTGGGATTAAATTATTTACTTTCACCTTTTCATATTACCTAGAACCAAGTCTGGAACGGAAGCAGAATGAATTTATTTTTTAGTGCAGTTTCAGGTACAGAGAAAAACTGAAAGGAAGGTATGGAGATTTCTCATACCCCTCCTACCCCTCACACATGCATAGACTCCTCCATTTTCAAAGTCCCGCCAGAGTGGTACATTTGTTACAGTTGAGGACCCTGCACTGACACATTTTAAACCCAAATCCACAGTCTACACTAGGGCTTACACTTGATTATGTTCTGTGAATTTTTTTTTAAGATTTTATTTATTTATATGACAGAGAGAGACACAGCGAGAGAGGAAACACAAGCAGGGGGAGTGGGAGAGGGAGAAGCAGGCTTCCCAATGAGGAAGGAGGCCGATGTGGGCTCGATTCCAGGACCCTGGGATCATGACCTGAGCCAAAGGCAGATTCGAATGACTGAGCCACCCAGGCGTCCCATGTTCTGTTAATTTGGACAAATGTATAATGATATGAATCCATCATTAGAGTATCATATAGAGTAGTTTCACTGCCCTAAAAATCCTCTGTGCTCTGCCTTTTCATCCTCCCCTCTCTGCTCAACCCCTGGTCTTACTCCCATTTCCAGAGTTCTGCCTCTTCCCAAATGTCATTCAGCTGGAGTCATACAGTATGTAGCCTTTTCAGATTGGCTTATTTCACACAGTCATATACATTTACGTTTCTTCCATGTCTTTTTATGACTCGATAGCTCATTTCTTTTTAGTGCTGAATAATATTCCATTTTCTGGGTGTGCCACAGTTTATTTACCTGGGAAATGTATTTTTATTCAGCACCAAATCCATATCATGCAGCAGCACATATGAAGTGTGAGGACATAAAAAGGCATAGATTCTAGATAGATTTAATACCGTTACAAGCCTGTTGTGGGGAAAATAGGCCATAAAAATATAGATTATTGTCTAAGGTATTAGAGTAAATCATATTTTCTGTATTTGAATTTTCTGTCCTGTCTTTCTTAGGCTATACTTTTACATGATTTTATAAGCTATGCTACATTCCTTAGTTGTATGCTGAATTATAAAAATATGTGATAAATGACTCATATTTTTATAGTTTTGCTTCAGTAAATAAGATTTTAGCATTATAATTGGATGAGAGGATAACTTTAATCCACTTGGATGAAATCATTTCTATTTTCTTTTGAGTAAAGTTAGTACCTTTGCTTATATGAATAGGTATCTCTTATTTATTTATTTTTTTTAGGATTTGTCAGAGAGAGAGAGAGAGAGTGAGCACAAGCAGGCAGAGAGGCAGGCAGAGGCAGAGAGAGAAGCAGGCTCCCCGCTGAGCAAGGAGCCTGATGCGGGACTCGATCCTAGGACCCTGGGATCATGACCTAAGCCAAAGGCAGCCGCTTAACCGACGGAGCCACCCAGGTGTCCCAAGGTATCTCTTATTTTGACCCTAAGGTTTTAAGCTTTGCCTGAAGTATACTTACTTTTGCTTTTATAAGTATTGTTGGTGAACAGCAGAGAAGTATGTAAAGAATTACAAAATTGATGTTTTTAAATTATGGATTAGAGCCAGGGTAAGATGTTACTAGCTTAAGTTGATGTCACTGAGTATTTATACATGGTATCAAGTGAGAAATAACATTTTTAACTCTGAAAATTCTTTCTCTAAAATTTGATAATTTGACATTTTTCCAACCATCTCATGTATATAAAAGATGAGGTTTTTTTTTTTTTTTTTTTTTTTAAGATTTTATTTATTTGACAGAGAGAGAGAGAGAGAGAGATCTCAAGAAGGTAGAGAAGCAGGCAGAGAGAGAGAGAGAGTGAAGCAGGCTCCCTGCTGAACAGAGAGCCCGAGGATCTGGAGATCATGACCTGAGCCGAAGGCAGAGGCTTTAACCCACTGAGCCACCCAGGCGCCCCTATAAAAGATGAGTTTTAAACTAGTTTTATAATAAAAGTAATTTTTATTACCGTGTAGTTTAAAGATTAATGTTCTAAGTTGCAAAGATAGTGTCAATAAAAATGTAATCTATTCACCATGGGCAGCAGAAAGCAGTTAAATTGTTTCAACTATTTATTGGCTGATGAAATTGAAGCTGATTATAATAAAGGGATCAAGGAATTACTGAATTCTAGTCCCCAGAAATATAATAATGTGATCTATTGTATCAAAAGCAGGCTAACATTCTGGATGCATAAATAAGAATTGGAAAACAGGAACTGGAACAGATAGTTATTTACCTAAGTTTATTGCAGCATTCTTTGTGAAAGCTATTTTTGGGTGAAAGCCACTCCAATGTTCAATGGTGAATGAATGAATAGAAAAACAAAATGTGGTATATACTAATGTTCAAATATTATTCAGCCTTAGACAGGAATGAAATTCTGATACATGCTAGAGCATGGATGATCCCTGAAGACATTATGCTGAGTGAAATAAACCAGACATACAAGAATAGATATTGTGATTCTATGAGATAACTAGAATAGTCAACCAATAAAGACAGAAAGTAGAACAGTGGTTACCATGGGCCCAGGGAGGGGGGAGATGAGGAATTATTATTCAATGCATACAGAATTTCAGTTTGGGATGATGAAAGTCCTCTGGAGATATACAGCGGCGATGGGTGCACAACAGTGTAAATGTGCTTAATGCCGCAAAACTGTACATTTAAAATGGCTGAAGTGATAAATTCTATGATGTTATGTATATTTTAGCTCATTAAAAATTATATAAATGACTAACCCCTAAATAACAATACAACCTGAAGGTGTATTTTGGGAACCATACAATTCATCAAAAAAAAAAAAGTCTATTCTCATACCTGCACTTCTAAATTTGAGTTTGAATTTATGTTTGCCACATGTTAAGATATATAAAGAAAAAAAAAAGAAAGTGATTTGGTGAAGCTACTCTTATATTTATCTCCAAAGTTCAACATCAGTCTGATATGATTAAGAATAAGAGTGAATATGATCACACCCAAAGAATGTAGAAAGTAAGGCGAGAAAGCACTTACCTGAATCCCCTTGGGCAACATTAATTAGCCCTCAGTATATCTCAGTTTCCTCTTTATAAGTCTGGTCATTGTGGGGAATTACAGGAGAATTAAAGGCACCCACCATCATCTCAGACACATAAGTTCTGAATGATGAGTGTTTATTATATTTTTTTCTGCTGTTGGAATTGTTTCTGCTTGAGCTTTCAAGATACAGAGCTATAAGTTTGCTATAAGTAACAAATTCAACTCAACCTTGTTCTATAAATATATGAAATATAAAGTCACAAAAATGAGCCTCAGGACTAAGATATATTAATGCTATAAGAGATTAAACACAAGTATAAAAGCCAGAGGTTTCACTCCCACCCTTCACACTCCATACCTATTATCAGAGAGATAGAGTTAATAATAATATCACCAAATATTCCCTACGGCATTTTCAGCTTACCACACGATTTTGTATGTAACTTTATTTGACTATCAAATCAACCCCTCCAAAATTCCTATGACAAAATATTATTTAAAAAATTCCCAAACAGAGGCACCTGGATGACTCAGTTGGTTAACATTCTGGCTTTCAATTTTGGCTCAGGTCATTATCTCAAGAACGTGAGATCAAGCCCCGCATCCAGGTCCACACTGGTTATGGAGCCTGCTTAAGATTTTCTCTCTCCCTCTCCCTCTGCCCCTCCCCACCAAGCTTGTTGGCTCACTCTCTATCTCTTAAATAAATAAATATATCTTTAAAAAAACAAATTCCCAAAATAAAGCAGGGATGTGACTGGCAAAGTCACAAGGTTAATAAGTCACACAGTGAGGACTAAACATCAGGACTTCTAATTCCAAGTCTAACCTCTTCCTCATTCCCTGCTGCATATTGTACAGAAAGTATAGACCAAGTATTGAAAATCTTGTTTCTTGATACCAGATTCTTAGTCCAGGAGTCTATTCAAGAAAAAAAAAATGGTAACAAAGACTATATCAATTTACACTTAGTTTCTTTAGGTAGAACCTCTTGGACACAGGTGCTCCAATCAATGGAGAGTCTTACTTCTCTGTAGCAGCTTCTGTTATGACAATCCTAAGGGGCAGAAACTCAAAGCTTCTGCAGATATTTTGATAGAATAATTTTTAGCCCTAAATCTGAGTCAGTTTTGAAGCTGATAGCAAGAGTTGAATTGCAAACCTTTTACAATGCCACCACAGAGATACATAACAGTATTTACACAATTTTGAATATCTCATTTAAAATATTTTTCATATGCATATATAGTTTTCCTCATACAAATTTGTGCAGTATACTCATTGCCTGCCTTCTTATTCTGGATTGCTTTTTTGGTTCTATTCACTGAGGTTTTGCTTTATGGAGATGCAGGCAGATTTATACTGCCACAGCTCCGTCTAGAATTATTCATGTATGATCAGTGCTCTGGGCTGAAACTCTGGTCAGCAGCATTTCTTCACTTTAGGAAACAAACTGGTTTGGCTTTAGGTGGGAACATCATATAACTGGATTGCTGTGTTAATACAATGTGCTGGTAAGCAATGGTTTCAAGACCACATTTATTGTATAAAAATTTGTATATTTTGTTTTCATACTTCTTTATAAGGTTGGAAATGTTTTCAGTATGGGCATATGGAAGACATGTCATATTGATTTATTAATTGCTACTTGCCACTTAAACTTTATTATTCCTCCAAAGGAAATGGCAAATTTGTTCTTTAAAAGAACCTATGTAAAACCCAGATGACTTACTGAGCTTTGAGAGTACTCTGTTTTCTGGATAGATGGTATAAAAAACCTGCATGTGGACAGCAAATCTTGTTTTAAGCAGCAACTCAAGGGACCAGCAAAATTGGCTGCCCAAGAAAGATGTATAGTTAAAGATTGAGCAAAAATGTCCTTGAAATTTAGAATACCTTTAAGGTAGCATATAAACCATCAGTGATCCATATAACTAATGCCAGGAAGAAAAAAACAATTAAAAATTGCATGAAAAATGAAAGTTAGGTAGGATCCTAAAGGAAAAAAAAAGTATCGCAAAATTTGTTGCTTCAGATTACTGATGTAAAATACTGCAAGATAGTTTGCTAATTTTATGGCCCTGGAAACAATAGCAAGATTTAATGAAAATGTTGTTGCTTGATAGATTGTTAAATGCTATATTTGTTATATGAATGGTAAATGTTTATGGTAAAAAATAGAAGATGCAGCTGAACAAGAAATAGAGAAACTATTCATAATTTCTGTAAATCATGCTCATTTTTCCCTGAGTATATACATCTTTGCATAAATCAGTTGGCCCATGTTGTATACATTCTTTTGTAATTAGCGTTTTTAACCTATACTGGAGATAACTTTTTATGTCTATAGTTTTTGAGAATTTTGAATATTATGTTTTAATAAGCAGCATAATGAACACTTAAGAATTGACTTTCACTGACTATCTCTTTGGAAATGATAGGAAAGTACATTCCAAGTTAAGTGTTTTCCTGGTAACTCCACATATGTTCTTTGCAGTCTAGGTGATTGGGGGTATATCTTTGAGCCTGGCTTCTGTGATTAAGCTGTAGGTCCTTAAGTGCATTCTGGAACCAGTAAGGACAGAGGAGATTGGGCATGCTGGGGAGCTGAGACCGAGCTGAGACCTTACATACAGCATGAGAATATAGGAATAAGCCTGCTTCAGAAGCAAGTGAACAGGAACTGGGAAGTACTTCGATAGAGGGAGGATGTCTCACAAATTAGAGAAGCATGAATTGTCAGAGTGAGCAGTCCATCTATCTATAAACTAAAGGACAACTAAGGTCTAGGATCTAAGAGACTGTGAAATAGATATTGGTCATAATAACAAATTGTAAAAGTCCTTCACATCCATTAATTCTTTTCATAGTTACTGAGCATGTGATAATTTTATACACTATCTCTAGCTTCAAGCAGTTTTACAATCTATATGGTATAAGAAGACATAATTGTCAAGTGATGCAGTATAAGCTATGTTCTCCAAGAGTAAATGCTATAGGAATTCATAAAGTGGAAAGGCTACTTCTGACTTTGGTGATCTGGAAACTTACAATGATAATAACAACTAATATTGACAAGTATTTTATAGACTTCATTGAATTTTATCCTTACAGCAATACTATGAGATAAGCTGTTATTATCAGGAAGACAGTGTGTATGGTGGTTACAGTCTAGGAGCCAGAATGTCTGGGATTGCATCCCAACCACTTACTATTGTGGCTTTTGGAAACTTATTTAACTCTCTGTGTTTGTTTTTACATCTATAAGAAAGAAAAAATGATAGGCTCTACCTCATAGAGTTGTAAAGGCTAAATGTATTGATAGACATAAGGTACTTTGAACTAACTCTACAAATGTGAGTTATTCTTAGTTTCATTGTTTGTAGCAAAAGTTTAGACAATTGGGGTGGTATACCCAAGTTATGCAAGCCATAAATGGTGGAACAAAGGGTCAAATCCAGCTTCCGTCTCTTCTGAATCTGAGGTCTGAATTTAACCACTTTGATGCTTCAAACTTTAAGCATGAAACAAATGAGTCAAAGACAAGGGTTTTGATCGCGGATAACTAGAATCATTAACAAAATAGGGTAGAAATTGTGAAAAGGTCGTTTTTTTGTATGTTTGGTTTGGGTTTTTTGTTTTTGTTTTTTCACTTTGTTTTGTTTTTTGGTTGCTATTATTGTTTTTAAAAGGAAGAAAAGTTCCATTTAAAATGTCTTGAGTTGGAACTGGTGCCAAGGCATTCAGGGTGAAATATGTAACTGTTAGCTAGAAATCCTGGACTGGAACTTAGGAAAAAATAGGAGTGGACATTGGGGAGATATACCTATGTAAACTTAGCCATGAAGGCTGTGAGAGTAGATAAGATTGGCAGGCAGATAATATTTTAAAAGCAAAAAAAAAATGTTAAAAAGAAGGCCTAGGTCAGAAGTCATCTCTTACTGAGCATGGGAAAGAGAAATTATGAAAAGGATTCAGAGGTAAAGTTGAGAGTCCAACTGGAGACAGTAATAGCCAGGTAGCATGGAAGAGCAAGTCCAAGAATTTCAGTGAGAATAGAGTGGAACCTCCCAACCGGGTGGGTAGAGAGGAAAGGCATTTCCTGTCTGCTGATCTTGAAATTGTTCATGAGGTACAAGCCTCAGAGATGTTGATGAGTCTGGCATTGTTTTGGTTTTTGGTTTTGTGGGGATTTTGTGTGTGTGGAGGGGTGGGGATTAGGTAGGAGTAGGATGGGGAGAGTAATATTTTTCGAGCAACTCAAACTTACCAAGGCTCCATTTTATTTCGGTCCATTCCAGCCAATAGTGTATTTTTCTGTGAAGATCTTGAGCTAGATCAAGGTTATCTGTAATTGTAACGGAAGGGTCAGTTTTATCAGTTTTTTGTAGATGGAAAAGTGCTGTCCTAGAGCTACCAGATTCGCTCTTTCTGACCACAGTTTCTTGGAAATACTAGAAATCTGGAAGAAAGGGACATAGACAGAGAGCTTTATAACCACACTCTACAATACTAGGCTCTTGTGACAATTCACATTTAAATTGAAAAAATTAAAGAAAATGTAAAATTTAGTTTCTCGGCTATTCTCCACATCTCAAATGTTCAAAAGACATAGGGGGCTTTTGAATATCTTAGTAGGTTTAAAAAACTGTAGAATAGTTCCATCATCCCAGAGAGTTCTATTGGGCAATGTTGACTTAAATAGCATATGTCTTAAGATTTCTGTGATTTTTTTAAAAGTCTGGCAGTCACAAGACTGGAGATTTAGAGCTTTTCAACCCAAATAAATAGCAATAATAAATAACAATCAGGGAAGACACATTTTTCTTCACATCCTGTTTTACTAATGATTCTTGTCCTCTATGATTAGAAAATATCTTTATCTCACTCAATCTCTCTCATTTCGTACATGAAATTTTAACTATGAAAAAAACCTTTCTGACAAGATGATCACCTACCGATAACTTGGTCAGTTTATCAGTGTGATATAGAAATTACATTTAAAAGCTAATTAATATCTCAGCAATAAAATGACTAAAGGACATAACAAATTTTTCTTATTTATTATTAAGTAAATTATTAAGTAAACAATTCAAATTTGGGTTATATAATTACTGTTTTGACTCCATTTGAAAATGGAAGAAAACGTTCCATGGAGATTTTAACTGGAACTTCTATAAGATAAATATGCATTGTTCCTATTTAATATATATTGATATGCATTGAGGAGGAATAAATTCAACTTGTCAAATGACGTTTTAAAAATTATTTTGATTAATACCGTGAGAGGTTCTCGCTGTAACCATTATGATGCTTGCTGTTAGTGTTGCATCAAAGGCATGCCATCTGCAGAAAATTAGTGCTTAGTTTTACAAATACACAAAATGGTACTAAAATGTTACTCCTTGACAAGTTACTTGATGGCCTCCATAATTTTTGCTAGTATATTTTCTGTTTAGCATGAAGGCAAAACAATGTTTTTGCATGCATTTTTAGGAATCTGAAAATACACAGTAGTAAGGCAGTTTTTACATAGACATGGGCATCATTTTTAATTTTCATCATTTCAGAGAAAAGAGAAGGGCTTCTGTATGTGTGTACCATATGGTTTTTGGTTTTTCTTAGTCAAGTATTTCTAAATATGGTCTACCATAAATGTCTTATTATTTCCTGTTTCTGTTTATCAAAGACACCAGGCCATTTATCTTCCCCAGAAATTTTGACTTTCAGTCTCATGAGGAAAAAGCTGGGAAATTGAGTTTGCCTTTAATATTTATACTGACATTAAATAAATAATAAATTCTGCATGGGGAGCAGTTTATAGTAAATGGAACTAAATTGTACCCTTTAGAAGGTAATAATCATGGTAAAATAGCTTTACTTGTTATTGGTTTTTCTTTTAAAAGTTACAGAAAATTATAACATATTTTAATAAAATTAATTGTATTTTCAACTAAAGCATAGGAATACATTCACTAATGTTTATTTTGTATGACTTAGCTCTGGGATAACAAAAAACCAAATAGGATAACTTAATAGTTACAGTATGGATTTTCTGTAATAGAAAGAAAGCAAGCTACAGTTCAGGAGGGAAACATCTAATTCGAGAGCCCCAAAGCAAGCTAGAAAACTATTGAGGTTCCTTTTCTCTTAAGAAGTTATTCATTTTCTTATTCCATAAATGGTCTGCTGATTTTTCAGTTATTTCTCTATAAGTAATGCTTAGAAAGATACTTCATTATTGACACGAATTTCCCGAAGGGATCACTGGAGGTCACTTCATATACATCCTATGAACTCAAGTTGGTTTGCAGAGTCCAGTGGTGGTTTGATTCGGGAGCCTGAAGCTCAAGCTCAGATTTTAGTTTTCCCAGATTAGAAATGGATTATCTCTTTGGGTAGTTTGAAATTTTATATTTTAAGTTGTATTTTAAAATGAGTTTCTCTCTTATATGATCTTGGGCCTGAGATCATTCATGCTCTGTCACCATCTTGGCCCTTTGAATCAATTTGCTTAGTCATACATTTTCATAAGAACATGGAGTAGCTTTAGTGCACAGTTGAAATTTTTCTTCTATCCCATATCTGCCCTTGGCTATCACATGATTAATTGAACAATTTGTCCAAACCCAGGCTCCCCATGCATTGTGTTGCCTCCACTTGTGTTCTCTCTTTGTGACTTCCATATCAGACAAATTCAGTTCCAGGTGCTTGATGTTGAAAACTTAAACCTTAATTTAGAATCACATGAGATACATGTAAAGACATCATTGGATTTTCTTTAAGACAAGACATTTTTACAAATTTTAAAAATTTTCCTGAATGTTGCTATAGCAATCTAGTTTGGAATTTTTACAGTGGCTACTAATATCATTAAATATTGGATGATTATGGTCATAGTATTATCGTGACCTTTAGTTTAAATCATTTGGGGTAAAAATATAATTTTTCTGGATCTAGAGAAATCCTGAGTATGGGGACAGCTTGGTTTTGTGCAAAGAACTTCAATTTAGCAGTCAAATTGGCTATAGATAGACAGGTTCAGTTTTAACTCTTCCATTTACCAGCTACAGACATACAAGTCATACAACTTCTCTGAGCCTTGGTTTCATCAAGTAGAAAATAGAAATGCTACATTGATGTACTACTAAAAGTCTCAAATGAGGAGATTCTAGAAAACTATCACAATATGTGGTAGAGTAAAATCTTAATAAATGTCAGCTGCCTTCTCTCATCTACACCTTATTCCAAATTGTAGCTGTCTTGTAGCACCATATTGATTTTTAATGTAAACAGATACCAAATTTTAGCTATCAACCAACTCATCCACGGGCATTCAGTCAGTTCCTGTCTCATTCATAGAATCCTAACAGCTTAGACTTGAAGTTCCTCAAATAACTTCTAATCTTTTACCAAAAGGCAGACGGTCTTCCTGATTATGTTTGATTATTACTAATACTGAGGACTTTCTACTTCACAAGGCAACCTTTATAATTTTTGAAATTTAATTTGTATGATGGTCTAAAATCAGTTCTATAGTTAAACAAAACCTTATTTACATCTAAAAACAATTATGTTACTGTAACTTACATACTCATGTGTGAAGACTGCAGTACTTACTTTAGTCATGCTTTATATGATGAATTTTCCAGATTCTTCACAACCCTCTCAATCTCCACTTTTAAAGTACCATATTATTTCAATTAAATTATAAAGTACATTAATCATATTTCCCTGTAAAAGACTACTCCTCCTAATCCTAATAGTGACATCAGGTTCCTCTTGGTCATACAGCAAAGTGCAGTAGAATCCAAACCATACGGAGGTGTTTTACATATATATTTTTTAGATAAAAGTCCATGAGTTGGATATATTATGCTTATATTAATAATGTGAAAATAAAAGAAGCTGGAAATCAACCCCATTCATGCTTTCACAAATATGTATTACACACTACAGAAAACAAAAGATACTACATTTGCTAAAGAACTAGGAGTCTAGTTGGGAAGTCAAGAAAAGAAAAATAAGGCATTCTGATAAGTTCTCTACTGTGGTACTTCTTAAATTACCTGTGGTGAAGGAGACTTTTAAAAAATTTAATTTTTTCACACTAAAATTTTTAGAAAACATAATAAAATTGCACTGCTAGAAAAAATAAAATATTTAGGATACAATCCTCCACTTACTGTTTTATTTCACAGATTTAAAACTTACTTTGTTCTAAAGTTTCTAAATTCTTATTTAATTTTTGTATCTTCACTTTGTCTCAGAAAGGTAACAAAAAAGATTGACAGAGCCAGGGACCCTCAAATCACACTTGGGAGTTTCACTATCTTATTGAATGTAAATATGAGTGACGGCTGGATCAAGAAGAGAGAACTGGCAGATCCTAGAGAAACTTTTGGGTGTTAAATACATGACAATGAACAGAACAAAGATTCTGCCACCCTGAAGTTTACACTGTGCTAGAAAAAGATGTAAATGAAGTAAAATATATAGTACATTGTATGGCTATAAGTTCCATAGGGAAAAAATTAAGCTGATAAAAAAGATAAAGAGAGCATGTTGAGGGGTTGCAAGGAAAGAAATTTAAGGGCATGTTTTTTGATTCCCAGTTTAACAGGTTTTTGTTTTGTTTTGTTTTGTTTGTTTTTTTGTTTTGTTTTGTTTGTTTAAATGAATGTCTAATCACTCCTCTCTTGTGGTGATTGTATAAGTTTAACTCCTGTGATCTGCTAATTTATAACTTACGAGATTGGGCTTTCTGATATTGAAATAGCCTTTTATTTCTGGGATAACTTTACTTTTCAATACATTGATTTTTATATTTTAAAAACATATTAATATATATTTTTATTTTGATTATTGATGTTTATTTTAAGATCCTTCACCTATGCTTATATATGAGACAAGGCTATGATTTTTTAACTGTAATGTTCTTATTAATCTTATTATCAAAATTATATTAACTTTATAAAAAGAAGTGGTTAGCTTTCTATTCTTTTTTTCTATGAAGCATTTTGTGAACATTAGAGGACATGTGTTCTTTGGAAGAGATAGTAAAATTTACCTGTAAAACTAGGTGACTTGCTGAGTATTGTCCAATTCACTATTTCTTTCTTTAACCAGTATCAAATCTAGAATATTTCCAATCTAATGAGGTTTCCATTTTACTGATTATAGAATTTAATTACTATGATTTTAATTATTTTTCATGTAAGCCTATTTTTGTATGTATCTGCTATGATATACTCTTTTTAAGTGGACATTATTATTGAGTCTACTTATGTTAGTCTTTGTTAGGTTGTTGTATAAGATCGATTGAATTGCAAGTTAATGAATTAAAATTCCAATTTTGAGGTTGTTCTCTTTTCTATCTTTATACTGTGCATCTGTTTAGGTATTTAGTTTTACAGACTCATTCTGAGTGAGAACCAAGTTATGGGTTTTTCCTCCTCTTGTCTCCCATTCTCTCTTTCTTGTCAACTTCCTGTCAGCATGTTTGCAGTAGCCTACCCTATCCCATTCCCCCACTGAGGTTGGAAACTCATTATTCTAGCCATACAACCATTGATAGTTTGGTTTGATTTATGATTGAAAACTCTCTTTATACCCTTTAACTTCAGCCCTGATCCTTCTGTAAAGTTAATTCCCTAGACAGCTTCAGTTGTGATTGCCTTGTTTTGTTGTCATTACTTGTTCTCCTTCAACCTCCCATTCAATAAGTGAGCTTTATTTACCTTATTCCCTGATTTCAAACAAAGTGCATGGCTGTTTTTGGTCCTCCAACTCACGTAGACAATTTTTTCTCCCATCAGGGGCTGACTACAGGATCACTCTGATTACTTTCAAACTGTGAACCCAACCCTTTAACCCAAACTTGCTGATTTGTGTTTCTCTTTTGGCTTTCATTCATTGAGATTTCATCCCATTTGAGCCTATCTTTGTCTTCTGGATTTTTTTCTTCCTATACTTTCTTTACCTTGCTATGTATTTGAAGTGGTAGAAATATATCCAAGTATGAATGCTGGGCCATCTTGACTCGAATTCTCTTTTTGCTAGAATGAAATTTCTAAATGTTTTCTTTAAAAATGATGTTTTATTGGGGCATCCCAAATATAGTTTATTAAAATGGAAACTTATATAATAGTACATATAACAGGATGTCAAATGGGACTTTTCCTGGTGATCTAGAATTTTGAATGAGGTCTCATATCTGAAAACCATGGTATATATGCCCAAACATTCTAAAGAAATATTCTGAAACCCCAGATTGGACACTAGAGATAATAACCTGGATGTTTCATTTTGAAAGGAATAGTCATTGACCACAAGAACTCACAAAAGCATCCCATGAGAAATATCACCAAAATTACAACTGACCTAATTAAGAAAGGTCCTCTCTGTACCCTAAGGTCTCCATTTCTCTTTTGTATTCATGAGCCATCTTAGTAAGTGGGGAAAAGGAACTCAAGGTATGAATTGTGGAGAGAAGTGACTAAATACAACTTTTCCTCCTTCTCTACCATTGTATATTCTGAGCCTGAGGGAAGCACAGCTGGAAGTGATGAAAGTATTAGATTCAACTGCAAATTGTAATGCAAATTATCCACAAAAGCTATGGATCATCCCAAGATTTTTTTTTCCATGAAGAATGGATGTAGATTCAAAGTAGCATCAATTAAAAACAGTAGTAAAAATAAGAAAATAAAGTTGTTTTATTCTGGACTTTGGTTCCTACTAAGTCCAGATTATTCAATAAACCTGTTCACAAAATTTTATCTTAGACCCCATTGTATATTTTCCTTGCCATTATAGTTAATATTGCAACATTGAAGGTCTTAAAAGAAATGGATAACAGTTTTAAAATATTCATGTGTTTACAGACTTTTTGATTGAGGCAAAAATGTTTAATGAAATCAAACCTTCCAGACTTTAAATTGCAATCGAATTCACATGAATACAAATAAGCTTAAAAATAATATTGCATATGTATAAAAAGTCAAATAAGGGAAATATAAATCAGCAGCTATACTTGTATCTATTTAATTTTAAGATATGATAAAAGAATTGCTCTGCTGTGGCTCATTAACACACTACTAAAAAATAAATTATATTTTTGTACATTTTATGTAACATTTTATTTTGCCTGATTATATGTTCTCATAAAATAGACATCTGTAATTTATATAAATGTGAAAAGAGGTTATTTCTGAGAAATATATATTGACAATAAGAAATTGGCTTAGGTAAACTACTTTAGAATTTCTAGGGGCATCTATGGAGATCAAATTTATCACCGTGTAAATTCAGAACATATACATTTAATTTCCAGCTTTGGTATTGTTATTGCTAGCATGTGTACATCCTAATACATTCTTTGTTCACATTCTCCAGTTTTCTGATTCCCTTCTCTTGACTTTCTCTAAGTTTTAGATAAATTGAATGTCTTTGTGGTAGTGACCTCATTAGAATGTTTTTACAAATTCCATAAAAACATTACATTAGTAGAATAAATCACCCAGTATATGATTCAGGCCAAAAAATTTTCTTCCACCCCAAATCTTCTCTAAATCATAGGGCTATACAGAATTGTGTGATATTTGGATAGTTACAAATATTAATTATGAATATAAGATTTAGAGTTGGCAACTAAATCATAACACTTAGCAATATTAAAGATACTGTATGATTAATTAGCTTAGCCCTGTTGTCAAGTATACACCAATATAAATAAAAAAAACATGAATTAAAACATCTGAATACATAAAGTTCACCTGAAAGTCATGCCAAACTTAGAAGAAATGAATAAATGCATGAATGAACATAGGGTAGAGAAATTTTATTTTATATGAACCATAAGGAATTGGGGAACTTTTATTTCATATTGGCAATAAGGAATTGGGTACAAAAAATGTGTTAGTTGATCTTTATAGTGAATATTTTGCTTTAATTTTATTTGCATGTAGTATGGGGAAATTCTGAGATATTAATCAGTTGTCAAGAGAGGTAAAAGAAAGACATTCAAAAGCAGATCTGAATAAATATTCCATATTTACCATTTTTGAGAGCTCCATGGTAAACTACATAAAGCTTTATCATCCAAAGGGCTTATTACTAAAACTTGCCCAGTAGCAATGGATTGACATTAACAGGGAAAAAAATAAATGTAATCCATTTTCCAAGGCATTGAAATATGCTAAACAAGGTAAAAAATGTAAAATAATTTTGAAAATTTAAAGTGACATTGAAATGTAAGTTAATTTTATCTTAGTCATCATCATCATCATTATTAAAGAAAGACAGATTTTGTACACCATAATTATTTATTTTAGTTTAAATTAAAAGCTGCTTCCTGACATGAATTGACTCTTGTATCTACTTTTTTGAGATATTATTGGCTGAAACATGTTGATTAAATTTTGTAGTAACTCAGTTACAAGATTCATAGCTGATAAAAGTTTAATATAGTTTATAATTTTATAATATGAACTGACATTTCTCTAGTGCTAGACAGTTTCCAATATGCTTTTGTAAACATTATCTCTTTGATTCCTAGAACAATCTTCACATAGGAAATAGCAACCTTCCTTTATAGATGAAAAAAATTAAGTTTCATAAAGATTAAGGCACTCAGCTATTAGATGACTGAATCAGAACTCAGTTTAGGTCCAATAAGGTAGTAGATGGTCAAGACTCTAGAGAGAGGTCTGAGTTCAAATTCAGAATCTTCTTTTTACTAGTGTATGCTCTGAGCAATTAAAAAAAATCTCTGTGTCTCAATCTCCTTAATCGGTTAAATGAAGATAATATAGGTACTTTCTTATAGGGTTGTTGTGATGAGTAAATGAGTTGGCACCTGAAAAATGCTATGAACATACCTGATATGCTTTCATTGGATACCAGTAAATATCTGTTGATTGTTGTTGATTAACACCAAGTCACACTTAAATTCCAAGTTGCAGTTATTTAATGTACTAGACAGAACTCTCTGGGCTTTACTGAGAGTTGTCTAGCTTAAAGTAGTTTAAAGCAAAAACAGAAGTGAATTACTGGAACATTGTGTTGGGAATGTTGCTGTAGGAACTCAGTGATTCAAAGGAAGACCTGAATCTCAGATGAAATGGAAATAGAGACTCAGTTCTTTACCAATCTGTGTTTCCATCCATTTCTCATTTCTACTTCACCTGAAGGGTGTGCCTTATTCTCTTTTGCAGTAAGAAAGGCTTTGGTCATGTCAACCCCAGGGAAAGACTGCTTAACATTCGTACCCCCCCCCACACACACACACTTTTTCTTCCTACCATTATTGCTGGGAGAAAAGGAGATGCCTGGGTCATATGCTCATCTCTGTGTCTAGGGGATTGGTTTGTTCAGAAGCCACTTAATGGAAAAATGTGCTGAGCAGAAAAAGAAAACAAAAGCAAAGATATGAAACAATGCATTATATTTGACATTTTAAAAATCAGAAAAAAATCTTAAAACTTAACATTAAATAATAAATATGCTCTCTAAGGTTTTCATCAGGTTCCCTTTTTACTTTAGATGGTTGTTATACCACCGTGCGGGCTAGCACCAGGCAGAGGCCTTTTTTTTAAAAGATTTATTTATTTATTTAGTTAGTTAGTTAGTTAGTTAGTTAGTTAGTTAGTTATTTGAGAGAGCAGTAGGGAGTGGCAGAGGGAGAGAGAGAATCTCAAGCAGACTCCCCCCTGAGCGTGGAACTCCTCATGGAGCTCAATCTCATGATACAGAGATCATGACCCGAGCCAAAACCAAGAGTCAGACACTTAACCAACTGTGCCTCCCAGGCATCCTTGGGCATAGGCCTCTTAGCCTTGCCTGGCATCTGATTATAGGGAAATATATTTGCTTGCAGAGTTCTCTATCAAAAGACAAGCTGTAGCAGTCCGATTTCCAAAACAGATCAGTGCAGATATGCAGCCATGTAATTAATGACACATTTACCAGACATTCCTGTGTTATATTAAGATGAAAACAAAAGTTTCACTCTGATAATTGCACAAATTAGTTTATAAACCTAACTGTATTCGTGACTTGGTTGTTGATTTGTCATCAAGGTAGCATCCCTGTATCACCTTTGAGTAAGCATTCATGTTGTTAAAATATTTTAAAGTCGTTCAAATGTATGATTTTTCAAAGCATGAAATTTGAATAAAATATTTGCCCTCTAGTACCTCTGGTTTCTGGATGATACTTTGCAAACCACTGATCTGGAAAAATTTCTGGGGAGATTTAATTATAGAACTGTTGAATTAAAGAGTTGATTTGGAGAAATTAAAACTACACTTCAAAGAAAAGGAACTATATATTTAACAATGTAATTATCCTAAGTTGACACCTACTTCAAGTTCTTGCTCCTATGCAACCAGTTTCACACTTAAATAGTACTTCTGCTCTCTACTTGCTAAGAATGCCTCCTTTTCCTACATTATTTAAGTTCTGAAGTTATCATCTATATTCAAACTTGAACTCCTCACCTATCCCCAAACTTGCTCTTCCTTCTATTATTTCTAATCCAGTAGTTGCCCAAGTTTGCAGCCCACGGTCCGTCCTTGACCTCTCTCAACTCTCGATTCCATACTTAATCAATCAATTGACTCTAACTCCTAAATAGCTCTTAATTCTATCTACTTTTTTATATCGTTACTTTTACTCTTCTAAATTAGGCTATCATCTCTCTACTGAATTACTGAAACATTTTATTAGGTTTCTTGTTTTCAGCCTTGCCTTCTCTGATCTATTCTCCATCCTTCAACACACAGTGATCTTTCTCCAATGGAACTGTCGTCATGCTAAAAACTGTTCAGTGGCCCCATTGCACTTAGTGTGAAGCATCATTTCTTGACTTGGACATCTAAACCCTTTGTTCTTGTTTATGTCTCCAACTGTTATGTTCTGGATTTGAATTCTTTCAGGTTATAATCCAAATAGTGCTAAAATATTGATTAGGATATTAGTTCTTCTGATCTTCATTCCATAGGAGCTTCTGACTAAAAATCTCAATATTATACAAATAGTAACATCTTAATAAACCAACATGTAATGAATACATAAGGGTTAATAAGACTCATATTTATTTTTATTGACATATAATTGACATATAACATTGTGTAATTTTGAGGTGTAAAACATGTTGGTTTGATACTTTTATATCTTGCCATATAATTGCTACATGATTGCTATATGATAAAATGCTAATATAAAATATACCTTTCACATATTTAAATGCATTGATTAATTTCCATACCATTACATTACCTGGTATAAAATAGAAAATTCATTTTCCCTCTGGAAGAATATATATATTGTATATAGCCATAAAATGAATATACAATTTGGGCTTGGTTAAAATTACTTCTTTTTCTGGCTATCCCCTTTTATTATAGCGGAAAAGTCCTAGGATTTGCTTCTATTTCTTTTCATTATTAATATTAATTACCACTTTGTGATATAAGCCTTTCCAGGAATAATGTTTCCAAATAAGTAATTACCTAATAGTGTTCATGCTATTTTTGTTTTCTTGTCATATATACAGCAGCTATCAAGTGCAGTCTGTGGAGATACATGGCCAAAAAGATGTTTCAATAATGCAGAATAGTCCATTCATTTCCTGAAGTAAGAAGGTTAATAGTATGACCTTTATATTTTGAACATAGGACTCAATTCTATTTTCTTGTAAGGTTTCAGCATAGTGATCTTTCTTGCTGATCATTAGTAATCCCTTGTTGTCTGCGTTTCCTCTGGTCCTTGTACGGGTAAACACACTCTAAATGTAAATATAGAAAATATGCATCTCCTCTGAAATTCTGTGGTTTCCTTGGATAATGAAGGTAGATGACTAAACACAGTTGCAAATTATATAGGTATAAAATTCATTCTGTGCTCACTTGGCTTCCCTATTGTGTCCTGTATCTGGTATGGTATATAGATACTTCACAGTGCAAGATTTTCCTAGCTCCATGTACAGATCACTCTTTACCCTTTCAGTTTCATTGCTTAGAAACATTGAAACCCATCTCTAATGACCCTTGGTTAGTATTTTAAGCTTTCAGTGACTAAGAAACGAACTATTAACAGTAAGTCAAATATAACAAAAGGTATATTTTTTTCTGATGTAACCAGTTTTATTTGAGACAGAATAAAGTTTTTTGGTAACCAGTCAGGTCTATTTGAAAATTTATATCATGAAATATTTTGAAGAAAAAAGAAAGGAAAACCAAAAAAGAAAATTTACAGTCTCTTGGATAATGCTATTATGAAAGTTTCCTTTCTTCGGAATATATTACAATATCAATGATTTTTTTCCTATGTATCTGACAAAAATAACCCAAATGCAAGGTATAAAATGAAATATAGTTATTGTAAAGAATAAAAAAACATGGAAAATTGAGAGTACTCATCATTTTATCACTGAGCAAAAAAAGCAGTATTAATTTTTGATTTCAATCATTCTAGTTCCTTTACAAGTAAATATTTATATACCCAATGGAAAAAATGAGAAATATATTTCCCTTTTGTACCTCACACAATTATATGAATATTTTTGAACATTATTTAAAATTTTATTTTAACGGCAATATAAGTGAATTCTTAGTGTTCTATCACCATTTATTTTTATCCTTCTTCAATTGTTAAACATATTATTTATTTCCGGTTTTCACTCTTAGAAATAGCACCTTAATAAACACATGCATATAATGTCTAAGTTTTTACTTTAACATAGATTAGTAATGCCTGAAAGGGAAATTACTGTTCTGTAGGTAGAGTTCTCTATCTTAGCTTCTGGAAAACACCAAGTATATATAGTGAGAAAGGCTTGAATTGTTACCCTAGTACAAGTGATATGATATATTAACATGATATATTAACATTCCATTTATGGTTATTTCTTATGTCACATAAAGAGATCTTAGTTATTATGTAGGCACTATACAAGTGCAAAGCTCTATTGTTGGTATAATGAGATCCTAGAATTAAGATAACTGACTAGAGGTACTTCCTTCTTGATCAGAGGTTATATAACTCATACCTAGCTGAATGGTTAAAGTGTGTTTCCAAAGTCTACATAAAGGATTGGCCTCACTTAATTCATTCTAGAATTCTTCAGATTATCTCTATTACTTTTTAAAAAAAAGATTCTGTTGTATCTCTACTAAGGAGAATACTTATGTAAATAAGGTTAAGTAAAAATATTTTAACAACATGACGAATATCACATTTGTTTTTAAGGATCAGATGAATTTTAATGACATCACTTAATAAAAGGGGATACAATCTGTTAGTTTAGCACATTACAAGTTCTATTATTGGCTGGTTTTATTTGAAAATAAGGCAAGGATCCAGAAATTCAGCTTCCAGAATTGGTATTATTAGCATTTCCATTTGAGAGTTGGTTTGACTGCAGGCAAAGGATTTCTGACTGTTAATGAAGCATGATAGAACCCACCCATTTTTCTAGATGATAGTGATGCTTATTTTAAGAACAAATTAGCTTGACAATGGTGTACATTCTACAATACCAGTGTCCTGTGATTGAATGCGTGATCCTGGTAGGCATACAAATATACAAGAAGGTAGTTATGGCTGAAGAAGTGGAAGAAGCAAAAGGAAGACTAACAAGGAAAATGATGAGAGAGGTAAAAGGGTGATGTCTTTTCAGGTCTTGGCTTTTTTAAGAATTTGGCTTTTACTCTGGATGAATTGCTACATCATTAGAAGTTTTGAGCAAAGAATTAACATGATACAGTTTACATTTTAATAACACTATTTTAGCTGCTGAATTGAGTAAGTAGGGGAAGGAAGCAAGGGTAGAAATGGGATGCCCTGTTGGAAAGCCACTTTAAGAAACATGTAAGATGATAGCACATTGGCCCAGGTGGTTAGTAGTAGAGATGCTGAGAAATGATAAGTAAATTTGGGAGATAGAGCCACCAATTTTGTTAATGTATTGGGTGGAGTTAGAGATGACTCTAAACCTTTTAGACTGAGTGACTGAGCATTATATCAAAATAGAATTACAATCATCTAAGTTGAGGAGGGATACAATGGAACAGGTCTTGGGGAGAAATTCATACTGAATGTGTTAGGATACGTGGCAATGTTTAGTTGGCCTTGTATTTAGAGTTTGAGATTTAGGGAAGCAGTCCATGATAAAGATATATATTTGGATTTTTGTCAGCATGTGGAGAGAGAGAGAGAGTATTGAAAGCTACAAGCTGAATCTATCATTATTAAGCTTAGAAAATAGTTAATAAGTAGATACAGGAAAAAAACTTGTGTATAATCATATTTTATCAAATAAACAGGAAAAACAGGTTTTGAAAAACTACAGTATTCTAGATTTTGTGACATTGTTTTGTAAACCCCTAGTCTGGCATAGATTTATAATAAATATTAACATGATGAGCTATCAAAAACAATGTGTGCGTGGTGGATGAATACATACATACTTATTTGTGGATGTGTATATGTTTCAATATATATCTATGTGAATGTATATTCTCATGAAAAGACACAGTGTCTATTATATACAGTATGTTTATACAAGTACAAATAAAATTAGTATTAAAACAATGCAATTGTATCTAAAGAAATTGTCAGTGGCTTTTAATTAGCATTTAAACAGCTTGAGATTGTGTTAGATGATGAATTTCACTTACATTTTGAAAGCTTAGCTGTTATTTATATTACATAGGAATCTTACATTGGTAAGCATACCTCACATTGGTAAGCATAGGCATTAATTTTTAAATTTAATAAGCATAGTCATTAAATTTAAAATTATTATTGGGAAGATACAAAATTCATAAAATAACCAATTATGGAAGGTTTATTAAAGTACTTACTTAAAGACCAAGTTTACAGATGTGGGTTTAAAAGGTAATAGATGTCATCTATAACTATAAATAAACCCAGCCTTTCTAGTGACCTATGACTTGTGGCCATTCACTTGAAGTTCCTATTTGATAATTCTAGAGTAAAGTTCAACCTAAATTCAAATTTCATTTATATTAAATTAAAGTTCAAAATGTGTGTTTTTATTAAACTATCTTTTTTGGAATATCTTCTGTTGAAAACTGCCACTTGGTTTAAGAGTTGATCATGTGCATTCCACAATCAACTGACTTTTGGGACCATTTTCAGTTTTGAGATAGGCAGTAATAGTATTTTCTTTTAAGGGTACTTTTATGTTGTGAATGAATCTACTATCTTTGAAGAATGTCAGTGTCTTACATAGTTGAGAAAAAGAAAGACTAAGATTGGCTCTACAAATTTAATCTAATGCTAATGAGACTTCTTATTTAGTTTTGTGTAAATATAACTACGTATGTAATTAGTGTCGAGCAGCATATGGAATCCATTGGGAATGTGTTTTTACATGTGCATCTCAAGGACATCAGAGGAATTTTGCTTATAAATATATATTTTAATATAACTTGCTGCTACAGACTGCAATGTCTTAAAATATTTCACAGATGTCTATTTCTTCATGTGTTTTAATAATATTTTCCCCAAAACATTGAGCTTGATGTTTTGAACTGTGCTTGGCTGTCACTTGGCCTATAGCTTTGTCAAGGAATTTTAAAATGCTTAGTACCATTTTATTTATTGTATCTATAAGTGAACTTATGCCAGCTTCACGCCTGACACTCCATATGCATTCAATAGAAGCCTGCATATAGGAAGAGGGAAAGAATTCTTGTAAAGCTTGAAAATTCTCCTGTAAAAACATCTTCCTCTTGTGTAGTTTGATAACTCTATTATTTCAAAAACACTTGTCAATTTAAAACATTAGGTTTCTAGCTTGGGTACCAGATCCCTCCCACTCCCATACTATTTCATTTTATTGGGATTTTACTGTGCTGTTTCATTTGTGAAATATGAATAAAACATTAAATCTTGAGACCATATGATTAATGTTTATTCATATCATTTGGAGGTGAAGACAATACCCTTTTCATTCCAGAGGAATGTGATAGTCATTGGTTGGTTTGGTGGAAGATTTGAGATATAATAAAAGTCAAATGGAAGACTACACTCTAATTAGTAATTTATACATTTTATTTATAAATAAATAAAATATTACCTTGAGTTAGATAATAGTTCCAGATAAATCATAGACAGATCACACCCTGATAATCTTATAAAACAGAGTCATTGTCTACAATGAAATCAATGCTCCCTCACTTGTTGCTTTCTCATGTAAAAATCCCCAGCAATGGAGTCATCTCCCAGGTCTGTAAATGGCAAACTCACTTAGAGATACACGGTTTTTGGAGGACCTTGATTTTAAGGAAGCAAGAAACTGTCCCTTGAGTTCCCAAGTCTTGAGGATGTACATGCACTGATAGTCAATGACTGTTAGAAAAGGGAAGGATCCAAAGAATATAAAGATACATTGCAAATAAGAATGTGTTATTTTTCCATCCAGTTGACACTAAATAATATTAGGATGTGGATCTGAAGGAGTCTTGGAAGTACCTCTTGAGAATTTAATGAGAATTTAAAGAATCAGAGTTTTTCTTTAATAAAGGAAGGGTTCTGAATCATCCTTCTCTCCTTGTTTCCTATTAAGTTTGTTGAGGGACTAGTTCTTTGTCCTTCTGTGTTCTCAGGGAATGTAAGCAGAGACTCAAATTCTGACAGAGAGATGAGAATTCATGATATCTTTATTTGTTTGAAGTTATAGTCTTAATGTTTGGATGAATGAGTAACTTGAGGAAAGTGGTGTTCCCCACCCCCCCCCTTAATCCCTGGTGAGAGTTGGAAATAAGCTTAAGACATGGTATTTTCTTTTGGATTTTCTTAAATCATTATATCTTAGCACATTTTTATTTAGAGAAGTAGAATTTAGAAAATTAATAAACCAATTAACATCATAAACTAAAGGAAATAGTAAGAATTTCAAATCTAGATTGATTCTAAATCCCAGACACTTGAACTTAGGGTTGTGGCTAAGAACTGTCAGGTGGCTGAAATAAATGAAGAAGACAGGAACAGTGCCAATTAGAACATTGGAAGGAACCCAGAATTCTATCCTTTAATGATGTGTTTAATATTACAGGGCCTGTTATTGTGATATATTTTACATCAAAGTGCTAAATATATTTGATCATTTTCAATGATCTTCTCTGCCATCATTTTATGAAATGTTCATGTTTGAAAGATTCATTTCACCACACATATTTGTATGTTCCATGAAATCAAATCTGTTAATTAGGATGGCTACTTTTGAGTAATCTTTTTTTTTCTAGTTAACTATACTTTCTAGTCTAAACCTAGTCAAAACTAAGAAAGAGATCCAAACTTAAAACAATGCATTGAGAAAGACTATGTTTTTAAATTCCAAAGTATGTTTTGGGGATCAAATTTGGTATTTATTTATTTATTTATTTAAAGATTTTATTTATTTATTGGAGAGAGAAAGACTGAGAATGAGAGGGAAGAAGGTCAGAGGGAGAAGCAGACTTCCCGCAGAGCTGGGAGTCCGATATGGGACTCGATCCCAGGACTCTGGGATCATGACCTGAGCTAAAGGCAGTCGCTCAACCAACTGAGCTACCCAGGCGCCCTTGGTATTAATTTATAAGTGGAATTTTGAATATGTAAATTTCCGGTTTAAAAGGCACTCAATATTTTCCAGGTCTTTTAATTTTTTCAATGTTCAATTTCAAAAAGAAATTAAACATTTCTTCAATTTCAAATGACTAAGATATAAATGTGAAATATTTGATATATAAGTAATGAGCATAGCACTTTAAAATTATTTTATAATTTGTTTTGTTTTGTTTTTTGTTTTGTTTTGCTTTGCTTTGTTTTGCTTTGCTTTTTTAAGTGGACTCTACACTACTCACAACCCCAATATCAAGACTTTAGCTGAGTTCAAGAGTCAGATACTTAACTGACCTAGCCACTCAGGTGCCCCTATAACTTTCATTTTGCATTCTTAACTCTATAATTACAAGAGTTCATGATATCATTATTATGCTAAGTTTTATAGAGAAAAGTAGTTATAGTACAAGACTTACTTTAATCCAAGGATTAAAAGGTATACAGCTATTATTTTAATGGAAGCTAAAAATAAAAAAGTTTAGATACCTAAACTAAATATGTCCACATACAAAAAAAAAAGTTCAACTGTCTCTTCTTAAATGAAAACGTCCTATTGCCAAAAAATAGTTTTCCTGTGTATATAATAGTTTTATTTTTCCTCTGCTATAAAAGGAATTAGATAACCATCATTTGGAAAAGAAAGTAAAATGTAGAAGCTGTATATGTCATATAGTATCAGAAAAATAAAAGACCTGTTTCAGATTAATTAAAATACAGGAGCATATTAAATAGTGGCATAATTTTGCCATAGTCCTATTACTCTCTGAATTGGAGGTGTCTTAACCTATTTACAAGAGACTTAGATTGATTCTGGAAGGGTCTGCCTTCCTTATTTATATGCTATATAGATTAAAGAAGGATTTTATCGCTGATAATAGTGATTGTTATGCTGTGTATTGAATATAAAATATCACTATTTTACAAATTAAAAACTTTCCTAACACAACTTATAAAATCAGCCATTCCTACATCTTCAATGAAAGAGTGAAAAATTATTCTCCAAATTGATCAAATTTATGTTGGGTTCTTAATCTTGAGCTTCCTAGCAACATGTTTTATGACTACTTTGAGAAAAAAATTCAAATTCATTCAAATTATACCTCGATTTTCAGGTAGGAATAATTTAATAACATTCCTATGCCATCCAAAAAAAATAGACTAATATTCTCTTGGGATATTCTTGACTACCCTTAACGCTGCTGATGAGCTGGTTAGTGGATAGGAAGGTAGAAAGAAGTTATTTTTCAGGATAAATCTGGCATGGAAACAGTGTAACTACACAACTTTGAGTGAATCAATTCACAACTCTGAATGTCCTCAATTATAAAATGATAGTATTGAACTTCATTATCATTCAGCTTCATTTCAGTTCTTTTATAATCATTTTGGGAAATGGTTATTTTATTTAAAAAAATATTGGCATATCAAACAAAGAAATTAGGATATCTCCCACAAAAGCTCTCAATTTAGCTCAAAGCAGGCACTGAACATCCACATAAAATATAATTCAAAGTCTGTGCTAAATCTTGGGATTCAAAGCTTGTATGTCCCAGAAGTGTGGACATGTGACTCACGGATTGTCAAATTTAGAACCAAAGTAATGTTTTGTACCAACTGGTAGCTGCAAAAGTGTTCCCTGTAGTCTCTGGATGGAAGAGGCAATCAAACAGCTGGGTCCTAATAGTCTTCTAAGAGACAAATCAGAAGTCTCATCAACAAGGCTGATGGTTGCCTTTTGCATTATCTTTGGAATGAACAAAACCCTTGGGCCTGATTGGCAGCTTCTCTTTACCTCCTTCCACTTCAAGTCTTTCCACAGTACAATTCCCCAAAGCCCTGAATGTACTCCTTGTGCAGAAAGAGGGCTGGAGAAGCCTTTTCAAGCTTTATACAGAAAAATACAAGAATCGTAAAACCATTAACTGGTCATAACTAAGGTACCAGGGATATAGCGAAACTCTCATTCACCGAACCAAAAAGCCACATGAAAAAATTTTATATACTTAGAGATAGTATCTTTTTTTTATTTATGACATATACATTCAAATCTTTCAAGCAGAAAATTCAGTCAAGTGAGATCCATTGGTAGTTTGAGTTCAAAGTCAGTGAGCAAATGGAAATCATTGCAGCATCTATCTCATTTCCCGAGTGGACATTAGACCACTCAAAATGTGTCACATAATTTACAGTCCCTTGATAGTAATTGAATATACACATTGAGAGTGCACTGGCAGAACACTTAAGGAAGATTGAATGCAGGAGGACCCGCTTACGTTATTTTTGGCTCTACCCTGGTTTTTGCTTTTAATTTTTTTCTTGAGATTAATTTCAATTTGGCTCTTCCATCCTATCTAAACAAAAGCTTTAGGAAAAGAGATTAACAGCAACATCAAAGAAATTGTGGTTTTATGGTTTCAGAGACATCAGATATTGTAACATAATAATAGAAGAGGGACAAAATAAAGTCTGCAATTCACCATAAATAATTTTTAAACCGTAAGAGTAGTACAATCAAGCAGTAAATGAGAAAGATGAATTTTGAGCTGTTTCCTAAATAAGAGTGGGAATTTCCAAGGTTTAATTTAATATTTCTATTTTATATTTAATATGTCCATTAGTATTTGGGAAAAATGAAGAGATAATTTTGCATTTAAAAATATAAGATACCTAAATTTTTAACACTAATGATTCTAAATCTCTGTATTTTTTCTGTGTTTCAATAAATTTTGAATTTTTAAACATATATTTTATTAAAAATCATTTTTAAATGGTTTACTTGCCATGCAAAATAGAATATCTGGGGCACCTGGGTGGCTCAGTGGGTTAAAGCCTCTGCCTTCGGCTCAGGTCATGATCTCAAGGTCCTGGGATTGAGCCCCACATTGGGCTCTCTGCTCAGCAGGGAGCCTGCTTCCCCCTCTCTCTCTGCCTGCCTCTCTGCTTACTTGTGATCTCTCCCTCTGTCAAATAAATAAATAAAATCTTTAAAAAAAATAGAATATCTGTTGGTAGTAACTTTTAATACTTAAGAGACTACAGATAAAAGTAGTAGGTAATTGATTCTATAGATTTCCAAGTGTTCCAAACAGGTAATGGGGAAATGGGACCTGACAAAAATGGCTATTTGAAAAGCAGTTTTACTTTTGTTTCCTCCTTTTCCTTCTTTCTTCCTCTTTTCTTTCTCTCACCTTCTGAACCTCTCTCTCTTCTTCTTTTTCTTGGAGTGTGTTTGTGTATGGACCAAAGATTGTCCCATGGACTTCTATTTTCTCATCACACACAACATGATATATATATTCCCTTGAGTCAAACAATGTCCCTCTAATTGCAACCAAATTAACAAATTAACATTTTTCCAACCACTAAGGTTTACTTCAATAAATTGCATTTTATTAAGGCAGAGTGGAAAAAATAAAAGTATTTAAAGAAAATGTTCATCTGTGGATATTTTCCCGATGCTGACGATAAATGAAGAGATAAACTATGCAAGCAATTTAATTACTAATAATCCAATTTCTTTGAATATTTGCAAGGCAAAATTCCTCTAAGATACTTGTAGGTCTTTCAATTTCAAAAATACTATATACATAAAAGATTTTTTTTAAAACACAATATTCCTTTTTCTGCTACTTGATAAGTTGATAAATAGATGTTCAAAGGTAATTTTTTGCCTTTGGAGATGAGATAAAATAAGATGAGAACATAGACCCCCTAAGAGATTTCAAATATAATCGTCAAAAAAAGCAATCTTATTTTATTTACCTTTTTAGATTCTCTATTATCTTGTGCTTATTTTCACTTTACTTGTCTCCCCCACCCCCGGTGTTTCTTATCCCCCTTATCTTTGAAATCGTGCTTAACTCTTCTAAATCAGTCTTACTTTTTCCTTTTTCTTAAGTTTTCTATGATATTCGTTAACCTTAATTCTCCAAATCAAAACTGTCTATAGTATTGTACATACACAGTACCATATTAAATAATTCTATATATATTGCTTTGCTTTCCATAACACATTGGTATTTATATCATATTTGGAAGGCATAGTTTCTGATATTTGTCAATTAGTAGATATTTTAAGACTTTATGAGTGTTATCCATGTAGAATTCACATTCACCAAAGAGTAAGACTAGAAAAATTCTCAGAATTTGGTGAGACGTGACATCACTCACTATAGTCTTTGATAGCTAAAATATGAATATATAATGCATACAATAGTCACAACTCTCTCTTTCCTCCATCTTTGGAAAAACTGTGCTACCACATTTACAGAAATTTGAGGTAAAAAATCAAAGATGGCATAGATTTTAAACCAAGTCAATATTTCTATCTCTATTTCTTATTACATTTATTGGGTGGATTAGCTTTTTCCATAAAGTTGTGACTTTGAGCCAAGAGGGAAGCATACAGAAGCGGGTAATACAAATTCTAAATATAAAACATCTAAAAGAGGAAAAAAATGATGTCAGGTAAAGCAAAAATAAACCATATTTTATTTTGCAAACTGTTTTGTATTTGTAAAAAAAAAAAGGAGGAAAATAAAAATGAGAAAAAAATTATAGCTATTTTTAGCATGATGATACAATGCCTAAAGGCTATTGTCAGCAATGTCAGCTTTATTGCATGGAAAACACTGACCTGACAAGAAACTCTGTTTCTGTCAGATCTTACTTTCTACCAAGATGTTATGTCACTCTCAGATTACTCAGACCTCCTTCTCTAACCTACTATGAAATATGAAGACTCTCAGATATGAGCTAGGAAAGCAGTAATATCAAGCGTATTTCAGATGAAAGCCATGGGCAGGCTTCCAAATGTTTTATAGAGTAAAACTTCCATTGACTCAGATCCAATAAGTTCACAAATCTTAAATGTACCATGAGCATTCTTATACTAGATTTCTTCTCATAAGTCAAACCCACACCACATCGATTCATGCTTTGTGAATAATGAAATAATGAGAAAATATGAAATGGGGTTCATAAAAGTAAAGTTCAATGCAACAAGAAAAGCAAATACAAAAGTAAAATATAAAGCACAATAGTAGACATTACTACGGCACTACCTAGTCCTTAATAAGAAGTTAGTGACCACACTTGAGATCTTTCTGCGAACTTGTATGCTTTTGTTCTCCCATTCACCTGATCAGTAAATAGTTACTGAATATGTATCATTCTAGATTATGGGGACTGACTGGTCAAGGTTCCATGCTCTCTGGGAGATTATAAACTTATAATGCTAAGTGTATTTGCAAAATCATGTAATAAAATTATTTTTTTATTAATTACTATTTTCATGTATATGCAAGGTGAAGGGGCCAATGTTATTATCATATAATGTGATTTGTATTAAGATTGCTAAAGGTGAGGACTTGTATTTAAAGAACTGTGGGAGAGAATGCGTCCCTCTCAACTTAGTGACATGACTGATTTTTTCATTTCATCTAAATATAATTTTTCTCCCATAGTGGTAATCGGAAACAGTATGAAGCATGGACAGCGAGTCATTCAGGCTTAATTCGAGTCTGATTGTGCTGAAGAGATATAGGTGGCTATCAATTACAGCTGTACTTTAACATTTATATAAAGAATTATAATATGTATACATATGTTCACATATTAATTTGAAATTCACATAAAATTTAAAATTTCATAGAAAAACAGGCTAAGAGTTACATATACCTTAGTCAACCTGAATTTTTTGTTGTCTGAATGTGTGGGAAGGGTGAGTGAACATGTGGTTATCAATATATCATCATTCACTTTTCCTGTCCACATTGCTAGTGATTTGGCAATTTTCTTTTCTGGATGCTGGAAATATCTTATTGAGTCCTATGAAGGACTGTTAGGGGTCCAGAAAAATGACATATGGGGTCCACTCCCCACTATTCTATACTTCTCATCCCTGTTAGCATAAATAATCTTTCCAGAGAACACTGAGGCTCACTGAGCAAAAGTCAGGTCTCTGGGACTATAAATAAAGGACATACAGGATAAATGGGGCCAGGTGTTGGGTTATGGACAGAGCACTCTTGGAATTTAAGAGAGCATTTTGGATTCCTAAATGGTAACCTCTAAGACCTGTGAATAGCAATATACACACACGCACACACATACACATGTTATATAAAGATAAGTATTTCATCTTTGAAATAATAATAATAGTTAAATAATACTGATAAGTCAGAAAAGTCAAACCTAAGTACTTTCAAAAATAAACTTAAAATATTTCAGGCACTATTTTCCGTGTTTACGTATTTTAACTGTATCTTCACAACACCTCTGTTAGATGATAGCATCATCTCCATCTGCCGTTGAGGAAATTTAAGAAACAGAGAGATTAAGTAATATGCCGAAGAATACATGACTAGTGTAAATTAAACAAGGAGGCCAAGAGACTGAGTTGGCTTTAGAGCCTTAGTAATTTGTGTAAGCAAACCAAACCTAATCCTGAAATGCCTCCAGGTTAAGAAATCGAAACCAAAGACTGCAATCACAACTAGCTCTCCCAACTAAGGCAAATTCTTGAACTATGCCAATCAAATAATTCCCTTTCTTTGCTTCACCTTCTCTATAAAATCTTTCCTTAGCTAATGACTATGGAGTACTCTTAATGTCTTCCTGTTTGGCGCTGCCTGGTTCAACTGAATCAATTTTTACCCAAATAAACTGAAAATGTTTAATTTGTCCCAGTTTGTTTTTTGGTACTACTAACGAAAGAGCCAGAACTTGTACCTAATTAATCTGACTTCAAAGTCTGTGTCCTTAATCACTACTCCAAGCTGCCTAACAGTTCAGCCTCGTAGTAAATTATGACTACAATAAGTGGTTGAATAATCTAAACAAATACTGTGCTTAAATTTTAAATGATTTACATATTATCTGAGTGAAAAGGAAAAATAGTATTAATATCCATAAAATCTTATGGATATAACTAAAGATTCAAGATCTTAGGAAGTAAAGTAAGTGAAATAAAAATAATTATATTTAAGAAAGAAGATTATAATAAAATTAGACCTCAAAGAAGGAAATCATTGAGAAAAATGTACCAGAAAAGAGAAAGTGTAGGATACTAGAAGCTCATTAAATAAACAATTCTCTATCTCAAGAACAGATTATACCAGTGCACGGGAAAGACAAAAAGAGTAACAGATACTAAATTGGCTACAATCAAAGACCTGAAGTCAAATGCAAAAGCCACAGAAAGCAGAATCCAAGCCAGAACCAGAAGGAAAAATAACACAATGAGAAAGATTTGGCAAAAAATTAAATGAGAAAGGAGCCGTAATGCACCCTTAGTCATAGCACACACATACACACCAAAACAAAAACAAAAACAAAACCCTTAAAACAACAATAACAAATTATCTAGCTGCTAAAATTACTTGGTTTTACAGGCTAATTTTTTTTACTTCCAATTTAGAAATTAACATAATTTGCAATGAGCTTGTATTGAAATTTACTTAGCAAAACTTTTGTAGACATAAGAAAAAAAGTAATAAATATTTCAGAAGAAACTTTCTCTAAACATTTTAGGAAATCTATTTAAGAACTAACAGTTGGTATGTAAATTGCAAATTAAAGATCCTGAACGAACTACTTAATTAACAGATTCTAGTTTGTTAAGTTAAAGTCAAGCGGTAAGTTTAATGAAAACCGTAGCTATACTGGAAGGAGAAAGTCTGTATTTGAGTCTTTTCACTAAACCAGACAGAACCTAATCAACAAATACGTGTAATATGTCACTCTATAGATCTGATTTTATGCTTCCTCGTTTTGCTAAAATGCTAAACATTTTATTTTGATCTTATACTTTAATAATCGAATAGCAAGACTGGCTGTCTATAATTCAAATTTAATTGTCTTTAAATCCTAATCTCTAAATAGTCTCTGTTAAATAGAATGCCATTGATCCGGTGATCTATAGTTAAATCAGTGATGTACAATCAATATCAGAATTTAAGGGTTTAACCAGGAGTTCTCCAATAAGTTCATGTGAAGTATAATTCTTAAAAAAAAATGCTTTCTCTCTACTTTCAAATTGTCTCAAAATCTTGAATTTGAAATCTTTGAGAGATTCTACAAATCTCAGGCATGATAATTTGTCTGGTTGGGGAAGAGGGAGAGCATGAACCTGGATAAGTTAATAATACGATGCTCCAGATTTGTTTCTTCTCGGCTAACATTTAGCTCTCTGGCATGATGAAGGGCAGATCAACATTGATTGTAAAAGCAAACACGATTAGCAGTAAAGCAGCATATGTTAACACTGCTGCAGCCTGATGATGAATGAGCTGTAAATGATGCCAACACCTGTTCTTGACGATGATGCGTGACACCCAACCCCAGTGGAGTACTAAGCATTCAGACACATTGGTGCACATCTCACCAATTATAGTGGTTTGTGCAAGAGCTCTGGTAGCATTCGTACTCTCTCTCAATCTTCTCTCTGATTACTTCTATATTTGTGCATCCATTCATAACCTCACAATCACTTCTGAGTTATGTATATTTAGGTGTAAGTGGCCTATACATGTGGCTGTGTTAGTCACATGGGACAATATTAGGTTACCCCAGGTCTTTTTCTTTTAAGATTTTATTCATTTCTTTGACAGAGAGAGAGAGAGAGAGAGAGATCACCAGTAGGCAGAGAGGCAGGCAGAGAGAGAGGGGGAAGCAGGCTCCCTGCTGAGCAGAGAGCCAGATGCGGGGCTTCATCCCAGGACCCTGAGATCATGACCTGAGCCGAAGGCAGAGACCTAACCCTACTGAGCCACCCAGGCGCCCCATAATTATCCCAAGTCTGAGGTGACTAGCAAGTGTGCTTCCATACAAGAATAATCTTGTCTAAAATACCATTGTTATCTTACTTAAGTCTGATTTTGATTGAAATTATCAGGCCTCTCAACTAGATTGATCAGTTGACAATGGCTGAAGGGGTTTTGAAGTCGTGGCATTGTATAAAGACAATCTAGAAACAAAATGAGAATAGTTGGAAGTGTGATGGTGTGTTCTATAATTCGTATACAAAATACTTAATGCAGGTATGAATATTTCTTTGTAAGGTGACAAATTATAAACAATATAGTTCTGACATTATCTTCTAATATTGATTCAGCGATGAACATATGATGTTGGACCTATGTGGAGATTCAATACCATTTAATGACATTTGTTATGTTATCATGTCACATTATATGGCTATATTAATTAGATGTTTCTATTAATATGGCCATATGATGTGAATTACTTATTCTATCTTTAAGTTTTACTTCATTTTGTTTCTAGTAACCCCTCTTCCTCTTTGCTTCAAACACAGTTGACAAAATTTTCTCTTCTATTCCTTTAACTGAAGTTAGATCATCCTACCTGGAAGAACTTCCGTATAATCCCTTCCTATTTTTAAACTCTTTATTCTTACTTTCTGAATGCCACTTTTGCTCTACCTCCAAATTTTTCAGGGTTTTCCATTTGTAAAGAGCATTTTTTTTCCAATTCTTGTTCCTGTATAAGATATTCTCCCTCTAACTGGCCAATTTCTCAAGTGGCCAATTCTGTTGCCTATATGTCCTAATATCTTTTCTCTCTTAACTCACTGAAATTATTAAATGAATGTCAGTATTTCAGATTATCAAAAAACTTACTCATGCAAGACCTATGACCACTGGCTATTACCATGCTTCCTTATAGTCTTATTTAACATTTATCTCATGACCAGAGAGTAGGTTCCATGAAAATAAGTACTATGTCTGTTTTACTTTTCAAAGAGCCATTGTGAAGTAGATAAGAGTATAGACTCTGGAGCTAGACTCCCTTAGGTTCCAAACCCTATATTTCCATGTACGATGGGAACATTTCTAACTTCCCTGCTCTTGTTGCCTCGGTTATAAAATGGCAAATTATTAATAATATAGTTCACAAGGCTGTTGTGAGAAATAGTAAATTGATATATGTGTAGACTATGTGAAGAGCTTAACACATAGTAAGTGTCCCATATATTTTAGCTACTATTAGTATTACTTAGCTATTACTTTTGCCAACTCTCTAATTCCAGAAATTAGCACTGTGACTGATACATATTAACTTTCAACCAATATTTTGCAGAGGAATGGTTGAAATGAATTAATGAAAGCTACACTAAACACAACTGATATTCTTACGTTTTCAAAAACATTTATCTTTTAACTAGCACATCACTAAAACTTCACTGCTTAAAATATCATCTTTAACCATAAAACAGAATTCCATTTCCTGCTCCACTAAGGTAGTCATTGGAAAAACCATTCTGCAAAATTACACCCAGGGAAAAGAGAAGATACGTGGGAGTGGCTGGATATGAAGTTACTACTGCAATGATTTCCTCTCCCAGCTTCTATTTGTATAACATTAAAATCTATTCTTCTCACAGCAGCCAAAATAATCATGTAAAAATATGTCCAAGTATGATATCTTCTACTTAAAACCATTCTCTAGCTTTCTAATATATGGAGAAGAAAATCCAAAGTCCACATAGCCTGGCCAGTAAGACCCTGCTTGACCTGGCCCTATTTCTTAGAGCTTATCTGGAACCCTGTATCTTACCTCATTCCTGCCTTTAACATTTGCTATTCCTCTTTGTATTACTATTCCCTTGGATTCAAGCTTAGCTAATATCATTCAGGCTCTGTTGAAACATCCTTTTCTTAAAAGACATCTTTTTGATCTACCCCTTCCATTCAACTCTGTTCCAAATTCCTGCTTTATTTTCTTCATGTCACTATCTGAACTTATCTGCTCAATATATTTGTTTATTATCATCCGTCTTTCCCATTAAAATGCAAGAGCCACGCAACACCTGGCTAGCTCAGCCAGTAGAGCATGTGACTCAATCTCAAGGTTGTGGGTTCGAGACCTACATTGGGTGTAGAGCTTACTTAAAAATAAATCCTTAAAAAAAAAAGAATACAGGTTCTATAATGTTAGAGACCTTGCCTTTCTGATTTATCATTTTAGCCCCCTGCCTGGTACATTATTTATTATTATTAATTATCTGTTAAAATGTATTTATCAATGGCCAGAGGTAGGAGCTATAGCCCAAAGAACTTTGTATGCGTGTTGTAGAGATAGAATTGTATCCCAAAGACAAGAGAAGCCAAGAGATAGAAGATTGGCATATGCATTTAAGAAAACTTTACAGAGGAAGAAGTATCTGAATTAGCCCTTGAAAAGCAGGAGGAATTTCAAAGGGGGGAGAGGCACATTCCTATTAGAGGTTCTAGAATGACAGGATAGTCAGTGATGCACTAGGGATAATGTAGTTTCAGAATATAGTAGGTGAGTAGATGAGGTTATCTTCTACAGAAAGTTTTTTTTAAGCTAGTAGTGATAGAAACATTGAAATGGTGGAGAGGAATCACAATGTGCTATTCTGTGTGGCAGTGTGATTTGAAATTGCCTTTTTTTTTAAGAAGAATTTATTTCTTTATTTGAGAGAAAGAGCAGAGTGTGTGAAAACGTGAGTGGGGCAGAGATCATAGATAATTGATTTTCAGTTAAGACCTGTAACATATTCAGAGGAATATATTTTTTTAAAGAGTCCCATTTCCCATCTAAAATTTCTCAGTAAAACATAAAGCAGCAGTTTCAAAACTGCTTTACTGGGGCACTTGAGTAGCTCAGTGGGTTAAAGCCTCTGCCTTCGGCTCAGGTCATGATCTCAGAGTCCTGGAATCCAGCCAGCACATCGGGCTCTCTGCTCATCAGGGAGCCTACTTCCCCCTCTCTCTGCCTTCCTCTGCCTACTTGTCAGCTCTCTCTCTGTCAAATAAAGAAATAAAATCTTTTAAAAAAATTTGCTTTTCTAAGTGATTTTAAGTTTTATCATATACTAGGTGTTTTATCTACAATAAACCTAATGACCATGTTACTCAGAGTGGAGATAGAAAGATACTAGCATTGATTCAGGCAAAACTATCAAACTAAAGTAACTTTGCCTTTTTAAAAATATTTGTGAGGGATAATAAATAGTTCTGATAATCAGTATTGGTTATGGGAAGTCATTAGTGGCCACCTACACTATGTAATAAATATTACAAAATCGGCATCAATGTTTATATTTGCAATTTTAAAAATTTTATTGGAACACCCATGGAATATAAAATAACAAAAGACTCAAAATAAAACATTCTTCCATTTCTTTTAAGGGACAAAAATATGATGTATGAAGAACTCTATTACAAGAGCAAGGGACTTTTGGATATATTTATTAAGTGTAAAGGAATTTCTTGAAAATGAATGTCCACATGTTCTCTAATGAGCAGTGTCCAATATAAATTTACACTATCTGCAACATTTATTCTAACAATTTAAATTCTCACACAAAAGAGCTAAATGGGTTAAAGACATCAAAAAATCTCTAAGTTTTAAAAAAAACGAAGACCACTAATTATATGAAATCTTCCCTTTGGACTACCACTTTAATTAAAGATTAAAAAAAATACTTTTAATTTTCCCAGTTGACTCTGTTCCATCTATTTGTTATTTGGCCCTTTACTTTGGGTTTATTTTGGGGTTTTTCCCCCCAAGGGTATATAGTTATGATTTCAAATTTAATTTGGGGCTTCTAAGGTTTTTGCTATATTATTTGGGGCTTCTAAGGTTTTTGCTATATTAAAACAGTGGTTGTAGACATGTGATGATCAGTCTGCTAAGGATGGAACTCTTTTGAAAATATTTAAAATCCTTTATAAAATTTGTTTTGGAGAAAAAAATGATTATGCAAGTTTTAATAGCAACGAAATGAATGCCCTCTTGCTATAACCTCATAGCAGGAAGAGAGAGAGAGGACTCTGGTCTCTTCCTCTTTTTATAAGGAAACTAACTACATCCCAAGTCCTCTGAGACTCCACCCTTTTAACTGCATCAAAACCTAATTACCTCACCAAGGCTCCACTTCTACCTGCCAATACATTGGAAATTAGGGCTTCAACATATGAATGGGGAAGGGAGGGAAGAGGGCAAACATTCAGCCCACAGCAAGAAACAGCACATATTTTATGTTTTGTGAGTGTTTTACGTCTTTCATCCAGTTTGATGTTTTTGGGCAGAAACTTGTCCTCAAGAGCCTGAGGATTCTGCCACCAAGTGACATGGTGACCACTGAAAGGGTGAGGACAAGAACACCCAGCAGCCTTCAGGCCTGATTCTAATGGAGAACTTTTACATTTATCCATTTTATATTGGGATTTCCAGTAATATGTAATTTAAGCAAAGAGTCTTACTAATCAGGCAAAAAGAAACAAACATTTGAGAACTATGGGAGTCGTGGGAAGAGAGCTAGGCAGTAGTGCCTCACCTGGCATCTGGTCTGACCAGCTTTCCCAGTCAAAGTTGTATGACCTTGGGCACATCTTGGAAAACCTCTAGAAGCCTGTCTTTCTTCATGGCCAGGCTCTCTCATCGAGCTACTAGTGCTGGTAAATGCCCTTGCCCGTCCTGCTGAGCTCAAAGAGTCTATGGGGTGGATATTTGTAAACCTCGGCAGTTTAACATTTTCGCAGTCTTATCTTTGTAAGGCAGGTGATTGTTATGAACATGAAGGTGGGATCTGTGTCCCTCGTTGTTTACTGAGTATGTGTGACACACAGTAGAGGTTTCACAAACATTGTGTGAAGGAATTACTAAATGAACAAACATACTTGCGGTAGAAATGTCAAGATGTGTACAGGCCTGCACTCCTTTGGGCGTAGACAGTGGAGAGGAGAATCTACTGGGGAAAATGGCACTTGAGTGGGGCCCTTCTGAGCCGCTGTGTGGGGGCTATTGCTTGTTGATTCAATATGGATGTCGAAAGAGCCAATACTCTGATAAATAAGCAGGCACTAGATAATGGGTTAGATGTATCTGAAAAATATCTTATGTTATTTGATGGGCACCAAGGGAGTTTTCCACCTAGCTAATAATTTTTTCAGCTAAGTATGGTTTAAGACATCCCAATTCTTAAATGAGATTTATCTGTCTTTTAGGGGCCGGATGAGTGGGTCATAACACTAGGAGCATTGAAAGCTTCGTCTTGGATGGCAGTTTGCTTTCCAGCCCTTCCCTGGGAGTAGAATTTCTTCTGAACTCTGGCCTTGTTCTTTTGTCCTCAGTTTGGAGTTCCACCTTACTCATAACTAAGAGAGTGAACACCTTCCATAAATCCCAGCCTCTGATTTCAACATGCGTCCTCACTAGTCCCGCCACCCCCCAGCCCAGTTCTTTGCCTACATTCCAGGCAAATAAACCAATCATATCCCAAGACCTTTCCATGGCAGCATAACATCAGATATACATTGAGATCTGAGAACTTGTGTTTTTTTTAATCTCTAAAATAGACATGAGGCTCAAATCTTCTACAGACTGTCACCTTCACTTTTTTGAGAGTTTTATCACCAACAGTACACACGACACTGGACACTACTAAATCATATACACCTTGGGTTGCATGTTACCTCTGCTTAAGGGTAGAATCAAAATTTTTATCTTCCACTTTTCTTTTCCAAGTACATATAACAGTTTTGTAGTTAAAGTCATTATTCACTAGGCATTCCAAATGCTTTCATCAGAATAAAATTCTCCCCCTAAATAATATTTTATCTTTATCTTTGCATGCTCTTATCAAAGTCTTTTAACAGTTATCAGTGGCTGGCATCATCATCCACATTTTACACTTAAGGCAAAAAGAACCTAGGGAGTTTGAATGACTCGTCCCTGTGTTCTTCTGATAAGAAATAATGGCTAGGCAAAGTTATTAGGGCTGCCTCTACTGAGTAACCAAATGTCACAAATCCAGCATCAAGCTTTATATTCACATTGAAAATTTTTATTTTATTGGAACCTCTGCTAAGTATAAAATAACAAAAAACTCAAAATAGAACTTAACGAAGTGAAGACCTGACCCTTTCCCTGGCTCTAAAGAACATTCCAGCGTCCCTGTCATCTCCTCGGACAACCTTTTCTTGATAAGTGACCAGTTCCCTCTCACTTGCAAAGAGCAGCTCTGTCAGCCCAAGGAAAAAGATCTTTCAGTGTAATTTTCTACCCTGACCACCTATCTTTTTCCATATTTAGACATAATTTGTGCTGCTAAATAAGGTTGCCCCCTAGCCATTCAGACTAAACTCTGAATTTCAAACAGCTCCTTTGTTTATAAGTGCCTTAAGTCATTAGCTCTGAGGATGAAAACACCCGTTATTTTAAGTCTACAAAATTTGGTACACAGATGAGAGAAAGAATTTTTCCCTCTTTATTTAATGCCCATGGGTGAAACCTCAGGATGTTGCCATTTGAATGTCCCCACCACCCTGTCACGGCCTCACCAGACAGCTATCTGAGCCTGCTCTTAGATGAAGATTGGCACTTGAACGCCATAACCACGGGGCCCACAGATGACGGCCTGCCGGTGCCACATCTGAGGCGCCCAGGGTTTGCAGGACCCAACTGCTTTCCATTCCTGCTTTTTAGTGGGTTTCCTCCTTCACCACCTCTGAGAAAGCCACAGTGTCCAAAAGAAGGAAGCGGTCCAGCATCAACAGTCAGGGACCTCAACAGCCTCTCACCACTTTCTCTTCACGCTACCCTCAATCTGTGAGTCAAGAGTACAGAATTTGAAAAAAAAAAAAATTATCCCACTAGACCAAGCCCTGCCTATGCTTTTGACTTTTTGACAGTGTTAATGTCTTAGAGAAAACATTTGCTTGTCTTATCTCATTTTCCCTTATTTTATCCTGCTCTAGACTTACTTGTGTCCTTTCAAGTCGTGGCTCAACACTAGACGCTATGGGTAATACACCCTCTCGAGTCCCTTCTTTCCTCTAGCACTGTCTCCCTTTACTTTAAGAAAGAAAACCACCGGCTAACATAATGTTATGTTAACATAGTGTTCTTTGTGATTCTTATAGAAATATGCATGATGTATGTGTACATGTGTGTGTACACATCACAAAAATTTATACAAGTGCATGTGTGTATGACCACACACACACACTGTACACACAGAGACACAAGTATATGTTCATCTTCCATTTTGTTAGATTAACCACTCTTTTTAGCCTCCCCTTCCAAAAGCCCTCCCCTTTGGTAACATTTTTGATTCAATAACAGAGTTGCCCATTACAGCCTACCCACTTAGTTCAATGTCATCCCAGTTATTGAGAGAATGGCATTATTCTGACTTTACTCTGGTGACTTGAAGGTTTAACAATGACTCTGCCACACTGTTTGATTTTGCATCACCTCAGAACTAGAAACTGGAAGATTTAGAAGGCTAAGAGCCAATAGAGACTATGATAACCATTTCTAGATGTTTGAGTATGTGAATTCCAGTTGTGGAAAGACCTTATAACAAGGAGCCAATCAGTACGTCTAGAAGTAATGGAATGAAATTTAGAGGTAAATCCCGGTTCTTCCAGCTAGTAGGGAGAGCTTAGGAGTAAAGGGCCCTTGAACATGTTTATTCTATATAATTCATATGCAGCTTATTATAGTTGGAATAAATCTGAGAAAAAAAGAATATAATCCTAAAAAAAGTACTGAGGGAAAGACAATAAATGCATGTATGTCTGAGCAAAAAAACAGGAAAGATATGAGTGGGTACTCGAAGTCCTGCTATTAGGCTTGAGAAATACCAAGTTGACTAAAATACCATCCTGACCCTGAGAAAGCTCACATTCTGGTTTGGGAGAAAGAGAAATAAATAATTACAATCCAGACACATGGCCCAAATTCTTAAAAATGTTGAACCAGAGCCATTAACTCTCTTGGGAAAGTTGTTGGATTCTTTTCCAAAAAGGAGTTATATTTAACCTTCCTATGTATGAGAAGAGGAGGTGGGGCAGCACCCTGAAAAAGACATTCCTTCCTGTAGGCTCTACTGTTAGATGTGTCTCTTCACCAGATTCTTTCCTCACGAATGCAACTCAGAGCTGTTGTCTGTCCTCCTGCCTCCAACCCCTGATTGCTAATAATTTTAAATAGTTTTCCTAGTAGATCATTTTTTTTCCCTCAGCTATGACTTTTATATTGTTTCTTCTTGGTTTCGCTCCCATTTCTGATTTGTCTACCACACAATTTTGTCTACCACACAGATTTGTCTAAGCACAAAGTAATAGTTTATTTAATAATAATTTATTTTCACAGAACACTTGGTCAGAGATTTTAATAGTTTTGTATATGTTTTCTGCCTTTATAGTGTGCGTGTGTGTGTGTGTGTATACAGGTCCATTTATTAAAAAGATCCAAAAATAGTAACAAGGCTTTCAACATTTAACAAATTTTCAAGATATTAACTGGATGAAGCATTAAGAATTTACTTCAGAAAATCCAAAGTCGGGGCACCTGGGTGACTCAGTTAGTTAAGCATCTCCCTTTGGCTCAGGTCTTGATCCCAAGGTCCTGGAATTAAGCCCCATGTTGGGCTCCCTGCCTGCTTCTCCCTGCTAGTACTCTCTCTGTCTTACTCTCTCTGTCTCTTTCTCTCTCTCTCAAGTAAATAAATAAAATCTTTAAAAACAAATCCAAAGATTTCTAGATTATTTCAGTGCCATGCTACTTTTGGACTTGGGTTAACACTGGCTTTTTTTTTTTTATTTGTTCATCTAAATGAGTGACCCAAATTTTGAATACCACTCTCTTCTGCGCCTCAAGTTGGGAGTTTTGGTTCAGCTCACTCTCAGCCCAAGGAAGGCCAGGCAGGCAGGCCCTCTAACCGAGCCCCGTGCCCCTGGGCAAATGGCGGCAAGAGCCCACCTCTGTTCCCAACACCAGGATGATGGCCAAGCACCAAACTGAGAGCCACAATAATGGTTTCTATTTGTTTTCAGGTTGATTACATTTATCAAGCTACTGATCCTAGAGAATCATGCACTTTAATTCCCCCACTCTACTAATGTAACAGCTTTTGGTAATATTGTTTGATAAAGGCCATAAAGACATGTGTTGAAGTATGGAGGAATTAAAGTTTCGGTAGAGAATGTGGCATACCTAACCAGGAGTACGATTTGTTCCATCAGCATCTGTAAGAAAATTTTTTTTTTTTTACTTTGTCAAAACATTCTGAACCATGGTAAAAAAAGTTTAAGTTGGGTTTTTGTACAAACAGAAAAAAAAATTGAGGAAAATGCCCTCTATAGGCTAAGTTATTTAAAGGTTTTAAAACAGCTAATTTAAGTATATGTGAAAATTCTTTAACTGCAATTGATTTAAAGCTACATACCACTATATGGTCCTGATGTCTACTATGAATTCTTCCATTTAGGGTAGTGATGAAACATTTAACCAGGAGCTGCTAAGAAAAAAAAAAAAGGAAGGCACTGTTTTCTATATCTATATGAAACCTTGATTCATATTCTTGTTTCTAAGAACATAATACAGAACCCAGATAATATCTACTGAATTATAATAAGTGTATTGTACTAAATAATGTGACAAGAAATTTGATGAATTGAAACTATTATTTCAAACAAAGTTTTCATTTAAAAACTGATTTGAAGAGTAACTATTAATTGATGGAGAAGTATTTCAATCAGTGTCTAGTTTCTAACGTTTTGAAATCTGTGCAATCTTTGTGGTTAGGCTTTTCTGTTTCCAAATCATGCTCATTGATGTAACTAAGGACCCTTCTCTTAAGCAAGAACAATTACTACAAGATGAGGTTTTTATAAAGTTTTACTTTATGATAAAAAAAAAAAGCTTTGTGGTGCTTTGTGCCTGATTGCTGCCTTGTCTTAAACAAGAGATGTTAAAGAAATAAATGCCAGGTGATCTCAAGAGGACATTTTAACTCACAGCTTATGAACTTTTGGCACCCAGCATAACAAAAGGCTGGTTGCTTTGATGTTGTTTCAACATGAGAAAATCCTCAATTTTATTGTTTGCAAATGCTGACCTCTTCCCCAAATGCCCATTGTCCCTAATTATCAAGAATGCTCTCACATTGAAATAATCATCTTTTTATAATTGCAGATTAAAATTTAATATGTTTTGAGGATAATACCTCTGAATAGTATAACAGTGGTGAATGGGAAGGTTCTTTTTTTCTTTGCAGCCCAAATCAAGACCTTGGCTACATAGAATTTAAAACATCTGGTTAGGGAAAAGTTACTAATGGTAAAGTACACTCATGCTTTGCTCATAAAGTGTCTTTTAAGATAAATTTGTAACTTATATGTACTAAATCTATTTGTTTTGAGAATAGGATTTCACCACAGGTTTTCTAGTTATTGGAACTGTATTAATTTTAATTTAATTAATTTTAATATTTAAATGAAGAAATGCAAGTACAAATTTTTGAGTAAAAGACTCCCTTTCCATAATAAAAGAGAGATATCAAATGGTAGAGAGTTTGCTTTTTAAAAAACTGCTTTCCTTCCCTACTAAAATAGATGGATCAACACACACCAAAGAGAACTATCTCCTCTGTGTTCCAACAAGTATTTGGTAGTACCTAAGAGTTGCTTTTATTGAGTTGTTTTAAAATGTCAGGTTATAAATGCAGCCTTTCTGATTAGGATAAAAACAGGGACTTTTGGTATCAAAACAAAAGTCTCTAAATTGTGTTCTACCTAGAATTAGAACAGATTTATCTAGGACAGGTTTATTGTTCTCTCTGGAATATGAGCAAATAATCTAAAATTTGACATTATCCCTTTTAACTTTGCCTTCCTCCCTTAAACTACCCTCTCATGTTTATGACACAGGTTGCTTCCATGTGATTATTTCTCCATAAGGATTTTATAAAGTATCTTACCAACTCACGGTTTATTTATATATCAAGCCTCTTCTAAACTTTATGATTGGGATACACGTTTAATAATATGTATTAGTGATACATGGAGGCATATATTTTCATTCTTTTTTTATCTTCTTTTTTTTTATTAAAAGCTTTTTTTTTTTAAAAGATTTTTTTATTTATTTTAACAGAGAGAGAACACAAGCAGGCAGAGAGGCAGGCAGAGGCAGAGAGAGGAGCAGGCTCCCTGCTGAGCAAGGAGCCCAATGCGGGACTTGATTCCAGGACGCTGGAATCATGACCTATGCCGAAGGCAGTTGCTTAACCAACTGAGCCACCCAGGCGTCCTACTTTTTTTATCTTCTTACTTTTCTTTTTTCCCTTTCTTCCTTTGTCCTTTCCTTCCTTCTTACTTTCCTTTCTTTTTATGTTTTAGTTGTTGACTTTTCAAGTAGAATCTCAGGGAATTTTACTTCTGCAAAATTATTATGGCTTGGGCCCCTGGGTGGCGCAGTTGGTTGAGCAACTGCATTCGGCTCAGGTCATGATCCCGGAGTCTCGGGATCGAGTCCCACATCGGGGTCCCGGCTCCATGGGGAGTCTGCTTCTCACTCTGACCTGCTCTCTCTCACTCTCTCTCTTTCCTAATAAATAAATAAATAAAATCTTTATAAAAAAAAAATTATTATGGCTTTTTTTCCCCCTTGCTTGGTTTTTCAATAAGTCTTTTTTATTTTATATTTTTTATTATTTTTAAGATTTTATTTATTTATTTGACAGAGATCACAAGTAGAGATCAAAGAGGCAAGCAGAGAGAGAGGGGGAAGCAGGCTCCCCACCGAGCAGAGAGGCCAATCCCAGGACCCTGAGATCATGACCTGAGCCAAAGGCAGAGGCCTAACCCACTGAGCCACCCAGAAGCCCTGACTTGAAATTTTTTTTTTTGACTTGAAATTTTTTATGTTGAAAGTTGACCTTAATATGAGCTATTAAAAATATAAAATTAATATTGCATTAAAGAAATTATATGTATGGGCATTACATTTTTTAAATGCTGTAAAACTCAATACAGCTCCGCTGATTCTACTAGTAGCTTTAAAAATGAATTCCTAATTAAAAAGAGAACACTTTAAACACACCAATAAAAATGCTGAGCATCTGAAAATCTTAAAATGTCTAAATACTTGGCATTTATTGCTTGAATAACATTCAAGATGGTTTGCATATTTTAAATTGTCATAACTCTTGTTCTTAATTAGTCATGGCTTAAAAGTAGCCTTTAGTCTAGTTGCTCTTTTATATTTTGGTATGAAATCCTCACTACTGATAGATATCCTTACCATTTTAGTTTGGTTTCTCTGATTGTCAGAATATTGTAGCCCTGGATAATATTCAGATTTTTCTCAGAAGTTTTTTTCTGGGTAGATGATCTTTGGAAGTTTAATTCCTTCAAATTTTGAATTTAATTGGTAGAGACTGTTTGGGTATGCAAGGGAAAAGAGGCAGCCATTTTATGATCATTATAATGCCAATCTACACACAACCATGTTAAATATCATTATTTCAAGGAACTGTATGTTCTCGCCATTTGAGGATTCAACTTCACCACAAATTCTCTTATAAAAAGAGTGTATGTCTCTGGTAATGTTTATTTATCACTTATTGGAAAAATGCATCATATTTCATGTACTTTAATCACTGCAGGAATGTTTATTCCCAGTAAAAAATCAAAATGCCCTTAGGATTCTAATATAATCACATGTATAAACTGTACCACAGACTTCCCAAGTGCTGACTTATTGGCCTTCTGAAAGTCCAAGCCTGGAAATGGAAGGCACTCTATGAATAGAAAAATATATATGTAAATGAAAAAATGCACACATTTGGCACTATCATGAAAGTCCCTTGAACAAGTATAATCTTTAATCTGTAAATTTCACTTCCAAATATTGAACAAATATGGATTGAGAAGAGTATTACTGATCATCTTTCTTTAAAGGCTTATTAAGTAAAAATATCTGAATTCTGATATGGCAATCAGAAATTTAACTTAGAATATGTTTTTACAGGCCTAATTACAATAAAAAATAACCAAAGTGTTGGACATTGAAGTCCTGCTTAAATAAACTGCAGTATTGAACAAATACTAATAATGTTGAGTATCACTTTTCATAGTTTTTGATATTTGATATATAAAAAATTTAAATGCCTTTGAAAATTACTTCAAAGGAAAGTGCATTTCATCTCTTAGATATGCATCACTTGTATAAATGTAACTCTTCTTACAACTTTTTAATTAGAGCTGTTCATGATACCCTAAATGACTTATGAATGTAGATTAGTGCTTACTATGCTAATCTCCTTTGCTCATCACCTTAGTGTCATCCTAAAGAGTCAACTGACCATAAGATGGCAGAGACCTATTCTTATATCTGCAGACAACCACATGCAATACCATACGTGAATCAACCAACCAGTCATTACATACATATGTAATAAGGGCGGGCCGTACGTTTCTTCCTGAGTTAGATGCTGTGGGATTACTGCTATTTAAAACATGATCTTACCTTCTGGTTTACAACCAAATTGGGAAGATAAGAGCTGTAAAATAATAACACATTAATATATAATCTGGATAAACAATGACATGACTAGACCAGATCAGGTTTTTTTTATTTTTTTAAATATTTTATTTATTTATTTGACAGAGAGAGAGAGAGAGAGAGATTACAAGTAGGCAGAGAAGCAGGCAGAGAGAGAGGGGCTCCCCACTGAGCAGAGAGCCCAATATGGGGCTCGATCCCAGGACCCTGAGATCATGACCTGAGCCAAAGGCAGAGGCTTTAACCCACTGAGCCACCCAGGTGCCCCTAGACCAGACCAGTTTTGAGTGTGTTCATAGAAGCTTATAGAGAATTAAGGTTGGGGGGGGGGGGGAAAGAATCTGTTCTTTTTTTTTTTTTTTAAGATTTATTTATTTATTTGAGAGAGAAAGAGAGAGCATGTGTGAGCCGGGGAAGGGGTGGAGGGAGAGAGAGAGAACGTTGGAGCAGACTCCCACTGAGGATGGAGCCCACTGTGGGGCTCTATCTCATACCACTGAGATCATGAACTGAGCTGAAACCAAGAGTTGGACACTAAACCAACTGGGCCACTCAGGTACCCCAAAATGAGTCTGTTTTATAAAATTTAGAGAAGTACAGATAAGATATACTGTTAATATTTCTATCCAGTATCCATCTCTTATTTTTGCTATTGGTTTTTAAGAGTTTTTAATTGTTTTTACATGCTTATCACATTACAAGATTTTATTGACTGCCCAGCATTTCATAATCTGTTTTGTCAGCTTTTATTCATTGTCATTGAACTATTAAAGGGTTTTGAGAAGATAGTTATTTAACAAAGTTCACTAATTAGCAGAATTATCTGTTTACGTAGAGGTGATTTTTTATGATGGTGGAGATTCATTCATTTAATTTATTGAGCACCTATTAATTGCGAGGTACTGTCCTGGGTGCTGGCAATAAAGAATTAAAGAAAAAAATAAAACTCCCTGCCATTGTGGAGTGGAGTCTACATCTTAGCAATCAAAGTTAGTAATAAACAATATAAATAAGTAAAGTATAACTGTGCATTAAATAATGAAAATAATAAAGAGAAAAAGAATAAAAGCAGGAGGGGGGCATAGAAATGTTAGGGGGAGTCTAGCCATAGCAATCAGACAACAAAAAGAAGTAAAAGCATCCAAATTGGCAAGGAAGAAGTAAAACTTTCACTATTTGCAGATAACATAATACTCTATGTAGAAAACATGGAAGACTCATCAAAAAATTGCTAGAAATGGTACAATTTCAGTAAAGTCACAGAATATAATATTAACATACAGAAATCTAATGAAGCAACAGAAAGAGAAGTTAAAGAATCAATACCATTTATAATTGCACACACACAAAAAAAGCTAGCAATAAATCTGGCCAAAGAGTTGAAAAACCCTTACTCTAAAAACTATGAAACACTAATGAAAGAAATTGAAGATAACACAAAGCAATGGAAAGACATTCCATGCTCTTGGATCAGGAAAACAGATATTGTTAAAATATGTATATTACCCAAAACAATCTACACATTTAAGGCAATTCCTATCAAAATACCAATAGCATTTTCCACAGAGCTAGAACGAACAATCCTAAAATTTGTATGGAACCGCAAAAGACCCTGAATAGACAAAGCAACCTTGAGAAAGAAAAGCAAATTCTGAAAAGAGCATCACATTCTGGACTTCAAGTTATATTACAAAACTGTAGCAATCAAAACAGTGTAGTACTGGCACTAAAATAGACACATAGATCTATAGAAAGAATAGAAAACCCAGAAACGGATCCACCACTATATGGTCAATTAATCTTCGACAAAGCAGGAAAGAATATCTAATGGGAAAAAGATGATCTCTTCAACAAATAGTTTTGGGAAAATAGGACAGCAACGTACAAAAAAATGAAACTGACCACTTTCTTACACCGTACTCAAAAATAAATTCAAAATGGATTAAAGACCTAAATGTGAGACTTACAACCATTAAAATCCTAAATGAGAACATAATCAATAACCTATTTGACATCAGCTATAGCAACTTCTTTTTGGTTATGTCTCCAGAAGCAAGGGAAACAAAAGCAAAAATAAACTATTTGGACTTCATCAAAATAAAAAGCTTCTTCATAGCAAAGAAAACAAGAAAACTAAAAGGCAATGTATGGAAATGGAGAAGATATTTGTAAATGACATATCTGTTAAAGGGCTAGTAGCCAAAATATGTAAAAAACTTATAAAACTCAACACCCCAAAAATAAATAATCCAATTTAAAAATGGGCAGAAGACATGAATAGAAATTTTTTCCAAAGAAGATATGCAGATGGCCAACAGACCCATGAAAAGATGCTCAACATCACTCTTCATCAGGGAAATATAAATCAAAACTATAATGAGATATCACCTCACTCCTGTCTGAGTGGCTAAAATCAACAACACAAGAAACAACAGGTGCTGGCAAGGAGGTGGAGAAAGGGGAACCCTCTTGCACTGTTGGTAGTGATGCAAACTGGTGTACCCAGTTTTACTGTGGAAAACGATATGGAGTTTCCTCACCAATTTAAAAATTGAACTACCCTACAATCCAGCAATTGCACTACTAGATATTTACACAAAGAATACAAAAACACTAATTCAAAGGGATACATGCACCCAAATATTTATAACAGCCTTATCTATAATAGCTAAACTATGGAAACAGCTCAAGTGTTCATTGATTGATGAATGGATAAAGAAGAAATGGTTTACACACACACACACACACACACACACATGTATATATATATTATGGAATATTACTCAGCCATAAAAAGAATGAGCTCTTGCCATTTGCAACAATGTGGATGGAGCTAGAGAATATTATGCTAAGTGAAATGTCAGGGAAAGACAAATACCACATGATTTCATGTGTAGGTTTAATTTAAGAAATAAAGTAGTTGAGCAAAGGGAGGGGAAAGAGAGAGAGCAAGCAAACCAAGAAACAGACTCATAACTATAAGGAACAAACTAATGGTTACCAGAGGGGGGTGGGTGGAGGGAATAGGTAAAACATGATGGGGATTTAGGAATGCACCTGTTGTGATGAGCACTGGGTCATGTATGGAAGTGTTGAATCAAATATGTCTCTGACATGAATGTTACACTGTATGTCAAAAAAAAAAAAACCCACTGGGTAGAAAAAAAGAAATGTTAGGGGGAGGATAAAAATCATAGATAGGTTAGCCAATGAGGGCCTCACTGAGGAGATAACTCTTGAGTAAAAATCTAGAAAATGTGAAGGGCTAATCATTTGTACCTGGGAGAACATTCCAGGGAAGAGGAACAGAAGTCCATCCCCTTTACTGCAAGTGGCTGCCCACAAAAGTTTTGCATTCACCTTTCAAAGCAAAGAGAATGGAGCAAGAAGCAAGCACTCATTGCCTGCAGAAGAAAGAAGGCCTAACTTTGCTTTAGCAAACCTCTTATTTTTTATTCTAAGTAATATTGTCTCACATCTAAAAATTCTAGTATTTTGAATTAAATGCTATTCCATTCCAACCATCAAACTTGTACTGAGAGCTTTTTCCAGAGACTATGACAAATAATACTTCTTCCTTGTGAGTTTCCTTGGTATAGTAAAAGTGAAGATTAACTAAAATGATAAGAAAAAATACATAAGAGCAACCTGGAAAGAGTTGGAGTAAGTAAGTAAGAGTAAGTTGGGAATAAGTTCCCACTTATTAGGAACAAGAACAATGAAATCCATCATTTGCTTCTAAGACTCAGATATTCTTTTTTTTTTTTTTTAAGATTTATTTATTTATTTATTTATTAGAGAGAGAGAGACTGAGAATGAGAGGGGAGAAGGTCAGAGGGAGAAGCAGACTTCCCGCAGAGCCGGGAGTCCGATATGGGACTCGATCCCGGTACTCCGGGATCATGACCTGAGCCGAAGGCAGTCGCTTAACCAACTGAGCCACCCAGGCGCCCAAGACTCAGATATTCTGAAAGCATTTCACTTTCTAGATAAATGGGCCTCTCCCAGTTAAGTAAATTATTATTTGTGTGGGAGGACCTGATTATAGAAATCTTTTAGTATAACGCTGTTTTTTTTATTACTGATAAATCCCTAAAATGAAAAGTTGTATTAAAACATACCCTACACCTTTTTTGAAGGGTATATAGTGCCTGCCCTATGTTTGGCAGTTCTGATCATTTAATATTTATTTGAGGGGACTGTGAAGCAAAAATAATTATGATTATGAAACTAGCCTGATGAAAGTGCCAAAAAGTCTTAGCTAACATAGTATGATTAAGAAATATAATGGCAGATAGATATCTTTAACCTCAATCCCTATTATAATCACAAAATATAAACACCTCTGTGAAACAATCTGATACATTGGCATTTTAAGTCATTCCATCTTATGTGTGATAGACTTAAAATGAGGGGGAACAGAGATGCCATCTGGTGCAGTTTTCAAATATGTGTTCTCTGGAGCACTTGTATCACTAGATTTCTGTTGGGTCTGTGTAACAATTGGTGTTATCTCCCTCTTCGTTAAGTGCTGTGTTTCTCATTAGCATGATCAAGGTTCTGATAACTCCTGTAGCAAAGATATCTGATTAACCTTCCTTAACCCGATGTTTACCAAACTTACTTACTGAGGGAATACTTTTTTACATCACACCAATTAACATGTCCTGGGACTAATGTTTTATAGCACGAAGTGCTGTTAAAATACCATAGCAATTGCTGCTAGAATCAAATCCCTATCCAATCAACAAGTTTTCAGGTTTGTAAAACCCCAGTGGACAGCTTGATGTTGGGTCTTGCATCCCGTAGGCAATCTGAATTACTGACCTTTTAGAAGTGGGCAGTGAATAGTAAGTGCCTACTTACAAAACAGTGCACCTGGAACATATTTTAAGATCCAGCATCTTTGGAATTTGCTAGTACCACTTTAGAGTCAACAACTAAAATGTGTATTTCATACTTTGATTACTATGAAAATATACTGAATTTATGGACAGAAAGGTTTTAAGCAGTATTTAGTGGTACTGGCCCCTAAATATGATAGGGGGTAGCATTTACTTGCAAAACATGATTTTCTGGGAGCCCTAGGGCTCATAAAGCCCCAAACCATCTTGTTCACTCCCTATCATTCAATGTAAATTCCATCCCAGAGACTCTTCCCCTTCTTATTTGAATTAGATAATCAAAATAACCCTGTAATTTTCTTTTTTTTAAAGATTTTTTTAAAATTTATTCAAAAAGAGAGAGAGAGAGCACAAATGGGGGGTGCGGGGAACAGGAGAGGGAGAAGCAGCCTCTCCGCGTAGCAAGGAAGCCATTGTGGGGCTCGATCCCAGGACCCTGGGATTACAACCTGAGCAGAAAGCAGGCCAATGCTTAACTAAGCCACTCAGGCACCCCAACCTTATAATTTTCTATTTCATGACTTTGCTTAGTCCTTTTCTTCCCAAAATGTCTGTTTCCTTTATGTCTCAATCACTACCCATTAGAATCATCTGCTGCCTTCAAATGACCCTGTCTCCCTAGCACCTCTCCTAATTTTCTCCATGGTGGACAGCTATTTGTCCAGGCCTCTGCAAGGTAATCCAAATGTTCCCTCCTTTCCCTATGTCCTAACAGGAAATATTTAGCTTGCCTCTTTGTTATAACGCACTCTACGAAATACTGCAGTTGGGAAACATGTATAATAGTCTACCAACATTGATGAGGTGCTCCTGTAATCAGAGACCATGTTTTGCTTATGATAAATAATGTCTTTCATAGAGTACATACTCAAAATTAAATGGTATGGCAACTTCAAAATTGGCTTTTATCATCTTCTTCACGTAAGGAAAGTCACATGGAAACCAGATTGAAAATCCCATTCTGAGTTTCTATTTATTAATTTACTTACTGAAATATACACAGAGTACTTCACATGTAAACAAGAAATTTCTTTCTCTTGGACCCAGGTATTTTTAGTATATTTTTATTTTTCTTTCTCCTCCCCCCCTGCCCAGTTTGAAGGTCACACTGGGTTTATCTTTAAACCCAGTTTATCTTTCTATAATTAGATGAGGAGAAAAAAATGAAGAACCTACTTGTAGCAGGAAGAAATAAGAATGTTTTAGGGTCTAGCGTTTGATGAGATAGATATTCAGTTACTATGTATTTGCGTTATTTTTCCATGGCAGAACACATGGCAGATACTTGGGAACACATGTGCTGGGAGCCATAATTTGTTGCAGGATGGCTCTTGGCACAGTAGTTGGCTGTGGTGTGCCCTAGACAAGTGGGGTGCTGGTCTATTCCCATAGATCTTTATCCTGGTCTTCACTGCAAGGAGGGCACTGCCATGGGCTCTCAGCCAGAGTCTCTTGTCCAAGATTCCTGGTTTGGTTGACAACATCCTGCTCAGTACAACTTTTATCATCACAGCTGTAGATAGGATGACTGTTTCCTGGAGGAGGAACCTGGTGGTGAGCCCCGAAGGGACAAATAGCAATTTGTGACATCAGGATGATTGTGTCTGCATTTCATTAGATGATAAGGAAACCTACAGGCCCTGATCTGGTGGTTTTTATCAGAGGGGCATTGTAATAGCTTTTCAGGGTCCAGGGAATTGATATGTTTCATCCATTTTGTAAATGAAGGATCTGAATCCAAGTGCTCAGTGGAGACATGCTCTCCCCACAGTTGCTTTCTCCGCACATCTGTGCCCCAGCTTTAGTATGCTTCTACACTAAATATTTCTATATTTCTGACCAAGTGACAATAAAAAATACACTTTTCAGCTGGCTGAAATTTAAAAAAAATTTTAAAAAGCAGTAAGATACATATAACTTCATAGTCAAGTTTTTGTCTCTTAGTCTCTCCAGACATGATTCTTCACCCATTTCTTTTCATAGTTAGAAACCCTTCTTTTTTAACTTTTTATTTTTAAATAATTTCAGACTTACAAAAGAGTTTGCAAAATACTACAGGAAATCTCTTATAGTTTTCACCAGCATCCCCAAATAATTACCATTTTACATAACCAGGATATAATTATTGAAACCAGGAAATTAACACTAAGGCAATTCTATCAACTACTACATAGACCTAGTCAAGTCTCCTTGGTCATCTCATTAAGGTCCTTTTTCTTGGTCCAGTTTCTCAAGTTAACTTAGTCCAATTCTCAAATTAACTCAGTCTCCCTCAGTCTTCCTTTGCCCGTCTTGACCTTGACACTTAGAGCATGAGCCAATTATTTTGTAGAATGTCAATTTTAGGTCATCTGATGTATAAGCAGTGATTATATCCTTGAGAAATATGTTTATAGTCTAGGAATATTTGTGAGAATTAGATGGAAAACATTTATTTCCTCAAATATTTTGTTGAATGATAGTCTTAGTTTCCCTGCAGTAAGAGCGGATATCTTTGAGTTTTTAAAAAAGACAGAAAGTCTTATTTTTTTCTTTGCAGATGTTTTGTCTAGTATTAGTCCTTTAAAAGATTTATAATAAGATTGTATTCCAGAGCTCTGTACATCTCTGTTGATATGAATATGTGTCTTCTATCAAAAAATATTTTTAAAATATGAAGCACATTTTTTTAATCACACACATTATGTTTTTTTTTTTCTTAGTAATCAGTAGGTAGGTAGTATCAGACAGTTCAAGATGCTGAAATTTAATTGTTTGAAGTGATCTATTCATTGACCTGGCTGGAAAATCTCGGGGTTGATTGACACAACTCTACAATGGGTATCACACAGAAACCACATTTAAAATATGGTATTTACAATTGATATTGTTAAAGGTTTTTTTGATGTATTTGTCTTCCTGCTCTCTCATTTTCAAAGTGTGCCTTTCCCTCTGGAAAACTATGCCACCCTGCATTTTTGCTGACTTCTCCACTCATTTTGATCATTTCCTGCCTTGATTGACCAATTTACTCCAGTCAGTCTGCAGTCTGAACCTGTGCCTTCCAAGAGTACACACCACTTCACTGAACCTGTGCCTTCCAAGAGTACACATGACTTTCTAATAGATGAATTTGCTGCTTCTATGCATCATCTGACAATGTTGGACACTCCCTTCTTTCATGAAATACCTTCTTACAATAGCTGAGGTACACTCTCTCGGTTCTCTTGCTGCTTCCCAGAAGGGTTTTTTTTTTTTCTTATTCACTTCTCTTACTTGTGCTTAAATATAGGCATTCCATGGGTTTATTCTCTAGCCAAACCAAAGTATATGCTCTGGGCTAACTCGAAGGCTCCAGAGTTTGAGTTTCCATCTTTGTGTGGTAACTCAATCTTTATTTCTGATTTGGATACCCATTCTGAGCTTTAGATCTGAATTTCCCATAGATACTTCAAACTCAGTTAGCCACCAAGCTAAAATCATTAATTCCCCCTTGAACATGAACTTCTTCTTTCTCCTACCCCTACCCCTGGACTTAGGCTGGGGTGAAATCACTCATTAGATTCTCCCATCACATTTTGTCTTCTGCCTCCTAACCCATGCTATTCTCTTGATCTAGATCATTCTCCTCTCTTCCCATGTTTTATGTGCTGATTTTTCATTTCAGTACAGTTGAAATTGTACCTCAGTCATGCCTGTGCTGACCAACTCAAAAATAATTCAAAGACTCTCATGTTTATAATTAATTTCATTGTTTCATGTTTTATCATTAGCTGTGGACATGTCTGTATTGCTTTCCTCATTGGATTGTAAATCCCTCAAGTGGTCTTGGTGGCCCTCATAAACCAGCCCAGTGCCTACTTACGTATTGATTTATAGAATTGACTTAAAATGAATCATCCCTGGTTTGCTGCTGCTGTTGTTATGCTTATTTGTTCTGTTTTATTTTGCTTAGTGGCCCTGTAAACAGCATGTTCCTCTCAAGGATAATAATGCCACAGTATAACACAGAAGCCATTTTATTTCCTCCCTCCTTCCTTTTCTCCTTCCTTCCTCCCTTCCTCCCTTTCTTCATAATATGGGAGGAAAAATTAGAATGAAAGCAGCTGACAGTCTCTAAGACATAACTTTTTCCCTCTCAATTACTCAGAGCAATATCCTGGCCAGTTACTAGGGTAAAACTTTTTATCAAACCCAATAATTCTGAGGCAGGAAACATAATCACATTATTTGCAATTTACTGTTGCTCCCTTAGTGATCTGCAGATCAAAAGGTATCTGTTCTGACACTTCATTTCTGAAACTTAATGTTGTGTTTGTTTAATTCATCTAATTAGGACCTCTTAGCACCTCAAATGGGTGCTTTAAAAAACAACACCACCCAGCTGTTAGCCTAGGGACAAAAGAATAAATGCAACTTTAGCACTTTTCAAAGGTGAATCCACACATTTTGATGTCTTGACAGCATTCAATAAAAATCAAGTGTTCTTAGACACGATCTGTGAATTTCCTGATTGTTTCTGGACCCAAATCACTTACTAAATATGAAAAGTAGTTTTTAAAAATTGACCATTTTCTGGGGAGAAAATATATGTATATACATAAGTACAATCTTTTGTAATATAAAAATATCTTTTAGGAGCTTGTTGCTGCTTCCGAGATAAAGAAAATTCTCGATGTCAAGATTTAAACAGAGAAGAGAATGAAATACACAAAATGGTAAGTGCCTTGCAAATAGACCAGAGCAGCCAATTTTCTAATGCACCATTGTGTAGTTACCATTTGTAAGTTGCACACATACAAAATACATATTTTCTTTTTTAGTTTTTTGAGAAATCTCTGTACTGTTTTCCGGAGTGATTTGCGCTGACTTACACAACAGTGCATGAGGTTGCCCTTCTCCCCACATCCTTGCCAACACTGTTTCTTGTCTTTTTTGATACAACCTGTTCTGACTTGTGTGGGATGATATTTTGTTGTGGCTTTGATTTGCATTTAACTGATGATTAGTGATGTTGAGCATCTCTTCATGTATCTGTTGGTCATCTGTATATCTTCTTTGGAAAAATGTCTATTCAGGTCCTCTGTGCATTTTTAATCAGATTATCAGATTATTTGTTTGCCTCGCATAGAGTTGTATGAGTTCTTTATATATTTTGGACACTAACCCCTTATCAGATTTGCTGTGGAGTTTCCTCAAAAAAACTAAAAATAGAAATAACATACAGATCCAGTTAATTCTACTTCTGGGTATTTACCTGAAGAAAATGAAAATAGTAATTCAAAAAGATACATGCAAAAATAAAAAAAAAAGATACATGCACCCCTGTATTTATTGCAGTGTTGTTCACAGTGGTAAAGACATGGAAGCAACCTAAATGTCTATTGATAAGATGAATGGATAAAGAAGATGTGGTATATATACACAATGGAATATTACTCGGTCATAAAAAAACAATGAAATCTTGCCATTCAAAACATGGATGAACCTAGAAGCTATTATGCTAAGTGAAATAAGTCAGACAGAAAAGACTAATATCATATGATTTCACTTGTATGTGGCATCTAAGAACATGAAACAAACAACAGAAAGAGAAATAGACTCATAGAGAGCAAATTAGTGGCTGCCAGAGAGGATGAGGGTGGGGCATGGGAAAGGCAAAACAGATGAAGGAAAGAGGCACAAAGTTCCAGTATAAGGTAAGGCTTGGGGCTGAAAAGTACAGCATAAGGAATATAGTCAATGATATTGTAATATCGGTGTTATGGTAACAGTAACTACATTTATCATGGTGTTTCATAAAGTATATAATTGTCAAATCAGCATGTTGTACACCAGAAACTAGTATAATATTATATGTTAATTAAGTTACACTATACTTCGATTAAAATGTAAATAAATAAAAAAAGATATGAATAAAATACAGGCTTCTGTTAGTCTCCATTGCAAGCAATTATGAAATATGATATTCGAGTTGGAATTTATCCACTCTTATAAACTTTTGATAAAATTGGTGTGAAAGACACTTGACTATCCCCCATAGCAGGTGATTTTATTTTGTTTTCTTTGTTTTTTTCTTAAGATTTTCTTTATTTATCTGAAAGAGAGAGAGAGTGAGAGACAAAGAGAATGAGCAGGAGGAAGGGGTAGAGAGAGAAGCAGATTCCCAGCTGATCGGGAACCCTGAGGCAGGACTGTATCCCAGGACCCTGGGATAATGACCTGAACAGAAAGCAGATGCTTACCCAACTGAACCACCTAGACAACTGATTTTAACTTTGATTTTTAATCAGGGAGAATTCAAGATTGCTTGTACGCCTAGGACACACATATTTGCGCTCTTACAACCATAGAATTTTTTAAGGTGACGTTTAGGGCCATAGCACTGGCTTGTAAAATAGCAGGCACAGACTACAATTTCTTAAAATTGGTTATTATTTTAGGTTATTCAAGCTATTCAACATAAACATGCAACAGTTAAATAAATATATCTTAATACTTAAAGCGCTTTTTATTAGTTTACAAAAGCAAGTTAGTTTTACTTAGTTTATAAGAATCGCTAGTGCCTTCGGTTGTTTTCTTTTCTTGCTGTGTTTTCTCTAGTGGATATTAGAAACATATTGCATAAGATTCTTTATCTCTTTTCATTCTATTCAGAGGACCCTCTCTAGCGCCTCCCAGAGAATAAGTGACAGAGGTTGAAAGAGCATAGTGTGGATAAGAAAAGAGAAATCCAGAATCATTTCTGGAACTCAAGTGTAGGCATTCTGCTGGTTTTCTCTCTGCCTAGCTCCAGTGTCATCCCACCCCATCCAGTACCCACGGTCTAGAATGACCTGCTTGCACAAACTAGATTTTTCTGCCAATCAAATTTCAGAAATCATTCATAGGTCCCACTTTATTTGGTTAGTGTGATTCTTTTAGACTAGAACTCCTTAAATTGGAATTAAAGAATAAGCTTTATATAAAATAATCAGTAATCCCTCTGAAGTTATATGCAATGTAGTATATCTATATCCTTTTTTTTTTCCTGTGGAGGCAACCAATGGGTTCTATTAATTTTCCAAAGGTCTTTAAGACACACAAGAAGTTTTTATCTGATGTGATTCTACTAATTTAGAACAGAGGTGATAAAAAAGAACATTTTAAAGGAAGTTTGGAGTGTGTATTTATAAATATAATATACTATATCTTTATTATGTTATATATTTTTATTTTAATATTTATTACATGTTATTACATATATATATTTATTATATATATAATTAGTATTCCCGGTGATACTGATTATATAATTTGTATCCTAATGACTTCTTTTTTTTTTTAAAGATTTTATTTATTTACTTGACAGAAAGAGATCACAAGTAGGCAGAGAGGCAGGCAGAGGTAGAGGGGGAAGCAGGCTACCCGCTGAGCAGAGAGCCCTATGCGGGGCTTGATCCCAGGACCCTGAGACCATGACCCAAGCCGAAGGCAGAGGCTTTAACCCAATGAGCCACCCAGGCGCCCCTCATGACTTCTTTTTAATTATAAATGTTTTTAGAGGAATAAAAACTACTCAAAAAGTTTTATTAGTATGTTCCCCTTCATCATTCTCTAAACTCTGAACCAAATGTGAATAATTATTCTTACAATTAAAAAATATATAAAACTCCATTCACATTTGTTTTATAGTTACTTTACAAACTCTTACATAAACTTTTACCTACCCTATGACTAAATGTGTATTTTTAAAAGCCATCTGTTATTTTTTAAATATTCTGCTGATATTGGCATCCATTACATGAATGTTGATCTCTATTGCCTCCAGAGTCTTGTTTTTGTTTGTTTGTTTTATTTGTTTGTTTTTGCTTGCAGTTATAAATAGAAAAACCAGCTCTGACCCAGTCATAATTTTTCCTTATCTTAGCTTGAGACTTGGAAATTATTTGTTCTGCCTCCTGCATAATATCCCTCTCCCTGAAAATGTGGACATTGCCTCCCACTTCCACTTACACTAATGAAAATATTGATTCTTTAGTATTCCAGCAAACTATTTTGTCCTCACTGAACTCTATTTTTTTAAGATTAATTAATTAATTAATTAATGTATTTATTTGATAGAGAGAGAGAGATTACAAGTAGGCAGAGAGGCAGGAGGGGGCTTGGGAAGCAGGCTCCCTGCTGAGCAGAAAGTGGCTCTATCCCAGGACCCTGAGATCACGAACTAGGCTGAAAGCAGAGGCTTTAACCTACTGAGCCAGCCAGGTGTCCCTCTCATTGAACTCTATTAACAAAGATTCTTGGCCTGTGTCTGTGCCAGTTGACAATTAATGTTTTCCTTTTCATTAAATATGCCAGATAAAATGGAGTAGCCTAGATAGTTTGGTAATATTTTTGGTAGGGGGAGAGGGGAGGTTATCTTGGCTTTTGATGAGCCAAAGACGACTTCCCATGCCAACCCATGTCCCCATTTGATGGTGAACGGGCTCCCGACCTAGAAGATATCTGAAACCTATTGGCTTTAATGTTGCACAGAAGTATTTTTGTAATATTTTGTTTCTTCTCTTAGCAGATCTTTTTTCCAGAAGAAAAAGTTGAAATTTAATAAGATAAATGTAGAAAGCCAAAAAGTTGCTCTGAGTTGTAATGTTGTTTCTCAGCCAGATGCTTGTCTATTCTGCCCAGCTGCAAAATTTCTTTGTACACAGGGGTCTCTTTAATGCCAAAGGGGATCAGCAAAAAGGAGAAGAAAATATAGCTGCTGCTGCATGAATGACCCCATGTGCACTGACTCCTTCAGTGAGTTTTCCTTAGAATTGTTAGGGGAATGCTTTGTTTAACCACCTATCCCACATTTAGGATTTATTTTTAAGATGGTCAGTTAATATTTCTTGAACATAAACTTTTGGCCAGAGTAACTGGAAATTTAGGTTTATTAAATTTTTACATACTTAACTATGGTCCACAGAGTATTTTAAACTCAGCCATTTGGCTTTACATCTACTTTCTTGCCCCCTCCAAATATGTAGTATGAAATGTATGAGAAGTAATTGGATGAAGTGCTTTTTCTAAATCCCCCATATCTCATTTATTCCGGATAATAAGGAAAAAATATACAGTATGATATATACATTATATATACATATATAATGAAACACACTAGTTTATAAGCTTGCATTTCTAGGAAATTAAACAGAAGTGGTAATGAGTTGGAACATAGGTCCCTAAATACATAAGGTAATATATATTGTATGAAAATCTAACTTGAGAAAAAAAACCCAAAACATTGTTGAGTAGTTAGATGACTTATAAGACACCATACTATGGAATATTGAGTAACTTTTAAGAAGGACTGTGCTAGGACTATATGTTCTGACTTGGAAAGTTTTCCATGATATATTTTGCTGGTAAATGAGATACGTTATAGTGTATGTATGATGAGATCACTTTTCTGGCAAAAAAAAAAAAACAACTTAATCAGTCTTACATTATAGCCACATGTACATATAGAGAGAATTATAATTTTTGTCCATTTGTTTTACATAAAGACAAATGAATATGTATTTGCTCATGCAGTTAAGTGTCTTGAAAACTCCCAGGTCACCATTTATAGATATCAGGGGAATGGAATGATAAAGAAAGTCCTCTTTATTTTCTTCTTTATATACATCTATATTACTAGATTTTTTCAACCTCAAGAAGGTTTTACCTTTATAATTTAAAACAGTCAGCTGTGATATTTATTGAGCAATTGTTTAAATGTCTCATTTGTCTGGCCTGCTAATAGTATTCTGCGTAGCAACATATTTTGGAAAGTCCCAAACAATTTATTCAATAGAAACAAATGAAATAATACTGGGTTGGGGCTACATTATCAGATTACAGAAAGCTTTATTCTGATAAGAATCTATGTTGTATTTTCTCTTCCAATTTCATAGCTATCAGGGTGACTCATTTTCTCATTCACCAACTTGTTAGACTACTGGAGACATTATTTCTCCTGTGTCTTTATCTATTCTGTTCACCATTTTGCCACCACAGGTGTCATTTATAAACTTGCTAAAGCCTGGCCTTGAATGGCTTTTCCACTACTCTGGACCACCCCTTAGAGGAAGCGATCTGGAGGTAACAATACTTCTTCCTGCTCTCCCTGCCTACAGGATCTCCTTCACCAGGCTTTCTCTAGATTAATATAAGATACCCTCAGAAATTGTTTTATTTTCCTTGTGATACAATCTTTCAACACCAGTCCAACACCCCCTTACTGGGTCCCTTACCTTCCATTGGGTACTGAGCTTGAAATAGTATCAGTATTCACATATAACTTACTTTTTAAAAAGAGGAACATGTGTGTGTGTATGTATATATATGCAGAATGTATACATATATACTTATATATATTTCTGAAGGAGTAGATGGTGCTTATTCTTTTATGTATTCATGCAGTGATTTTTTTTTAAAGACTTATTTGTTTTAGCGTGAGAGAGAGAATGCAAGTGCTTGAGCAGGATGGGGAAGGACAGATGGAGAGAGAGAATCTCAAGCAGATTCCTTGCTGAGTGTGGAGCCCAACTTAGGGCTCGATCCCGTGACCTGAGATCATGACCTGAGCCAAAACCAAGAGTCTGATGCTCAGCCAACTGAGCCACGCAGGTTCATGCAGTGATTTTTAAATACAGTTTACCTACTGCGTGATCCTGAGAAAGTTACTTAAATACATCAAGCTTTAGTTTTTCATATCTGTTAAAAACAAGTCTATAAAAATACCAAAGCCATTATATCATTTTGAGGATTAAAGGAGTTGCTGTATGCGAAGTATTTAGAATAGCATCTGGCACAGAAAAGCATGACATAAATATAAAGTATTTTGATTGTTTATAGCATAATATAAGCCATGGTATTCTTTATTAATGAATATTTTAAAGAAAAATTAATTATATATATAATTACATATATATAATTTATATATATATATATATATATATATGCTTTGCATTGATGGCCTGATGCAACTATCAACAGTTACTGATAAAAGATGCCTAATATTTTTGGGAAAGACATTCTGATCAATAGTAGCTGTGATGGGTTAAATATTTTAATAACAATAATAGTAAAATAATAATAATAACAGAAGTGGTTCAATGTGATGCTTCCAAATGCACTATTCACATTTTATTTTTTTATTATTTTTTAAATATTTTATTTATTCATTTGAGAGAAAAAGAGAGAGAGACACAGAGAGAGCATAAGCAGGGGGAGAGGCAGAGGGAGAGGGAGAAGCAGACTCCCCACTGAGCAGGGATCCCAACACAGGGCTTGATCTCAGGAACTGGAGACCATGAACTGAGCCAAAGGCAGACAGACGCTTAAACATCTGTGCCACCCAGGTGCCCCAACTATTCACATTTTAAATAGGTGACATATTATTATAGCAGTTGAAAAATAAAATCCTGAGTCTTAGTAGAATAATTTCTTTTTCTTATTACAGACTTTAAAAAGTTACCAGGAGAGGCAAATATTGAGTACAAGTACTGCCAACATTGGTGAACGAGGAAGTTGCATTTTCCTTGGGAAGGGCAGTGATTACCTTGGTTTTATTTCTTTCTGGAAGTCAATTTATGGATAAGTTAACATGCAAAGATCAAGTGTCACATTATTGGGGGAGGGAGTGGGGTGGGAGAGAGAAAAGTAGAGAGGACAGAAAGAGAAAGAATGCAAAGAATGAAAGGTAGGAAAGAGAAAGGGATGGATGGATAAGAAAGGAAGGAAGGAAAGAAGGAAGGAAGGAAGGGGAAGGAGAAAATTTGAGTATAAACAAAAGACACTCAGAAAGTTTCCAGTTCGGTACATCTCCTTTGTGTAGTCCACAAATTAGATTGTCAAGAAGTTGGCTTCTCAGAAATTTAGGCTATTAGCCATTCACAACTTACTTTGAATTAATTTAATCAGATTATCAGATTAGGATTTTGCTCAGAGCCTGCCAAAATCAGCCAGTCTGAGGAAACCCAAGTTTTGATTGAGAAGTAGAACTGACAGGAAGTTTGATTTCAAGCACAGGGCTTCGGCTCCAGGAGGAGGGGACGATGGCATGCAGTGGGCGCAGGGAGCCTGGGACAGCCAGAGGGCAGCATGAGGGCACAGGAGGCCTGCGGGCTGATTAAGAGAGTTTACCGAGAGGTGAGAAGTTTCCCAAGACAAATAGCATACTTTGCACTTTGGCTAAAGTCCCTAGTGGCAGTGCACATTCTCGATATCTGCTCTTGTTACATTTAATTACAGTGATATTATTTGTGGGATTAGAGGTTCCACATTCTCCACGAGGACGACTGAAGGTTATGGGGTTGTACCTGCGTGTATCTATTCTGTTTTATGTCCCACTCGTTTCACTTACAAAATAAAATATATTATATTTTAGACCTTTGCTCCAAAAGAGCTCATAGGAATCATGTTTTGGGCCAACTTGAGATTTTAACCCTAAAACCTTATCAGCATTCCATATATTATGTTTCACATGGGCTTTGTGGAGTACGGACTAGATCCATCAGGACTATCATGGGCTTTTCGTGCCTACAATGGAGCATTTCAGACTTCTTCTAAAGGCTCTAAATTTGAATTGTAATATGGTTCATGTGTGCGGGTGCTGCGGTGAAAGGGCTGGGGGCTGGCCAGATGGGAGTGCGAGTGAGTCTGTTTGCCATCAATGCCTTTTCCCCGAGGGACCTACATTCCATTTCAATAAATGTTATCTCTATCTTCAAGCCTTAACACTGAAATCTTATTATTAGAATATATAGGATGCGTTAAGATATCAAATCTAGTTTTTATTATCTTGATTACTTTGTTTTAGATTCTTAAAAAAATTAAAAGAACTGTATGCATTTAAGAAGTTCAAGTTCTGTGAGCCCAAAGCAGTTACCTTAGAAATAAAGTGGAGAACCCATAATAAAAGCCATTGTGATTACATTTCAAGATAAAGACACATGTATGAATGTGTTAAGGCTGCCGTAAGAAAGTACCGCAGTCTGAGTGGCTTTAAACAACAGAAAGTTATTCTTTTACAATTCTGGAGGGTAGAAGTCCAAAATGAAGGTGTCAGCAAGCCACACTTCTGCTGAACCCTTTCTTCCATGCCTTTTGGGTAGCTTCTGGTATAAGAGGCACATTCTTAGGTACTTGCCATGAAAGGGTATAAATTGGGGTTTTCTCAGAAAACATCTGCATCTGCAAACTTTCCATCAGCTCCCACTTACCATTATAGTGCCTTACACATTTTTCCCTATGGAAAAGAAAAAAACAAGTAAAAGAATTGTGTGTCTAGTGATTGTGGCACAGTATCACAGGTTAATAAGTCATTTAGCCATTGTTACAGTGCAAGAGGGAGGAGACAGGAGCACAGGAATTAGTACCCTACCAGTTGTTAAACATGGCAGGAACTATGGTAGAACGTATCGTTACTGCTTGAAGTGGTCATCCGACATTGTGTTATAAAGAATGTAGCATAATAAATCTATTTCAAAGTATGGGGGAAGGAGGAAAAGAAGGATATTTTAGGGAAGATTTCCAAATCGAAGTGTAGAGTTTGACATCCAGCTTGAGTAAGAAAGCCCTCTATACTCAGTCCTTTTTAAAATTTATTTTTATTTTTGTTCAGCTTTATTGAGATATGACAAATTTAAAATTGTATATACTTTAGGTGTACAGCGTGTGGTATTTGATATGAGTATACCTTTATAGTGATTACCATACTCAGTCAAGCTAATTTGCATATCCATCACCTCATATGGTTATCTTTTTGTGTGTATATATGGCAAGAACACTTAAGATCTACTCTCCTAGCAAATTTCAAGTATACAATGCATTAATATTTATTGTTACTCTGCTGTACATTAGATCTCTAAAACTTATTCATGTTATAACTGAAATTTTTTACCCTTTGGCCAACATCTACCCATCAACACCCTGCAACCACTATTCTTCCCTCTGTGTTTCTAAGTTTGACATTTTATTTTTTAAGTGTTTTATTTATTTTTTTAATTTTTAAAACATTTTTTATTTAAATTCAATTAATTAACATATAATGTTTTATTAGTTTCAGAGGTAGAGGTCAGTGATTCATCAGTTTTATATAATACCCAGTGTTTTTTATATCACATGTCCTCCTTAATGTCCATGACCCAGTAACCCCATCCCTCCATTCCCTTCCCCTCCAGCAACCCTCTTGTCACAGGAAACCAACTAAGTTTGACATTTTTAGATTACACATATAAGTGAGAGCACATAGAATTTTTCTTTCTGTGACTGGCTTATTTCACTTAGCATAATGTCTTCCAAATTCATATACATTGTCACAAATGGCAGGATTTCCTTCTTTTTTAAGGTTGAATAATATTCCATTATGTATATATTTTTGTATCCATTCATCTATCAAGGAACTTAATTTTGATTCAGCTTTTATAAGTAGCATGTTTTATATAATTTTCTAAAAAAATAATATCTTAGTTTTTGAACATTTAAACTGTCTTTATATTGCCTTTACAAATGAAACAAAATTTGTCTAGCTTATCAGCTATAGTACCTTCCATGTCATGTAAAAGAAAAATAAACTCAAAGTGGCTAACACAATAAGGAAATTTAGTGATTTACATAACCAAAACCAGTTGTAAGTAGGCTAGGATTAAATCTGTGTTTTAAGTAATAATACCAAGGTGCCAATTATCTTCTCTCTCCTCTCTGTATTCTGTGGTATCAGTTTTATCCCCAAAGCTTGGTTCAGTCATAATTACTAAAAGGTAACTCCCAGATATTCATGCCTCCTTTTAAATGAGAGGCTAGATCAACTATGGTTAGGTGATCCAGACACTCTAAAACTGTATCTGTGTTTGAAAGAATGCAGTGCATTGATTGGCTTGTGTCTGGTTTTTACCTAATTCTGATGGCTAAAGGCAAGTGTAGTTCACCTCTAATCTCTATCATTGGAATCTTTGTATTCAAGAATGAATGTAGTACCCTAATATCATTTGGATACTGATAATTTTTCATATTTTAGAGAAATACTGTGAACGACCCATTTTTATTCCTCTGTGGATAAACACACACACACACACACACACACACATACACACACACATTCTTTTTCTATTTTGATAGTGGAAGATTTGTCCTTTAAAATTATACTTAAAACTTTTTTTTGCTAGGGTGTTCTAGGTCTGGATCTTCTTCTATCAGTTTTGCCAACCAAATAGTGATTGATAAGGTTCATAGATTGATGGATTGATTGATTGATTGATTTTAAAGAAAGAGAGAGGAAGAACAACTCAGAGTGGGAGGAGGAACAGAGGGAGAGAATCCCAAGCAGATTCCCCATTGATAGGGGAGTGCGATGTGGTGCCAATCCCGTGCCCATGAGAGCGTGACCTGAGCCGAAATCACAAGTCTGTCCCTCAACTGACTGAGCCACCCAAGTGCCCTGAAAACAGTGATTTAATTTGGCATTAGGCTTGAGAAAATTCTCTTCTATTCTGTCTTTGCTATCTTTAACTTTGTAATTTGTTGTGCTACTTAAGGGCCATTAATTATCCATTAATGATCTTTCCATTTTTAATTGGTTCTGTTGATCAATTTGTCTTTCATGATTTCTTCTCCTCCACTGCTTCTCCTCCTCCTCCTCTTCCTCTTCTTCTTCTTTCTCTTCCCCTTCTTCCCCTTCCTCCCCTTCTTCTCCTTCTGCTTCTTCCCTGGAACAAAATAAATATTTTTGATCTCTGCACTAAAGTCTTTTATTTATTTATTTTTTGTTGAGTACTTTCTCTTAATTATAGTTTTGTATTCCGTGTTTTCCACTTGGCCCAGTATTTTACCAGGAAACTCTTGAGGTCTTGTGAGCTCTCTTCTGACTCCAGTTATTTGGCATGCAAGAATGGTTGGCTCTTAAGAGTAAAAGCAGGTTAGAAGCAGAAGAATAAATTTGATTTTAGGAATGGAGATGAAGTGCCTATGGGCATTTATAAAATGGTATCTCGAGGGGAGGCCCCTGAGAGGCTCAGCTGGTTAATAAGCATCTGACTCTTGGTTTTGGCTCAGGTCATGATCTCATGGGTTGTGGGATCCAGCCACTCATGGGACTCCACACTCAGTGGGGAGTCTGCTTGCAGAGTCTATCCTTTTGCTCCTCCTCCCATTCCCACTCATGTGTGCACACTTTCTCTCTAAAAAAAAAAAAATAATAAGTCTTAAAAAAAAAAAGAAAATGGAATCTGGAGCACTATAGAGGTATCTGTACTGAAAATTTAGAGGTTGTCACCTATTTGTAAAAGTCAGCTAGATTTCCTAATAAAGTAAGAAAAGGGAAAAAAAAACTAAGGAGAGAATCTTGAGTAATACCTACATTTTTTTGTTTGTTTGTTTTGTTTTAGTAACACCTACATTTAAAGGATTGAAAACAAAATCGAATATATGAGAAGGAAAAAAAAACTAAGGCAAACAGTGTCATGGAAATGAAAGGAGTAATTTTATTCCTTTAATAAATATTTCTCAGGAATTGCTTTCTGGGCATTACTTCCACACTTAAGAAAATATTGTGTAACATATACTTGAAGTGTTTAATCATTATTTTAATTTAAAATAATTTTCTAGTGTACATTTTAATAAACTTTTAATTTTAGAATAATTTTATATCTATAGTATTATTACAAAGATGGTACAAAGATTTCCTGTATACAACATACCCAGTTTCTCATGACATTAGTTTGATATATTTGTCATAATCAGTCAAACACAATTGGGTACATTATTAAAAACTAAAGTCCATGCTTTGTTCAGGTTTCCTTAGGTTTTCCCTAATGCCTTCTTTTTTGATTGTTGTTTCAGGATGCCATCCAAGGTACCACATTACATGAATAGTCATTTCTCCCTGGGCTGTTATTGGTTGGGACAGTTTCATAGACCCCTTGTTTCTAATGACCTTGACAATTTTGAGGTTTACTGGTCAATTGTTCCATAGAACATCTTTCAGTTGAAATTGTGGTGATATTTTTCTTATGTTTTTATTGGCGTAGTGCTTTTTTGGCAGGAAGACCATGAGAGTAAATTGCCATACCCATCACCTAATATCAAAATTGAGGACTACCAAAATAACTTGTCATTGCAGATGTTAACCTTGATTAGTGGGCTTGTAGAAGTGTCTGCCAGCTTTCTCAACTACAAATTTACCTTTTTTTCTCTTTCAATATTGTGCTCTTTGGAAGGAGGTCACTATGTTCAACTTACGGTTGAAGAGTAGGCAGTTATGCTCTACCTCCTTAGGAATGATAGCTAGAGAAGCACCTGGGTGGTCTAGTCAGTTAAGCGACTGCCTTTGGCTCAGGTCATGATCTTGGGGTCCTGGGATGGAGTTCCACTTTGGGCTCCCTGCTCAACAGGGAGCCTGCTTCTCCCTCTCCTGCTCTTTCTGCTTGTGCTCTCTCTGCCCCTCTCTCTCACTCTGTAAAATAAATAAAATCTTTGAAAGAAAGAGGAAAGAAAGAAAGAAAGAAAGAAAGAAAGAAAGAAAGAAAGAAGAAAGAAAGAAAGAAAGAAAGAAAGAAAGAAAGAAAGAAAGAAAGAAAGAGAAAGAAAGAAAGAAAGAAAGAAAGAAAGATATTATTTGGAATTCTTCTGCATGAGATAATTGTCTACTCTTTCCAAATTATTTATAGATAAAATCATTAGTTTTTAATCAGTATGTACCTCATGAATATTCATTTTGTGCTTTAGGTTATAATCCAAGTTATTCAGATTTTAATCATTGGGACTTCTTTCAGTTCCCCCTGTATCCTCTTGATATGTTTTCATCACTGTTTATCTTTTATTTTTTACTTTTTGGCACTTACCTACTTGTGGGCACTATAAGATGTTCTGGGTCCATTTTGCATATTTCCTGTCAAGTTCTGGAATCAGGCATTTTTCTCCATCAGAACGCTAGGTTTATCTGTTATTGGAAAATGGTCTTAGAAACCAAGATCCGGGTGCTAGATGTGTCCATTTACACTGGAACCCCTGCATCCTGGGCCCTCTTAGCTAACAGAGCAAAAACATACATGTATTTATATTATCTATTTTTTCCATCAACAGTTTGTAGTTTTCCATATGTATGTATTGTACATATTTTGATATATTTATACCAAAGAATTTAATTTTGGATATTATTATAAATGGTATTTTTAAATTTTCAAATTTTCATTTTATATTGCTGGTGAAGAGGAAAACAGTTGGCTTTTAAAGAAATTAATGTATTCTTAACAAGCTTTATTGAACTATAACTGATACATAATACTGTAAATTTAAGGTATACAAGATGTTGATTTAATATACTTAGATGTTACAATATGATTATCATGGTAGTGTTAGCTAATATCACCATCACGTCATATAATTATTTCTTTTTTGTGATGAGAACATTTAGGATCTACTCTTAGCAATTTTTACATGTATAATACAGTACTCTTAACTATAAGCACAATGGTGTGGATTAAAACCTCAGAACTTATACATCTTTTAACTGGCAACTAGCTTCTGTTTATTAACCTTGTATTCTGGAACCTTGCTATAGCTGCTTGAGTTTTTTTTTAATTCTTTGGGATGTTACTACATAGACAATCCTAACATCTATGAATAAAGACAATTTTATTTATTCTTTTCCAATGTTCATACTTATAATTTCCATATCTTGTCTTATGGCACTAGCCATGACTTCCTATATAATGTTGCAGAGGACTGATGACAGAGAAGATCTTTTGCCTTGTTTCTGGTCATAGGGAGAAAGCATCTAGTACATTCTCTGTAGGCTTTGTAGATGTTCTTCATCAATCTGGGGAAGTTCTCCTCTATTCTTAGTTTAGTGAGTATTTTACCATGTACGTGTTGGATTTTTGTCAAATGCTGTGTCTTCTGTGTCAATTAATATGATCATATGATTTTCCTTACTTAGTCTGTTGATATGGTGACATACACTGCTTGATTTTAAAAATGTTGAACCAGCCTTACATTCATGGAATAAATACTACTTGGTCAAAGTGTATAATTCTTTTCGTACATTGCCAAATTTGACATGTTAATATTTTATGGAGGTTTTTTGTTTCTATGTTCAGGAGAGATACAGGTCTGTAATTTTTGGTTTTAGTCTAGTTTTGGCATTATAGTAATGCTGGCCTTGTTGAATGAGCTGAGTACTAATTTTTATCTTTTGGAAGAGATTGTGGAGAACTGATTTCATTTTTTCCTTAAATGTTTGGTAGAAATCACTTGTAAAATTATTTGGATCTGGTGATTTCTTTGGGGAAATATTTATTATCAATTCAATTTGTTTCTAGATATAGGGCTGGTCATGTTATCTATGTCTTTTTGAGTATATTTAGATTGTTCTTAATTCTTCTGAAGCTATGAAATATACTTGATAAGGAGCGCTTGGGTGGCGCAGTCGGTTAAGCATCTGCCTTCGGCTCGGGTCATGATCCCAGGGCCCTGAGATCGAGTCCCATGTTGGGCTTCTTGCTCAGCAGAGAGTCTGCTTCTTCCTCTCCTTCTGCCTCTGTGTTCTCCCTCTTTCTCTCTCAAATAAATAAAATACTTTAAAAAAATAAAATAAAGCATACTTGATAAAATAAAGACATGCTTATAGAGATTCACAAAAAACCAGATTTATAGATCTAGAGAATGGAATGAAGCAGGAAATGGTTTAAAAAAAAAAAACAAAACTTACAGTGGAAATGTGAAGTCATTTTGAAATTTTAATCAGATTAATAAGAATGGGTTATCAGCTTTCTACTTTTGTTAACTGTACCACATCTGTTTGTTTGTATCTCTACTGTGTGTCTGTGTTCATCTCTATTTGCTACCCCAGGTAAGAAGTTTTGTTTTTTTTTAAACTTTCTAATTTAAGAATTTTATTTTGTATTATGTTTTATTTTAAATATTTGCTAATGATCTTCATGGAAAATATTTACATGGTCATTTAAGATGATTATCCTTATAATAAATTGAGTTTTCCATGATCACATTCAATTTACATTTAACATTTATTTGAAATTGTTTCTCAGTGTTTTATGGGTAATCTCATTAGGAAACAGGTGTTCAAAGTATTGTGTTATTATCAGTAGTATATCTTGCTTAAAGAGAAAGCCATTATAGTATGGTTTGGAATTTACTTTGGAATAATAATGGACTTTTGTGGACAATGATTTTATCTTGGATTTTATTTTTCAATGTTAGCGTTTAAAAAGGTACATGGTCTTTCTGGTCTCAACTAGCATGGGAAATAATAAGGAAAATGTTTACCAAAAAAAGATAAGAGAAACTAAAGTCATAATTTCGCACAGGCAATGACTAGGCAATGACATCAGGATGCTGTAGGGGGACAAAAAATATGCCATTTTTCATGATAATGTCTTTCACAGTAACTCCTTTATTTTACATACTTAAATATGTGACAATTATCAATGTTTTTGTAACATTATATCACCTTCACAAAACCACTGGACATTACCACCCCAGCATTCTTAAGTGCTCAACAAACAGTGCCATTGTCTTTAGAATTGGCTGTTTGCCTTTTAGTTTGCTTATTAGATCAACGAAAACCTGACATCTGGGTCTGTGTTTTTTATCCTACACAACACGTAGCTCCAGTGCCCCACCTGAAGTAGGGATTAAGTAGAATTTTTGAGAGGATGAGTGAATCCAAAGATGAATAATGGTCGCATCCACATGTCAGCTAGTGCGAGTTGTTCATTTCTCATTGTAATCTCGCTGCTACCAACTTCATGTAAGGGGAGTGTCCAACCCTTAATTATCTGGGCAAGTATGGTTTCCCTTGGAGATATTCTGATTAACCCTTGACTTGTTTTATCTTGATTACCTTCAGTCTCATTTCATTTACCTTTCTCCAGGCTTTTTTGGAAGTCATCCACATTTCTCTTTCTTCTTCCTTTAGGGTCTCTTCCCTCCCACCAAAAACTAGCCTTTTGTATTTCCAACTCTTGATACAAAATTTTTATCTACTGTCAGCGCTTGATTATAATTGCTTCTGGATCCAAACTGTCTGCAAAATCAAAGGTTTATACACCGTTTTTATTGTCCTAAAGGAAAAGCTAGGCACCTAGCTTTTGATTATGGAATTACAAAGAATTCCATAATTCTTTTTAAAGTCTGTGCATATTAATTGCACACATACTGTTTTACTATGTACCAGACAATGACTTAAGCACAATATTCCTCTTCAAGATACGAAATGAGAAGTACCGTGGAAGAGTGGTGGTTGTGTTATATTATCCTTCATTCCTAACATCATGTATGGTTTTTATCTCAAACTTCAGCATACATGTAATTTTTCATCTTTCCTGGAAGATAAGAATAATATACACTTCCTTCATCTCTTGGACAAAATCAAGCACCTAAGTATAGATACAAATTGTATTCCAACCATAAGATAAATTTTCTCTCCTTTTTACTTAGACATTGTATTAGTTTCCTCAGGTTACCATTACAAATACCACAAACTAGATGGCTTTTTATTTTTTCACAAATCCATGCCGGCAGCTAGAAGTCCGAGATCAAGGGCCCAAGATCAAGAGAAGGGCCTGTGGATTTGGTTTCCTCTGAACCCCTCTCTTTTGGCTGTGGATAGACTTCTTCCTGTGTCTTCCTTCTGTGTGTATCTGTCTCCTAATCTCTTCTTTAAGGACACTCACTAGTCATATTGGATCAGGGCCACCCTAATGACCTCATTTAATAATATTATCTCTTTCAAGTTCCTGTCTCCCAATGCAGTCACATTCTGAGGCCCTGGCAGTGAGGACCTCAACATATGAAATACGGGAAGGAGAACACAATTCAGCCCGTAACACTCATGACATGAACTAACTTTGTGCACAGACATCTAAGAAGACCAAAACGCAGAATGCAGTATAAGAGAAGCAATTACAGAGATGAACAAAAGCTACTACAGGATCCTCATTTTATAGCTGTGCTCGGCATTGTTTCTGGAGGAACTTTCCAGAGCAAGAAGCAGTTGGTACCTACTTGGTAGATTGTAATAGACCATTCAGAGAATTGTGTTGAATATTTTCTTGACTTGAATGAAAAGGACACAAAAGAAACCATTTCCCAGCATTTTATTTGATTCCATAAGAATTTTGAGCATCAAACTACACTCTGCTATGTAGAAAACCAGATCCAATGGGAATCTTTTGGGTTTATACATGTTTTATTGTCAGAATAAGGATAGTAATCCACCTGTTATACAATATTATCTTGACATGCATTTTTAATGAATTGGGTCTTTCCATTTATGTGCATCCATAAAACCTAATAGTTCGACCTCTCCATAACCGTATTCACCACTTCCCATCTGAGGAAATAACATTTTATTATAAAATTACAATTTTTGTAATTTAGAGCTCTAGTTTCTAAGATAAGAAAACAGACATATCATTTGGGGGCAAGAATAGAAACAAAGTAAACTCTGCTTAAAGCAGAAGAAACAACTTTTTGAAAACATTTCTGGACATACTTTCACAGTACTTGAAAAACATTTCTTTTTTGCTCGTCTTCTGACTACAGAGTGAACCAATTTATTTAAGTTAAAAATAAAGGAAGTCTTACTGGCTATTTGCCCTAAATGAAGAGATATCTTTCTACCCCAAAGCTACAGCAAAAGTAAAATCCCTAAATGAAAAGATCCCATCTTCTCTCACCACTATGGTCTCTAGTTAGGAATTTGGTCACAAGTAAGGATAACTTGGTGGCGGCCATGTTATCAGACTCCTCTAACGTCTCTCTCTTCCACACAGTGAATGACTTACTGATTTATTTTCTCCACATATACAATGCTTGGCTCCTATCTAGTGTGCAATAGATCTTTAGTATCCTATCTTCTTCCCGCTATTTCAGATAAGTTTGATGACTACTTAAATTGTACTTCCCTTACTAACTTCTTTTTCCTTTCCATTTTCAACTACCAGGGGACAAATTTTAATGTTTTACAATTTGAGATATAATTTTTACACTCAGCCTAATAGCTAGATAAGCTTAGAAATTTAGGAAAGGTGAATTGGGCCACTTGGTACTTTTTCACGTAAGGAAAACAAACGACTTGTGTGCCTCGATGTTGCTTCTGGAGGAACTTTCCAGAGCATGAAGCAGTCGGTACAAACTCTTAGAATGTTGTGAGTCTCTCCAGTCCTGTGATGCCCACGTGCTATCTTGCCAGGCTTGAAGAAGCTCGGATTTGGGTGAATAGGTACCATCTTTGTTTTTAGAGATGTCTGGTTGGGGCCTTGTTACTGTTACACATGAGGGCGATTTTAGTGTTAATTTGAACCAATCAGAAGAGTTTAGGTTAGAATTTCAAAGAAATCGATGAATCCTTCAAATCTCAATTCTCCTCTATGGTATGAAAGAAATATCCCTCTTCTTTTAAAAGATCATAAAATTATCCTGAATCACCAGAGTCAAATGCTGAACAACACAGTCCATAGTTACCACGAGGAATAGGGTTAAAATTCGCTCTCCAATGAGAAATCCCAACCCGGAACAGATTTCAGACAAGCAGCTAGCACAGCGCGCCGGGTGAACTGCAGAGGCCATGGTGGGTGCAGAGCTCAGAGCCGGAAAGCAAACAGCTGCTGTAGCCTGATTTGAGTTAAAATAGTGTGAGTGTTTAGTCTGGCGCACGGTTTCAGGGGAGATTGGCAGCTGGGTCAAACAAAGTCCTTCCATTGGCTCTCTTCCCAGGCAGCTTCTGCTAGTATTTAGGTACTAGTGCAGTGTAGGGCCCTTTTCTCAGGCAAAAGCTAACATCTGACCGCACCCTCTTTGCTTTTTCCAAAAAAAAAAAGAAAGAAAGAAAGAAAAGAAAAAGAAAAAAAAGAAAGAAAAAAAAAGAAAAAGAAGAAAAAAACCTTCTTTTTCCTTCTTTCGTTAAGATAAATTCTCCAATAGACAACCTCTCCCACTAATTGTGTATTAGCAATGTATTTTATCTTGAGAGCTGACGTACTGGGCTCTCAACGTGGTGTGGAAAGCAGGCTGTTACAGTGCTGGATTCATAAAAGGGCCTTTATGGTTTGTGAAAGAATATCTGTGTGCTTAGGCAGGAAACTTTTTGATCTGCAGAAAAGCCAGAAGACATCTAGGTAAGGCTACATATCAAATCTACTTTTGGGGGGAAAAGTTGGGCAGTGAGAAGGATTCCTCACCATCGACGTGACTTTGGACGGTGTATGTTCACTTTGGTAGAAGTTTAAAAGGTACTGCCTATTGTCTGCTTATTTTTTGTTTGTTTGTTTAAATCTTCAGAGAATACTGTCTGTGCTCTGCATTTTTATGATTTTGTTTTCTGCTATTGAACTGATTATAGTGGATATAGAGTTTTACTATATAGCAAAATCTTTGTAAACTGCCACAGAAAGAAAGTGTATTTAGAAGGGAAATTGACAAGTTTTAAAGAGTAATTGTACAATCATTTGAGGACAGAGGAACACTGCATTAGACTAACAAGGGTTTAATTACCAAAAAAAGTTTAATGTTGCTTTGGAAGGAATATTAAGTAAGTTGTCTTTGTCTCTTACTTTTTAATTTTAGTCGCTGATTTAGCCTGTTGGGTCACATTTTTTGTTAGCGCTGAAGGCTGCCATGAATCCCTAATGAGGCCCCTTTGCACATGATTTTGGCACTTGGCCAAAATCAACTTCCCAGCGGCAAGCTTTCTGTAAAGAACCTGGAGCTATTTTTTTTTTTCTTTCTTTCTTTTTTTTTTTTTGATTGGAAATCATGTCTGAAAGCTGCCACAACCAGTTGTGTAGGCATGTGACAATGACTTTATACAGTATATATGAAAAAGCACATAAAAAAATTTCCTGATATGTTGCTTTTTATCATTATGAATTCCTGCTGTGGCCACCTAAATAGGTTAGGACAAGAACAATCTGAAAGAAATTTTACCGATTTTATTTTTGTTGTTTTTCTCAGCAGACCAGGGTAGGGGTGGTCATCTCATTGAGATGTATACAGTACGAAAGGGTTATTCAAAACACTTCAGGATAAATAACAGATGAATTCTTAAAACTGTTAATCTCTGTAAGTAATACTCAGTGAACAGTAAGTAAGTTTTCTAGAAGTTTCGTTGTAACGCGTAATTAAGCTTCACATTTTTTAACAAGGAATTTTGTCTATTTTAAGTGCTATGGTGTTTAGGATTCTGAAAACTGTTAACATTTCTTATAATTTTAAAAATTTATTAATACTTTCATAGTATTTCTAACAAATGTTTTAAAGAAATGTTTGGTATGTATACATAACTGGATAACTTTAGATAATTGTATTCAATTGTTTTTTGCCACTAAAAATGATTTTTCATGAAAGAAATTCTGAAACTGAAAGGCACCTTACACTCAATTTTTGGAGTTGTTGATTTTGATTTTACTGTAACTGAATTTGATCATGTAAAGCCGATACATTATTTTATACTCCAGTATTTTAAGAGTTAAATTCTTAAGTTGCAATGAAATACTATAGCAATCAGATAGTAACAACTTCAGATTTTATATAGCCATTTTCAGCAATACATTTAGACATTAAAAATAGATACACTGCAGAGTATATAAAAGCAGAAAAGTCAGGAGGATTTTGGTTGCTTTGTTTCTTTTTAAGAAATCCTGTTATTATTGTCCTAAATATTATTTTGCTTCATGTTAGTCTAAAGTAATCTAGAGTGAAACTTTATTTTTTACTTTAAAATAATCATATTTCTCTTTAAAATATTAATGAGAAGTAGATTTATTCCCCCTTTAAAGAAATATGACTTAGAGCTGTCTTATTAGGTATATTTTTCATATATTTATCACTATGTTTATCTTCTCCTTATTATTACACAGTATAAAATGTTACAAATTTGGGTCATAGAAAAAAGTGAAAATTAACTAAGTAAATTTTAGCATTAGGAAATGTATCTTGATTTCCTTCAGATCAATTTAGGTTTATATATAATTTGTGTTTATATAAGAAATATATTATGCGTTGAATTAAGATCCTGTATATACCTTACTACCAGTTGCTTTGAGGCAAGGAGGGTTTGAAATTATAGCAGTCATCATTAAAATATATAGATGATATAAATTGGGAAAAGGTAATACATATCTACTATTTATTGAAATTTACCTCGATAAGTTCTATACTTCTATGTGAGTTCACATTGGAATTCTCATTTAATGCAAACTTTGATATTTTTTGAAAAGGAATTAATACATAACATTTCAAAATTTAGGTAAAAACAAAAACGTGTTATCATCATTAAACAGGTGCAAGAACAGTAAGATCGCTTGTCTTAGCATAATACTGACTTAAAAATTATTTTTGAATTCTATTTTTATTGTAATCTTAGCTCTCAAACACATAACATTATTTTCTGCTTTCATTTTCTATTGTTTTTAAATCAATTTTACTAATTTGAAATTAACACAATATTTCTCTAAAATATACCAAAAATTTTTCTACTGAAAATTTTAGGTTCTTTTTTTTTTTTTTTTGGTTAATTAGAGGTGATAGCAATGTAAATGCCATAAAATACAGAATAAAAGATAGAGTACAAAGATATGTTAGTTTGTGAGTTCAGAAAAAAACTTAATTGTACATGATTAACCAAAAAATATTTTTGAATTGACGTAGAAAAAGTGAGTACTGAGACGAATTTGTCATACTCTTTATGAAAAAGACTAAGGAATTTACTTTCTCTTGCTATAGCTATGAATTGTAATTGAGCATTTCAATGGTGGAGGCTTTTTGGCAGAATTATTAGCTAATTTTAGTTGGGACCATAAATGCAAAATACTGATTACACTTTCTTTGGTGAGTTAACATTTTAAAAACAATATTCAGAATCCAAATAACTTTAAAAAATAAACATAATTTAATATTTTTGTTAAATCTGTGAAGAAAAGCTTGAATAATTTGTTTCATTTGTCATTTTTTTCCATCCTTTTGGGAATATTAAAACCTATTCCACATTACAAGTAGAAACTTCTTCACTCTTCAGAAAAAGTGGAATTCATTTGTATTTGTCAATTTAGATTACGGGCCTTTACCATTTTAAGTGTGACAGAGTTTTTGTTTCAATTATGCAACAGGCACATAAAATGCTTCTTGTTCTCTAAGTAAAAGAGATATTACACAGTTAAGCATTAACTTTAATTTTGTATTGAAAAGAAAGCTTTACAACTGCAGTATTTTATATCGCTCCACAATTTTTAAAATGTGAGACGTGTTTGCAAGAGGGCATTCCTGATGAGTGTTTCATCATTTAAATGAAATGCTTTGTTCTACATGGTCTAAATTCCAGCGATGAGATAAATGTATTGCAATACTAGATAGAACATCATTATTGAATTTTGGCACAACTTCACTGACCTCTGCCATAAAAGATTAGTATATGTGAGATGATCTTGTATTCACAATAACAAAGGTAAATAAGTGAAGCACGTGAGACACCAACCTTTGTTGTTTTGGAGAAAGTATGTGCAAAATAAAAGGAGCTACTTTTCACGTAAACGGCCGATAGGATTATGTTGTCATTTCGTTAATGCAAAACATCTTGAACATTAAAAAAATAATTATAATTTGTAATGCATTTGTAAGACTTTCTCCATAGAATAAGGTGCAGTATTTTAACTACCACATTTCCAAATGCCCAACATGTAACTATGAATTAGGTAACCAAGTAGTTTTTAAATGTTGCACTTTGACTTAAATGTAGTTAATAGTGAATAAAATAATAATGTTCTCCGGGTTGAAGTCAGTCCTTTTCCTATGAAAGAATGGTTGATTTACACTTGTTGCATTTTTTCACTTAATATTGGTTTAGTTTTTAAATTATCATAAAGTAAATATTACTATGTGATACAGTTTTGAAACATGGTAGAGCTTATTTTACCAGCAACTTGACCTATTATATATTTGAACAATTATGATTTATGTCTGTCATTCTCTCAAAGTCAAGATCAGCAAAGGGATCTTTTTTTTTTTTGATGCTCAAAATTTTTTCTGAAAAAACTGAATTTTCTCTTGTTTATGTGTTCAGGTTTGTCGACCTGAGTATCTGTCTTGTGAGCATTAGGTTAGGAAGTGTTGTAGGAAGCTCTCAGTTTATCCTTATTCCGTATTGCTCTCAATAAGCAAAAAGTTTGAATTCCTTCTGAAACTTAGTCTGTGTTTGACCCAGTATAGACAATCACATCAAATCTGCTGATTAGGATCGTTTAAAGCCCTGAATATTCGGCTGAAGTTAGTGGTCATTTACATGTTTGGGTGGTGATTCTGAATATTTGATTATTACTGGCATTACATAATTACTGATTGATAGAAAGTCTGGAATTCCATCACTTTCTTCAAAAACTATTAATATTGACTAATTTTATAATTGCCTCCTCTTTGCTATTATTGAAATGTTGCATAATAGTTCTCTTTAAAAATGCCATGAGAGTAGTGGTGCCTTAACTTTCTATTTCTCCCATTAACAGAAGAGGCCAACTTGTGTGTGTGGGGGGAGGGGAGGGAATGCTTGAAATATTTCAAAAATAATGTCCCTCCTGTGATTAGCAACTACTTCGCTATTTGTGGAGATTTTAAAAGGAGTGATTGTATTTTTGAATGTTTATCGAAACGTGAGGAATACACCAGGCTTTCTGTGGACTTCAGTTAAAAAACTAAAATAGAAAATAAGATTGAGATTAATGACACAGTGTATTTTTATAGCAACTAATCACAACTTTCTATTCACACATAAACAGCAAGCTAGAGAGATAGACAGTGGGCCCCAAGAGTAAACTTCATTGACTCTTCTCTTAGGAACAGGTGAGAAAGGGGCAGCAGAGGGATGGTCGTGGCCCCTGCTGTGTGATCTATGGCTCATGTGGTCATTTCCCATTTTAAATCCCCTAGTCTTCCTTCAGAGCTACATGTCACTCTTCTCAGATATTTTTTAGAGACGGGGTTGTAGCAGAACTCATTCGTTCTTATTGTTCAGTGGAAGGTGTGTGGTTGGGGTTTTTTGGCAGAGGCAGTGTTCTGTGGAGGGTGATTTTTTTTTTTTTAAATCACAGTTTGAGTAGGTCAGCTCAATCGGATGACCAAATCAGCATAATAACCAAGCGAATAACCAAGCGAAGTAGTCAGCCTTAGCAAGCATAATTAGTTTTTCGTTCTTCCTTAAACCTGGGCACTTTCCTGAAGAATGCAGACAGTTGCGTGTGAAAGGTCGAGTTGCTCAAAACTGTACAACGTGCATATTCGATGTGTGAGTTTGTAAATTGTTTTGTGCTCAAAGGAATATATGTCAATATATATTGTGGGCCCAAAATACTTAAATAATAGAAGCTATTGTCCTGAAATTAAACTTGTGGGATAAACTTTAATTCTATTTGAGATGTCATCTGCAAATTGCTGTTTAAAAGCATTTCTTTAAAAATTTCTCCATTACATTTTTCATGAGGCATGATGATTTAGATGTGCATTTTCTGCAAGTGGAGCAATTTTTGAAAATTATATGTATGTTGTCATTGCTTGTTCTGGTGGATTCTAACCTGATCACATGTTCTTTTCTCTGCATTCCTAGAGTCCACCATTCACAGATACTCTCTCGAGATTTTTTTTTTTTGGTCAACAGTTTTAAATACAGTCAGGTGGGACATTCAAAAAGACTGATGCACAGAAAATTCCTACTTAAGTGTGATTTAGCTATTTCTAAAATATCTTCAGTCATCAGGAAATGAATCAACAAGAAATGTAGAAATAGAATGATTTGTGATTTTGGCAGAAGAAACAGAGCAATAATCAGTTCAGAATATTTATGGAATGATAACATTTTTCTATTGACATATTCTTGTGCCAACAAATTTCATTTGGAAACTGCTATTTGTTATTAGAAGGCAGTAATTGACTTTGCTAATCAGTAGTTCAGAATGCCTGATATAAGACAAAGGGCTGATTTATTAAATGAATAGGTCTTAGATAAAATGTAAGTTATCAAGCTACCTCATATCTGGAATTTGCTTTAATTTTCAATATCCAAGTGATTAAGAATGGATGTAATAGTAATTGCACATTTTTTGCTTTCAGAACAGCCTTGTCTAAGTCTGAAATTCGCTCTCTCTTCTTAGATGAGTAAATAATAAGGTGATCAAATATCGTACACTCTCCACTTTCCATCTTAAAGTCTTCTCAAGATCAAATGTGGAGTAGCTAAATCACATATAAGTCTGGATTAATAGTGAGATAAGATTATTTTGTCCAAAATAAAATTATACATAAAGCACAGGTGTTTACTAGCATTTGTGTGGTCAGATACACAAATTGCATTGTAGGTTAAGCTTCTCCTTTCTCACTTGAGAAAAGTGCAATTAAAAGTAATTTACAGATGTGCAAATGCACAGCTGCTTTCTTCGAACTAAATTTCACAGAAATGAGCTAAATTATAATGGGTTTAAAAGTCACACATTTTAATGGTTTTTAAATTGGATTGGAAGCATCATTACTAGGTTTTCTAGATGGAGGAAATTAATACTTATGAATACCTGGGACAATTTCTATTGGTGGCAGAACCATTGAAGGACTGGAAATTATAAGCAGACCAAAACTTACAGCAGGTTTGTGAAAACTGATTATTCAGTGTGTAGACCCACTGTAGGTACTCTATGTCTTTATACTGTTTGTATTATATTATCCCTGATGATGTACAAAATGATTCCACTAAACTGGAAAAAGTGTGTGTATATGTGTATGCATGTTCATGAGATGGTGTGCAAGTGTGTGTGTGTATGTGTGTGTAAGAAGTCTTTATATTTGCTTTATGATAAGGAAAATATCAAGAGTAAGATGTAAGTACATTGGTAAAAATGGGGAATACTGGCAAACTGTTTTTGTGTATTATATTACAAGCAATGACTATCAACCTACATTTCTGGAAAATCAACTTTTTTTTGCATACATTTTACTTGGAGCTACTTACATACTCAACAGTGATAAATCTGTTGTTAACATTATTCCATCAGGTAGAGACCTATTATTGACCAAGTTTTCCTGGTTTTGAAATAGACTTCTTTTCTTTGGAGCTAGGCATAGCCAAGTTTCTCTAAAACTCTTTGGGAAGGCATGTTGATGGTTAGAGGAAGAAGGGGAAGTGGAAGGTGAGGGATTACACTGGACCGGGGAATAAAAGAGCTTTTACCCTGTGTAAGCTCAGAGATTTATTAGAATCAAGCCATTACTATTTCAACAATAGTTTGCTTTCCTAAGAGTATTACTAAAAGAATTTCAAAAATTTGACCTCGGAGGTAATTAGAAAACTGACTCATTTGTTACTAGTCTGCTGATGGAACCCTTTATCCTGTCCACAACATTTTTTCAAGTGACTGAGCCCTGCCGTCGAAAATATTATACGCACCCAGTCATTGAGGCAATGATTCAGATGCTATGCAGTTCCCTATATATCTCATCTCATTTAATCCTTTAACCATCAAAGGTGGGGATATTATCCCCACAATTATAGGAATATTATCCCTATTGTACAGATGGGAGACTCAGAGTACTTAAGTAATTTCCCCAGTTTTAGGGCTAGTAAGTGTTTATGTTCAGATTTGAACCTGTGTTAGTGGTGCTTCTACATTCTACACCATGCTATTACCCACTATACAACGTATTTAATGATCTTGACCTTGAGAGTATTAGGAACATTAACTATAACTTTTTGACTAAATGCTCTTTTTTAAACAAACAAACAAAAATTAAAATCAGCCATTTGATGGAGAGTAGTGGGAGACACAGGTTTTTTATATAGTATTTCTAATATTTTTTTTAAGATTTAACTTATTTATTGGAGAGAGAGAGAGTGCGAGCACGAGTACACAGAGGGAGAGGGAGGAGCAGACTCCTCACTGAGCAGAGAGCCTGATGTGGGGCTCGATCCCAGGACTCTTAGATAATGACCTGAGCCAAAGACAGACACTTAACCGACTGAGCCACCCAGGTGCCCCAGTACTTTTATATATGAAGTACTTTTACTATTGCTCTAAGTTAAGCAATAGCCAGTGACCACTGAACCACATTTAGTCATCAGCTGGTTTTCTCCAGGAAAAAAAAAATTGATAATATATATGGGCAACAACTGCATTTCTACTGTGAGGCTCTTTGGCACATCAGTGGCTTAAAATATTAAGACCTGTGGAATAACACAGTAGGCGGAAATATCTCAGTCAAGAAATTTCACTAGCTTGCTTTGTTAACATACATGTTATTAAAATCAAAGAGGTGCAAGACTTAAAGAGGCACTATGATTCTTCCCTCCAGCTGCTGGTAACTATCCACTGCTCCCAAGCAGTGTGCTATTACGGTATCCCACAGAAGCAAAGACTTAGAATCCTTCCCAAAGTGCTTCACTGCTCTGAAGTAGCTGTTTCCCACTGGACAACCAACTGTTTCTTTAAAATTCACAATTTGTCCAAATCACATGCTGTGCAGAAAGAAACTTGAAATATAGACCAATTGTTGGTAACTGTTTTAAAGGGTAGATTTCTAACCTCGGTCGATAGGACTAAAACTTAAAAGAAATGGGGATACATATGGGCATGTGATATACTTTTATCAAATTGTTCATTTTATTTCAATTAAGTTTCATATATGCTGATATCGTGGTTCAAAATATCTTGATGAACCGTGAAAAATTTGGTTCAAAATCACTTTTCCAACACTCAGATATTTGATTCCATGGCTTTCAGAGCTGAGATGATTGAATGATATTTCTTTAACTCCCTTGTTTTTTTGTAGGAGAAAATGGTGAGTTGGGAAAAAAATGGCCTTTTTTTGCTCATGGTAATAACACTAGTTCCCAGAGGGTTGGCTTGGAATACGGATCTTCCTTCTAGTTTTGTATTCCTTCCTCTACGTAATGGTGTCTTAGCCTACAAAGTCATTTATACCTGGCTAGCAAATATTATGTTTTTCTTATTTTAAAAAACTTTAGTGATATGGAAACCATGAAGGAGGATTTAGCTTCATTGTTAAGTATAGAAAAGGCTAATAAAAAGTAATATAATTGAATATAAACTTCCCCATGAGTTACTGTTTCTGTAAAGCTATATTACTAAAAGTTTTTAGTTTGTAATTTTGTCTATGATATATATTCTAGGCACTCTAATCCTTTAATGAGTTTTGTTGAAACGTACACTTAGCATCTTTTCTGAAAAAACTCTGTTGAAGATAGTCCTTTGGATATTTCTTTCTTTACAAGATTAAGTTTTTTTTTTAATGGAGATATATAATATGTGCAGTCCTTATGCATACAGCTGGATGTATGGTTTACATATATGTACTCATATGCATATATACATGTAATCCTCTCGCAGATCAGGATATAGACATTTCCAACACTCCAGAAGAATATCTCATGCCCTGTTGATATCTCTCACCCTAGATTAGATTTACCAGTTTTTTAATTTCATATAAATAGAATCACACACCACATTTGCATTTTTCTTTGACTTATGTTACTCAACATTTTGTCCATGTGATTTCCCATTGGCACATATCAGTAGGTTGTTCATTTTTATGGTGGTTTAATACATTTATGTGAATATGGCACAATTTATTTCTCCATTCTGTACTTTTAGGCTGTTTCCAGTTGTGGTTTCTTTACATAATTTTTAAAATGTACATCTGGTACCAAAAAGGTAGTAGTCAGTTTTTCTCTCTAACAGATGAAATAGGAAAATAGGAGCATTTCAAGTAAACCATTAAAAGCAGTACTAGCTTTATGTGATAATGGATGCATGCAAATATGAACCATGGGAAGGGAGGACTCAATATTACTGATTATTCATGGAACTATTTTCTGAAAATGAGATTTAGTATGTTTCATTCTAAGTAGGTGCTAAAGAAATATCTCTAAAATATTTAAACTTTTGAATTCTATTCCTTTGTTTTTATTATTCATTACACAAATATGTAACTATAATTGTAGGTTGTCCAAATACACATTTTTAAAAATTCGATTAACAATTCTTTTTTCTTAAGTTTTTATAGATTGCTGAAATGTTCTGGTGTTAAACAAGATAAATTAATTTATCTTTGCCAAAGAATAACTTGAGACAATTCTGAACATATTTAACCTCATAATCTCATATACAAGCAGAATAAGATCTAATATTTTGACAATAAGGATAAAGATATTTTTAGAGAGATTTTTGTTACCATTTTCTATGTTATTTCTGATAGCCCCAGTTCTTATGACTCTATATTCAAATTTAAGATGATCTACTCTACTAGGAAAATACAAACATTACTAATAAAAATTCAAACGGTTTTTATTGTGGAAAAATAAGATTTATTTATTTATTTATTTATTTAAAGATTTCATATATTTATTTGACAGAGAGAGAGAGATCACAAGTAGGCAGAGAGGCAGGCAGAGAAAGAGGGGGGAAGCAGGCTCCCTGCTGAGCAGAGAGCCCGATGTGGGGCTCAATCCCAGGACCCTGAGATCATGACCTGAGCCAAAGGCAAAGGCTTTAATCCACTGAGCTACCCAGGAGCCCCAAGATTATGTTATTTAGATGTTATTATCCAATTCACCTATTGAGTTATTTATAAATTTTTATTGAGCACATCCCCAATTTCTAGTGAATATACTTATTATATTCGTTATATTGATAAACAGTCTGAGTTGTCATCTGGGTGTTATTTACACTTGCTAATAAGCAACTGCTTTAAATAAAATAAATAACATTAAGTAGTATATTAAAATGTAGTTTGTAAAGCTCTTTCACACAATACACACGTTAACTATGGGAGGGAGAAGATCTCACACTCCCTCACCTCAAACAGTGAAATAATTAGTATCCTATAGCTAGTAAAGACTGATCTATGACCTGTATGGGATTTTTTTTCCACTATAAATCTTTCGTCTTTTATTACAAGAAATGACATTTCTGTATATAATGGAACCCCATATGAGAGGTCCAGGGTGAACAAGTAGCTCACTACAGTTTTCCAAAATCTTTTTTTTTTTTAAGAGAACTGATTTTATTTGTATTATTGCACTACAAAATTCCCTTATAATCCAGAAATTTACCAATAAATCACAAACAATTTGTTTTACAGGTTTCTTGGGGGTTATATTTTAAAGACATTATAGCCCCTAAAAACAGTAATGTTACTTTCTAGTATTTTTGTTTTTAAATAACTAGTCCAAATTTGGCCAAGGTCAATGGTGCCTGTTATTATTTTTGACAGCTATACAATGCCTGATAATGATTCCATTTCTGACACCAGCTGGCAGTAAGCTTCCCTCTCAGATGAATTCATAAATGGCCTGTTCATAATTCGAACGTGTAATGGACACTACAAAATTCCACTGCTGGACTTCTGCTTAATTAAATGTATTTGCATCTAATAGGAAGAGAAAACCAACTTTCTCCAAGGCTTTTTTCCCCAAAATTTTATCTGGGGTTTTAAATGCAATGTTTTTTTAATGTATAAAATGTCTAGAGGTCCCCAAGTAAACAAACTAATGTGGACATCTAAAAAAATACTAGCTTGTCAGACTACCATGCTATATAACTTTGGTTGACTTCAAAGTATTGTTCTCTTTAACTCAGGATGTCACCTTGTAGCAATCGACCTTTACTGACCCGTGAAAATGGATGGAGTCATTCTGATCTCACTATGGAGAAGGTCAGGTTCACAGCTTGGATTTGAGAACAGCAGAAGGAGTTACCTTAGAGGAAGAAGCTGATTTTGAAAAAGCAAATGTTTATTTACATTGAGTTCATCAGATATAGGTAGAGATCAGGAAGGAAACAACTACAGAATTACTTCAGGATATTTTTAAAGTGTCTCCACTTAGGTATCCTTGTCTAAATATGTTAACTCCATGGCCATTTCCTTGTGAAGAATGCATTGAACTTCTCATGAGAAGTTCTGAGGTTTTTTCATTCTCAATTAACACATACCTGTTTTTCTTGCTGTGATATTAAAGCAATTTCATCTTGAAGATTATATAATACTTAGCTCATCAGTCCTTATTTCTGTTTTCTTACAGTTCTCTTTGTTTTAATACAGCTGCTATACCATGGTCATCAGAAATAAGTATTATAATTCGCTAGTTAGTCAAGACTAGCATGACTTGCAGAGATACAGGTAAAGAGTAGTAGAATATAAAACACATATTTATTAGTGTAACATTACATATTAATACTACAATATAAATCTATATATATGTACATATACCTATACCTACCTACACATATATATTTACTAAGATAAAGTTAATTCCTGGAAATTATTTTATGCTTTGGAATTTTTATCTGGAATAGTCTCAATCTCATGTTAATTTTGGTGGGTATACAAAGATCTGGAGAAAACAACAATAAATATAACTTTATTAATAGTAATTTATTTTGAAACTATGATATTTATATTCTGAAAACATTTTTTAATTGTTTAGTTTGATATAGGACAAGAAGCAGCATTTAATAGGTAAACATTTTTCCCCGGGATTATCATTTTTTTTTTTTGTTAAGGGAACATGAATTTATATTTAACTATGATGCACAACAGAAAGAGCTAAATGAGCTAAATATGTTTTTATTTTGTCTAGACTTTATGTGAAATGATAAAGTACAAATTTCTAACCAACTATAACATGTTTTGATGTACAGAATTTACTGTCTATAATAGCTGCTTTGCTGTAATCATAGCTTTGAAAATAATTTATCAGTAAGTTTTCTTTTGAAGGGAAGATTTGATGGTATATGACATTTCTTTGAATTTTTCTTTGTCTTGTTTATAAGAAATGCTAGCCTACAGAAAACTAAATGGCAATTCTGGCCAATATGGACCACAGTGATAGCCAGACCCAGTCAGAAAATTGCCATATGTAGGAGATTATTCTCTTGTCCTCTCAGAACTATTTATTGTATATTCCCTGTAGTCCCTGATGCCTATGGATAGGAAATAATATTCCGTTCTGATCATTGACTAATTTGTCATTGGAGTTGTGTTAGAAATTAGATAAAATTCAAGCTATAAAGGATTAAAGAGATATAGATTATCTCATCCTATTGCATTTTTATTTTGATTACAAAATAAAACCAAATAGTCTTTTAAAAGGAAATGTTGCAAATTAACTGATAGGCCTTTCACCCTATGTTCCTCCAATCTTTGATGGGTGCTAGTTACTGGGCAAGTGATTCAGGTGAAGAAAGGTGAACAAAGGACACATTATACGTTATATCCATAGACTACATTAATACCTACCTTTTCCCTGCATTAATAAAAATCCATCTGTAATCTGAATAGTCAGCCAGCTAACAACCTTCCTGCAATGAATACGCATGTCCATAGCTTTATTTAGAACGCATTTGTGTGTATTTCTATTTCCATGAAGATTATAAACTTGGTTGGGAATATTAAACAGTAATGAGTTAGCATGTGAAAAATAAAAAATAGGCTAAGGTAGGTTAACTGAGATAGTAGGTTTGTTTTGTTTTGTTTCTATCCTTTGCTGTACTTAAAAAAATAAATCAAAGCCAGCAAAAATCTCTTTGAATAACTTTCTATGAAAAATGAATGTTTAATTGCCATATGAGCCTGTTGAAAAAGGTGACTGACTTCAACAAAGGCATTAAATGGTGTTCTGTGTGAAACCTACCCTTATAATAGATCTGGCATCATTTCTCTATCTGTTGCAGAACTGACATATTAGATGCTTAATTAATACATGTTGAATTTATAAATGAATGATCCTAATAAAACCAATATTTGTATCTCTAACTGAGCTTCCCCTTCTCAATACTGCTCATTTCTTTAAAGACTAGAAGATTCTAAAAGCTGCATGTGGAGTTCTTATTTTTTGATGATTCAGTTACTTTGCAAAGGAATAACATCTGGTTGAAGCTTAAATATTCTGAAAAATCACTCTGATTCTCATTTTGTAATATCAGCCACTGAAATTGACAATTAGTAAGAATCTATTTGTGTAGGAACTTAGAATCATTGTAGCTATATCTGGTTCCACAAAAGGAGGAAGACTGCCACTAATGATTTAAAATTTTAGATTATAAGGGGTGCCTGGGTGGCTTAGTCAGTTCAGTGTCTGACTCCTGGTTTTGGCTCACGTCATGATCTCAGAGTCCTGGGATTGAGTCCCGTGTCAGGTTCCATGATTGACATGGAGTCTACTTGTCCCTCCTCCACCTCTACTCCTCCCCCTTCTCACTCTCTTGCTCTCCCTCTCTCTCAAAAAAATAAATAAAATCTTCAAAGTAATCAATTAGTAACTGAGACATAAAAACTGTACCATCCTATTTTTGGCCTGTTATATTGTATCATAGTTAAAACAAAATATCATTTTGTTAAATCATTTTGCCCAACTGTAGGTTAACATAAACATTCTGAGTATGATTAAGATAGGCTAAGCTATGATGTTTGGTAGTTTACATGTATTAAATGCATTTTCAATTTATGATATTACTGGGATATAACTAAGTCAAGGAAGTTAGAAGTCAAGGAAGACTAAGGGGTATAGAAGAAGTCAAGTGTATGATGATTGAAGAATTTCACTGTGTGTTGAAACCAACACAGACATAAAACCCATGACTCTTTCTCTCCTCCCCCAAAAAGAAAAAAATTGAAAAGAATTAAGGAAAACATAGTCTTTTTAGAAAATAATACTAGCAGCTACCTAGTATATGCCTCTCTTGGGGTCTATATTGGCTTCTAGAACAGTAGTGTCTTGTTTAAACTATGGATACTAGAGTCAGATTGCTTAGGTTCAAATCCCACCTCTGCCATTTGCTAGTTATAAAAAGCGCCTTCTTCACTTTATTCTTCCTACCTGAAAATTGGTAAGAATAACAGAACTCGTTTAATAGTATTGTTTAATAAAAAGTAATATCCTCACTTCCAATTAAATGAAGATGTTTAGAAGTTAATGTGCATGTGGAAGTGGATATGAGTGAAATGGGAGAGGAAGCATGTTCTTTTGAGATGTTACTCTTTGCTAATATAATATCATTGAAAGAGGCATCAAAGTATCCAATGTCTTGTCATCATGAAGGTCAAAACAGAACAGAGTGGCAAGTTTCTAACAATATTGGAAACTAGTAACTGTTTCCTGCTTCATTTTTTTTAATCAACATTAACTGGAGGGTATGCCAGCCTTATCTTGCATTTATATTTTCTTTTGAAATATTTCTTCAAGGAACCATAAGCACATTAATTAAACCAGGGTAAAACTTCAAAGGATCTATTTCACTTCTCATAGTATAAGTACACATAAGAAAAAGCAATTAATTTAAAATCCAAGTTTCATACATTCCCAGCTTTCCAGTTGAGAGACAATGAAATATACATTCTCAACTCCTCTATTTCTTTATGGAATCAATTGTCACTTTCTCTTGGTCTTCTTTTCTGAAGTAACTAGTTATTTTGATTACTGTCAAAAGGCTGGATGGTGTTCACAACTATCTTCTTTCTCCTTCTGATGCTAATTCTATTGTTTAGTAAATTAAGGAAAAGGAATACCAGATGAAACCTGGTATAATTTTTGAAGTTTGGAAAGGAAATCAGTATTTAGCTTAATTATTGTCTTTTATGTCTAGGGCTGAATATTTACATTTGGAACAACCCTTGAGCTTAATTCAGCTGTTTAGACATGAAGTAGAGTTCCAAGTCAAGTTAAACAATTTTTCATTAAGATACATTAGTGTCATTTTATCTTGCCCTGCCTAAAAATATTTTTATACTATATGTTTTGATCTGTTTAATGTTTTAAAAATTTAATAAGTTTCCAGTGTGGAAAATCTTATTGCCGCTAATCCAATCTCTTTATACATAGTCCAAAAGGTCAATTTTAATAGCAGAATAGACCTTTTCCAGATGAGTAGTGATTAGGGGGGAGCAAAGTTTCTAATCTATGCTGATCTAATCTAAATTTTTCCATACTGCGATCTCTTGTATCTCAGAGACTCAAACCCCTATGCTTTCGTTCTCTCAAATTTTGACAAAAATATCAGCACTGATGGTGTGATACTTTCTGCTTTTGCCTTCAAGTTCTAGCTAGAGACACAAATCAAAAACAAATTAACTGAAAGTAAAAGTTAAAAAAAAAGGTGGATACTTTGGGAAAAGAAATGATTTGGTGGTGGTAGTTTAGATTAATGCAACCAGATTTCAGAAACTAAAAGGTTGAATTACAACAAAGGTTGCCCAGAATCTTGAATGCAGTAAAACAAACATAGAACAAAGGGCCTTGCATATGGTCTGGGTGTTGCCTGATTTAAAAAAAAAAAAAAAAAGATGAAAAATATCCATCAGCTCATCTAGCGGTTCCTGAAAGCAGCTATATGTTCTCCATCCAAAATAATAAGGGATCAAATTCATCTATCACTTTCCCCTGCCATTTCCAACAATATCGAACTATTACTCCTAAGGAAATTCAGTTTCTGGTCACACTGATTTAAGGTCATTTCCCAGACAGACTTCTACTGTGCTAGTCCATCCTGCACATCAGAGCTGGAATAGTGCAGAAATCTTCCAACTGATCTCCCGAGTTTTTATTCCTTCAATTATATTATGTACTCTTTCCTTTTTGTTTGAAGCTTCTTTCAAAAATTAAGATAACATCTCTACTTTTCTAGGAGCCTTATAATGATCCTGTTGCCTGAAGTCTTCATTCCCAAACAACTTGTGAATTGAATGTCATTAGCAGATTGTGAATACTAAGTTGATCGTGGAAAGAAACTTTCTATGAGGAAACATTGCTTGGTGTTGTTTTGTAAGTTATAGTAAATACACGAGGCACCTAAGATGGCTCCACAGAAAGTTTGCAGAGAGATTCTGAAGATCTCACAAGGTGTAGAGAAATAAGTGAGGAATAAATTTGAGAGAGGAAAGTGCTGACTTTCTGCCGGGCAGACCCATTGTGTAGAATTTAATGCTTCCTAACTCACTTTAGTGAATATTTATCTTTATCTAGCTTTTGAAAAAAATTCTAACTTTTAAAATATGATGACCACAATTAACAGTAAAGAAAACAATATTCAATCTCCAATAAGAGCTTTATGTATAAACCATGAATTGGGCCTCCAAGGTCACTCATCCCTTAACTAAAAATATAGCTTTTAAAATTTCAGAAATTCTCTTCAGAGTTAACCTCTACCAGCTTAGAAATGTGTACTTAAAGATAGAAAGGAATGACAAACTGATTTTGTTTAGTTACCAAAGCATAGAAAGTATATCTCATGGTTTTGAATGTATATTTATTTTTGTAGAAGAGCTTAAATAAGGGGATAAAATTTTTGTTTTAATAACTATTTTCTAGAAGTCATCTACTCTGTGAAGAAATTCTCATTACTGAATTGTTTTAGTATCAATAGCTATCATGTAATGTGATATTTATTATTTAAACTTACTATTTAAATAACACCCAGAATGTTTTTAAAGAAATTTTAAAAAATATATTGAATTTGCTTTGAAAGTACTTTTGCAGATACCCATGGTAAGATATTGATGATAATGAATTTAAAATGAATATTTTGATTAATAATGGAAGTTGGAGTTTCAAAAAAAGTTACTGGAGGATAGAATTTTTTAAAATTTTATATGTCAATGAAAATGCAAAATGAGGAAAACAAGAGAAATGAATGTCTACAGTATTAAACATCTCTAAAAATCACTGTCTTAACTTTCTTGTTGCCTTACCATCTTAGACTATCACATTTGTATACTAAAATGCTCAATATAGTTTTTAGGCTATTAGGGGAAAAACATTTTTCCTCAGAAATTATACTTGCTTCAAACAAAAATAATAATTTCAGTAAGAACTAGTTGAAATAATGCCAAATTTCTATATCATCGTGAAAATGATGCCATTTCCTCCTACATGATTGTTTCATGTGGTTTTTTGAGAACCATACAAGTTGCTTTATCTACCTTTGGCTATTGAAAGCTTCTTCCGTCCAAATGCAGTTGTAGTAACATGCAAATGCAGGAAAATTTGGATTATGTGTTAGACCTAAAAACTACGTATTTAATGATATGATCAATTTCATCTTTGGTAAAATGTCACCTGAAAATGGAGATTTTAGTATTTTAAGCCTTATAACTTGAACCTAGAGGTGATATTTTTCTTATTTGCTTATATGATAGTTTATCTGTTTCATTCAAAAACAAGAGCTCCAGGTGCCTGGGTGGCTCAGTTGGTTAAGCAACTGCCTTCAGCTCAGATCATGATCCCAGAGTCCTGGGACTGAGTCCCACATCGGGCTCCCAGCTCCATGGGGAGTCTGCTTCTCCCTCTGACCTTCTCCCCTCTCATGCTCTCTCTCACTGTCTCTATTTCAAATAAATAAATAAATAATCTTAAAAAAAAAAACAAGAGCTCCTTAGGATGCCTATTTTTAAATGTCACCAGAACTTCATATACCAAAGGAAATGTTAATTTAAGTTTCAGATCTTGAGCTGGATTAATATTAGATATAGTTTAGTGGTTACATATATTTTATTGTTGAAGTTAAGCATAGGCACCAATGTATAGCTTCTTTTAAAAAATACAAAATCTGCTTTCAGATGAAATATTAACATTTGAGCAAAAGAATGATAAAAATACTCACTTGGAAGGACTGGAAATTGAACAAGCACAGTCTATTCTTTGCCCCACAGGTGGCAGTGGAAAAATTGTCTGCCTAATATCCAGCCAGCTTTCCTGCTTTTTAATGAGCTCTGATGATTTTCTGTATTTTAGTTTGGTAAAATGACTTCGGCGCACTGCCTTAAGATACACACCTCGCTGCCCAATGCGTTGCCCCAAATGACAAATCATCTCACAGATCTACATTAATGTGTCGCAGAAAGGGAAGTGGATTGGTTGGGAATGTACATAGGGAAAAGTCATTTCTGAAGATGTGATTTTTTATAATAAAAATTTTTTTACTATGCTCCCCCCTGCTTAAATATCTCCAGGGTAAAGACTATTCCTTATTTCTGTCTATCCAGAATCTTCTATGTAAAATATGCTTTCCTCATCAATGTTTACAGAATAAAATTTGACAGTTAGAGCAAGAATGACCCTTTCGGTCCTTGTTGCCTGCAGAGTTAAGGTAAAGCTCATGGGATAAGTCTTGTTTTATTTTTAGTTTTGGTTTTGGTTTGTTTGTTGGTTGGCCTTTGGTTTTTGGGTGAATTATGATATAGGGGAAAAACAGCAAGGGAGCAAACAAGAGAACAAAGGTAAGGAGGACAAGAATTAGAGAAAAGCCAGTGTGTTCTTCCATCCCTTCCATTTCAGCTTAGTGGTTAGGGCCTTGCCACCACTCCTTAGCATATGATTCAATTAGTGTGAAATTCACCAATTTTTCATAGAATTATAAATTTGCATATACTATCCTACATCATGAAAAGTTCTTCCCTTCTTTTCTACCTGAAAATTGTCTGCTGGTCTCCCAATACCCTGACATCTCTTCTGAAAAATCTTCTCTTGCGGGTGCCTGGGTGGCTCAGTGGGTTAAAGCCTCTGCCTTCAACTCAGGTCATGATCTCAGGGTCCTGGGATCGGTCCCACGTAAGCCTCTCTGCTCAGTGGGGAGCCTGCTTCCCTCTCTCTCTGCCTGCCTCTCTGCCTACTTGTGATCTCTCTCGCTCTGTGCCAAATAAATAAAATAAAAATTTGAAAGAAAGAAAGAAAAAAAGAAAGAAAGAAAGAAAAGAAGAAGAAGAAGAAAGATAGGAAGGAAGGAAGGAAGGAAGGAAGGAAGGAAGGAAGGAAGGAAGGAAAGAGAGAGAGAGAGAAAGAAAGAGAAAGAAAGAAAGAAAGAAAGAAAGAAAGAAAGAAAGAAAGAAAGAAAGAAAGAAAGAAAGAAAGAAAAGAAAATTCTTCTCTTACTGCCCCAGGCAGTTGATCATTCCTTTCTGGTATGGTACATATTATCCATCACAATGCTTTCACATTGCCTTACAAATATTCATTTAGATATATGTCTGCTCTCAGACTAAACCATCAGCTCCTTACAGCCAGGACTATAGCTTATTCATTTCTGTATTCCCATCACCTTCTATTATGCCTTTCATAGTTACATTTGATGAAAGGCTAATTGATCTAAGAAATTAAACCAGACTTTTAGAATAATACATTTACAATGAGTTGATATATGATCTCAAACAGTAGTTTATGTTCTCTGCACCTTGTTTTGCCCTAAAAGTAAAGGATAAAGAAAAAAAAAAACAATAGAGCAGGAAACTTAGGAAGGAAACAAGATTTGCTTGAAAAGAATGAATTTGAAAACTTGAATAAAATATCTAGAGTAGTGTGAATATTGTGTTAAGAGAAATTGAGGTTATAAATAATGTTTTTCATAGTTTGTCAGTTTTTTTCTAGGCAGTACAATATTAAAGTAAAACAGTCATTACATTATAAATGTACATTGAATAAATGAGTGAATGGATGAAGCCCAGAGATGTTAAGTGACATACTCAAGTCACATCTCTTAGTATCAATGCTAGGACTAGAGCCCAGATCACAATGTCAAGTTAAAAGTAAAATCCTGACTTTTAAAATGGTATGATTTTTAAAAATATTTTTATTTTCTAGTAATTTTAGACCTACAGAAAAGTTGCAAAATTTTTCAGAAAAATTTTACAGAAAAGTTGCAAAAATTATACAGAGAATACACCCCTTCACTTAGTTTCCCTTAGTGTTAATAGCCTACACAAATATAATAGAACTATCAAACCTAGGAAACTAATATCAAATTCAAGATTCCACATTACCTTTTATTGTTGGGTCTCTATTTTATAGTTTCTCAGTCTTAACTTTTATGACTTTAACACTTTCAGGAGGACTGGTCAGTTATTTTATAGACTGTTCTTCAACCTGAGTTTGTCTGATGTTTTCTCATGACGTTGTACATTTAGGGCAAGAATAAATGACATGTCCTGTGTGATACACATCATGTCAGGGAATACATGATAATCATGTATCTTTTTATAGATGGTTTTAACCTTCATCTTTTGAAGAGGGTGCTGTGGCTCAGGTTTTCCAATATAAGTTTATTGTATCTCCTTTCATAATTAATATATACCTTGGAAAAGATACTTTTAGACTAAACAAATATCCTATTTTTCTTCAATATTTTGCCCCCTGATTTTAATATTTATTGGTAGATCCCATCGGTAACAATTATTACTATTGTGTTTGCCTAATGAGATTTTGTATGTCCCTCATTCCTCCCACATTTATTAATCGGAATTCTTTTAAACAAGATATGTCCCTTATCCCCTTTGCTTATTCAATTACATATTTATATTAGTGTGAACATATGGGTATTGATTTATTTAAGGGGTTATAATTCAATGATATTGTTATGTATTTTGCTCAAATTCTTCCAGCTTTGACTATTGGGAATTTTTTTCAGCCTGGCTTCAATGTCTTCATGTTTGACATGCCCCATTCCTCTTTTTGGATATTTCTTTTTTTTTTTTTTTTGATAACACAAGATAATCCAATTGCCTTGTTTTTCCTGCTCATCCCTGAAATAAGCTACTTGTCCAAGGAGTTCTGGTTCCTTTGATTGGAGAATGGTATTTAGAAATCAAGATCTGGGTGCTAGATATGCTTGTTGCTAATGGGGTTTTATTGCTTCTAGACCCTCTTAATAGGTAGAGCTACGGAATATATGTAAGTATATTAATCTGTGTGTGGATATTCATCCATATTTATTTCTGTGTCTGTATAAATATATGAACAATTATGAATTTATATTGATATCTCTGATTCTAACCTCATATAACAGAGTTCATTCCAGCCTCCAGCTTTCCCTTGTTTGTAACTTTTCCTCCAATGCTGAAAAATTTCGCTCACGTTATTGGAAATACATTTACATATATATTCGGTTCTGGTACGCACATCAAGTAGCTACAAAGTTGACAAACCTTAACCCAGTGAGAAACTGACTGACTACTCAGAGTTAAATAATTGAGTGTCATTCTTTTTTGCCTCACAGTATTTCACAATGGTTTTTTATAAAGTTCCTTTGGTTTATTATTTTCTTCCCCATCTTATTCAATATGGTTATGTTATTCATTTATGATTTAACTAGGTTCATTTGTTACTCATGTTCATCTCATATCCTGGATTATTTTAATTTTTCATTAATTTTTAAAAATTTTATTTTTCATTAATTTGGGGGGAGAATGGGAAAATTACTATACTCCAAACTCAGCTCATAGAGAGTATCCTCATTCTTTTATACAACTGCATAGTACTCTGTTGTATCGCTCTAAGGTAATATATTTAATGACTTTCCTGTGCATGAGCGTTAGGTTTTTTCCAATATTTGCAGTTAAAAACAAGGCTGCAATGAATAACATTGTGTATGCTTATTTTCCCATTGTTGGAGCTGTCATGAGGGTAGAATCCTAGAAATTGGATTGCCGAGACAGTAGGTAAATGCATATGTAGTTTTGTTAAGTATTGCCCATTTTATCTCTCAAGAGTTGGGCCAATGTTCACTCTTACAAGGAATAAATGGGAGTACCTGTTTCCCTACATCCTCATGAACAAAATATGATATCATCAATTTTTGCTCATCTAAGAGCTAAGAAATGATACCGTATGTGTTCTAATTTGCACTTCAATGGTTATGACTAACTTTAAATATTTTCATATATTTAGGATTTCTTAAAATTTTTATGTGAAAATTATTGGTTCAAATGTTTTTCTACCTTTTATGTTTTTGGTGCCTGTTCCTCAGTTTTTAGGAGTTCTTGATATATTGTAGATACTGGTCTTTGTTGGTGGTTTGTATCATATTTTCTTTTGGTTTTTCAGTTATCTTTTGATTTTGCAGATTTTTTCCTGCATATTTTTAGATTTTTTTATTTGTTCAGATTTATCAATCTTTTTTTCTTCTAGTTTTATTAGGATATAACTGACATATAACACTTTGTAAGTCTAAAATATACCATACAATGACTTAACATACATATATTGTGAAATGTTTACCACAGTAAGTTTAGTTAACATTCATAGTCATAAAAATTTTTTTCCTTGTAATAAGAACTTTTAGGATCCATCCTTTTATTGTTTCTGGATTTTGATTCATATTTAGAAAACCTCTTCCTAATATACAACTAAACTAGGTATTCATTCATATTTTCCTCTACTAGTTATACAGTTTCACTTTTAAATTTAGTTCTCAAATTTATTTAGCATTTATTTTGGTGTGTACAATGAGATATGAATCTAATTTTAAATATTTCCAAATGGCTACTTAGTTGTTCCAGCACCATTTATTAGTTTATCTTTACTATAGTGATATGAAATGCCCTTTTAACATGTGCCAAATTGTGGACTGTTGCATTTCATTTTTCTGAATTATTTATCTACTTACATGCCAGTACTACATGTTTCAATTATAGAGGCTTCTTAGCATATTTTAATTTTTAGTATGGCTAGTCCCCATTAGTTTTCCTGGCTATTGTTTTATGTTTGCTTTTAAAATGAATTTTAGCGTCCACTTATCTAACTCCATAAAATAGCTTGTGCAAGTTTTTATTAGGATTTCATTGAATTTATACTTTAAGTTAAGGAGAGTTACATCTTTATAATGTTGAGTTGTTCGAGTCAAGAACAGGATATATCTTTCCATTTGTCCAAGTCTATTTTTATATCTTTAAAAGAATTTTTAAATAATTTAAATATCCCAATCCCTCAATATGTATGTATGTAAAGTATCCCGCAATTCCTAATTTCTTGTTGTTTACTTAATAATGAAAGTGTTTAATTTTTTCAAAGGCTTTTTCAGCATCTATAGAGACAATCATGATTTTTTCCCCTTAATATAGTATAATATGTGATAGTAATAAATTTCTAAATATTGAAATGATTACATATCCTTGAAATAAAGCCTATTTGGTCATAGTGCATTATTTTTTTAATATGGCATTGGATCCTGTTTGTTAATATTTTATTTGTATTCTTGAATTGTGAGTGCTATTGTTTTTTTTTGTTCCTTTGTAGTGTCTTTATTTCATTAGATGATATTTTTTCACTTGTTTCATAAAAGGAAATATGAATTTTTAATTCCTTTTCAATGTACTGGAATAATTTCTAGAGGGTTAGACTATGTGGTCATAGAAAGTAGGCAAATATATATATAGATATCTAGATATCTATCTATCTATATATATATATATATATCTCTTCTGTGAAACCATCAGGGCCTGGTGCTTTTTGTGGAGAAATTCCTAGATAATTTTCTGGGGTTTTCTTCTCTGGAAATTGGTGTGTTTAAGATTTATAATTCAAATAGAGTTAATTTGGCAATATCTACAATCTAGTTTTTCAAATTTGTTTGAGTTCTGCAAAGCAGTTGTGTGTGTGTGTGTGTGTGTGCACATAAGTGTGCATGTTTTAACTTCTTTGATTTCAATGGTTTTTTTCCCTTTTGTTATTTTTTTATTTTGCATCCTTTTCTTACTATACTTTCTCAATGCTTTTTCTTGATCAGGTAGCCAGTGCTCTTTTTCTTTTGTTATTAAAAATAATAATAAATAATATTATTTTAATTAAACCTAATGTTTTTCTATTATCTTATTCTCTGATAATTTTCTTCTATTATTTTTACATCCTTATGATACTTCATTTTTAATCATATCATTTTAATTTATAAATTCCTCTTTAACCCAAGTTGTCTAATAAAAACATTTTTTAAATATCCAAGTAGAAAGGTCTTTCTTATTTTTTAAATAAATATAATTTCTTATTTTATTGACTTATAGTTATGGAGTATTATTCATAATATTTTATTTTATGGAAGTTACTGTTATTTTCTTTGCAATTTAATATGTGAAAAATTTTGATGAACATTCTTTAGGTACCTGAGAAGAAAATGTATTCCCTATTCTTAGGAGTACATTCAATGTATAGTCATTATATCTACCCTCTTGGTTATGTTGGCTAGATCCTCTAACTTCTTATTTTTTGTTCACTTGTTCTGTCTAGTTTTGAGAGAAACTTCAGAAATGCAGTGTTATTATTTCATTATACTCTTTCCAGCTATCTGACTTCATGGATGACTTATAAATCTTTCTGATTTAACAAAAGGGTAGGATGCATTGGAATTACCTTATTGTTCTGCAAAAAAAAGAGTAAGGTCCTATCGATTTTTTAGCATATAAATCCTCTTGACAGAATTCAAAACAGATCTAGCCTACCTCAAAATGAATTCTATACCAATTCTCTACTGGAGAGTAATAGGGTAATTGTCTGTGTATATTATTATGAAACACTTTGTCTCAAAAATAGGGTGTTTTTTTATTATAATTTAGCCGGGTGGATCCTAGTCCTGGCTGTGGGTCATATTAAGAGCTTGCCATGCAAATGCATAGGACTTAGCCCTGAAATTTTGGCTCAGTATATCTGGATGTGGCCTGAGAACCCACAAGTAGAAAATCTGGAACTACATAGGGAAATCACTGATGTAGTCCTCTACTTTTACAAGTGTTCCTGTTAATCAATGTTTAATTCCTCACCTAATTACTTTGAAGTTCAGATTTGCTCAAATCTATTATGGTGCTTTGCTGGATAATGTCCCCCTTCTTGACCTTTGGCATTTTGACTTGATCATGATATATAGTCAACCATCAAAAACATACTTATATAGTATGAAGCGTATACTTATATATAAGTATACTTATATAGAAAATAAAGCAATATTAAAAATCAGAGGAAAATATTAAAATCTCTTTAAATCTATCACTGTTAGCCTCTACTAGCATCTGCACTAACAGCTATAAATAAAGCTGAAGGATGTGATTGCTTAACAAATTTGCTCACGATAATAAAAAAAAAAAACACTTTGTATACTGTAAGTATCTGGGCACTTAGTAAAGATAGTGATAAGAAAAATGCAAAGAAACATGAGAAGAGATTATTTGGAAAATTGGGCAACAAAACTATAACCATTGAGCCCATCCATTCAAGCTACAGAAATATTATTTACAAGTCAAGCTCTAATTGGAGTTTTCCTAAACTTCAAAACAAGTAGCATCACTTCATGTCAGGTGGGGCAATATGCAGAAAAATCCTTTTTTGTTTTCTTTTTTAATCTAAATTCAATTAATTAACATATAATGTATTATCAGTTTCAGAGGTAGAGTTCAGTGATTCATCAGTTGCATAGAACACCCAGTGCTCATTCCATCAAGTACTCCGGAAAAATCTTTGTTCTGAGTTTTTAGTTGTTTTGTTAAAGCCTCAGGCTCAGTTTCAACCGAGTTTAAGTAACAAAATTGTTAGGCCAAAGTCTCATCCAAACTGACAAATGAGAAGTTTCCCATCTCCACAATTCTCCACAAATTACGAAGGAAAAGAATAGGTAATATTACTGTGTATATTGCATTTGGCTGGTAGTTTCTCTGTTGAGCTGGTAGGTGAATTATTTATCATCTTCGATTGCAAACTAGATGCAGTGTAGTAATTCAGAGGTTATTCATATATCCTTTAAGATTGATATTGTGTGTTTGCACATTGCACATTGACATTCATTTTTGTAAAATTATTCTGGTATAGCTAAGGTGGAAGGCTGAAAGTGTTGGTCTTATTTTTTCAGTGGTGAAATAGAGACAGTTAAGGAATGCTCTGCCTCAGGCTATCATTGTGAATCTCTGAGATGACTAGAGGCTGGGAAAGAAATTCAAATTTGTCTTCATTTTGCAGGCCAAGATTTCTCAACAAAACTAATTTTCAATTTAGGTTACAAATATAACCTTTGATTTCCTTTCATAGTGTGTATAAACACATAGAGCCTCCTTTGTCCTGATTTCAGATTTACTCACCTTCTGCCATTGGAGGCAAAGTGAAAGTCAGGAGAATTAGACTAATTTGAAAAATGACCAAATTATTATTGCCCTGGAGCAGGGCACAGTTGGAGTTTATCAGTGAGTCATTTTATAGCCTTGATAATGTTTCTATCTCCTAAATCTATCCTCTGATAATATGCTTATATCTTCCAAAGCAACTTTCTAGAAGAAGTATGGGCAAAATTGTTCTTATTGAATGGCAGCACCTTAATTTATTGAAGATAAAGCAAACTTTGTCAGTTTCTACTCCAAATCAGAAGATTAAAAAAATCCAAAGGTTCATGCATAACAGATGTCAATATTAAACAAAGGAAACACTGTAAGAGCTTTCCATCTTTTGAAATAAAATGAAATGTCTAACCACTATTTTATTACAGTCCCTTACTATAAATAAAACTAAAGGAGAACCAATAAAGTTATTTTACTTAAGAGGTAATCATGCATCTCCATAAATATTTAAGTATCAAATTGAAGTACAGATGTTTTGCTATTCAACAGATGCCTGTTCAACAGTGACATATGCAACAGTGACAGGGATATATGCAAACAAAAAAGGAATGTATTTCAGAGTTTTGAATGTGTCAAAAATGCCCTGGTATATTGCTCAGTAGTTACAACCAGTGAGTAATTATTTGCATAAATATTGATTTGAGGTGAGATCATTGTTATCAAATCCTGATTCGAAGGAAATAGACACTGTAGTTATATAATACTATAACATTTTTAACCATATTTAAAGGACAGATTATATTGAGCATTGTACTTAGTGCAAGGCCTCGCGATGGTAACTATTATGCCTGCTATCCTTTTAGAAACAAACATTGGCAGCAGGAAGATACTAAATATGATGTTAAGCAACTTTGGAACTAAATTTGGCCATGTAAGAGTTATTTTTGAAACATTTGTTTGGTGAATAGATGTTCCAAATTTATGGTGAGTAATGTCTATTAGGGAGATAGGTTAAGGTTTTGCTTTTGTTTTCTACTGGAAAGGCACAGGAAAATTTGAGTGAGTCTAAGTTCTGCTGTGATCATACTTAATTAGTTGTATGAGTGTACTAATAATGCTATGAATAATAATGTAGCAGTTACCATGTATTCAATATACCAGGTATGTTACTATTCACTTTACCTTGATTCTGGCATTTAAAAATCACAGTGACTATTATGTTGAACGTTATGTGCAAGTAGGTGCCTCTCAGAAAAATTAGGTAATTCCTCCAATGTTAAATTTCTCCATAATTTGTACTCATTTCTAAAAATGTCTTCTCTCCTTTGGTTAAACTCAATCTTTGAAAAACTGCCTTGATTGTGCCATGTAATCATGATCTAATGTAACAAATGAGAGTAATACTAACATTACTCTTTGGGCTCTCTGAGTAATAGTGGGGATGTGATGCTCTATTGGTGACATCATTTGACCCTGGATGTAACTGGGTCCAGTGTAACTATGAGCTACTTTGTAATGGACTTAGAGTGTATCTGGTTTTTCTACTTTGCTGTGTTGAACAGGACCGTATATTTGACAAGACTCACAGTGGTATGACTGTAAATGTGTAATTACAGATGATGTCATATGTAACACGGGAGTCAATTAGTTGAGGAACAATGACTATAAGCATTCTGCATTGCCTTTTATTTAAAGTGTTTCATAAGAAAAACTTTTGTATTCCATGAAGTGATGATGGAGTATTTTTTCCTAATGGGAACTTATGAGGCATTCACAGTATATAAAAACAACATAAAATTCAGTAAAAATACCTTACTCTGCATTTCCATGTACATGAATATTTTTGTCCAATATTCTCTTTTTGTCAAATCACACCACAGGAAAGTCTGAATATTCATTGAACTAAGTGTGTGTTAATGTGGTTCCTGGTTTTTACTTTTCATGCTAACTGAAGTTTTTCAGAACAGATTATAATTTTAAAGTCCCGAGCTCAGGGCTTTCGTTTAAAACAACTTTATAAGCCCCCAAACTTATTGAGTACCAACTCTGGGCCAGATACCTTGCTTGAGACTTGAGGACAGAAACACGTGACTTAGTCGATTGGCTGAGTTACAGAAATTAATAAATAATTATCCAGAGCTTCATTACATGGTCTCCATATAAGTACATGAATAGGTGTCAGGGTATTCTTAAAATCCTAAAATTATATGCAAATCATTGTGGATTTATGGATGTGAACATTTTGCTAAGGAAGGGGTTCCTGGATTTCATTAGAACCTTCAGAGGTTCCTTCTAATACAAACAGAATTAGGAATTACTAATCCTCTTCTTCCTTGGCAGTGGAAATAAATTGGTTTGAGCAGTACATTTTTTAAGACATAAAAAAATTTTGGTTCAAAAATATTGTCACTAACCTAATACCGATATCTGTTCAATGCCAGATTTAGAATAATGAGTTGCCATTTGATGTAGTCCAAAGTTGCTCTCTACCATATATTTATCTCATTAATATCATTTCAAATTTTGTTCAAACTACCTTATCTTTGTCTGTTAAATGGAAACATGGGTTTTTATATGCCTCTGGATTTAAAATGGGAAAACTCCAATCGAGCATTAGATGTCCAAATTCATTCAGTTTTTATTTTTGCTCAATTTTTATGAGCAGCAACTGATAACCAGAATTTTTAAAATGTACTTGCTTGGGGGCATGGGGGTTGGGGGGAGACCTAATCTCAGAACACTGTTTATCCAAGTCATGGTATCTTTGATGTCTAATGGTCTTTGATCGTCATAAAGATAAACCACAAAAGAAAGATTCCATTGTATTTCCTCCATTCTCTGCCAACTGCAACAAGGGCACAAACAACAGAACTTGAGATATTTCAACAGGATTGGGCAAGATGTTCTGGTTAGACCAGTAAACCAGGTAGTGTAGTTCAAGGGAGGATCACCCATTCTCAAGCATTATAGTAGTCATTAGAGGTTTGGCTTGCCTTTTTATTTGTTTGTTTGTTTGCTTAGCTTCAGCTTGCTTCAAGTTTGGTTTCTCTATCAGGAAAATGGGGTTTATCATGTATCGGTTTAAATGACGCAACTTAATGACCTCAGACACTGTCACTATTATCAACATACGAGTGTGTATACATATATATTCGTAGATGATTAGGTTATTTATAATCCTTAATGAGAGCTGCAGTAAAGATTTTACTTATTTTTAATTGAAAATTGGAAGACATGATCTTTCAAAAATGGTAATGTGCCTTTCCTATTTTGTCATTATGAGGAGTAAAGTTCACGTTACATCTCACATGTTTATCTAACATTTTACCACTTTGGGGGCTGAAAAATGGAAAGAAATTAGGTCAGGGTTAGCTTTTATAAAAGGCATTTTTACGCTGACACACCACTGGGTGGAGTACATTGCTAGCCCAGTGTCTAATATTACTGTATTATAAGGGTGTTTCTGTGCCAGAAGAGAGAAACTCCTAATCAATTTTGAGGTTTTGTGTATTGTTTTAAAAATCCGAACATGTTTAATGCAGGCCAAATGACTAGAATATAATACCAACATTGAATATGCTCTGGCATTATAACTTTCAAGATTCAATCCGTCTTCCTGAGACCCATGGGAGATAAGGTTTGACACCCTGCCTGGAAAACTCAGAGAGAATTATTCAGAAAAAGGCCATTTTATGTTCTGGTCAAAAGAGCAGCTGTAATTTGGGCTGAATTAGTGCTTTAACTCTACATGGAAAAGCATAAAGCTTATTTTTGATAATGGAATCAAACTGTACCCAGATATTGAATTTGACTTTTCATTTGATGTTGCTTTGATACAGCTTATATTGGAGCTGAGCCCTAATCTTATAATAAAATGAACTTCTGTCAGATGCACTGTGGGACTATTGTTGTCAATAGCTTTTACCTGAATTTGACCTCCAGAACTTTATGAACGAGAAAAATTTCATAGTAGCTGTTAGTTTTCTGTGATTTTCAATTTTCCCCAATTCTTTTCTTGTCTCTTTAATTCCTTCTCCTTAAATGCTGGGAAAATGAAATTTTCTGATCAAGTCTAAAATCTCCCTCCTTACAAATTTATTGTGCCACAGATGTTACAGCCCAGTAAAACTACATTTTTATAAAACCATGTATACTCTATATCTACATATCTCAAGTAAATATTTTTGTTCTGTTTGGGAGGGTTCTCATTTTGGCTATTTTCTCTTTGTTTTTTGTATCCCTTGAATTTCATTTCCCAGCTCACAGTATATCCCTTTATTTCTTCTAAGCTTTCAGTTCTCAAACCTTGCCCTATAGCTTTCATATTTCCAAACCACCCCTCCTACTCCGTTTTCCATTCTAAAATGAATTCTTTTCATCTGTATTTTTTTAAATAACCTCATATTTTCACTTCACTTAAACTTTCTTTCCAGTGCCATTAAAGGTTCTTTATTTCTCCTTCCCTCTCCCCTCCCCGCCACTTCCCCCCCACCCCGGTCAAGTATAGCATCTCATCTATTTCTCTGTACCGAAGCTGTGGTTTATCCAGGGGAGGGACTTTCTCATACACACAGCTCAGTGCTATGATGATTTCAGTGGTGCCAGCATATTTTAACCACATCATTATCATGTAGTCCCAAAGCTTTGCTCTCTGAAAACACCATCTTTAAAAGGATTTTGTTTCCATTAATCAATTTTAGAACTTGAGATCCAAGCACGTAAAGCATTGATTAGAATGTTCCCACATTCATTTCATTCTCTCGACTATCTGAGAAAAAGGAATTGTGCAAGAGTCTTTTCTCCGTCCATGCTTACCTCTCCTTTCTATATCCCACCGAGCCCCCCAAGTCTATTCTTCCATACAGTAGTTAAATCAGAGCATGCGGCAGGACGGCATTGTGTGAACTGGTGGCCACACAAGTACTTTGTATTCACTGGAGGTTTAGAAGTACAGCAGCTGCATATAAATATGCATAGTTGAGAGATTCATGATGGTGCCACCTCATTCTAGTGCTGGTTGGCTGCAGTGCAGGCACTACAAATCAATGAACATTTTCCCCATCCATCAGCTGCTCGCTTGCAAGCAGACAAAACACTTACAATGCCAGAAACCCACAGAGAGCTCCTTAGTGAACGAAACCTCACTGTCACAAGATTCAAAATAGCCATCCCCCTCCCACCCTGAACTCCACAGCTCTCGACCTCAAATGTCTTTTTTTATCCAATGTGGATCGCGAGCACTTAAAAAATAACACCAGGAAAGAAAGAGGGGGAAAAAAAGGAGCAATGATAAATCAGGGTTTTGAGGGTCCTCACATTATACTTGTCACAAAACAAAGGATTCTTTGAGCATTAACCCTTTTAGAGGATAAAAACCCATTATAAAGATGAACCTGCCCATGTTGACTATACGGCTTTATGGTTGCAGGGTTTGAGTGTTGAAGCATTTAAATATGCAAAGCATCATGTCAGGCCGTGGCAGACATTTGTAATTTATCCATAGTTATTAGATGGCTTTGGATATTGAGGAGTTATGATATGCTGGTATGAGAAAAATAAATCATAAATGTATTTAATAGTAGAAATCGTCTTTTCTCTCATCGATTGGACAATTTTGCAGGGATATTTATATTTATAAATACAAACATTCAGTCCATGTAGACATTTTAATAAAAGCTTAATTTCATTTAACAACTTCCATATGAAATTATTAATGAATCAAATGTATATCCCTTGGTAAAAAGATCTAAACTCATTATGTCTATAGGGCAAGTCTGTTTCCTTTTAGATGGTTTAACATTAGCAACAAAGTAGTTCATTCTTGTGTAGAATGAATGCTTAGCTATTAAGCAGTTTGTCATGCTGTCTGACAACTTAGTTTCCAATAAGAGTAATAATCAATTTGATTTCTCATTCGTTGATTCACTCATTCATTTTTTTAGTATTTGTTGAATACCTACAGTAGCACTATGGAACATAAAATATGATAATCTCTATAGTCCCTGTTTTAAAGATGTGAATTTCCTGGTTGGGGAGATAGGAAATATAGTTACATAAGTGACCATGTGACTTTCATATTTTGAAAGGCTGGTCCAGGATGTGGTATGTTGAAGATGCATAGGAAATAGTTCATAAGTGCATGTGACATATTGATTTAAAACTTCTCTAACAGCTTAATATGTTTTATTATATATTGCAGGCAGGGCAAAAACAAATAAAGTAGTTATAATTATCCATAACTATATAGCTCAGAGAAGCTGACATGCCTACCTTTTATTTGCTTGTGAGCAGCAAAACCAAAATTTGAACCCCTATCTGCTTAACTTTAGAGTCCATCCATTCACTCCTACTAAGCCATGTTGAATTACAAGACAGAATGTGATAATTGCTCTAGCGGATCAGAGGAAGGAAAGATCACTTCCAGCTGGGATGACCAAAGAAGACATCATTAAGAAGGAGTAGCATTTGAGCAAGCCTTTGAAGAATGGGCACGGGAACAAAGCAAAAACTACAGACAGGAGTTAGCATTGGTGAAACCTTATGACTCTGGCAAGCAAGTTGCCAGGCAGATGAAGGACATCTCTTTCAGTGAAATGGACGCTGTACATAACACCACTATTTAAAGAATTGCCAACCAGACTCCTCACTTATTAGAAATAGAATCCACAAATGGATTTGTATTTCAGGTTTCAAATGAAAGTCAGTTAAGCTGTTTTGGATCTGAGTTTCTTCATTTTTAAAGTAAGGGCTTGAGCCAAATAACCAATGGAGACTCTTCTAAGGAAGTCTGTTTTGCAGAGCTTTCATTTTCATTTTTTTCAGAATAAAAAAAAAAAAAAACTAGGGGCGCCTGGGTGGCTCAGTGGGTTAAGGCCTTTGCCTTTGGCTCGGGTCGTGGTCTCGGGGTCCTGGGATCGAGCCCCGCATTGGCTCTTTGCTCAGTGGGGAGCCTGCTTCCCCTTCTCTCTCTGCCTGCCTCTCTGCCTACTTGTGATCTCTTTCTGTCGAATAAATAAATAAAATCTTAAAAGAAAGCCAAAAAACTAGAAGTAGCCAATTCAATGTATAGCAGTTATATAACCTGTGTGTAAATAATCATTCTCAGAAAAAAAAAATCATTCTCAGAACACAAAGTATATCTAGGTATTTACATATCTATATCTAGATGTCTGTGCCTATATATAAACTAGTTATTTGCATTTGAATGGCTAATCTGAGCTCAAACTCATATTTTTGCCATGTTTTTCTACATTTTGCTTCCCATTAGTGTTTGAATCAAACTAATTTTTATAATAATTTAATCAACATGTATTAAACATGTGGTAAATACAAGTTTTAGGAATTATGCATTCTTATTGTAGCTGTTTCTGTATTTCAACTATTGAAGAAGATATAAAGATTGAATATTAAATATTAACTCATCAATAAAAAGACATTTTTTGTGGTATTCAAATACTTTTGAGTAGATTCACATATTTTCCACCTTTCTAGCTTACATATAACTCAGATAGTATTGATAGCCAGAATTGGGCAATATTCATTAAACATGTAGCAGTGATATATGTGAAAGAAATTATAGTGTATATGTACACATGCGTGCATGCTTATAAACAAGTTGAGGGAACATGAGAACTTAAAAGAATGATACAGTACTTATTTTTTCCTGACTTCAATTTTTTTTTCCTGTCAACATTTCCCCCCCTATTTTTTTTTCCCAAACAAGAAAAGAGAACAAAGAAAAAGAAGTATTTTGTTTGAATTTAGGGTGAGAAGAAAATCAAACATGGTTTTTCTCATAATTTTTTGCAAAGGCTACTAAAGGGGTATGAGTGGGGAGCTCTTCCTTGAATAGAATTGCCCTGGATGGAATTCCGTCCTGCCATTGTTGCTACCAAATACGTTCAGGGGTAACTGGATGTTATAAGAGTCCCAGGCTCTTTTATTTTGCATCTTACACTTTCTCGTATGTCCTAAAATCGTATGTTTTGGTAAATGCTTATTTGGATTCTAGTCTATTTGGAATTGAGCTGAATTTATTAGGTTTGTTTTAATGATTTGAATGAAACTGAACCTTACTTGATGCAAACAATGTGATGCTTTGATCATTTTAATTCCAATTCTGATCTTCAGGAGGAAGAGTTTAAGCTCATTTTGGTTAGATCAGTTTATGGTCAAATTAGCTAATCTTAACAAATATTTACTGAGCACCAGCCATATTCATTAATGCTGAGTCTTTTTAAGACGAAGGAAATATAATGAGGTTTCTAACCTTGGTGGCTTAAATGTATGTGGAGAAATAATATTCAATTTTCAAAAAGTTAATAAGTATATACATAATGTTACGTACACAAATGCTGAAGGAGTGATAAGGTGAGCAAAGTCCTTTGGAAGTTCAGAGACCAGGAATTTACGTAAGTCGTGGCTTTGTAACTGGGCAGGCAGTGCAAGCACTACTTGCTTTAATGGAAGAAAACTCTGAAGTTGAATCTGCCCTCGGGTGCGTTCGGAGCAGATGCAAGTTGAAAACCACTGCTCCAGGCGATGAAAGTAATTGAAACAATTTGTGCAGATAATCACTTAATAAAAGGAAGATGAAACTGGAGCAATGGGTAGATTGCAATAAATTTAACTATCACAACAGAAAAAAAGCCTCTGTTCAGAAGATACAAGTACTTATAGGTCTGATCTTAAGTTAGGAGAACTTTGGGTTTATAGAGGCACTTCTGGTGGGAAGCTTGAGTTACTTTTAAATCGGGTCATCGATTTTTATGAAATAAAATTGGTAAACTTATACCATGTAAAAATTAAAAACAAACGTTATTTGGTAATTTCAAAGCCAGTCAGAGAATTGAATGCTTATGTTTTAAGAGAAGGGAAACTGAATAAATACCAAGAAAGTACAGCATCTTCAGACTGGAGTTTGGTTAGAATATTAAACGATTGGCCCTTGATTCTTCCCATTTTTCTTATGTACTATCTATGTAATCATCCATTTGAATAAGCAGCAAGTGTAATTAAACATTAGGTGGGAACCAACATTCAGAGATGTGAATTGCTTCAAGTTAGTCCATTTACCCTCCCAGTGAACTTGGAAATGTGTTTTACACCATATAAATCTCGGATTTCTCAGCAATAACATGTAAAATAATAATTGTTACCAAACCTGCCTTTCAGAACTGTAAGGATACTGTAAGTATCCTTGAGTATGCTCTAAAATGAGTATACTCTAAAAATAGTGAAACCCATACTTGAGACATTGTCCTTGTTATATATTACCTGCTTTATGCTATGATATTTTCCTGCTACTGTTCAAAAAACCAAGAGTATGTTTTCAATTCTACCTTTCAATAAATATTCCGTAATTTTCTTACTTTAGTCTTTAGCTCTCTTATAAAACTTATAAAAATCATGTCCATTATATACATGTATCATTTTAATCTGTTGCTGGAAGAGACGTGAAGGCATATTAAAAATAATTACAAAGTCAATCACTAAAAAAATGTAATTGTGGAAAAAATAATGAAAAAATAACCATAAATTAATTATTAAAATGTAATGTGTGAGCTTTTTAATGATTTATTAAGCACTAGATTTCAAAACCATGTCATTTCTTAAAATTTAAGTCTGTCAAAGTGCTTGAAGAACAAACATTTTAAAGTTTAAAAACTACTTTTATATTTAAAACTTACTGTTGGTTGATTCTGTAATAAAGTGCCCCATGACAGAAATATTATTAGCTAAATAAACAGAAATTTGACTTAAAAAATTAATTTTGACCAAATCAGGGTACTATGGTTAGTGTTTATTAACTATATATTTAGTTTTCAAGTAAAATTTTGCCCATCTAATAAACTTAGATAACAAGAAACCATCTCATTCACACATTGACTTGTTTCTTCTGAAACTACTTGGGTCCAGATAGTAATTTGAAATGCTATTCAAATCTGATCTGAAGAAAAAATAAAATAACAGGTTGCTTTCCATGTGCCGTTTCCTGACTCACTCACTTACTAGTTCTCATAGGCATAGTCAAGAAACTTCCACCTATGTGGTCAGAGTAAGGCTTTAGGTTTTTGCATCAGACCTGGAAAAGTTCAGATTCTAACTGTGCCTTGTCATGCCTGGGGCATGTTTCTTAATATCTAAGTTTCGGGCCTCAGCTCTGTGAAAATGAAGATTACATAATTTCCTTTCAATTTTCTTGCAAAAATGAAATGGGATATGTATATAGCACAAATCAGCTAGCTTGATGCCTGCCCCATGCTGAATGCTTACTGATTATTAGTGCTGGGCTCATCCATCCATTTGTTAAGTATTTGTCTGTTGGGTACAGTGCTAGGAAGTGTGAATATGAAGATGGATCTGACACCTTCTTTGCCCTTAAGGGATGTTCAGTCTGGTGGATGAGAGAGGGATGAGACAGACCAAATAGTGGGCAATTATAATCCAGTACAATAAGTATGCTGAAGGGTAAGCAGGAAGAGCTAATGGAGCCCATAAAAACATCTAACAGGTTTGAGAGAAGGAAGCTGTTTGCCAATTGATTTAATTGTTCAGTCTCTTAAAATGTATTTATTTAGTGTCTACTGTATGCTAGGGGAATATTAAGGGGAGAAGAGAAACACATTTTATGTGTCTTTGGGAACAGGTATACCTTGTGGGAGGAGACAGTCTTCTGATAATTACTACAATAAATATAAAATCACAAATGTAATGGTTGCTAGTAAGTTACCCAGTGCTTCTCAACTCGGGGTTATTTTGCTCCTCCCAGGAGACTACTGGCAATGTCTGGAGACATTCTGAGTTGCTGTAACACTTTGAGGAGTGTTACAGGCATCTTATGGATAGAGATTGGAGATACTGTTAAATGTCCTACATTGCAAAGGGTAGGACCTCACGGCAAAGAATTATCTAGATCAAAATGTCCATGGTGCTGAGGTTGAGATATCCTGAAAGAATTCTACCACTAGTTGTGGTAAATAAGTCCATGATGGCGGGGGTACCTCTCTTTTTTCACTGACGTATCCCCAATGCCTGGAAATGTGCCTGTCACATAATAGGTACTCAGAAAATATATGCAGGGTAAAGGAATCGTTTGTGAGTGCCAGAAAAAGAGCATAACATGTTCAAAGGTCTGGGCTTAGAGGAAGTAAGTTATGTGAAGGAGCTGAAAGGAGGCTAGTAGTCTGGAATCAAAATGAGCGAGAGAACGGTTCCATTCAGAAAAACCAATGAGAATGGGCTTGTAGACATTTAAAGTCAATTTGCAAGTCTCTATCACTGTATATGTAAGACCTAAATTGTTCCTCCAAAAATTTCATAGTTTCTTTTTATTCTGTTCTCATTGGGGAACACGTTATACATGTTAAAGTAAATCCAACCCTTTTTCTGGCCTAAGAAGTCTAAATTTTACTCAGACTATCATTTTTGTCTTTGCTGATTTTTGTTTTCCAAGTTCTCAGAATTGTGGTCTAGATCAGAAGCACTAGGGAAGAATCATTAAATGACTTAGATAAAATTTGTGTGTAAGAACAGATAATTCTGGGAGGAATTGGATTCCTTTGGAGCAGTAGTTCTTGAGGATGTGGGTGGAAAGCTGGAGCAGAAATAGGATGGATATTTCAAAAAAGCAATGCAACTGCATGTCCCTGCCATTTGCATCCAAGCAAAAAATAGAACATCACTTTCTCAGGCAATGTGGTCTGTCTTCCTAGACTAGGCGATGTCTCCCCTTTACCAGTTCTCTCAGTTCTCCTTTTATCATTTCTCAGTGATGTCTGCATTATATTTTCCATTCTCCTTCACCAATGGAGGAAAAATTACACAGTTTGTGAATTAAACATGATAAAAATAATACCACTAGTGATCACATTTGTGAAAATCTTAAAACCAGTTATAGATCAGCACAAACCCCAATGTATTGGAAATTCTCTGTCCCCCACTATCTCCCCCTGCCTCCCGTCTTTTCCTCCCTCCCTTTAATAATTATATTGTAAGCAGTTTACTCTGTGACTATTGAAACTGCAGCTTTCCTCATCAAGAAGGGAAATATGCTCCACCATGCGCACTCACACACGAGTGCATGCACACACACACACGCACACACAGATATTTTGCCAATCATTGCTATTAAGAACACAGTAATAGGTGGCCATATTTGTACACTCAGATAAGGGTCCAAACAAGTTGGATCTCCCCTTTACCCCTGGTTTAATTGGAAAATCTGGAGGTTCACAAACTGAAATTTTAGAAAAAGTAGCTGAAACCTAACAGAGACACTCCTAGGATCTCTTTCTGTTTCCTAACACAGAAGTGGAAAACCTCTATCAATCTTTTGCCCACCTTGTAGCTTTTCTGGTACAGGTGAAAAATTTTATCTTTCCGGTTGATGAAGGAACTTTATGAATAATTCTGTGTTCATCATGACATTTGATTGAAGCAGACTAACTTAAAAATAGAGGCCATTATGTGGGGGTTGAGCAATCCTCCCTCCCATACAGAACAGTGATTACAATGATTCTTATCTACATATGAACATCAGCATCATCTCGGGGGGCCTTTTCAGAATACACATGCATTGGACCCATTCCTGAATATTCTTGCTTTAGTAGGTCTAGAGTGGGCCTTTGACATGCATATTTTGAAAAGACTCTTGGGTAAGCCCAAAGTACTTTCTGGATTAGAAATGTCTGATCTAAGATCTTCTTATCACAGTTATGCTATGAGGGTCCCTAATAGTTGGAGAATTCACTGTTGGACACCATGGAAAGGGACTCTATTATTTAGAAGAGTGATCTGCCACCCCATGAGTTTTGAATGTAGACTAACCTACCTTGCCCTGCCTTTCTTCCCACATTTTTACCTGTGATTTACACCTTATACAAAATCAAAGCCCAGTTTTTTTTTCTTTTTTGCCCATGTTTAAATAGCATTTCCGGGGCACCTTTTGACTCAGTTCATTAAGGGTCCTACTCTTGATTTCAACTCAGGTTATGATCTTGTGGTCCTGAGATGAAATCTGGCACTGGACTCCCCACTCAGTAGGCAGTTTGTTTCTCTCCCTTTCCCTCTGCCCCTTCTCTATCTCTTTTTGTCTCAAATAAATAAATAAATAAATCTTAAATAAATAAATAAATAAATAAATAAATAAATAAATAAATAACATTTCAAAGAGGATTTCTTATAATGTAAAATATCTCCGAACTATTAATTTATTTTAAAAGATGCTCTTTAAGTGGTATAAAATAATACATCCTATATGCTTCTTTAAGAAATAATAATAATTTACATAAACATTTGCAACAGGCAATGATAATGAAGTGAATAACAATAGGTATAAATAAGTAAGCAATAAATAAATGCATAGTAATTATAGTTAGGCTTTATGGAGCACCTTTATATCTAGGTCTAACCCATTAAACTCTAAGCACTTTGAAACTTATACATATTTTAATTAAAATGTGCTTCGTTTTCTGTATCTTTAAAATAGTATAGAAATGGTCTATTTTCAAATTAATGTTTTATTTTTACTTTATATGTACAAGGAAGAAATCATAGTCTTGCTTTTATCTATTCAACAAACATAAGAAAAACTTTATCAGGTAATTTTTAAATATAATTTATGCCCTTATAAAGCTATTAAAACTAATCTGTTAGCTCTTAATTGCCAAATGCAAGGGTCATATGTAGTCTTTACTTTATGATTTCTCTGATGCATTTGACTTGGTCAACCACCCTGTTTGAGATTCTGCTGACTTCTGTGACTCTCCTCATTCTTTTTTTTTCCTAATCTTTCAGCATTTCTCCTCTCTATCTCCTTCAGGGGCTCCGGTCTTCTACAAACACTATTATTTATCATTCTTGGATATTTGTAAGATTTTGTTTATTTATTTGAGAGAGAGAGAGAGAGTGAGAGTGAGAGGAAGAGCACAAGCAGGGGAGTGGCAGGCAAAGGGAGAGGAAGAAGCCGGCTTCTTCCTGAGCAGAGAGCCAGACATGGGGCTGGATCCCAGACCCTGGGGTCATGACCTGAGCCGAATGCACACACTTAACCCACTAGCCACCCAGGTGCCCCATATCATTCTTGGATTCTTCTCCCTAAAATCTGAACACTGTTTCCAGGTGAGCAAATCGATTCCCATAATTTCAACTCTTTCTAGTATGCTGATTTTCCCCCCAATTTTTATCTCCAGTAGAACTTCTTTCCTGAGCCACATATTCAGTACCCTCTGGGTGGCTCTACCTATATCTCAAACCTCAAAGTCACATCTCAGCATTTTTCTCTTCAAAATTATTTTTACTCTTATACCTTCTATCCTAGGTGGTGGCATCAGAACGAACCAGCTTTCCAAGCTGAAATTGGATAGTCTCTGTGATTCCTCCTTCAACATCCTCACCCACATCTGACTCCTTCTGATATGGCCTCCTAAACAGTTCTTGAAACTTTCCTCCTTTTCCTTGTGTATTCCTACTGTCCTGGTTTAGAATTCTCATCTGTCTTCTGAACTCTCATTTACACAGAGTTCTGTGTAGAACTCTACCGCAAAAACCCCTTAAACTGTTCCTGCATTCTAAGTCTTTCCTGAGTAACCTACTATTAAAGAGAAATCTTAATATATTACCCCACACATACATTCAAAGACATCAACCATGTATCACTAGAACAGCAAATATAGCATCAGTGTCATGACTTCCCATTCTTAAATCCATGGAAAATTTAGTAATCAACTAAGATATTCTATTCTAATAAGTCCTAATATATCCTCTCAATCCTTCTCAAAGCAGAAACTAAGCTACTCAGTTACATCATGTAAGGTTTGGCAATAAGAGTAAATTCATTTGTCATAGTGATTATGATAAACTCCTTAGTACAACATAAGGTCATCTGTGATGTGGCCTTTGTCAAATTCTCCAGTTTCATCTCTAGCCACTTCCTGCCTCATATCCTATGTAACACTTCAGTGATAGAAGTTTCATTCTTACAGCATGCTGTTTCTTCTCTCTGGGATTTTGTATATGTTGTTCTCTTTGTCTGGAGGCTTTCTCTTCATACTTCCAACTTTTTGCCAATTCCAGTTGCATGTAATTCTGACCCATCCTTGTAAAATTGGCCAGATCTCACCCTCTTTCTGACTCCAGTGAGAAATGATGTTCCCACAATATCCTGTGCAAATCTCTCTCAATGTCTATCATTGCTGTTACTACACTCAGTTATCATTTTTCCAATTATGAGTTTGTCTAACACAATAGACCATAGGCACCTTGAAACAGGAACACATGTATACTATTCATTGCAATTTGGGTGACAACTTAAATGATCACTGGCCTATAAGCGAACACTATGTAAGATGAATTAAAGAGTATTGCTGCATATGGGGAAAAAATAGGTATATGTAGGAGAGGTTTTCATCTTTTTTTAAAGCATAAAGTCACAAATTCCTAACACAAACTCTGCAGCCAAATACAGTTCACCCCAGTTCATGTAATTAATTTATGTTGCCAACTTCCTGTAGGAATTTGAGTTTTAGACATCTGTGTAAATAATAGAAACACTAAATGGAGTTTCTGAAAAAAAATATGTAGTTTTAAATAATGACTGAGTTGATGACTTCAGAGAAAGCGAACTTTTTTTTTTTGATATTTGCTCCTAAATATGAAATTTGAGGGTGGGGGAAGATGTCAGAAATTATTATTATACATCATATCTCAAAGTCATATATAAATAAAATCAATATATTTATATATATAAAATAAATATATATATAAATATATATATTTATATTTATTTGTCTTTGCCCATGTTGAAAAGAATACATATTGACTTGATTGTTTGTGCAGCATGAGTATTACTTACCCCAGAGACACGCTTTGCTTTTATATGGTTGCAGAATATCTAATAAAACTGTTTCAAGATATTTTTATAACATAATTCATACCACTTTTCTGTTCTTCTTAGCCATAAACTGAATAAATAACTTTGCAGATGTGAAAGTAGGTATAACAGTTCTGTGGGGCCTGGAGAAATTTGCTATTAAAATCCAGTCATATATATATATATATATGACTGGATATATATATGAAGAGAGAGAAAGAGAGAGAGAGAGAGAGAGAGAGAGAACTCAATCAAAAAAGATTTTTTTTAAGTTTTCTTGAACTTTTACTTGTCTGATTTTTCTGAAACTAAACAGAAATGATTATATACTAATATAGATATTCCCATATTGTCTGAGTCTTAATTCTTAAGGGGTGTGTGTGTGTGTGTGTGTGTGTGTGTTTATATACATTGTTTGTAAAGAATGTGAGAGAAAACAAAAAAAAGCCAGAGGAAAAAGGGCTCAGTTTCAAAATACAAAAGCTGTATAATTTGATCCAATACGACATGAGTTTTTGAGCAGGAACTTAGGTGAACTGGATCTCATATTTTACATGGAATGTTTTTGAGAATCATGAGACAACAATTTGAAATATTTCTACTTGATTCACTGAAACATCAGTAAATACCACAAAGTAGCTTTCTCTTTGGTGCCCAAATATAATTTGGTGACTTCTAGATTTGGAATGTGTTGAAATAAAGTTGTTTATCTTACACTATGAAACAGTATGTGCACTGACCAATTCACAGAGACAAATGGCAGGTTCTCCAGAAACATAATAAAGTATTGTGGGGAGAAAATGTCTGTATCAAAAAGAGAAATAATACCCTGTTATCCTTGTTTCATGTTAGTCAGGCCAACAATTTCATTTGTAGGAAAATGCAGAAGGAAAATCTGGCTAAGAAAATGGCTGACTTCTGGTCTTCGTAAGTAAGGAATCATGTCCTCTGAATTACGTTGCAGCTCAATTCATTTATTCCCTAGTGCCTCCAGCGTACTTATAACGTGCCGGGACTGATAAACACAGAATTGACCCCACCTTCATGGAGCTTACAGTCTAGTGGCAAAGAGAGTTCAATTATTTAATATGTACCCAAACAAAAGGAAATGTTAATTGTCACAATCGCTGAAAAGGAGTGCAAAGAAATAAGCAAGCTAGTGGAGGAAGGCTTGTCTGAAGAAGTAGACAACAGTGAAAATTTGGAAGATGGATAGACATTAACCAGGGTAAGAAAGGGAAGGGGCCTGTGCAGTATCTTTGTTATGGACACACTTTGGAAGGTTTTTACCCTTCCAAAGACACACACTCTTTGGAAGGGTAAAAACCACCAATAGCAAGCACACGTGCCAGCCTCAGACTGTTATGGGTAGTATGGGGTGGAAAGAAAGGGAATGTGTTGGGTTGAACTTGAGCAACAATAAGGTATTTATTTAGCATGAGGCTCACACTCTAGAAAGGGAGACATATAATAAACATTTTAGCAAAAAAAATATATTACATCCTAGGTGGTCATTACTGCTCTGAAAAATAAAGCCATACAAAGTGGAAATGTTAGGAAGGGATGTCATTTCAGGTTGGGTGGTAAGAGATGTCCTGTTCTGGGCAGACACCTGAATAAAATGAGGTAGTGGGCTATGTTCTATTTTATTTTTTTAAGTACTAGAGGAAAAAGGAGAACTTTTTAGTTATCCTAAAAGGGATAATGAAGTTAGTTAATGAAGCCAGCATAGCAAAATGGTAATGCCTATTTAATCTGGGTTGGATATTTACAGCCTGTTTTATAAGTTTTGATCTTTCTATACATTTGTATTTCGAAGTATTTTAAAAATAATTATATAAAGTATATCTTTAGTCAGTGGGAAAGAACTGGTGTCTACAAAGTCTTAGAAAAATCTAGGTTAGCACCAACAGTAAGGTAGGAGTTTCATGCGAGACAAGCCTGGGGAAGTGGGAAGGTGCTAAACCAGCAGGTCCCTGTAGACTCTGTGAAGGATGTTAGTCTTTATTCTAACAACAATGGGAAGGCATTGAAGGATTTTAAGTGTGAATAGGAGTTTAGGATTGAGTCCACATTTTGAAGAATTTAAGAATTTATATTTAAGGTTAAAAAAAAGAAGAATTTATATTTAAGAAATTTTAAGCTAGCATCTACCATTTGCCAGACTACACTAGGTTCTGGGAGACACAGGACTGACAGGTCTTTACGCATGGAGAACTTGAAATCTAGAGGTGGGAGAAATTTTTGCAGTCATCGATAAATGAGCTCACTGGCTAGATAGTTTGAGATCTCTCTATAGGTTATTTGTTCTGCCCCTTCAGCAACCAGCATATATCTTTGATAAAGGGCAATCACCCTGATTTTAATGGCTTTGAAAATGTTGGTAACTCACCAGTTCATTAACTGAGGAGAAAATGGGTTTTGTGTAATTGAGTAGCTTCTTATATGCCATTGTCCAGTTTCCTATTGTATTCATGCAATATTATGATTTTTTCCAACTTTGAGGCTTCTAATATTTCAAGGTCAAGAAGTCTTAGGCAAAGGGCAGAAGAACAATTTGAGGACATGTTCATTAATGAAACAAAACAAAATAAAACAAAAATACCGCTTTGGAGTGTCATTTGAGATTTGGAAGTTTATACATTTGCCAAAAGGGGATTTAAAATTCAAATATCAGTGATAAGTAAACTTAAGATTTTGGAGGTACCGTGCATCTTCTGTCCAGGAAATATATTCTAAGTGATTTCCTGCTGTTGAGGACCTGGAAAAGTGGTAAAGATAAACTGTTGGTGAGACTATATGAGTATATAAAAGGATGCCAAGCAATTCAAAAGATAGATTGGCTTAGAATTTTCTTTTGAGCACTTTTTTCTGACTTGGAAATTTTTCATTGATTTGATATTATTCCTCTGGTGTTTTATCATCTTCCATAAAACTTAATTGATCTACCTCTTAGACTAATGAGAGTCATTGTTTGTCAGATAGAGAATGTGGGTTTAGTCAAATGTAGTTATTGACCCATTCTCTTTAGTTGTAGAAATGGAACTACCAACTTACCTCAAGTGTCTCAAGTGATTTATTGACGTAGGCATAAATTTCAGAGGAACTTAGATTTAATTTAAGTAACTCAAGTTGATACCACATACAATAAACCACCTTACATTCATCATAAAACAAGAGCAATTATCTTTCTGGGTCATGGTAGACTCTTAAATCTAAATCTTTGGAGCGTCTGAAGCTCTGTCATCATACTATGAAAACAAATTATTGTGTCTGGACTATGAATTCTGAGAAAGAAAAAAATATATAGCTAATATTGGCATTTGCTTTTAAGATAATCATGGGTAATATAAACAATTAACTGAATCATATATATTTTTATGCAAGCATAAAACATGTAGAATTTATCAAGTCTGATTAAGTATAAACTTAGATGTCCCCAAAGTAGAATTGGGTAGATTAATGTTTGGGGACAGGGAACAAAATGATGAGTGAAACAAGTTTATGAAAGATAAATTATAAGAATGCTAATACCAGAAAATGGGGGAACTTGATCTTTAATACTTTTATTTGTTACTACATGGGTTCATCCCCAAAGGAAAAACAGAATTGCATTTCTGATTGGGAGAGCTTTTGTCTTACTTTTCTAGCTCAAATTTAAAGTATTACCATACAGTAGAAAAACAAACGTATTCATAGTATGCTAACTTAAGATTTAGTGCCACCTTTCTCACTAACAATTAGATGAAGTTACATAATGATCATATAACCATCTTCTCCTTCACTTTATTGAACAATACCTACTTCAGAACTTTTATCAGTGACAGTAAGTAATTAAGGAACATACTTTGAAGACTCAGGATATGGCAGAAACATAAAGTATTACAGTTATTACACAAGATATTAAAGATGGAGAGAATTGACATGAGGGCAGAAGGAGCCAAAAAGCCTTGTATTTTGGCCTTCAGAGGGTCATTTAAATGGCCCTACAGGAACTGGGTTTCAGAGTGACAGAGACCCAGATTAAAACCCTGTCTATGACTCTATGGTCTTTCCAACATTAGGAAATTAAGTATCTGTTTCTTATCTATAAAAAGGAAATACTAATTTTTTCACTCCTATGTGGAAGTGGCCTAGGATGGTGTCCTATATGAAACTCATCAAGTTCCATTCTGGTGCATGCTCTTTAATCACTGTGTTTGCTTTTCAGATATTTACCTATAATATTGGTGTGTTTCAATGGTGTGTTTCAAAAATTTGCAAAGTGTAGGTTGTTATTCCCATTTTGCAGAAAGATCATACATAACATGAATGAGAATCCCAGGCTCAAACATTCATAATGACAGAACCAAGGTGATTGACGATAGCTTCTAAGAATCGGTATGATCTTTTCTTTGTGTTCTTTTCTTTCCTGTGTTTCTTACTCTTCCCACTTCATCTAAAATCATAACACCAACTCTTCATTTCCCCACTTCCCTGTTTTATTTCTCTTCATAGCACTTACCACCATTTGTCATGGTATGTATTTATTTATAAATTAATTACTTTTTGTGGTAAACAGACTGTAAGAACTGTAAGAACAAGAGATTTAGATGTAACCTTCCCTTAATGAAAAGTATCAGTTCTTTTGTCTTTTCCACAATAAATGTTGAGATATTTTTAAGAATAACATACTTTGAATTTCATTTATTCTAAGAGAAATTACATTTAAGGAGGATATAGGCATGTGTGTTTTTAATAAATGACATGAAACTTACTTTGTCATGTATATTATAAACATAGCTAAAAATTCCAATTCCTAGATCTGTGAGATTTTATAGTACAGCATATTTTACTTGCATGGAGATTTTTATTCCAGAAAGGTATCAAACATGACAATCTGACAATCTGTCGTTGGGATGCCGTCACTGCTTTTCTCAGATTAACTGACAAGACCTCAGCTGGGCCTCTACAAGTTGCTTAAGAACGCTTCTAGAACCATCTAATGCATGTTCCAACTGTCACTTGGGAAAAAAAAATCACTAGAGATCAATTTCTACAGCGGGTCTTTTGGCAGAAAACCAGTCATATCATTCTCTCCAATTGAGCCTTTGTGGGGAAAAAAGCCTTATCAAATTCCTTGGACATGAAGTTACTGTTGAAACTATTCTCAAACCATGCTATGTAGCGCCATGCAAGGAAGTTCGGCTTTAAAAGGTCAGGAGTGGCCTTATAATTATTTAAATCATCTTATGATTGTTAGGAAGTGAGGAGGGTTATACTACTATAAAAGCTTTGGGTCTTATATGCCCCTTTGTGAGAAGAATTTGTGTGCTGTTAACTAAACCACAACTTCCTGATGTATTACTAAACTGACCAAAACTGACAGACTAACACAACCCTCACCCTACCCTGAACTTAGATTCAAAGTATAGAACTGGGTCATTCAGATTGTGGGTATAGAAGAGAAAATGGAGTGTGTAAAAGGCCAGGTGGAAACAATACATTTATTTCCTATGAACAAATACCTATGCTTGGGTAATAGTTAATGTCAAAAAATTTAATATTAAATAATTCAGCTTTATATTTTAATTTGGATGTATTTTTCTTCATTAACCAAATAGAAGAATATAGGTTTTCAAGTAAAAATATACTAGTAGAAAATATACATTAAATATATTTAATGTGAGTCCTGTAGAGGAACTGTAAATGAACCTCAAAGCTAAAATGTGACATTTTTAATGCTCACTTTTCCTAAAATGGTTATACCAAGTTTAATGAAATCAGAATAAAACATGATAATAAAGTAGGCGTTACTCATAAATGTATTACAGTATATATCTTAATTCATTTATAAATCCATAAAATAAGGGCTTATCTAGATCATCAAAAAGCTTTTAACTAGGGATGCCCAGGTGGATCAGTTGGTTAAGTGTCCAACTCTTGATTTCGGCTCAGGACATGATCTCAGGGTCGTGGGCTCCATGCTTAGCAGGGAGTCTGCTTTAGATTCTTTCTCTCTCCCTCTGCTACCCCCTTTCTCTCTCTTTCTCTCTCTCTCTCAAATAAACCTTTTTTAAAAGCTTTTAACTATATTTTTAAATTTTATTTAAATATTTTTATTTTAATAAATGTTAAATATAATTCTCTAATGTTCATTATAAAGATCATTCTTATTTTATGTTAGAGGTGTATAGTGTAGACATTATAAAGTTGGTATCTCCTGTATACTTCTGAAGAAATGCCAAGGTCTAATTTTGCTCTGCTTCTTCAAATGCATTGAGTAACTTGGTCTCTTTGTAGAATATACCCTTGCTTTGATCTGCTATTTTGATGGAAGAACTAAAGCCTTTCACAACGAAAGCTTAAGTACATTTACACAATATTTTAAAATCTCTTGGTTGTTTAAACCACAGTTTTCTAAAGTAGGAGCTCTTTTCAAGTGTTTTTGTTAGCGTCTTAATAAGAAAAAGTCTCTTCAGTGGAAAAGGAGAACAGAGAGCAAGAAGAGTTTCTAATTAATTTTATATTAAAAATAGTAGCTTGACATTTACTTCTTTGTCCTTCTCCAAATGTCTACAAAATCTTGCCTTCTACATTATTGTAATTTGCCTTAAATTGGCAGTCATTTGTACCATGTATATCACTTTGAAACTTGTAGACATGTTTATTTATCATAATTACCTGATTTTAGAGATATTAAAAAGCCAAAACTCTAGTCCCTAGTCATGTATATTTGAGAACATAAAATACATAATGGGTAGAAGTGTATATTTCAGTATTTAACCATATTTGCTTATATACAACATAATTGTGCCCACCCACTATGGTGTGTACTGTGTGTGTGTGTGTGTGTGTATCTATAAAATAAGAGTGTTGAGCTATAGTCATATGGCTTCTTGTAGAAAAATATAGAACCACTTTATACTTGACTGATGACTGAAATTTCAAAGAACATATTTCTTGGTAATTCATTCTGTGATTTAATTTGTCTTAACTATGGTTGGATTAAGTTGCTCAAACTTTGGCACACAAAAAAATTTTGTCTGAGCATTCCTTCTTCATGAGTTAAGCCATATCGAAAACTTGGAGTAATAAAATCTAGCAAATACGTCTTATTACTAAATAATGCTTTGTCTTCCTAGAGTCACTAGCTACTTGAGCTGATCTACTACAAACTCTCAAGTTATTTCAATCTTTCATTTTGGAAACGTGTTTTAACTAATTTTTTTTTCTTATATCTGATGTACCTTGCAAAGTTATGACACTTATCCTTTGACATTTTGCAAAGGGAACATGAGTTAATCATTGAGTTTGTCCAGCAAAGGGAGAGGTATCTTTTTTTTTTTTAAAGACTTTTTAAAGACTTATTTATTTATTAGGAAAGAGAGAGAGTGAGAGAGAGCATGAGAAGGGAGAAAGTCAGAGTGAGAAGCGGACTCCCCATGGAGCCGGGAGCCCGATGTGGGACTCGATCCCAGAACTCCGGGATCATGACCTGAGCCAAAGGCAGTCGCTTAACCAACTGCACCACCCAGGCGCCCAAGGGAGAGGTATCTTAACTGATATCGTGAGCTTCCATCACGGCACACGCAAGCTGTTTCTGTGATTACAGCACAAGAAAACATCCCCACCAATTCATTCCTGTTTGCTCAGTCCCCAGTCTCTTAAAATTCTAGGTCCTAACAGAACAAAGGTGGATTCTATGCACATGTAATGTTGATTCTGTTATTGCACTTTCTGAAAATACAGAGGTTTCTGCTAACATCAAAACAAACTGGGCCATGGGTGATTGTCTTTTGAAAGCATTTACAAGCCATTGTTGTTGTTACCAAAATTGTATTTTATTAATTAAGAATCACATGTGATTGTATATTTAAAAAAAAAAAAGAAGTCTAGCCAGAAAGCAAAGGAGAATGATTTCATTACTACTTATATTAGTACAGATGAGTTCAGAAAGGGAAAGCATTTGTTAAAGAGCAATGGTAGATTTTCTTTGAAGGCTGCCCAGGAGACAGATTTTACGTGAAGGGCTACTGGGTGGCTCCACTCATATCCAACTAGTACTGATATCAACTGGTTGTGTCAGCTTCGTGGCTCAGGTGCTTTTTCCTTGATTTTTTTGCCCTGCTTTCTCCCCTTAATTTGTAAGCAGCATAAGAAGAGAATCCTGTCATCTAATTATTTGGCATTTCCTTTCACCAAGGAAGGGAGTTTTGAATGCAGTAGCTGCAATAATGTTGATGACATAGATCATTTACTCAGGCAGAACTGTTTAGACTCATCAAGAAGATGGGACCTACCAAGAGCAGAATACATGATTCTACTCTCCCTACTTCTTTCCAATCCTGGAAGTTACAAAGAATTAAGTAATGTAATGCTGGGGGAGAAGTAGGAGTAGAAGGCACAGAGGACCCTTAATCCTGCCATGAGCTACATGTGCAGCCTTGTTTTGCTTTGTAAAGTGAAGGTATTGGACCAGGTGATTTTTTTTTGTTGTTATCTTTGAAGGAAAAAATTTATTTTTTAAATTTATTTTTTAATTTTTCGAATTTTTTATTTAAATTCAATTAATTAACATATAATGTACTATTGGTTTCAGAGGTACAGGCCTGTGATTCGTCAGTCTTATATAACACCGAGTGCTCATTACATCACATGGCCTCTTTAATGCCCATCACCTGGTTACTCCTTCCCTCCCTCCTATCCCCTCCAGCAACTGTCAATTTGTTTCTTGTGATTAAGAGTCTCCCTCTTAATGTCTCCCTCTCTGGTTTTGTCTTATTTTATTTTCTTCTCTCTTCCCCTATGATCTTCTATTCTGCTTCTTAAATTCTACATATGTGAGATCACATGATAATTGTATTTCTCTGATTGACTTATTTCGCTTAGCATAATATCCTCTAGTTACATCCATGTCATTGCAAATGGCAAGATTTCATTTTTTTGATGGATGCCTCATATTCCATTGTTTATATATACCACATCTTTATCCTTTCATCTGCCAGTGGACATCTGGGGTCTTTCCATAGTTTGGCTCTTGTGAACATGGCTGCTATAAATATTGGGATGCAGGTTCCCCTTCAGATCACTACCTTTGTATCTTTGGGGTAAATGCTCAGTAGTACAATTGCTGGGTCATAGTGTAGCTGCTCTATTTTCAACTCTTTGAGGAACCTCCACACTGTTTTCCAGAGTGGCTGCACCAGCTTGCATTCCCACCAAGAGTGTGGGAGGATTCCCTTTTCTCTATATCGTCACCAACATCTATTGTTTCCTGACGTGTTAATTTTAGCCATTCTGACTGGTGTGAAGTGGTATCACATCATGGTTTCGATTTTTATTTCCCTGATGCTGAGTGATGCTGAGCATTTTTTATGTGTCTGTTGGCCATTTGGATATTTTCTTTGGTGAAATGTCTGTTCATGTCTTCTGTTCATTTCTTGATTGGATTATTTGTTCTTTGAGTGTTGAGTTTGATACGTTCTTTATAGATTTTGGAATCTAGCCCTTTATCTGATATGTCATTTGCGAATATCTTCTCCCATTCTGTCGGTTGGTTTTTGATTTTTAAATCGTCCTCTAGTTCTAAGACCAATTCTGTTCTAGTGAAGGGCACTAGAATTTCCTTACAGCAATTTCCTATGCCAGGCAACATCTCTCTGAAATCTCTAAAATGTAGGACTAGGGGTTCCTGGGTGGCTCAGTGAGTTAAAGCCTCTGCCTTTGCCTCAGGTCATGATATTAGGGTCCTGGAATTGAACCCTGGATAGGGCTCTCTGCTCAACAGGGAGCCTGCTTCCCCCACTCTCTCTGCCTGCCTCTCTGCCTACTTGTGATCTTTCTCTCTCTCTCTCTGTCAAATAAATAAATAAAATCTTAAATAATTAAATAAATAAAAAAATGTAGGACTTGATTTTACTCCAAGCTGAAATGTTGCAATCATATCCACAAAATGGACTATAATCTTAGTACATATATACATATATATATATATATATATTTTAAGATTTATTTATTTGAGGGGGAGAGAGAAATAGAAGGAGCACAAGCAGGGGGAGGGGCAGAAGGAGAAGGAGAGAGAATCCCAAGCAGACACTTCTTGCTGAGTACAGAGCCCTTTGGGCAGGGGGCATTCGAACCCATGATCCTGAGATCATGACCTGCACCAAAATCAAGAGTTGGATGCTCAACTGACTGAGCCACCCAGGTGCCCCAGTACCTATATTTTTAATGACATAAAAAAGATATTATTAAATCTGGAAGTCTTTGTGATATTTTTTGTTTTATAGTTGTTGTCTTTCTTCACTTCAGCAATATGGTGTAATTTTGTTTTTTCTTGTCATCTTTACCAACTGTCAATAGTAAAATGACTAAAGCTGCTAATAGTTGTGAACAAGTCTTAATCACTACATCCCTCCTCTACAGACAGAAAAAATGCTCAATCCACACATAATGTTTTCATTCTAATGTTTGTGTGTCCTGTGCTGCCAGACTCATGTATGTTGTGGAAGGAACAACCAACGCCTTGCCACAGTAAATAGACCAGCAAAGAGACCGACACTCAGTATTGGTAATAACGTTAAAACAAGCCGACTGTTTTATTGCTTTCTATCTCATTGATTTTCCATTTCTTTTTTAGGATATCCTTGAAGATTAATCAGAGACCCTTTCAGACACCTATAAAGGTAGGAAAAAGAACCTTTCTGATTCTAAAATATGTTGTATTCGTTTCAACTTTGTTGCAATAATGCATTCATTGATTCAGACATAGCTAGAATTGAGGTTGCTTATTCTGAATAACTGAAAGTTTATTACATCTGTTTATTCACCAAACTTGATATCATCCAACACATGTATTTAATCATCAGTTTGCATTTTTCTTCCATACTATTATATTCTACTACAGTTTATTGTATATTATTGTATTTTATGTTTACAGTAGACAGAATTTACTCTTTCTTTTACATTTTTATAATACCCTCTCCATAATTTTAGGGTGGTTTGACATACCATATACAATTTCCATATATTAAGAAGGCAATTTTTTTAATATATACATTTATGTGTATTAAAATATGTAATATGGTATTAGAAACTGAGATTCTCTTATCTACCCTAATTTCACATTTTTCTTGGTATTTTAAACCTGTAATTTTTAAAGAAACAACCAAAGTAAGCATAAGTATAATTAGCCATCAGTGATTTAGTAATATAAATATTAATTTGGAAGAATTTACTTCATTATTCGCTTTACTCAATGAGAGTGCCAGAAAATGTGGCCCCTTTCTTGGCTAGGACCTACGTGAAGATAAATTTAGAATTTCTCCTCTAGTAAATACTTCTCTGATAATAGCTTAATTGTAGCTATTTCAAACCAAATTGTTTAATTGTGGTGAATCATATGCAAATTGTTCAGATGTAGGTCAACCTCCCACTCCCACATTCTAGCACCTCTTTTCTAAATTCAGGACAAATTGCTCAATGTCTAAAAGAGACAGAACAGTACAGATTAAAGATGTAAGACAAAAACCAAAACAGTGATAACATAAAAACCAACAGTGGGCCAGAAGTCAGAAAGTTCTCCTAAAAATGGCAAGGCAGGTTGCATTTATTTATACCTTAATTAATGATCTCTTATGCTTGCTGCGTGTGTTTGTACACAATAGTTTGCTCACTGCTCATGTGAATTGTGCCTGGCAAAGCCTAGTGCCTCTAGGATACTAGGTAAATACATGTAATAATATCTTTCCTGTCCACTTATTGAACTGAAATGAGAATCCAGTAGAACAAGGAATGTAAAATAAATGTGTGTCTGCTCATTTTCCACGTGGAAAGAGCACGTTAGTTTTGGTGGTGTGGTTGAGTGAGGAGTGGCAGGCCTCAGTGATAGGAAAGAATTATGTTGTGTACTCTGGGTGAGACCAACTGAGATACACTGCAGTTGTAGGAGCTAAAGAAATTCTTTATTTTTCCAGTAGTTATGTTTTAATCTATAGTTGCTTTTGTGATGGAGCACTGTGTCATTTTCTGTAAGTGGTCTAGGTTTTACGATTCTATTTAATTTCCGTATGTTGTCTACTGTACATTCAAAGAAAAAAAATGATTTCCAGTTACTAAAGCGTTGAAAAGTTATAAAGCAGTTTCATGAATTCGTTGCATTTGTTGTTTTTTATCTTTAGGCAATTATTGCCAATGTTTTGATATATTGACAGAAAATATTGAGCCTCGCTGGTTATCGATGAAAAACTTTTGGCTTTAATTCTGATAAAATTATAATTCTGCCTTAATATAAAAATAATTTTTAGAATTATCATTCTTTATTGGAATTGATTGTTCAATAATTTGAATTTATATTTTTGTGGAGTTTATCATTTTTAACACTTTCTATAATTTATTCTGAATTAAATTATTCATTCATGAAATTATTGAATTATCTAATTAAATTACTTAGTTAAAAAGTGTCAGCATTTTTTCTAATTCACAAAATGGGAAAAAGGCTAATGTATACTCTGTACTTCTTTCTATGTAAATATTTTTGTTTGAATTATTTAAAATAAAGAAATTAAGAATTATACTAAATAGAAAGTGCTATTTCCCTCAGAGTTGGCCAGTGCTAGAAGTTTTGGTGGAACGTTATATCCACCAAATTCTTTTTTTTATATGGATAACATTCTTCTCTCTCTATATAAACATCAATATTAATATATGTACATAATGCTTTTGATGAAGACAAGCTGGGTCTGAGGACCCAGAGAATCATCCCACAGGACCATTTAAGAGGGTCCTTGGGTTAACACAGGATAGAAATCAAATGTGAGCCACAGAAAGTAGAAACAGAGTTTATTGGACACTTTAGAGGTAGAGAATAGCAGATGGAGTGTCTAGGAGATTCAAGAAAGCAAGATAAGTCTTATCATTGCTTGGGACTAGGGGTTCATACTAGAAAAGGGCTTAGGGTGTGTGTTCCTCCAAGAATTCAGGGTTGGTCCAATCAAAGGAAGTGTCAGGTGAACAACTGGTGTTATTCCATAAATTACGGAGGGTGGGGGAATTGATGCCATCATCAGCCATGGTTTGTTTGAAGCTAATATCCTGGAACGTGATTGGGATCTGGCTCTTCTTAAAGTATTGTCAGGTGTTGGGGCCTAAGACAAAACTCAGAGAATGATTAACTTTCTTGCTTCCCCCCTTGAAGTGGGAACAGAGGCAAATATGGAATGTGAGTAAATGGCGCCTTACAGAAAAACAGCAGAGATGGAGCTTTTCTACAATGGAGCCCCTTCAGTTTCCCTGTCCCGTTTTCATACCACAGTCTGTGGTGATTCTGTTTTTTAACATTTTCATGGTAGACATACTTCTAAGTCACTGTATGTTATTCATTTCATCCTTTTTAATGGCTCTGTGTAAATAGTTTTTTCTGATGTATCATGATTTATTTAATAGGCCCTCTAACCTTTTTTTTTCTAAGTTTTTGTTTTAATTACCTGGTGCTCAGCACAACTGCACTCCTTAATCCCCTTTCAGCTATTTCACCCATTCCCCATCCACCTCCCTCCTGGTAAAGTTTGTTCTTTATATTCAACATTCTGTTTCTTGGTCCGTGTATGTGTATGTGTCTCTCTCTCTTTTTTTCCCTTTGTTTATTTGTTTTGTTTCTTAGATTCCATAAATGTGGGAAATCATATAGTATTTGTCTTTCTCTTACTGATCTATTTTCACTTAGCTTAATATTCTAGAGCTCAATCCATGTCTTTACAAATGGCAAGATTTCATGCTTTTTATGGCTGAATAATATTCCATTGTATATACCACATCTTTATCCATTCATCTGTCAATGGACATTTGGGCTGCTTCCATATCTTAGCTATTATAAATAGTGCTGCTATAAATATAGGGGTGCATGTATCCCTTTGAATTACTGTTTTTGTACTATTTGGGTAAATATTCACTAGTGCGATTGCTGGATCCTAGGGTAATTCTAACTTTTAGAGGAGTCTCCATACTGTTTTCCATAGTGGCTACACGAATTTGCCTTCCTACCAACAGTGGAAGAGGATTCCTTTCTCTTCACATCCTCTCCAAAACCTGTTGTTTCCTGTGTTGTTGGTTTTAGCCATTCTGACAAGTGTGAGGTGATCTTGTTGTAGTTTGGATTTGCATTTCCCTGATGATAAGTGATGATGAGCATCTTTTCACGTGTCCATTAGCCATCTGTATACCTTCTTTGGAAAAATGTCTATTCATGTCTTCTGCTCATTTTTAATATTTATTTATTTTTTTTAAAATTGTATTTATGCATTTGTCAGAGAGAGCAAGAGAGGGAGAGAGAAAATGCACAAGCAGAGGAAGTGGCAGGCAGAGGGAGAAGCAGGCTCCCTGCTGAGCAAGGAGCCCAATGCAAGACTCGATTCCAGGACCCAGGGATCATGACCTGAGTTGAAGGCAGATACTTAACGGACTGAGCCACCCAGGTGTTCCTGTCTTCTGTCCATTTCTTAAATGGATTATTCATTTTGGGGGTGTTGAGTTTTATAAGTTCTTTATATATTTTGGACACTAATGCTTTATTAGATACGTCATTTGCAAATATCTTCTCCCATTCCATAGATTGCCTTTCAGTATTAATGATTTTTTTTTCCCTTCACTATGCAGAAGCCTTTTATTTCATATAGTGCCAATAGTTTATTTTTGCTTTTGTTTCCTTTACCTCTGGAGACATAACTAGAAAAATGTTGTTATGGCTGATGTCAGAGCAATTACTGTCTGTGCTCTCTTCTAGGATTTTTATGATTTCAGGTTTCATATTTGGATCATTAATCCATGTTGAATTTATTTTTGTGTATGGTGTAACAAAGTGGTCCATTTTCATTCTTTTGCGTGTTGCTATGCAATTTTGCCAACACTGTTGAAGAGACTGCCTTTTTCCCATTGGACATTCTTTCTTGCTTTGTCAAAGATTAATTGACCATGTTGTCACGGGTTCCTTTCTGGGTTTTCTATTCTGTTCTATTGGCCTATGTGTCTATTTTTTGTGCCAGTACCATACTATTTTGATTGTTATAGCTTTGTAATATAACTTGAAGTCTGGAATTGTAATGCCTCCAGCTTTGTTTTTCATTTTCAAGGTTGCTTTGACTGTTGGGGGTCATTTTACAATCGTTTGTTCTAGCTCTGTGAAAAATGCTATTGATATTTTGATAAGGATTGCATTACATGTGTAAATTGCTTTAGGTGGTATACATATTTTAATAGTTGTTTTTCCAATCCATGAGCATGGAATGTCTTTTCATTTCTTTGTGTCATCTTTAATTTCTTTCATCAGTGTTTTATAGTTTTCAGAGTATAGGTCTTTCACCTTTTTCAGTTAGGTTCATTCCTAGGTATCTTATTTAACCATTTTTTTTTTAAGTAGAGCTTTAAAATAGAATGTGGGAAAGCCTTTCTTAATAACACTTTTGTCAGGCATACAAAAGAACAAATCCCATTTGTACATTGAATCAAGAAAGTAATGACTGATAAAAAGTATTACAGTAAAGAAGCCTAAAAAAATATTATTATGTAAGTGGACATAAAATGTCATGGGAAAGAAAAGCTAATAATAGCTATGTTCATGCAACTGTGTTATAGGTATGTAAAGCTAAAATTCTGTTCATGTTTTCAAGGTTCACCACAAATGACACCTCCTTCCATATGCATTCAAAGAGACTACTCCCCTCATCCTCATTCTTACCCGTTATTTTACATCTCCATAGAACTCGCAAAAAAGAGATTTTATCACATTATGTCATATACAAAAATTCATCTTGCAAGTACTTTTTCCCCTACTCGGCTATTAACCCATAGATGGTAATGACTATATTATTTATCTTTGAACCTAGTAGTTGTTGAATAAATGGTGTTTCAGTTAAATTGGATTGAAGTGTGAGAAAGGGGAAGAATCAGACAGAAATGTTTAATATTACCAAAATCTTACAAGGTGCCACTATCTGCCTTTGTATTACCTCAGAAATTAATAATGATCAGTGCTTCTGGTGAATGAGATGAAATAATATAAACACATGACTTTTGATATATAATGAAAATATTTTAAATCAAATTTTATGAATTTTGTCAAATTTTATGAATGTATGAAAAAACTTCGTATGGTGAACTTATATATTACCTCATATGAGCTTAAAAATAACTTGTCAGCTTTAAAATATTATATGTATGTAAAACTTTATTATCATTAAGATAGTAATAAAGTTGTCTCTGGATTACTAATATGGATGGTTATTTGCAAAATCCAAATAATATGTAAAAGAATTCTTTATGTGAAATGTGTTAAAAGAAAGGGAGTATTGTTTTCAGTACTTTGTGTAATGCAAGTTGCTACTCATGCCGTTTAAATGAATCTTTAATGTGATCTCAATCAGCAAAAGTAGAGTTATTTATAATTGGAGCTATGCTTGAAGGAATCTCAGATTCCATATTAGTCTGAACTTAATGGTAAGGTAAATTTCAAGTATCTGAACAGATTTACCAAGAACAATTTCCATTACGGAAAAATTAAGAATTAGTGGGTATAAAAGTCTCTTTTGAAACTGATTGTAATGCTGAGTGCACAATAGATTTTCTCCTTATCTGAATAGCCCCAACTTTGATTTCACATACCTTTTTACTGGGCAAATTAGGAAGGAGGAAAGGATCATGATCAGTCTTTTTTACAAAAAATTTCTTTTGAGCTCATTGCTGACCTTTTTAAATCTGGAGCTTGAAACTTAGTATTTCAAATGCATACTTCTGCTCTGTGTGTGTGTGTGTGTGTGTGTGTGTGTTTGTTAAACAGCTTTAATTTTGGTAATTTCGGCTTTTCAGCACAGTAAGAAATATTGCACATGATCAACATGTTTTATTCTGGGGATGGGGAAATGGGTAGGGGGAATCACCTTCTTAGAAAGTACAACCCAAGTTGGGAGGGCAAAGGGGGTAGGGAGAGAACCCTCTCCATGCCTGTGGCAAAGTGTAGGAGGCCCCACCGCAAACTAACCTGAATCCAGCCCCTCTGGGGAAAAAGAGGGTGCATGAACTCCCTCTACTCCACAGGCGCCTCTCTGTGGCCCAAGGCCCACAATAGCCTCCAGCTTGTAACCCTCACATGAGCCATTTTGCATAAAGTACAAGTGAAAGCTTTACAAGCTTTACAAGCTTGTCAAAGCTCTCCCAGTCATGTTATCTATTTGGCCAGGGCTGAATATGCAAGTACCTTCAGGACTCACACAGAAGTGAATGTACTATTCAGAAGTGAATATATACAATAGAAGTGAATACAACAAACCAATATCAGACAATAGGGAGTGGTGTGAACTGGGGAACAGATGATCATATCCTCAACATTCAAGGGCTGCTTCTACTCATTCCAGTCAAATTTTCTAGTCAATTGTTTGTTCTATTGGCCATAACTCCTAAAGACATGAAGAGTTGAGCACTGGAATTTTTATGTAAAATCTTACGGTTTTTGAGTATTGGATAAAATTTTTTTTAATTGGAAAAAAATAAAAAGGAAACCATACAAGGAGTCAAGATGTGCCTTAGGTAGGCAATTTGCTACTTTTGCCTATATAAAATGTAAATATTTGACCAATCAATAAATGAGCCACAAACCTCTGTAAGAAATAGAGAAATTAAAGAACACTCTAACCCTGTTCTCCCTTATCCATTAGAAATTTAATAGAGTATTTTAAGGAGGGCCGTAGTCATAGAACCCATATGAAGACCTACCAGATAAGTCTTTTCAATCTATCTCTGGATTCCAGATGCCAGAAAGACCAGAAGAGGGGGAGCAAGAGTGAACCAAGAAAGCTAAGAAGATGTTAAAATACATTATGAAATGTTAAAGGATGATGGCTAAGAAGCATAATTTTTTGGACACTTTTATCTGACCCCTAATTTACCTTCTACTGCTAAGTTATTACTATCTTTCCTTTTTTTTAAGTTTTTTACAAACATTTGTCTTTTATGAATCTTAAAAAGGAAATGATGAAAAAAGATAGTAAATCAAAAAGAAGTCAAATTCATGGTAAAGTATATATCAACCATGGAAATCCTGTCACATAATTATTACTAAGTAAATTTGTCTGATGCAGGAACCATAGCTTATATAAATTTGGATCTTAACATCTTGAACAGAATCTGGTATGTAGCCTGTATTCAATAAATGTTAGTGAGGGATGAATTAGTGCATGAAAACCTTTACTGGGAAACTGACTCTGAATCACTTGGTTAATGCTAATAGTAAATATTTCAAAACTTAAAGAGAATAATGTAAAACATGTCCAAAATAGGAAAACAAACAAATAAAACACAATCCACCAAGCTCTGGTGTCTTCCTCTGTTCTTTAATTTACTTAGTGAGTATGCATACACTGGCTAATATGTAAATTAATACTAGTTTCCCTAGAGCAGTGTTTCTCAAAGCATGCTCTGTGGACTGTTTCCAGTTTACGTGCTTTTTCTGGTTCCTGATGACATAGTAGAGAAATTGGGAATAAATATTTAGAAACCTTTTTAGCATTTTGACAAAGTGATTCTATTTCTGCTTAATTAATAATTCTAAAGTGAAATATTGGATATATTTTATCCATCTTTTTTATTTCATTTATCTAATAGATAATTTACATTGTATTTACCATAATCTTTTTTCACAATGGGTTAGACATTAAAAATGTAGTTATTTGGAGCACGTGGGTGGCTGAGTTGGCTAAGCATCTGACTTGATTTTGGCTCAGGTCATGATCTCAGGGTCATGAGATGGAGCCCTGCCTTGGGCTCCACACTCAGTGGGGAGTCTGCTTGAAATGCTCTCCTTCTGCCCCTCCCCCTACACATGGCACTCTTGTACTTGTGTTCACTCTCGCTCTCTCTCTTTCTCACTCTCAAATAAATAAATAAATATATTTTTTAATGTGGTCATTTACCACAGTTTTTGTCGCTCCCATCAGAATAAAGTGGGATATATGTGAGCTAGGATATAGTGGATTTTGACCTGGAACCTGCAGAATGAGTAGGATATTTCTAGTTTGTAAAGTAGAGAAATGAGCCATTCAGGCACAATAAAGTGCAAAAGTATGCTTGTGTGTATGTTTGTACTTGTGGGCATGCTCGTGTATGTGGAATAGGTATCCAAAGACAATAACAGCTCATGATTCCAATACTGGATGATAGCAACTATTCCCACATCTCTTTTTCATTGCATCCTGAGCACTGGTTCTAGTAGCATTCCCCTCTATAGAACATTTTCTTATTCTCCCTTTCCTTTCTGAACTCATCTTCTCTCTGGGCCACCTGAAACCAAGAATTCCCATTGTTGGCAAAACATAAACAAGCAACTCTGACCCAAAAAGTGGCCAATGTTAATACCACTTCTAGATGACAGACCCTATACCCAGTTTTCCAAATATTTGAGCAAAAAGAGAGATGTAGACAGCAAAGAGGAAAAACAATGAGAGAAAGAATAGCACAAGAATAAAAAATAATGATGAGAGGGACCTGAAAGAATTACATTTTTTTTTTATGGAATGCTTCATGAATTTGCGTGTTATCCTTGCCCAGGGACCATGTTAATCTTCTCTATATCATTTCAATTTTTAGTATATGTGCTGCAGAAGCAAGCACAAGAATTGCATTGTTTGACTTACATTGGCAATCTTCAATCTTAGTAACACTCAGTTCAGTTTAAAACATATGTATTAAGCAATAATCATAGACCAGACAGTGGTGTCAAGAAATGAAAAGAAGGAAAAAAAAAAAGAAATGAAAAGAAGATTGGGAACTTGCACTAAAATGACACAGTGTTTTGGGTAAGACCAATAAGCAAGCATTTTTCCAATGTACTGACTGGACATTCATTGGAACTTTCATAAGTACAGAAGATAGATGATAGACCAGCCTCTCAGGTGTCTTGGAGGAGATGATGCCCATGAAGGGTCTTGATGAAAACTAAACTAAATTTAAAAAGCAGGATAGGGAAGGAAGACAATCTGATACTCAACATTTCATTCAGTAGCTGATACATTGTTGGTGCTTACTAAATATTTGTTGAATGAATGAAAATTTTAATTAACTTAAACTAGCTGACCAACCAGAGGTAAACACAACTCTAGAAAGTGGAAATAGGCAAAATTATGGAAACATAAAATAGCAGTCCTTAGTAGGGGGAAGGGGAAGATTTACAGTCTTTTGCAGTAGAATATAAATGATATGACAAAGGTCGGTGTGCGGAGAATGGAGACATTAAGTAGAAACGAGGTGATGGAGACATTTTTCTGCAATACTAAAGACCCAGGCTTTATTTGTGAGTAATAGGAAAATGACATGGTGAGACTGCATGGTAGCATGATTATAGAAGACTGGGTACAGGGGAGAAGGACAGACACAATGATACTAATTAGGGTCCATTTCACTAGTGTTGGCAAGAAAAGACAAAGACCTGAGGGAAAGCAATAAAGGAAGGGATGGAGCATGGGAGAGAAGCATTGGTGCAGAGATTCAGGAGTCCCTTGAGAAGTTGAATCAGTGGAACTGCTCAGTTAATGGGCAGTGGAAGGGGGAGGGGTCGATCACAGTGCGAAGAAAAAGGATGAAAGCTTGGAAAATTCCCTGTTCGTGACTTGGGTTCCTGGATGTACAGCAGTATTCTAAATTAAGTTAAGGTATATCTGGGACAAGTAAGTATTTGGAAAGCAGGGAGAGACCTAAAAAAATCCAGTTTTAGACTTTAAATTTGAGGTGCCCATTGAGGAAGAGAGAAGGTCAAAACTGGAGAAAAGTACGTATCTACTTTTGTGTGTATTTATGTATTTGTATTACAGTTATGCATAGACAGCAAGGGATCTATGTGTCTATTCTGTCTGCGCAGAATCATGTGAAAGCTTTACTTTCTTATTAACTTATTGCTGTCAAATTAACTTATTGCTTGAATATATCATTTGAAACTCTAGTAATTCATTCCATATTTCAAAATGTACCACAGACAGAAAAATACTGTAGCTTAAACCTGGTTCCAGACTAGTGAAAATGTCCTGGGTCTCTACTCCCAGAGCGAAGTGGAAAACTGTGCCAATCGCAGGCCTGAACTTGTTTCAGTTTCAGTTACCTGGATTATTGAGGCAGAAACAACCTGGTGCCTAATTTACCTTTATAATTGCCTTAGTTTTCTGCTTTGCCTTGCTCGTGTGCATATCTTCATGTTCTACTATTATAATAGAAAGGAAAAATTCACTTCCTGTTTTGGTGTTTTCAGAGAAAACATTTAAAATATACTTTACTATTCAGACAACTAACATTTTGTAAGCCTCTGTGTTTAGAGAGTAATATAGTGAGAAAAGGGAAAACTCTAACCAGTATTTACCTCACTGTCATGCTGTGATAGTTCTGTTACTTCTTACTCCTTTTCACAACAAACCTCAGGGACTCAGTCTTACCAGCAGTGCCCTTCGAGCATCTTCTGATTGAAGATGCACAAAGAAACCAAAAAGATTCTCTTTTTTTTTAAGATTTTATTTATTTATTTGACAGAGAGAGAGATCACAAGTAGGCAGAGAGGTAGGCAGAGAGAGGGGGAAGCAGGCTTCCTGCTGAGCAGAGAGCCTGAAGCGGGGCTCGATCCCAAGACCCTGAGATCATGACCTGAGCCGAAGGCAGAGGCTTTAATCCACTGAGCCACCCAGGCGCCCCTCAAATAGATTCTTGAGCTCTCCATATAGTCAAATCATTGTTGTGAAGGTTAGATCTCAAGTCAACTCAAACACCTGCAGTGAAACTCAAAGTGGGTAGTCAGTTGGAAGGCAATACTTATCCTTCAGTCTCCGAGCCACAAACTCAGTTTTTCCATATAGCAATCCAAAACCAAAGGATTTCAACTAAATGGAGACATTAACAGCACAGCTGTCATTATGTTCCTAAAACTTTAACCATAATACCTACTCAGTAATTTTTTTTCATCCCAGTTAATGGAAAAGCCAGAATGGTAAAATAGTGGATGAATAAATTATGATTTTCTCGAATTACCCTTTTGGATTATCTTTTATGAAATAGGTAGACAAAATTTATGTGATGCCACTCCTTCTCCTCTGCACACGATGAGGACAGATGTTAAGTTTTAGAGTTAGTTTCATTGAACTATCTAAAATATATAGGATCCAAAATGTATGAATGTTAAGTGGAGTGTTTTAAAATTCAGAAGTATTTAACAACCCAAACTTATAAAGCTTGCAGGTAGTTTCCCATCATTTATTTTTATCTATTTAAGTGTTTATTCATTTGTGGATTTTATCAATGAGTATTGAGCATATCATATACTGTGTACTAGACTCACAAGCATAAGTGAGATCATCTGTCCTCAGAGAGATGTACCACAGATCTAAGAGTATGGAGGATAGGCTTTCAACCCTAATTGGAACCCAAAAGCTCAATTATGGCTTCCCACAGGAAAGGATATCGAAGGAAATTGAAACAGTTAAACAGACTGACAAGATGGAAAAAGGAGTTCCAGGTACCATAAACAAATACTGATGGCCAGGATAATAAGTTTGAGGAATAACAGTATGATTTTAGGAATGCAGAGGTTGGATTGGGGAGCTGCAGGCATGGGCTAGACCACAAGAGCTTTGAATGCAATGCTAATGACTTTGAATTAAGTGCTGAAGATAGTAGAGACCAAGTGAATACATTTAAGAATGGGCATGAATTTACATTTTAGTAAGGTCTCTGGAAGTGTTGGCAACCATGAAAGCTAAGTAAATTGATCAAGTAAAAAGGGTCAAGAAAGAAGAGTGATCAAAAAAGAGAAAAATGAGAGAAGGTAGAATTATGTAAGTTATTCAGGAAATCTTTTTGCTATCAAATTGATAAGACTTCACCATTCATGTGTAGAAGGTTAACATAACCTGGAAATCTTAGATGACTCCCAAGTTTTGTGAGAAAGATTGGGAAATGAAGGTGCCATTAACTGAGTACAAAAAACAGGTTGGGGGACAGATGAGGTCAGTTATGAACATGTTGAGAGGTTGGTGTGTTTGGAGTACATTCAGTTAGTTATGTAATTAGACTATTGAATACATAAATCTGGCCCTTAGGAGGAAAACCTAGAATGAAGATAGTGTTTTGATTATAATCAGTATAAAGATGTAAGTGCAAGTTAATTCATTGATGTAAATAGAGTCGTCTTCTTTATATTTATGGCAGGAAGTGAACAGAACTTGAAACCATGGTGAGTTAGTGGATTACATGAAAGTATAAATGTAGGACTGATATGACAGAAGTCTCACCCATAAGCTTAATGTCTTTGAATACTAACGTGGACTGACTTATTTATTAGATGCCTTATATTTTGAAAGACAAGGATCTAAAGTCTAGGAAAAATCTTTCCAAAATAAAAGGAAGAACAACCAAATCTTGGTATTTGTTCTAGTTCTACAAATTTTATTTTTTAATTATTTACTTTATGTTTTGATTCATAAATTTTCAAACCTGCCTTGTTCAAATATGAGCACAAAAACATGACCAAAGTTTACTCAGCATTCAGGATCCTACTTTTCATATCAGATTTTTTTTAATTTAATTTTATGGTGCCCAATTCACTTAAAGAAGAACAAGCTTCTCCAAGTGTGAAGTTTTCAGTGATCTAACTCACTTAACCATGGCAATATTTTCCTGCATTAGCTCATCAGAAAGAATGCCAATAACATAAAAATAAATGGGAGTAAAAATAAATTAAATATTTGATCTTAATAACATATTGCTCAACTCGTATTTTGTCTAATGTCACCTTCATATGAATTAGCATAATCAAGAAAAATGATTTCATTTTCTAACACTGTAAAATAAAGTTATAGAAAGCTTAAGTGACCACAGAAAGAAACATGGTTTGAGAAGGCATTTTTTTCTTTGAGAATTAAATAGGTTTTAGTTGGCTATCAAATCATATAAAATATATTTCAGGCTAACATTTTAGTCAAACTATATCCAACTATTAATTAGACCTATACATATTAGTGGGATTTCTGTGGAATCAGTATTAGCAAGATGATGTGAGGTGGAATCCCATATAACTGAATCAATTCCATAGTCTTGGAGTTTTGTAGGATTTGTTATTATGCAGATTTTACTATTTCATCATCATCAAGATATAATTCAAGTGAATCAATAAACTTTAACAAAACTAGAGCTAAAACTTAATTATTTAATTTGATAATGGATTATTTCTAATTCATGTTGTCAGACAATTTATATCATTATTTTCATTATGTTATCCTGTCATTTAAAAATGTATATATTGAACCATGTCCAAGTCATAAGCAGATAAAGCCTATCTTTTATAATAGTCATTTGCAGGCATATAAAAAATGGTTTTTTAGAAAAATTTTCATCACAAACAAAAAACACTATATTATCATTTGAGGTAATTTGAAGATCAGTCATTATTCATGAATAAATTAGATGGTTTGATCCTTTATCAACCTAAATCCTCAGCTCTCTTTCTCTTTCCTGCCCATCCTTCTTCTTTCTTTGGTAGAATTTTCCTTGACCACATAGTCACTGTCCGTGTATGGTCAATAAATATCAAGAGAATTTGTAGTGATTTCAGAGAGAACTTTTTTTTTTTAATTTCTAAAGGTGGAGATTATAAACAAAACAAAACACTCCCTTCCTAGGTTCTAAAGTCATCATAGGTTGTATGCAGGAGTATGACTTTGAGGGGTGCAAGATGACAGGGTAGAGATGAGGGAAAAGTGGAGTGAGGGGAAAGTGGGGTTAGACAGAAGTGGGACTGTATGGTTATTTGAATGAATGTTGAGTTATGTCATCCAAGACTGGTATTTTCATGAGTTTCTTGATGCAATATATAATTAAAGTAAGTGTTTGCTTATTTTAATATTGCTCCAATCTACTTTTAGCAAGAAGCTTGTGTCCAATTTTATGGAATTTATCTTTAATTTAGTATCCAAAAATAAATCACTTCTTAAGTTTAGCTACTAAGATATTTTTCCAGTTTCGAATTTCATGAGCAAAAAAAAAAGTTTGTATTTTTAGCATCAATAATCCAACAGAATGTAAAATTTTTTGTCAGTTTTAGTTTAAAATATGAAATTCATGTGTTCATAAAAGGAGATGAAAATTTGCAAGAACACTTTTGACAATAAATTGCATTAAGAAAAAAACTTTTCTCTATAGAAACTAGACCTTTCGTCTTATAGCCACATGAGTCTGATCTTAACTTTTCTGAAGGAAACATTTTTGAGATGTTTATGTTCTCATTTATCGATTTACATACATATCTTTCTTTTTTGACACTTTCATTCCATTCAGCTTGATCTAAGCTCAGTCTTTCCCAGATTTCTGGCCAGTTTCTCCTTACTCTTGGGAGATTTCCACTATTTTAACCAAAAAATATCCTTCAATTTTTTTCTCTCTGCTGTCCTTCCCTCTACAACTTGCAAAAATTGGCCTCACCACCTTCTCAAACTTAGCCTCATTTGCTCAGTCTTCCTCCTATTCTCTGTGTGCTTTTCCCACCCTGCGTGCCCCTACTCTTGCCTCTATATTTCCTGGTCAGCACTCCTCTTAAGCACGTCCACACTCTCTGATGTAAACCCCATTCTATGATTAAACATCAAGCAGAACAATTCACTGCACTTCTTGGGTATCCAACTCTCCCTAGTATTTATGAGCTGAATTATTTTTGTATTCCCAGAACCAAACTAAATGATGATAGGGATGTTCTAGATGCTCGGTAACTGCTTACTGTCTGAATAAATGAATAATTCCCTTATCCAGAAAAACCAATTATTCTCATTTTTATGCTATTTCCTTCAGATACTGTTTAGTTTTTATGAAATATATGTTTTTTAGTTAATATCTAAACACATTTTACCTGCTTCTTATCACTGTTTTAATATTAATTCAGTAAGCACTTTCTCATGAAATAAAATTTATTTGTATGTAAAAGTTTTACAGCAACTCAATATCTTATTTCACATATGTATCTGACTCCTATTTTATGGGAATACTTATCTGCATTTCAATTTTTCCTCTAGAAATATTTCTAGAAATGGAATTACTATAATCGTGCAATGTAGAGTTTTTGATACATTGTGTAAAATTTCTTTCCAGAAAGATTGTACCAAATTATATTACCATGAGACATTTGCAAGACTTCCAAATTCACCTCTCCCTTGCCAATATTGGAAAGTCTTACGATGTTTAATGTTTGCTAATTAGATAAGCATAAAAACTTGCAGTTTGTCATTCTAAACTAGATTTTTTTCATTTATACTAATTAGTGGATAAAGTGTTTAAATGTTTAACATCATTCCTTAGGAGTCTTCTAGCTTCCAGTCTTCCTACTTAACTGCCTTGAATCTCTCGCTACCACCCTGCTACTCATACCCATAACACATCCTAAGCACACTGTGTGGAGAATATTAATGAGTCCCAGTCATCCACAAAATAAACTCCACATTTGTGGTCCAGATGACTATCACGTTTATCATCCAGTCTCAACTTCCTCTTTCCTCATGGAATTTCTTAACTCTGCTTCACATACCCTATAATTGTGTCAAATTGGTATATTTTCCCCGTAAAACCCTTCCCCCATTTCTACCAACTAAAATCCTACCTGTGGTTTAACATTTGATAAGTATGTGCCAACATTTTATCTGAGATCCCTATTTCATCTTGCATTTCATTTTGTTTCTTGTACTCAGAATTCAGTTTTGCCTGAAAAATCCAATATAGGCATTTCAATAGATGTTGAGAACATGTCTTACTTACTTACGATTTAATTATGAAATAGTAGACCCTTTGTAAATATTGCATTTCAAAATGACCTCAGGTCAAAACAAAAACAAAAACAAACAAAAATAAAAATAATAACCTAAGGTCTACCTATCCAGAACATTTCAGTAATGTTTATCTTATTTGGTTGCTGAGTCTTTATTTTTTTTTAAGATTTTTATTTATTTATTTGACAGAGAGAGAAAATGAGAACAGGAACCCAAGCAGGGGGAGTGGGAGAAGGAGAAGCAGGCTTCCCGCTGAGCAGGGAGCCAGCCCTATGTGGGGCTCAATCCCAGGACCCTGGGATCATGACCTGAGCCGAAGGCAGATGCTTAACAACTGAGCCATCCAGGTGCCCTGTTTGCTGAGTCTTTAAAAAAGAGCCTCAAAATATATAAATAATATGTATTTGAAACAGTTAACATAATTTAAAATAATTTGCATTATGGTGGTTATGTTCTATATTAGTATGAGTGTACATTTAAGTTTAATTAAAAAATTATGCAAAGTAACTTTGTGTAACTGTCACCAAATGGTAGTTATTAAACTCTATTTATTTTTGTAGCTTTCTTGGGATACGTATGACTCATTTTTGATAATCTGCCTTCCATTCAGCCAAACACATGTTTCTTCCCAAAGAAAAAATTAAGAACATAATAATCCAGATATGCAATCAGTTTACAGGTCAATTATTATTAGAGAAACAGACCAACTGATTTGATAATCAATTCTGTTGGCTTGCATTTAAAGCCGTAACTTCAAAAACTAGAAAATAAATCAAGAGTTTTTTATGCCATCTGTTAATATCACCTGTCTCATTTAGGTATATATTTATATTTACATTTGCATTTATATGTATATTTATATCTTATTTAGCATAGTATTTCTAGCTAGGGATCAGTAAACTGTGGTAGTCCTTTTAATAATCAGTGGTAGGTCCAATTATAAAAACCATATATAGGAAATCAATCAGTAATGTTTAAATTGCTTAGGGTTGCTTTTTTTTTTAAAGTAACTCTCTGAAGTAGACTAGCTATTTCTCTAACCTAGGTAGAGTCTGAATTTTTTTAAGTGTATATTAGTTTATGATAGCAAACTAAAAGAAAGTATAGTTATTGGTTTAGTTGAATTTAGAGGGAAAAATAGTACAGATTCTTAGGTTGTACACTGGGTTACCAGGATCCGGATTTATTAATGACTTTGACTTATCAGATGTAATTACTGATTAACTCTGATATAGATAATTGATTACTTTTATATTATTCAGCTTAATTCATCAAAATAAAATAAAACATCTTTCCGGCAAAAAAACAAAAAAAGTTTACTTTGCCTTTCGGTTAGGCACTTTTTTTCCAAATCTTCAAACACCTCAGTCAAACAAAGTACAATTCCAATAGTCTTCAGACCACACAAATAGTGCAATGTTTAATACTTGATTTAACAAAATAGAGGCATCAACACTCACAATTTTGATTCTTTACATATTGACCAGACTTGTTAAGGCAAAAGATCAAAGACTCTTTTTTTTAAAAAGAAAAAAAGAAAACCTCCATGCTAGAAAAATGAGGAAAAGCTGAATTTGAAATTAAATCCTAAGCTTCATAAGCTGGCTTTTCAACAGTTCAAACCTCAATTTTTTGCTTTAGCTCTCATTTGAAACAAAATAAAATTTGCCAAATCTAAGTGTTGTGTTACTAGCTTTTTTGGTTTCTGTATAACAGCATTTCTCTTTTTAATCAGCCTGTCTCTTGCTTTTATTATTTCCTTTGATCCCTGTTCTCTTTTAATTTTCCTCTTTTTCTATGTGCTGTTTTTCCCATCACCCTTTTCCTTCACCCTCCTCAAAAATCTCACACTTGCATCTAATGATTAGATCTCATAGCAGTCTGAAACTTTGTTTGAGATAAGCATGCATAGACAAAACTGTGAAAGTTTCTCAGTGCCTTTTTCCCACTTCCACTCTTTTCCTAATTTATGAAGCTCTAATAAATGAAATTTGAGTAAATGTTCACCATATAAATTCCATCTCTTATAATTCTCAGTACTAATCGGGAGTATTGTTTATTTATAACCTTACCTTTGACAAATGTTGCTTATTGGAATCCTTTCCTATTTCTCACAAAAGTAATAGTTTCCATCTTTAAACATGTTTCCAGCGCTTTCATCTCCTACAACTTTGAATTACTTTTGCTTTATTAAGAAAAGAGACATTGTGTAGGAAATGATCTCCGGAGTCATGGAGTATAGAGACATCTGAGAGCCTAAGTGACCTGGGAGTCATCTGGCTAGGCGGCACCAAACCACAGTCCTTGGGACCACACAATGTACTTCATCAAACCTTCAGAAAAACTGACCATTTTTTTTTATATCCTATAGTAAAAACAAATGAAAACATAACCCACCAAAAATTTTTTAATTTTTCACTTTTGGGTTGGTAGTTTTGGCATCTGACACATATGCTTTAATCATAGAAATGTCTTTCTTATGGAGGGACAGAGGATGCCAACTAACTAGAGCACATCAAATTTTAAAAAAATTCTCCAATGAACAGGGCACTTATGCAGATACAGGGGCAAAGAGGCTAGCGCTTACTCCTCTCAAAGGACAGTGTCTTCTGGCTGATGCCACCATCCTCTCTGCTTTGACACTTGGAAATGGTACCCGCATTCCTAAGACAAAACAAAATGTAGCCCTTCTTAATGTGAGGAGAGTAGGAAATGGACCTCATGAAATGAAATTCATGAATATAATTATGTGCAATATTGTTGGGGGAAAAACAGATTCATTACTGTACTAAGTCAATGATTTGAGTTTCAGGCACCAGTATATTCAGTTCATTAAAGAGATGGTTTGGGTATAGTCAATTCCAGGGAAATGGATGCCTTCATCTTATTGAATTTAGGTTTTCATTAAAAGGCTGCTGAGCAGGACATGATGAGACAAAGAAGTATTGGTATAACTTCTCCTCTTTTTAGTGTTGACATAGAAAGAGCAGCTATTTTAGAAAATTAAGAGCAGGAAAAATAGAAATATAATTTTAAATTTAACACTGAAGCAATTTGAAGAAGCAAACAAGAGATGTATTTTAGATTACGGAGTTTTCTTGATTTATTTCTGTTTTCTGCACCCTTCCTATGCAGTTAAATGGTATAAAAGATAAACGGTAACTGTGTGTTCTACAAAGAAGCGGACAACACATCTTTTTTGGATTGTTGTTTTCTTGAAACTGCTTTATTTGAATTTGAAATGAGAAAAATATCATATTTCAGAGAATAGTCCTACAATGCTAAAATGAATACATACATGGACGTAAATGGGTTATCAAGACTCTCCTCTTTACTTTGCAAATATATGTTACATACAGCAAAAAACAAAACACACACACTAGTTTCCCCAGACCATCCCATGGCTTTGACCTTTCCATTGTATTTCATACAGACTGTTATATTTTTCAGTCCTCATTTCTTTGTGTCTTGAACAGTCTCTTAAGCTGCATTTCTTTCCAGAGCACTAGGCATCTATCATATTAATATTTGTAATATTAATAAACCATCTATTATCAGTATTATCAAAATATTATTAATATTATCAATATAATAGCAATATTCATTACATCCCACTCTTCAACATAATATATATGCAAAAGTGTTAGGGTGGACAGATTGGATCATTAAGCAAGAAGGGACAGGATAGAGTTGTGTGAACATAAGGAAATAATGAGGTTCAGAGAAATTAGAAATCCCATCTAGAACAGCTTTTACTGGACCCCATGCTGCTATTTGGGTTGGTTGGGATAACTGACCAGTGATCCCTGCATTTTAAAGTAGTAACTACAAAATAGAATTGCTGTAGCTTACTCCCCTCTAGTTCCATCCATGTTGATGCAAATGGTAGGTATTCATCCTTTCTGATGGCTGAGTAATATTCCATTGTATATATATACCACTTCTTTATCCACTCATCTGTTGAAGGACATCTCAGGTTCTTCCACAGTTTGGCTTTTGTGGAAATTGCTGCTGTGAACATTGGGGTGCACGTGTCCCTTCTTTTCATTACATCTGTATCTTTGGGGGAGCCAAAGGGGAAGGGAGGGAAAACTGAATGGGAAGAAATCAGAGAGGGAGACAAACCAAGAGAGACTCTGGGCTCCAGGAAACAAACTGAGGGTTACAGAAAAGAGGGATTTGGGGAATGGGGTAACTGTGTGATGGGTATTAAGAAGGGCATGTGTTTGATGAGCACTGGGTGTTATACACAACTAATGAAACATTGAACTCTACATCAAAAATCAACGCTGTACTATATGTTGGCTAACCGAACATAATAATAAAAAAATTAATTAAGAAAAAAGAATTGCCATAGCTTTTGACTTTAGAAAGTAAGTTCATTATAAGTTTGTACAAATTCTACAAGTAGGGGTGCCTGGATGGCTCAGTTGTTAAGCATCTGCCTTCGGCTAAGGTCATGATCCCAGGGTCCTGAGATCAAGCCCCGCATTGAGCTCCCTGCTGGGCAGGTAGCCTGATTCTCCCTCTCTCACCACCCCTGCCCCACGCTGGGCCCTGCTTGTGTTCTCTCTCACTGTGTCTCTCTCACTCTCACTGTGTCTCTCTCTGTCAAATAAATAAATAATCTTTTTAAAAAATTCTACAAGTATTACAATGGAGCTTACTTCTAGAATTATAAGTGACTTTTAAAGGAATACATAGACAAAATAATAAACTGAATTTTTTACAAAAGGACTAAAGGCTTTCAAAATGGTTAACTCTATCCAATACTCATTAGTGCAGTTTAACAAAAATTGATCACCCCTGAGGTGTCATTGTTGCTGATCACAGAGCTTAAAAAACTTAAATTGCTAGCTTATTTAGTTTAGAAGAAGGAACAGAATCAGAAGGAAAATGAAATTCCTTTAGAAATCCAAAAATAATACTTTAATAAAGAATTACTAAAGGGGTATTTTTTCAAAGCTTTCTTATACCATTAATATAGTTGTGCTGATTTTTGAGGAACTAGAAAGTGATATGTAGTATTTGGGGGTTAGTTTCTACATTTTTGAGCAGAAATTAAGTACACAGAAATTTATTTACATGTCTTCTCGTGGTGCTGAAATACTGAACTATATATGTATGGAAATTCATGTTATTATGTATGAGACTTTTATCTTTTAATGTCAGTGCCATGTTACACATTTTAACTTTCGTAGCAAAAACAAATTTTGTTATATCTTAAAAACTACTTCCATTACTGGAAAAGCAAGAGAAAATGCTTTATGAATTCAAAAGTGGGTAAGAATATAGTGCTCTAATTTTTTATTACTTGTGGAAATGTACTACAATTGATCAATAATTTTTAAGTGCTTGCAATACTTTAGTCTGGTTTTTGTCATAGTAAAAGATACCAAAGTAATTAACATAGTAACTCTTCTCAAATGTGTTATGATATAATTAAGCAAATATGCCTAAAACACACAAAAGAATTTTGAATAATATAAAGTCATTTTATCAGGAAATGTTATTAAGGATATAGGAATTGAGAGAAGATGGGGCTTCATGAATGTGGCAATAACAAGAGGGTGCTCCATGAAAACACCAGGATTATAATGTTGAAGACCATGCTGAACTTTGTTAGCAAAACAAGGTAACAGCAGAAGGCCTTTTGTGTGAGGGGAATCTCACGAAGAACAGAATGCACTTTCCAGTGGATGCGATCTTTAATGAGACATTAGGAGAGGTATTTTAACGAGAGGTATTTGGATGTATTTGTTAGTGGAATCACAGTAAATAAATTTAGATGAGGATAATGGACACAGTTTATATATCATGTTTACATCTAGATAGAAAAAGCCTTTGTCTGGTGTGCTTTGACAGGGCAATCCATAATTGATATTTAAGCAGGATCATAATATGATGAGAGTAGTGTTTAAAATGGAGGAGTCTGGAAAGAGTGTGCAATATATAGGTGAGAGTTGAAGGGTGGAAAGAAAGACAAGAGGCAATCCGGAGTCAGAAGTTATAGTAATACAGGTGTGGAGTGAGTGATAAGCTTTTAGCTTCAGGTGGTGGCAGTGAGAACGGCGTAAGACAGAGAGGATACCTGAAGCATTTAATTTACTATATATCTCTATTTTGATCTTGTAACTACCCTCGTATGTTTGGTCTGAAGGTTGTTGGTTTAGTTTTGTGAGCAAATTATGGCTGCATTAATGCATTCCTTATCTCTCTCAGTTAAAGGCATTATTAAAAATCCACATCGTCCAGGGGCACCTGGGTGGCTCAGTGGGTTAAAGCCTCTGCCTTCCTCTCAGGTCATGATCCCAGGAGAGCCCTGCATCGGGCTCTTTGCTCAGCGGGGAGCCTGCTTCCCTCTCTCTCTCTCTCTGCCTGCCTCTCTACCTACTTGTAATCTCTGTGTGTCAAATAAATAAATAAAATCTTTTAAAAAAAAGTCCACATCGTCCTATCTATTCAAGATAGTACTACATAGTATTGCGAATCCACTGAGAGCACACACTTTGAATTATTTTCCAACTGTGGCAGTAGAATTTGCTGAACCAGGCATATGCCTTATAGAGCCAGTATGTTGGAACAATAGCCTGTACCCCTGAGATTGTCAGCAAGGGTTAGTGACCCATTAGATGGCTCAGGACTAAAGACTATATATGGAATAAAAGCTAGCAGGTACATAATGGGTACCATCCCCATTGGTATCATAAATGCCATCTACTAAGCAGCTGAACCAATCTATCCTGGAAGGTAAGCTGGCTGCCAGAAAGATGGTAAAAAGTTAAACTAACAGAATTTCTTTTTGAGCTAAGAAGTCCTTTTCACTTTTCACTAATTCCGTAAATTACCAGAATGCACATTTCAAATTCAATTAATAGCATATTTGATGAAGACATGAGTTTGATGCTTATATGAATCTAACGAGTGACAAAGGAATATATATTTCCCATTTTAAACGAGTAACTTATACTGCGCTTGTCAATTAGAATGCCATTGTAGAGGTCATTTATAAGATGGAGTTCAGCAAAACAAGCATGAGGTTTCTCTCCACAAAATGGGACATTTTCTTTCCTGCCCATTGGAAGCGTAAGGTCCATTTTGTAATTAGAGGATAAACACTACAAATAGTGTTTTGCATTGTCATTGCTGCTGTTGTTGTTTTAATTCAACAGGTGTACCAAAGAGCTTTGACCACGTACACTAGCTTTTCCTATGTAGACTGTAACCCGAAGGAGGTCAATATAAGATGGTTTTGACCTATCCATGTTACATGTATATATTGTATCCGCAATGGCCTAGTCAGTTCCATTTGTCCTGCTGCTTTAACAATTGATTTTCTCCTATCAATAAATTGACAATTAAGTGACCCAAATAAGCTGTTTGGATTGCTCAAAAGATTGTTTTTAAATATACTTTTCCCCTTGGATATTTGTAGACCTCTATACCAAGTCTCTTTGTATCCATTCATCTATTTTTGCCATTTGTACCTCCCTAAAAGGATGTTATTTACAGAACAGATATTTATAGCTTAAATTGTAGTAACTCATAAGTCATGACCTACGTGTATTGCTGCATATTATTTCTACATTGTCAATCATGGAAGAATTATAGAGATGTAAGTAAAATATTGTGTGAATTTTATTTACTGAAGTCAGTATTTTTTAGGGCTCTTTGAACCCTGTGGTTGCAACTTCTATTTTGGACGTTGGTGACCCATGTTTGAAAATCTCTAGGAATTTGCTCAGGGAAATGCGGACCTTTCATTTTTAAAGGAGGAGGATAACATTTCACTTTCTAAGCTGTATTTGTCTGCGTTAGAACTTTGGTAGGATCCTGACAGGTAGCCTAATTATCCTTGGCTTTAAAATGCCTAAAAAACTTAAAGGGAAAAGAGATTTAAATTACATAGCTTACTGTTGGGGGCCAATTCGTCTAATTTTTTTTACAACTATAGTGAGATACAGTGATAATTAAAAATCAGTGTGGCAATGACCTACTTAAAGAAAAGACAGGACTTTCTTGTTTATGACAAAGTGAAGTTGTAAATAGTTTTGATAGTAACATAAAGATGGCAGAAGGGAAGTTGTGCCAGGATCATGGAATAGAAAGGCATTGCAAGCTTCTGATGATACCAAAAATAGCAAATGATGAAAAAAAATGTTTGACAATATTTAATAAGTGTTTTGATATTTTTGATGACTACTTCAGGAAATGAACACTATTGAGTAGATAAGTATAAAGCTATTTAAGATATTAAATCAAAATGCAAAGACCAAGAATTGATTGCACCAGATTGCACCATACTAAAAGGAAAAAAAAATGAAGTAGCTATTTTAGATAAAGCCTTAAAGTAGGTCTATTTTTAAAAATTGTAACTATACTGAATTAATACAAGTCAAGTTGGGGTAGATTCAAACGAGCAACTTAAAATTCTTACTCTAAAGTACATGAGCATGAAGTTTATCTAAAATTTGCTTGGATAAATAATGTATTTCCATGAGAAAAGTTCATATAAATAAAAAAAAGTCAGTGTGAGAAACTATACTTAAATTAGGCAAGTTGGAACTTCTTGTATTATAATTCAGTTTTCATTTGGAGAATGCCAGAAAAAAGAGTCTTATGTGTTTCTTAAGCTCTAAAAGGCACAAATATTTCATCGTCTTACCAGCAGAGAACAAAATAGGAAAAAGGAACTTCTGGGAGTACATGGCATTTTTACCTGTGATTAACCACTTAAAATGCAGTGTGGACATTCCAACTAGCTTAATCATCATGAAGCAAGCAGTTAGGGTTTTTCATTTGTTTGTTAAGATAGTTTAATAATATAATTAATAGTAAAATTTATTTGCTAATCACATGATGTGTATTCTCAGGACACTTACGCACTTACATTTTTAGTTGCAAAAAGTATTTTGCTAGACCGCCTTTTTTTTTTTAAGAAATTCTATAGTCCATCATGAAAGAATTTTTCCCATCAGTCCAGTATAGTAGGAAGAGAGAACGCAGAGAAGAGAAATAAAAGACGGGGAGTGAGTGAATAAACCAAGGAGGGTGAAGGGAATTGCTTCATAAAGAAGAGAAATGGGTAGTAAGGACCAAGAGAAATGCCAAAACCATTTTGTTGATGTAGCCACAGAATACTGGATATCCACAGGAGAGCTTCTAAGTGCCACTCGACATTTGTGCACATTTGTATGTGTGTGTTGAGTGTGTGTAGAATGGGGGGATGAAGGAAAGGGAGGCATTGGTATATTTTTTTATTCTGGATCAATTTTCTATTTGGATACAGTTAGCAAAATTGTTAAAATATTTGAAGAAAAGGAAAAGACAATGATTTTTTTTTACTTTTGCAAATATATTTCATACAACACATCCAAGTTTATCCTACATACATTTTGATACAATTTGTCAACCCATAGTCCTCAAGAAGTGGAATCAGCAGTGGATAATAATTGTACATCTGTGGTTGATTAGCTCAGTTAGTTGAATCACAGAGCTAATGAGGCCAAAGCCTGGGTTTGATCCCCATGTGGGCTGGTGAGGTTTGCTCTCTTCCTGAGGTACAGACTATAGTTCAGACTCAGGCCAACTACCCCATAGTTGCATGCCACTGACCATAAGGACATTAGAAATCCAACAACATGCCTGGCAAAATCCCCAACTACACACTGTTATCTGGTTGATAATGATTTAACAATAATATTCGTGTATGAAGAGAAGCATCAGTTATGTTCTCAGTATTGCTGTACAAGGATTCACAGGAAATTTTCTGTGGTCTAAGTGACACTTTAAGGAATAAAAAATACTAAGAATTATGTAAAGAGAGCATATGGAAAAAAGACTAATTCATAACCACCAATTGAATCTATCAAATTGCAAGTGAAGCAAAATTCCACATGTTGATTTTTTCTTCAACAGCTAAGTGTCTTAATTTAAAAGATCTGATAAAAACACACCCTACAGGCTAGCCTCCCTTGAGTTCTGAACCAACCATGGAATAAGACAAAGGATGGGAAAGAAGAGGCAGACAGAAGGTGAAAATATCACATTTATTGTGGATAAAGACTACATTAGAGGATGTAACTTAGTTCTGCAAGTGAATCAGAACTTACCCAGCTATTCAGACTACAAAAACCAGGTCTCCCCTGTGGGATGGCTCTATTTTTATTGCCTGATAGCTCTTTTTGTAGGAGGGTCATCCCCCAAGAAAATAGGGCAGCAAGGGGGATTGATTTATGCATGGACAGTTTTCTTGGAGACCTATCATTCAGATTGGGTCACTGGGAAGACTGACTAAGAGGAGAGAGGCTGGATTGTTGTATATGAAGAGAACATCAGGAATGGAAAAGAATTCCTGCCACCCCCAACCTCACCTACGCAAAATCCTTTCAACTGAATAAATGTCCAGTGTAAGATGAACAAAGGGGAAAATGCCAGAAACTACAATGTACACTATGAGTACATTGTAGTAGATAAATAGTCTAAAACTTTCAGAGACTCAATGTAGCTTGTAGTGTGATGGTGCTTCCTCTGGTTTCCCAAATTTCTGAGGGTGGATGGTTCACATCGTATCTACCACATTGTGACCATAAACATGGTCATAAAGAAATGCTTATATAGGAAATATCTACATACCATGATGGAAAAGTAATATGCAAGGTAAATATTTTGGTGAAATAGTTCATTTTACTGATTTGTTATCACTAGTAAAAACCACAATGTAACTTTAATCTAATGAAATACCCCAATGAATATGTATCTTTTCACTGTGTGCCATGTTCACTCTTGAGGATTCACAACGCAAGGATGCATTTCAGCCCTTGAATCACAGTGTTTCCCATACTTTTAATAAGGTATGCCTTTGTAGCTGGTGTTCAGTAAATTTAAGATTCAGAAATACTTATCAAAATCACAGTATAACCAAAATTTTTGTAGTAAAATTTTATACTGTCCAGTCTATTATTGACAAAGAAAGAATTTATTCTCCAATTATGTCTATTAAAAAAATGCACAGCATACCATATGGAAAACATATAAAAACTGTTTTGCATTTATACTCTGTTGCAATCTATAGAGAAAGATGCTAGGAATACTTTGGTATTGCTACAACTGTTACTTTGAGCATGAGTGATTATATATATATACATATATATTCACATATATATGTATATACATATATATATTTACACACACACACTAATGGTTTTTGTAAAGCTGACTCCACATTTGTTAATTTTTTCAGAATATTACTTTGGTCAACAAAGACATTCAACCTAAACTTGGATATAAAACAGCAATTTTTTTCCCCTCAAGGAGAAAAACCACCTTGGAAACTTAACCTGGTTATATAAGTGAGAATAACTCACTATTTATTGGTTTGACAAACCTTTCAAGCATCTCTTTTGTGCCTACACTCCTCAAAGCACCTGTAATAGAGCAGTCCACAAAACAGACAAATCCCTCTGCCCTCATGGAGTTTACATTCCAATGGGAGTAAATCCTTCCTCTACTTCTCAAACATTTTGAAGTAAATCCCCTTCAAATTTAAATAAATAAAAATATTTGTCATTATAGGATTAAAAGCCCTCAGATAGGTTTCTAAACCAAGTAAAAACAAAGAGGTAGGATTCGGGTTGGTTAAACATGTTTGTGTACTCTTCTTCAGAGAGACAAAGAATGATAAGATTATACCAGTACATTTTATGTATTTTAGAACCTGCAGAAAGCTCTCCTTGTGAAAACAAGAGATTAAATATTTCTCTTGATCCTTCTTGGAACATTTTTCTCTTCTGTTCTCTTCTCTATCTTGAGGAAACTTGTAGTAATCAATGTGTCTTAGCCACTTTTCTTATCTAATTCATCTGCATTGTAGGACTGAATATAACCGAATTTTCAGTCATTAAAACAACAGACTAAAGTAATGATGCCAAATTTCATGATTCAAACTCTCTTTTGCATGTCATAATATTTTTTAATACACATGACATTTTGCTCAAATATGAGTCTTCATGATAGCTATCAAGGTGTGAACCTACACTTTCTGTCTAAACTTGAGAGTTTTTCAACTATCTTGATTTAGTATAGATTAGAACAGAAAATATGTTAGTTCCCTAGTAAAGAAAAAATTTGATAGTAAATCCAGATTGATGATTCTCCATCACTATTCTAAATTGTAATTACTCTTTAAATATATGCAATGTAGTGTAATAAGATAATTATACGTTTTCTTATGGAGTTTCTTGATTTCTGACTTGCTTTGAGAGCCTATATTACATATTAATGAATATTTTAAAAAATGAAGTATCAGACGATATACTTTAAATAAAATTTTATTTAATTATGATAAAATGGATGTTTTGTTTGAAAATCTCTAAGAATCCTACCTGTTATTTGTGGTTTACAAGAAAGTTTAACCTGAGTTTATATATAAATATTGGTTAGACTTAGGTTTCAATCTCAAGTTTCCATTTAAGAATGATACATGGAGTTTTGTAAAATCTAAGGTTCACAGACATTTAAGTTAGTACTGTCTTTTTAATAATACATGTGGTCCTATTATTCTTATAATTTGATCTTTGGGGAAGTTGTTAACAAAAATGATTTAACTATATTTAAAAGGAATAAAATTTAATTGCAAAAATTCAAGATTATATAGGAAAATCTACAAGAAAAATGCTTTTTACAGAAGTAGACCTTTTGTTGATGAAAATATCACCAAATACATCTTTTGATATGTTTATTTATTATGTTGATAAAACTGGATGACAGTACAATTCAACTTGAATTCTTAACTGAATGCTTTTTCAGCAGTTATCTCAAAACAGAACTCTGAACGTTCCTCACATTCCTCACATTCTTCTCTGCATAAAGAAAACAGTCCAGATAATCAGAATTCACCAAACTCAAAATTATTTACTTTTTAAAAAAAGATTTATTTAATTATTTGAGAGAGAGAGGGCACAAGTAAAGGGGGTGGGAAGCAGAGGGAAAGAATCTCAAACAGACTCCCCTACCCCTGAGTGCAGAGGGCCACACTGGGCTCAATCTCAAGACTAGGAGATCATTACCTGAGCTGAAACCAAGAATCCAACACTTAACAGACTAAGTCACCCAAGTGCCCCTACTTCTGCTTATTTTCCATGAGTTTTATCATTCCTCATCCAAAAAAAAAAAAAAAACAGAAACAACCTAACATCTAATTGTCTAAACAATACTAAAAAATATTTAACATAATTATACAGAAGAAACAATGTTATGTAGTCTATGCCTTCACCTACTCTCATTACCCCACAGGGGGTGGGATAGGAGGGGAGGAAAGAGAGGGAGAGAGACAGAGAGAGAGAGAGACAGAGAAACAGAAAGGGAAAAATACAAGCTAAAAGATCTACTTTTTTAAAAAAAACAGCATGCCCAATTATATTAGCCCTTGAATAGGAATCAGATGACCTGGGTTGCTGGGTTTTCTATCCCAGATATATTACTTTAAGCAGGTATGTTAATTGCTTTGACCTTCGGTTCACTGATTTGTAAATGAGAATAATAGCACCTGCTCTGCTTTACTTTTAAAGATGTTATAATTATCAAATGATAGATGTAAAATATAGCTTCATATAAATGTATAGTCATGGTTGTACCATTGACATGCATAAGAAATACTGCTCGGAAATACTGCTAGATAGATTTTTGTAAATTTTTTTAGTTGGGCATAAAGTTCTGAGGCTTAAAAAATGATATAGTAGGTAACTAATGTTTGCTATGTACTAGATTTGTTCTAACCCTTTTAGGTTAATTAATTTAATTATTTCAATGACCAAATAAGGTAATTATTATCTTTATTCCTGTTGCAAAGGAGAGGAAAGTCAGCATACATTGATTAAATGACTTACCCAGGGTCACAATGCAAAAAGGGCATCAGAATATCTGGTCAACCCTGGGTCAGCAGGGCAATCTCTTTTATAGGATCCCTCTACACAGTTTTCCTGCTTCTGTTGAAACCTATCTAAGTAAATGAGAAGGACATGTGGGTGTGCTCATGGTGGTGAGACTTCCTTCTGTAGCGATTCCCCAGTCTTTAAAAAGTACTTCCTTGAGGTGCCTGGGTGGTGCAGTCAGTTGAGCTTCCAATTCTTGATTTCCACTCAGGTCATGATCTCAGGGTTGTGAGATTGAGCTTCACGTCAGGCTCCATGCTAAGCGTGGGATCTACTTGAGTTTCTCTCTCTCCCTCTGCCCCTCCTGCTCATGCTGTCTCTCTCTCTCTCTCTCTCAAAGAAATAAAAAAATCTTTAATAAAAATAAAAACACTTCTTTGACTTAAGTTGCTATTTATTTCCCTATTACTAGTAAGCATGAATACCTACAACTGCAGAAAGAAAAATACTTCCAGTTCACTACTCCTATTAAAGAAAGGAATTTCACTATAATTTGGACAAATGATAGTGAAGGGAGTAGGAAGGGTCAAGTATAAAATAAGTTTTTAAATATAGGACTGTGATAGGACTGTATAAATGTATTCTTAGATGCTTGTTATGTATATGGGGAAAACAGTTTTGTAGTATAAGCAATAAACCTTTTGAAATAAAACATATTGACCATGCTTGATCAACATATGTAGGAAATTTGTGTATATACATATGCACATGTTAACATTTCAGAAGCTCAGACTGAATAGTTAAATAGATCTATTCTCCACACCCTGGAAATTTGTCTTTCAGGAACTACCATTTTCAAAATCAAATAAGTGCAGTTAAACACAGTGATCATTGATGCATTGTTTGTGAATGAGTAAAGCAAGTGAAATTAAATAGTCAAATCTGACCCCAATTCTTACTACACTATGAGCTGTTTTCTAAAACGGATTCCATTTTAGGTTGTTAGATTATTATTTAACCAAAGTATGCATTTAACATGTGTAAATACTACTTTTAAGTTTTGCCAATCTAGTTTCTTCTCTTTCCTATGTTAAATTAAAAAAAGCAAATAAGATGTTCCTTTTCTTTAAAATTGAAAGCATCATAAGGAATACTGTTAATCATTTAGCTGGAAGTAAATGGCACTACACATACATATTCTTCTCTTTTCATATCATTGTTCGTTTTTAAATAATAAGAAAACATACATTTGGACAAGCAATGCATGGAGTTTGCTTGTTAGAAATCAACTTCAAAATTATTTTGAAAACAGGGAAGGGTTGCAGGTCTACCTTGTGTCGTACTTGAACTATTTAATCAAACAAAATATGCAATAATGATTTTTATTCATGTATTTTGTGTCGCATCTGAACCTTGTCTTTCCTTTTCTATCTTTGGCCTGAAGTTTGGTATGTGATTGACTAGAGCAGATACTACACCAAATACTTATTTCTTGTGGTGCCTTCTAGATAACATCACATGATCAGGCCTTTGCATCACACATCCCATCAAGCATATGATTTTTTGTAATACTTAAAGCACAGAGTGAATTTTGAAATATGTCACAGAATTATTCTTACTTTCCAGATTTTAACTTTACCATCAGTGTCTAGGTCCACATAAAGCTCATCTAATTTTTGTTTTCACCCCTTCTCACCCAACCTTCTCTTTACGTTTATTCTCAATTACATTCCCCTTTTAAAGATATCTATGTCTTAACTTGCTGGAAGGAAAACTTTTCGGCCTTATGTTAAAGAACATTTTGTGAGGCGCCTGGGTGGCTCAGTCAGTTGAGCATCTGACTCTGGATTTCCACTCACATGATCTCAGGATCCTGGGATCAAGCGGGGCGTCTCCTTGAGAATTCTCTCTCTTCCTTTCCCCCACTCTCTCCTGCTCTCTCTCAAATAAATAAATAAATCTTTAAAATAAGAACTTTTTGGCATGTTTTATCATTTCTACAAGATTTTAAGCTTTCTGAAGATATGGGCCTATTTCTTGCATAGCGCCTTATGCACGTGCAGTACTCATTATTTATTAACTATTAAAGGAATGATGGCAACCTTGACACTACTATAATGTCCTGGTTAAATATTTTATTTCTGAGCCACAGCAGATTAAATTCACTAAATAAGGAATTGGCATAGACCCTGACAGATAGGGAAAGATTGACGTTCTGACAAAGAAAGAAAAATAAATGAAGTCGTTGAAACCTGAATTATAAAATATATATAATACAACGTGTAATATAACATAAATATATAAAAACCATGTAGTTTACAGGTAAATAACCAAAATCTATGTTTGAAAACTTGTGTTGACCTTATACTATGCACACAATAGGTTACATAGACACCTGATTCAGGGCAAGTTAAGGAAGCACATTCTTTTTTTTAAATAGATCTTTTTTAAGAGCAGTTTTCAGTTTGGGGCAACATGGAAAGGGAGGCATGGAGATTTCCCATATACCACCTGCCCACCACATGTGCACGGCCTCCCTCATTATCAACATCCCCAGCAGAGTGGCGTATTTGTTACAGTTGATGTACCTATGTGGATACGTCCATGAAGTTTACATTAGGATTCACTCTTGCTGTTGTACTTTCTCTGGGTATGGACATACATAATGACATCTATCACCATTATATTATACAGAGTAGTTTCACTGTGCTGTGTGCTGTTCTTCATGTCCTTCTTTCTAACCTGTTGCTGTAAACATATGTGTGTATGTTTTTGTGTGGAAGTATGTATTTAACTCCTTTGAGTGAATACCAATGAGCACAATTGCTAGATCATATGGTAAGATTATGTTTAGTTGTAAGAAAAAATGTCTCCAAAAGTGGCTGTACAATTTTGCATTCCCCCAGCAATGAATGAGAGTTCCTGTTGCTCCATATCCTTGGCAGAATTTGGTGTCATCAGTGTTTCAAATTTTGGCCCTTCTAATAAGTGCATAAGTGGTGTCTCTGTGTTGTTTTAATTTGGTTTTCTCTGATAACTTACAATGTGGAGCATCTTTTCATTTGCTTATATACCATCTGTACATCTTCTTTGGTAACATTTCTGTTAAGGTCTTTAGCCCGTTGTTTAATTAGGTTGTTTGTTTTCTTATTGTTGAATTTTAGAGTTCTTTATATATCATGGATGATATATATCATCCATGATATATAAAGAATTATATGATATATATATGTATGATATATATATGTATGATATATACATATATTATATATACATATATGATATGTATGAACTGTATGATATATATATATATCATGCATATATATATATATATATCATCCAAGATATATAAAGATATATATATATCTGGGACACTATGTTTAACAAAAGTTCAATAACCAGTTCATATTAATGACACCCAGAAAACTAAATCTACCAATAAACAAAAATTATAACAATATGGTCTGTTTGGTAAGTGGTAAGTCAAAATATGCAATATATATATATATACACACACACACACATTTGTGTTTTGTTAATGGAATAAAGTTTCAATTCTGAAAAGTAATATGTGGGATATTCCATTCTCTGATAATGTCATATAAAATCCATAATTCTGTAATATCTTTCTTATAGCCAAAGAATTGGGGAACAACAGAAAAAAGAACTGATTAAAGTGTGTTCAATTCATGTTCAAATCACTTCCACTCTATTCTTTTTATTTACACATAGTGTTCTGGGAAATAAAAAAGCTCTTAATTCATGAAGGTAATATGAATAAAATTATCCTTGTTTTACCCACAAAATGAAGGTTGTTGATAAACAAAAAAACAATGTTGTCACTCATATTAACATCATAATAGAAAAAAGATTGCTTGCAAAATAGGAACAGTAAGTTCCCTCTGGAGCCACTGACATGATTAAAAATGTAAGCATCCCATGGAATTTTCATTTGGTTCTCCTGGAGAGATGTAAAAACTGATTGTAGTCAGACCACCAATATGGGAATAATCTGGAGAATTCCCATCATGGATCTGGAGTAAATTTGACACAATTGACCACAGATGGCAGCATATGAATAATCCATGTTTTGCTCATTCTGCCCACTCTTGGTTCAGCCACACCCCTTTTAAGAAGTATCTGTCATCACACATACAGAAGATATGCAGACCTGAAAAATAGCATTACACCAGCACAACCACAAGTGACTAGGGAGGTAGAGGGCAATTTTATCTGAAATCAAAATTATTTTAAAGTATCAGTAATAGGCAGTACATGTGTGACGGTAAAATCAGGTCATATGTAACTTCAAAAGTAGAATGTGCTATCTGTAAATGAGATCAGACACTGGAGAAAGGTCTGGGGAGATGTGGTGAACAGAAACCTAAAGTGGAGGGACACTTTTGTATGTTGCAGAATGAACTGCCTCTACCCTCCTGGGATGGCATTAATTAATAATTACTCTGTTTTTGATTCACCAAGCATCCTTATATTATGCTGGGCATACTCGCTTGACTGCAGAGAAACAGTCCTGTCAAAAAATCCCGTGGCCAAAAGGGATTTATGAAGTCATGCCCTTCCCAGCAGGACTCCCAATATTGCCTTAGATCTGGGACTGGATCTTGACTAGACACCGTTGGCAAATGCTCTGCTTGTTTCCAAAAGCTTTACCCCTTACTTCTAGAGATGGCAGTCAGATGAACATTAAATATCAAGTCCAGGAAGCTCTCACGGTGCCCCCATTAAGTAGAAATGAATGCCTTGGCTTTATGACTTTGTTGCTTAACTCTAATAAATTAAACTTCCATTTTGCTAAACAAAAGTCTTTATAGCTCTTCCTTCCAATGAAACCTAAAATTAGTTGATATATAAGGCATAGCTACTAAGTGCTCAAGAAGGATGCCAGAATTACAAGACTGCTTCATATGTGAGTCTCACTTACATGTAAGCCAGGAAGTAAAATGTCATACATACTTATGATAAATGCTCTTCTTTTTTTTTTTAGTTGTATTTATTTATTTATTTGGGAGAGAGAGAGAGCAAGCTCTAGCGTGGGAGGGGCAGAGGGAGAAGCAGAGAGAGTATCCTAAGCAGACTCCAAGCTGAGTGTAGAGTCTGATGCAGGGCTGCATTTCAGGACTCTGAGATCATGACCTGAGCCGAAATCAAGAGTCAGACGCTTAACTCACTGAGTCGCTCAGGCGCCCCTAAGATAAATGTTCTTCTTAAACAAAGATTAATAACATAACCAACAGTTTTACCAGTCTATGACATTTTTTAAGATTATATTTATTAATTTGAGAGAATGTGTGTGAGAGAGCACAAGCAGGAGGCAGGGACAGAGGGAGAGGGAGAATCAGACTCCCTGCTGAGCAGGAAGCCTGGTCCAGGACTCTGGGATCATGACCTGAGCCAAAGGCAGGTGTTTAACCAACTGAGCCACCCAAGCGCCCCAGTCTGTAACATTTTTAACTACCCTAATTTATTAATTTAAACTTGATGTTATTTACCTTTTCAGTCTCTTACTATATTACTAGCACCTATTAAAAAAACCAAGAAAGTAGAGCATTTATAACATACACTTTGAATTTAGGGCCTTGATTTTTTCTTAATCTTATATTAATTTATTTCAGGCCCTTCCTTCGGGAGACAATCTTGGTACCCCAAATTTGTAAATTAGCTGAAGCCTAAAAGAATCTGCTAATTACTTGTGGGCCAAATTTCTATATCCAAGGAGGCCCAGATATCCAAAAGCAGCAAAAAAGACATTTTAAAATTACTTAGGTAATATATGCAGTATGCAAATTGCATATTATTTAGATTTTCTATTTTGGAAAAATAAAAATTGAAATATATAATTCTGTAGTTACTGCAGAAGTAATGGTTAAAACCCTAAGCCACTTAAAACCCCAGTGTTACCATACACTTAGAAACTGCATTCTTTTCCCCAGTGTGTGATGGGTAGTGTTATACCAGCAAATATAACTATATATGTATTATCTTCTTCATGCTCATAAACACTGGATTAGAGAAACTAATCTTAGAGTTGTCAACTGAATCACATAAACTGCTTAGCACCAGACTTATAATTTGAGAATGCACAATAGATACTAATACTTCTCCATTCATATCTATATATTAAAGGGTTTTAACATTATTTTTTAAGTATACATATTAACTCATCAGTATGATAAAACCTCATCTTACTTTATGGTCAGTACTTTAAGAAATTATGTTTATTAAAAACCTCTCATTCCAATTGAAATGTGTTTTCATCAACTCCCATTTGATAAAATGATAATGAGTGGTCCTGAGTTCTTAATGTGCCTTGGATTTTAGTTATCATAAGTGTAAAAATAATAATCAATTTGACTTTCTTTAGTAATTATTTGAAGTTAGTTAATTCTAAAATTCTTTGTTTGTTCATTCTAATTCTCTAAAAAAATTTTAGGCAATATTACCTAAGGACTCCAAAATGTTATTCATTTATATGATTCAATAACTGCATCCTATAGTGTCTCTAAGAATAATCTGTGGGAAAAAATCTTATTTTTTATGAAAATAATAATTCCATTAGAAGTCTACCCCTTCACTCACATGGCCTTGATGAAGTATTTTGACTACAAGAATATACAAGTTATTGTATATCATCCTTACTCCCATCTAGGCTTTGCTTTTAAATTTCACTTTGTGCTTGATGTAGTTTTATTTTCTTCAGACTTAAGTTTCATTTTGTGAAAACATAAACTGAAGCATATGAAAAATTTTAATCATTTATTTGGGCAAAAATTGTTTCAAATCAGGAGGGTCCAAACCAAAAGTGGTTAGAAACTTTCAAAAGTGCTCTGCCTACAGGAACTAGGGGAAAGACTTTTATAGAGAAGACACAGAAATAAAGCAAGAAATTATTTGATCGGCTATTGCTTAGGCAGTTGCCGCATTTGGAAAAGCCTAGTTGTTGGCTTGTGACTGGTTGTCTTTGGGTGGCTTGAGGCAGTACAAGCTTAGGTTTGGGGCTGCTTATGAAGGCTACTAAGACATTAAGCCACCTCAGTTTAACAGCTGCTTTGTTTAATTAATTTAACAATTTCAATCTGGTTTTTTATTGTCATGAGCTCCTTTCCTTTTCTACTTTTTAATGCCATGTCTCCTTACCACCCACTACCCAACCACCGCTGTGCAAGTGACACCTACAACTACAACATACCCGTCTCTTCTCCCCCCAGTTTTATTGAGACACAACTGGCATACTTCAGCTCTTTAAGTGGAAGGCATCTAGCATGATGATTTGATTTACCTATGTTGTAAAATGGTTACCGCAATTGGTTCTGCTAAGATTTATCTTCTCATAGAGGTGCCATAGAAAGAAAAGAAAATGGGGGAAAAAAGGTGCTCCTTGTGATGAGAACTCTTAGGATTTCCTCTGAACAACTTCCTATCCATGCACTCACCCTGTTTCAAACTGCCTTTCTATTTGTCTTTTTTTTTTTTCCAACTTCTGGTCCATATAATCTTTCAAGTATTTTGTTCATGCAATTTCCTCTTTTAAAGATTCTCAGAGCATGTATCACTAAAGAGGCACAGTAAAAGGCAGCATTATTTCTCACTAAAATTATGAAGAAATTTAAACAAAAGGTGATGTTTATTCAATTTCCTACTTTGTCCCATGCTCCACATTTTAACAATAGAACTTGTGTTTATATCCCTTTGTTATGGTGAGCAAGGAAAACAGAGATGGAAACACAGTGATGGGGGAATTCCTAAATGGGAGCAGTTAGCAGTTACATTTTGAAATGTAGAAGACGTTCAAGAAGAAAAGAAAAAGGAAATGAAACTGACTCATGAGACAATTGATGAGTCCAAAAAAGTGATTTGGCTGGGAGGTCAGCAAACCGTAGCCCCTGGGCTAAATCCAGGACCCGTTTTTATAGTCTCCTTGCTAAGAATGATTTTTATATTTATATATGTTCAGAAAAGCAAGCAAACTTATTTGTACGTGAAAATTGATGAATTACAATTTTGTTGTCCAGAAATAAAGTGTACTGGAACACTACCGTATTCTTTCATTTCATGCACTGTCGGTGACTACTTTCATGCTCCAATAGTAGAGTCAAGCAGTTGCAACAAAGAGCCTATAACACATAGCACCTAAAACATTTTCTATCTAGCCCTCTACAGAAAAGTCTGCTGCCCCATGATTTAGAACATTTCCCCAAGCTAGTTTTTCCTAGCTGATCAAATCATTGCGCCTTGGCTGACACTCTGGGATTTCAAGTTTAAATAAACCAATAATCAGCTGGTACCTTCAGAGGTTTCCAGGAGAGCTTTCTTGACAATCACAAAGAACAGTGCTCACAGCCAGTAAAAGTAGATGCCTTGGTGTACTTATTCCTTTAAAAGAAAAAAGTTAAACTGATTATTTTGTCAATTTGAGATAACTCACATGCAGTTGTAAGACATAAAACAGAGAGGTATGTATTATTTACTGGGTTTTCTCCAGTGGTAACATCTTGAAAACTATAATACAGTATCACAACTTAGATACTGACATGAATACACTCAGCATCCTAAAGATTCCCATCACCATAAGGATTCTTTGTGTTGCCCTTCTGTAGTCACACCCACTTAACATCCTACTCCCAGCCCTGCCCTAATAACCCTTTAACACTACTCTGTTTTTCATTTCTATAGTTTTATTATTCCAAGAATTTGGAAACATAGTTATATAGAATGTAACCTTTGGGGTTACAGCATAATCTGGGGTCACTCAGCATAATTCTCTTGAAATCATCCAGGTTGCTGAGCATATCAGTACTTGGTTCTTCTTTATTGATGAGTAGTATCACATCCTATGGATGTACCATAGTTTGTTTGACTACTCATCCGTTGAAGGACATCTGGGCTGTTTCCAGTTTGGAGCTATTATGAAAAGAGTTGCTGTAAATATTCATGTACAGGTTTTCGCATGAATATAAATTTTTATTTCTTTGGGATAAATGTCCAAGAGCCAAATTGCTGGGTCATATGGTAAGCGTATGTTTAGTTGTTGTTTTTTTCTTTTTTGGGGAGGAGTTTCGGGGGAGAGAAAAGGGGAAGAGGAGAAGGTGAGGGAGGACGAGAATCTTAAGCAGTTTCCATACCCAGCATGGAACACAGGACTCAATTTCACCACCCTGAGATCACGACCTGAGCCAAAATCAGGAGTCGGACACTTAACCAACTGAACCACCCAGGCGCCCCAGCATATGTTTAGTTTTTAAAAGAAAATGACAGTTTGTTTCCCAGAGTTGCTATACTATTTTACATTCTCATCATCAATAGCATGAGTGATCCTATATCCTCACCAATGTTTGGGATTGTTACTATTTTGCTTTGTTTCGTTATAGCTCTTCTAATAGGAATGTAGTGATATCACATGGTTTTAATCCACATTTTCCTAATGGCTAGCAATAGTCAACATCTTTTAATGTGGCTTATCTACCATCTGTATATCCTCTTGGATGAAATGTCTATTCTTATCATTTGCCCATTTTCCATTTGGATTATTTGATTTTTTTTGCTGTTGAGTTTTGCTATTTTTATTGTTTAGATATCGGTCTTCTGTCAGATATGTGGTTTGAAAATATTTTCTTCCAATCTGCAAATTGTCTTTTTATCCTTTTAGTGGACTTTTTTATGGAGCGAACGTTCTTAATTTTGACGAAGACAATTTAGCAGTTTTTATGGATTGTGATTTTGCTGTCAATTCTAGGAACATTTTACCTAGCCCCAGATCCTAAAGATTTTCTTTGACCTTATTACCTAAACGTTTTATACTTTTATGTTTACATGTAAATCTGTAATCCACTCTGAGTTAATTTTTGTATAGGATGTATAAATTTTGTATAGGTATAAGTCAAAGTTCTTTCTCTCTCTCTCTTTTTCTGCCTGTGGATGATCAGTCACTCCAGTACCATTTCTTGAAAAGATTACTTTCCCTCCATTGAATTGGTTTTGCATCTTTGTCAAAAATCAATTGGCATATATGTATGGGTCTATTTCTAGCTTCCTGTTCTGTTTCATTGATCAACATACTTATTTCACTGCCAATACCTCAGTCTTGATGACAACCAAATGGTAATCTGTTGTCATATTTATTATTAATAACATACTATTATATATATGTAGTATTAAACCTAATATTAATATATTAAATAATATACTATTATATAATATATCTTGAAATTAGACAATTCCTCCCAATATATTTTTTCCAAAATTATTTTAGCTATTCTAATTCCTTCCTTTGCATTTCAATATAAAGTTTAGAACAATTTTATGTATCTCTACCAAAAATTTTCCTTAATTTTGATGGGAATTGCATTAAATGTTTATATCCATTTGAGAATAATTGACATCTTTACTATGTTGAGACTTACAATCCATGAACATGGTGTGTCTTTCCAGATCTCTTAGATTTCTTTCATCAGCATTTTATAGTTTTCAGCAAACAAGTTCTATACAATTTTTAGACGTATACCTAAGTGTTTAAATTTTGAGTAATTTTAAATTAAAATTATATTTATATTTCTATGTTTTATTTCCTTTTTCTTTTCACCTTATTACACCAGCTAGAATAGAACTCAAAGCATTAAATCGAATAGATGGTAAGAGTGAACATCCTTGCCTTATTGCTGATCTTATGGGAACAGCATTTAGTTTTTTATCATTAAGTAGAATGCTAACTATAGCGTGTTTTTTTTTTTTTAATAGAAGATCTTTGTCAAATTGAGGATGTTTCCCTCTATTCCTAGTTGTCAGAGTTTTCAGTCATGAATGGGTGCTGAATTTTTCTCCACCTATCAATATCATCATGTGATAATTCTTATTTAGCCTATTTATGGTGGATTAATGATTGATTTTCAGAATATTGAACCAGATTTACATCCATGGAATAACCTTCAACTGGTCATAGTATATAATTCTTTTTATATATTGCTGCATTCTATTTGTTAGTACAATATTAAAGATTTTAAAACAATGTTTGTGAGGGATATTGGTCTATGCGTTTCTCTTTTTCCACTGTGTTTGTCTGTGTTAAGTATCATTGTTAGTACAATATTAAAGATTTTAAAACAATGTTTGTGAGGGATATTGGTCTATGCGTTTCTCTTTTTCCACTGTGTTTGTCTGTGTTAAGTATCAGGATAATATTCATCTCAGAAGTAACTTGGAAATTGTCCCTTCTTGTATTTTCTAAAAAAAAATTGTGTAGAATATGTGTGTGTCAAGTGTTCTTTAAATATTTGTTAGAATTATCCAACAAAACCATCTAGGCTTGGAGTTTTCTTTTTGAAAGAGTTTTTAAATTACAAATTCAATTTCCTTAATAGTTACATGGTTATTCAAATAATCTAATTCAAATTCAGTGAGTTGGTATAATTTGTATTATTGAAGAATTGGTCCACTCCATCTAAGTTGTCTAAGTTCTGTGTTTGGTGCTTGTAGTTTTCTATTATTGTCTTTAGGTGTCTGTAGTGATATGCCTGTTTCATTCCTGATTGGCAATTTGTATCTTTTCTCTTTTTTATTTGTCAGTCATGCTGGAGGCTTGCCAAGAAGTTTATCTATCTTTTCAAATAGGTTCATGGCTTCATTGATTTTCTCTGTTTTTCTGTTTTTCAATTTCATTTATTTGTGCTATTATTATTTTTGTTATTGTTATTCTTTTGTCTTAGGTTGATTTTATTCTTCTTTTTCTTAGTTCTTGAGATTGGAATATGGATTATTGGTTTGAGATTTTTCTCTTTTTTTTTTTTAATTTTTCTCTTTTCCAATATATGTAATTAGTACTATCAATTTCCCTCTTAGTACTGCTATAGCTGTGTCCCACAAATTTTGCAATGTTCTATTTTCATTTTCATTTACTTCAGTGTATTTCTTCCTTGATTTCCTCTTTGACTTCTGGTTATTTAGAAATGTGTTAATTAGCTTCCAAGTGTTTCAAGATTTTTCCCTTTATCTTTCTATTACTGATTTCTGGTTTGATCCCATTTTGGTCAGAAAACAAACTCTGTAGGATTTCAGATTTGTTGTTAATTGCTTTATGGACCAGGATATGGCTTATCTTGGAATATATTTGTGGGCACTGGAAAATAATGTATATTCTTTCCATTGATGGGTGTATGTTCTAAAAACATCAATTAGATCCTGTTTGTTGATGAGATTAAGTTCTATATGCTTGATTATTTCCTATCAGTTGTTCTAGGTATGTTGAAGTTTACAACTATAACCATGGATTTGTTATTTTTTTTCCTATTTTAACAATTTTTTTCCTATTTTTTTCCTATTTTAACAATTTTTATTCCACACATTTTATAGCTCTTACATGTATATACATTCAAGGTTGTTGGATGTTTTCTTCTTGGATATTCCTTTTTATCATTTTATGATGTTTAGTTCTATCTCTGGTAAATTTTTTGCTTTGAAGTTCTTTTATTTGATATTAATGTTGCTATTCCTGCTTTATTGGATCAATGTTTACATAAGCATAGATATAATGTGAATGAATTACATATAAGTCATATATGTATACAAATACATATAACAAATTCATATACATATATATATGTACATATATGTAAAAGCATATGTTATTTTCATGCTTTTACTTTAAATCTGTCTATATTATTGTATTTGAATTGCATTCCTTTTGGACAGTATATAATTAAGCCACATTTTTTTTTAATCCTCTAGCCATATCTCTCATTTAATTGGTGTATCCAGACAATTTACATTCAATTTAATTTTTTTTTTTTGAGAGAGAGAGAGATAGAGTGGGAGTGGGAGGTGGGAGTGGGATTGGAGGTGGGAGCAGAGGGAGAGAGAGAATCTTAAGCTGGCTCCACACCCAGCTCAGAGCCCCACATGGGGCCCAATCTCAGGACCTTGAGATCATGACCTGAGCTGAATTGAGAGTCAGAGGCTTAATCAACTGAGCCATCCAGGTGTCCCTCAATTTAATTATTGATATGTTATGGCTTAAGCTTGCCATTTGAGTCTATGTTTTTTCTCCTCTTTGTTTTTCATATTACCTGCCTTCTGTGTGTTATTTAAATACTTTTTAGAACTTTTAGAATTTTGACTTCCTAGTATTTTTCAGTGTATTTCTTTGTGTAGTTTTTTAGAGGTTGTCTTATGTATTAGATTTTATGTACATGACATCACAGTGTACTGGTGTCTTCATTTTACTTGTTCAAGTGAAATACAGAAATTTTACCTCCCTTTCTTTTACCTTTATCCATACCCATTTATAATTGTCTTAAGTATTTCCTCTACATACATTTAGAACTGTATCAGAAATTGTTAAATTTTTGTATCTGCCCTCAAACATAATTTAGAAAACCTCAGAGATGGAAAGTCTATTATTTTTACTTATATTTTTGTTACTGAATTCTTTATTCCTTTCAAAAGGTCCAAACTCTTCTTTTATCATCGCCTTTATGTTTAGACAACTTCCTTAACTATTTTTTCAAAATGGGTCTACTATTGAAGAATTCTATTATTTTTCCTTCATCTGATAAAGTCTTGATTTCCACTTCATTCCTGAAGGATATTTTCCATGGATATAGGATTCTAGAGTAACAGTTCTTTTCTCTCACCAATTAAAAATGCTGTACCTCTTATGCTGGTCTCCCTGGTTTCTGATGAGAAATTCACTTACCAGAATTGTTTTTTCTCTAAAGGAAGACTATGTTTTTCTCTTGCTGCTTTCAAGACTTCTTCTTTGTCTTTAGTTTTCAGAAGTTTGACTAAGATGTGTTTTGGTATGAATGTCTTTGGGTTTTTTGTTTGTTTGTTTTTCTTGCTTGTGGTTTGCTCAGCCTCTTAAAAATCTGCATGCTTTCACTAAATTTGGGGAGTTTGAGGCCATTATTATTATTCTTTAGCATGTTTTTTGCCTTGCCTTCTTTCCTTTCTCTATCTGGGACTCCATTGGCATAAATCTTTTCTCTTTCTATTGTAGTTCCACAGTTGCCTGAGTCTGTTTACTTTTTCTTTTTTTTTAAGTATATTTTCTCTATGTGGTTCACATTGGATCATTTTTATTTTCTCTCTCCTCATTCACTGGTTCTTTCCTTTGTTTCTTTCATCTTTTTATTTATCATAGTTGTCGTATTTTTCAGTCCTAAAATTTCTATCTGGTTATTCTAGAGAGCTTCTATTTCTTTGATAAGGCTTTTTGTTTGTTTCAACCATGTTCATAATTTCTCATTGAAGAATTTTCGTGATGGCTGCTTTAAAATCTTTGTGAGATAATTCTAATATCTCTGTTATCTTGGTGTTCACGAGTATGGATGTCTTTTCACATTCAGTTTGAGATGTTTCTGCATCTTTTTATGACAAATGATTTTCCATTGAAATCTAGACCTTGTGTGTATTATGAGACTGGATATTATTTAAATCTTCTATTTTAGGTAGCTTCCTCTGACACTACTCCAACAGAGAAAGGGAGCATACCTTGTCATTGTCAGGTATTGCACTGACACCTGAGTGGGAGGGCTCTGTTTTCCTGCTGGGTGGGAGTGGGAGTTCCTATTCCCCAGTAGGCCTCCACTGATACTTTCCTGGCTAGGAGGGATGTCAGTGGTATGTTACTGCCCCCATCATGGCCTCTGCTATCACTTTACAGGTTGGGAAATTGTAGGGTAGGACAGCTTCTAATGTCCTGACCCTCTAGTAGGCTTCCTCTGTCTAACACAGCCTTAGTAGGGACGGAGAATGGTGCCTCAGTACTGCTGGGTTTGGGTGGAAGTCCAGGATCCCTATGTAGTCTCCACTGACATTATGTTGGTTTAGGGTAGGGACCTTGTTATCCCTTGACAGGGACAAAAGTCCCAATTTCCTGCTCAGACTTCCTTACACCATTCTAATGTTGGGGAGAAGAAGTTGGGACGCTTTGTTCTAGCCTACCAAGTATCTACAGGAGTCTCCCCAATGGGTCTTTGCAGGTATGGGAGTGGCTGTTTGTGTGGTATCTGACTAGAACAAAGTAGTATTGCTCCAGTGCTTTCTGTCTTTCTAGGCTGCTGCTTTCCTGGTCCTTTGGCTGCAAAGAACAGGCTTTTCTTGAGGCTTCTCTTGTCTGCACCAATTGGTGTCTCTGGGTTGCTGGTTTCTTCTGCTCCAAGTTTTGGATAAATAAGGCAAAACTAAAATCCAGGGAACTCACTGCAATGTTGTTCCTTGGGTCCTGAGGTCCCTGGCCATTCCCTCTTCTCTCCATCATTCAGAGTCTCCTGACATTTGTTTTATGTATGATGTCCAGAGTTTTTAGTTGTACCTACCAGGAGAATTAGGAAAAACTATCTACTACATCTTACCGGAAGTGAATTTCTCCTGTTTCTTTTTTTTTTCTTTTTTCTTCTTTCTTTATTCATTAATTGGCAGGGCAGCATAATTTTTTGCCCTGGTTTCTTTCTTTTTTTTTTTTTTAAGATTTTAGTTATATATTTGACAGAGAGAAATAGGTCACAAGTAGGCAGAAAGGCAGGCAGAGAGGCAGGCAGAGAGAGGGGGAAGCAGACTCCTTGCTGAGCATAGAGCCCCATGTGGGGCTCGATTCCAGGACCCTAAGATCATGACCTGAGCCGAAGGCAGACACTTACCCCACTGAGCCACCCAGGTACCCCTTTGCCCTGGTTTCTATATGGAGCTTAAACAGAATTAGGAAAAAATGACTAGTAAATTTTCAATTAAAAAGAGAAAATTTGAGACAAAGAACCTATGTCTATGTGTAATGTACTTTTCAATATCTGTTTCACTTCTACTTTCCAATTTCTACTAGTTTGTATCTTGGTTACTTTATCACCAATAAATGCTCCGTTAGCATCTTATGGCAACGGTTACATTTAGAAGTAAGCTTTTTTCACTTGAAAATTCTCATTGAATGTTTCCTACATGGGGGCATGTTCACTTGATTCATTGCTGTTCCCCTGTGCCTGTCACAAGGCCAACCCACATATGAGTACTTGATAAATATCTGCTGAATAAGGGAATGAGAACTGAAAATTTAAATTTTTCATTCTGTGAGAGCTTATCTCCTTTTTTCTTGCTGTGCTGAAGCCCGGGACACATGTGTCTGCCGCCTGTGCTTGATTCCCACTGGGCGCCCTAAGCATGTGCTTAGGGCATTAGCAAAATTTGCCCAGAATTCTGCAATCTAGAATAAAGCAATTTTAATTTCAGCACATGTGTCAGTTTTTGCTTTATGGTATAGAGTTGGTTGAATTTTGAATTACAAATGGGGAGGACACCAGAATGGTTCCCGTGTGTGTATGTGTGGGCGCCTACACACATTTGCTCCTATTACTTCTAAAGAATGTGACCCAAAGAACATGGCACAGAAAAAGACCACAGACTATTTTTATAATCTGTTTCCTAGATCCTAGAATTTTTTTTGTGAGGGGGAGGGGATGATGGATTTTTAAGCTAATCATGGTTTGATGATCTTTTTAAATCTTTATCCTGTAATGTGGGATGTGTCAGCATCTATACATGGAGGAGGGGTAATGTTAGTTCATCGTTTTGTAAGCTCCTGAATATAATTTTAAATTTTTCGCAAGCCTAACAATACTTGAGATAAAGATCTCCCATCCTTGAACCATTTTTAAATGCAGGTAATAGAACATGATTCTTCTTAGTACTCCTGAGTATGTTTGGTTTAAATACTAATCAGAATACTTGCTTTCCCACTTGACTTTAGAGTCTGCTTAAAGTAACAGTGAAAGGTTGAATTCGCTATACTTTGGTTAGAAAGTCTGGAAATGTTCGTCCACCAACACTTTTGTCGCCTGCTAGAATGGAAATTCACTGGGGAGGGGGGACTGTTTCATTTTATTGCCTAAGAGGTGTTGATAACATGCCCTACATCTTTCCAAGGCATCTTTCATGCCAAATAGGCAAACTGTAGCTAGTGAAGGAACAGAAAGAGCACTTCTTACATGAGTCATTCTCAGCAAACTTGCACAGCAGCTGTGCTAGGTACTGATGAGGATTACCACAGAACCCAGTTGCAATATTTTGTGTGGTCGAGGAGACAACTGCCTCTCTCAGGGGACCACTTTGAAGGGGGTTGCTGCAATAATGCATCCCTACTGTTGCGGGTAGATTTTGTGGCCAGGGAGTACAAAATCAGTGCCAGATAAAATCAGAAAGTAAGAGAAAGCGAGAAGAATCTCACAGATTTTAAACCTTAATGTGAGAGACTACAACAAATGTCCTGAGCTTGTTGCATTTACTAGTTAGGAAAAGGAGACAGAGGAAGGAAGGGATGCGTTTAACTCAGAAAACTTGCAGGGCTTCGGTCTTTTCATTTGAAAACCATTTGGGTGTGTTGTGAAATCAAGTTGCAGAGTAGGCATGTTCAGACCTCTATTTGCTACAGTTAGTAGGAAAGATCCCCCCCCCACACCTTAAATAAAAGAAGCCAGAGTTTTCTGTGCAAACTGAAACAGGCGTTGCAAGAATCAGATTCACTTTGGACGAGTCTTCACATTCCAAGTCATCATTGCATTAGGCAGCACAATTCCATCTCTGGTTGATGGGCAGAAAAAGTGGGCAGCTTGCCAGGTAGACGTTTCCATGACTCCCAGCCCCCAAAGGTGATGCGTTTTTCAGCTAATTCAATGAAGAGTGGGCTGAACTTTGGGTCTAAACGAGACAATAGCTGCCTTCGCAGTATCAGCAGAATGGTTGATGGGAATGCACTCTACATTTGGCAGAGAATCATGTGACCTTACGACTGAGATTTTGTGATGGTGCCAACGGAGACTTGGAAAGCAGCAACCGTCCTGACTTTTTTCTTCTTTTCTAGCATGGCTCAGAAAATGGTGGATCTTAATACTTGACTTTAGCCAGACTCAGCAAGCGACTGAGCTTTGAAGCACAACTTCGCCTTTATTCTGGGTTTTTGGCAGGCCACCAGGAGGCTGTCCCTTTCACGCCTGATAAATTCTGCTGCTTATCTCTAAATAGGAAAAAAAAAAAAAGAAAAATATAAACAGAATATTGAGGCATAACAAGTGAATCCTAAAATTGTATGTGCTTTTTGTTTTTTGGCTTTTCTTACTGCTGATTTTTTTAAATGTTAATACCCTTTCTGCTTGCTGAAGAATCCAAGTACTTTTTTTTTTTTTTTTTTTGGTTTATAATGAACAGGCATTTGAACAGGGCAAACAGGACGGCCGCAGCAGTGAGCATGAGATCATTGCAGCCGTGTAGCAAACTGGCACCCTGCCTTCTCACCCTTTTGGTTCAGGAGACAAACGTGTGCAATCCTCATTTCTAAAGTCAGCTCAGCCTGGAAGGATTCCTGGTCTCTCCCACCTTCTACCATTCCGCTGCCAGGGACAGCAAGGATTGGTGCAGCTTCTGCGCAGTGCTTTGTGCCTGGAATACCGAGAAGGAAGAAAAAGAAGACAAGCACCCTGGTCCTTTTTTCCAAGAAATAACAGGATCCCCGAAGAAAAAAAAAATCTGAGTTTGTCCTACTCCATGCAACAGTGCTGAAAAAAAATGAGACGCTCCTGCTCAAAAACAAAAACAAAAACAAACAAACAAAAATCCAAACCAAAACAAACCAAAAAAAAGCAAACATTGGCTTGTATACCTACAGAGACATCGGGCTTTGTAAAGCAGCTTTGTAAGGCAACATAACCAAATGAGTCTTCCTTATTTTTATTATTTCAAAAATATGGCATAATTAGCAATATATTGCACTTGGTGAAATCGCACCTTTCATATCAGGTATAACTTTTTTTGTTGTTTCTTTTTAAGCCTACTCTTAGATTAAAGGGGATCCTTGAACTTTCATTGTACTCTTATTTAGCTCATCACCCACTTTACTCTTATTAACTTTTTCCTTTTGCTCTCTTGCTCTAATCCTGATTAGAATAGAAACTTACGTAAAAATAGAAAAATTTCTATGGAAAAGACGGTACATGTTTTATTTTGGTTATACGTCGAAGTTTGGAAAGACATTAATATGTTATCTGTGCTTTTCGTGTCCAATATTAGTTTTTGCTATCTAAGAAGAGTGAACATTTAGTCCTCGTTGTTTAAAGAAACTTAATCTTTTATTTGTTGTGACTCATAATTTGAAATGTGAAAGAAGAAACTTTTTGAACTTCTAAAAAAGGGTCAAACTAGGAGATACATTAAACTGTTGAGAAATAAAATTAGTTTGGGGGAAGTTGTATTTCAATTATTTACCAGGATTTCAGTATAACCGAAGTAGGGATGAAAAGATCATGTTCTCAGTTGCTAAGTAGAAAAGAAGCTTGTTTCACAATAATACTCTCTTTTAAAATATATTTTAAAAGAAGTATTTGTTTTAGGGCAGTTGCAGAGAGTGTTGGAAATATCCATTAAGTATTTCAGTGGAAAAAGTACATGCAAACTTGTTTTAAGTTTAAAGCAATGATTGGCTCAGCAGATAAATGCATTGCATTCTAATTATTTTGTCTATTTGTAGGAGTAAATTGCTAAGCAATTTAAGCAGTTTATAACAAAACCCAGTTTTGCCTGGTTCAATGGGAAAGAATTAGCAGATGTATTCCACCTATTTTAATTTTGATTAAAACTCTTTCTAAATATATTTAAAAATTATTAAAAAGTGAAAGTGCTTCTTAAAAATACAGCTTATATAAAAGACTATAATTTGCATCTTAGGAACTGATGCTATAATATTCTCCATGAAAAGAATAAACTTTGAGCAAACTGTTGTGCTTTTAAAATCATATTTTAGCATATTGGAAATATGTAGGGTAAACAGAGAGAAAAATATTATAGAATTCATGATCTCTACCTCCTTTTTTGTTATTCTACGAAGAATTATGGGTACTTACAATTATCCTATATACTGATAACATTCAAATAAAACGTTTTATTAAGTTTATCGGTTATTGTTCGCTAATTATTTAAGAAATAGCTCTTGTTCCTTTATGCTGCCTCAGCTAATGGAACATCAACTTTCGCAGGCTTAATTAACATGTATAAACCTGTTTTCATGTTTCAAGATCCTTTAGTTGAAAAACATTATTTTAAATGTTATTTTTAGGAGCCATTAATCTCTACACTCTTAATTATCTTATTAAGCTCCATGCCAAATCCAAATCTCTTTTCAGCTTTCACTAGTTCATTGTGCAAAACCTAGTCGCTTCTTTGACAGCTATGCCTCCTTTCGCTTTCAAAACTGTGACTGTGAAAACAACACCAACCAAAATGAACGTGTAAATGCAAACTATGAAACCACATTATATGTCAGATGAGTAGCCTGGGGTGGGGCTCTAAGAGTCTTCCAAGCCTTTAAAAAAATACTTTAAAAGGTTTTGCCCATTTTGATATTGTGTTTTCTTCTCGATCATCTACCTTCATTCCCACCATCCAGCCAGATGATCCTCCTAGACAAGCAGTTGTCTGATATTTCTCCTTTTGCGGTTGTTTTAGGGAGAAACTTAAAATGGATATGAGAAGTGACGAAAGTGATCGTAGGAGAAAATCATCTCAGGTAAAAACAAAAAGCAAAAGAGTAATTGCTGTTTAATATTTTTAAAGAAAAAAAAAACAGTGTTGATTGTGTTTAGTTATAAGAATTCGTTTCATAGTCTTTATGGATCTAGCTGTTGGGATTTTCATTGATGGCTTGAGCATTTGTACTATTACCTACCTTTGTGACAAATTTTTGTCTGAGTTTATGATCAATGTGCAGTTTGAGTCCCTTGGAATTATGTATCTATATATCCATTCATATATCTATATATAAATTCATGTAACGGTTGACTAGAAAATAATTTAGAAAAAGAAAATATGTATTTTTTTAGTTGTCATACATATAAAAGGAAGTGAAATCTGGAGGGAGGGAATAAAGTTGTGCTTTTTTTAAAAAATGACCTAATAAGAGAGTGAAACCAAAATATACATTCTTATAGTTATGATGAAACCCAAAACAAATGTTGCTTTTTATTTCATATCTAAGTGTGTGAATACTTGTTAAGATATTTTTACTATAATTGAATGCAATTATGACTGTTGATTTTTTACTGTAGTTTTTAACAAGTATGAGAATAATTAGAAAATAAATAATGGTAAAAATACTATGTAGACCAAATTATCTATATAAGGTCTATAGAACACATTTTATTTTATTTCAAAACATGCAAAAACACTAAGTAATTTTTATGTAGTATTACTATTTTTCACAATGAATATATAATTTAGAAATGCTAAATATTGTGGATATGAGTGAAACGATTAAAGATTGTACAACTTACAGTTTTGTTTCTGTTGAGCTTAAAATCTTAAAAACCGTGTATGTGACTGGCTTTATATTTATTCTTTGTGTGTTTGCTTATTGTGTGGTGGTTTAAATTTTTTTTAATAACAATTTATTTTTGCCCAACCTGTTGACCAGGTAAGAGTTATAAGTAGCTATATATTATGTTTTAAGAATATCTTTTAAAAAATAAATTTAAATATATTGTGTTTAAGAGGCAGGCTAGATATTTTATGCAGTAGCTCTGGAGTATAAATTATAGTAGTGGTAACACTGTTAATAGTAATAATGCTCTTAGTATGTCATTAATTTTAGTTTTTGATAATAATTTATCCAAATATTGTTAATTTCAGTATTATTCCAACTATAGACACATATGTATACATTTAAGGCTTTTTAGTGACTTCCTGTGTTCTCTGCCTAGTCAACAAGATCTTACTTGTTTTATGAGAAAGTTATAATGTTACCCATTCCTTAAAACCACTAACTGAGGTTTTATAAAAGAGTTAAAACAAGCACAGTCTGACTCTTACACAATTAGCTTAATAGTTAATTTGGTCTTAATTATAGGCTGGTAATACTACATTCATGCTTCACAATTACATAATTCATACATGCATGTATGGATCCTTTTTTTTCGTTTAAAGCCCATTATTAATCAGAATAGTCCGAATCCAAAATATTCACTATTAAAACAAAAGTAATCTGTGAAAAATATTTCAATATATGATTCTTAAAATTCTCATGTATATAAACCTGTATTTAGTGTAGAATATTTATGAAGGCCTTTAACTGGGAATATGTATACTAAGATTATTTTAGCCTTAAAAATATTTATAGTAAAAGATCATTAATATTTTCATCTAATTTCATCAGATATTTACAACAAATTCTGCATTAATAGGGATCCCAAGTGAGATGTTGCCCATTGGCATAAACCCGTAGATCCGATCTTGTGGTGAGATGGACTGCACAAGCTCGCTTCTATGGGTCTGTGTCAGTGTGGTAATCTAACAAAATGCTATAGACAAATGCTGTTAAATAATATTTCAGCCAGACTCCTGTTAAATTTTAGTTGATTACTTTTGAAGTATTTATATTTTCCTTTGTTTCTCATGTATACGTTAACCGTCATCGGTCTTTAGAGGCAACTTCAATTGTTGACCTCTAGGAAGGGTTTAGAGCATAGCCATTTAAGTTGGAACCCAAGTACAGTAAATTACTTAAGAAACTTGAATTTTTTTATAGCAAGGTTTGAACAAGAGCTGAATAGCACCTGTTCAGAAACTTAAGTTCATATTATAGTGGTCAGTACACCTCATCAACTTTAATAAGAAAATTAAAGGCTGTAACTGGATTTACGTATTACTATTGAGCTGATTTCTCTTAAATGAAGTTGAATGCTATTGGCTTTTAATATTACTTATTGCTAGTAGAATTATATTTCAAGAGAGATGTCAGAGGACATTTTGTATGACCTGTGCTAGAAACCCAAGAGGTTAGGATAGTCCTAGTAGACACATATTAAGTCTATTGGTGAAATGTTAGAATATTATATCTATATCCTTGCCAAGCCCTTAGGTGTATGGCTGCCATATTTGGAGGAGCTGACTGAAGATATGATAAGGAGTTTGAAGCAACATTGGAAGCTGTGTGCATCCGGGTTGAGGTAGTAGGTTGTATGGTTTAGAGTTACACCCTGGGAGTTAACTGTACAACCTTCTAGCTTTCCTTGGAGCACACTTGAGCCATCGAGGAATTCTTCACCACTTTTATCTGATTGAGCCAATTTCTGTGCAAGAAGGTAATGTGTCATGAGTATTCTGGATAATCAGTTTGAGCCTTTCTTACATTAAAATGAGCCTTTTATCCCTAAATACTAGATTATTCCATTTGCATCTACTTATAAACACTGGCAACTTGGTATTTCTAATAGGTTGTTACTCCATGAGAAAACCTTTTTAAGAATTGGTGAGTTCACATTGATATTTGAACTTTTCAGTCACAGATTCACAAAATTTGGCTCTCAATTTTGCAAACTGATCATTGGTCTTTTTTTTTTTTATTGGCTGCTTAGACACTGGAGTAAAAAAAAAAAGTCTAGTGTCAGTGACTTCATAGCATGTTATCTGAATCTTTCTTATGACACATCACTTTCTCCCTTATGTTATGGTTATCTATGTGCTTGTTTATTTTTTTTTCCAGTATATACTAGACTGTAAGCCCCTTGAGGGCAAAGTCCATGCCTTATCTTCATTGTATCCCCTAAAGTGCTTTACACATAAGATCTAAATATTTATTGGATGAATGAATGGAGTATAAGATCTCACCTTGTGATGAGTTTCTATTGAATATTTGAATGAATTACAGCAGTAGTCACAAATTTGAGTATTGTTTGTTGGTCCTAAAATTTGCCTAAATTTAATTCCCACACTGCTCTGCATCAGTGATATACTTGTTGTTGTTTTTTTTTTTTACTGTGTTGAGTGTGTCCATTCATCCTAGACATACGATTTAAAACTTAAGATTGCTTTTTCTCTAGAATAAAAAGTATAAAGCAAACTCATTTTTATCAATAAGTTCATTATAGTTTATAACCCTCAATTTAGACTATGTGTATTTCTTTTGAATTTTTAAATCCTTTGATTTCCAGATGAATGGTTTTTCTTTCAACATCACCTTTATAAATCAGTTTTTGGAATTTCATATACCTCCCTTGTCTTCTGCCCTTTATTTTTGTATAGTCATACGTGTTGAATAAACCAGAAACAACTCAACCAGAAACATGTCAAGAAATTAATAATAAATATATGAAGTATAATTGAGGATTGGACCACATTTTGTTTGAAGGGAAGGCACCTACAATACTCTGTCTATACATAGCAAACAGGTCTCTTTGGAGAACATTAACTTGCCATCAATTTCAGTGGTTAGTTTATATAGAGCATCTTTCAGTCACAGAATTAAATAGTTATAGACGTTGGCACTCTAAACTCTGAGTATGAAACATTGAATACATTAGAAAAGACTTTTAGATATAAATATGTTAAGAACCACAAGATCCTGCCAGTGTGGTAATGAGCTTCCCATAGAACACTCTGGCATCCAGAATATCTCAGAATCTAGAATTTACCAATAATAGTGAAGAAGGAACTTTTGAATCACCAATGGGAAGAACACAGGAGGCTTAGAAAGCTGAATACCAATGATTTGAAGCAAAATTATTTGATTCGTAAGCAGAGGTTTAAAGACTAGTAGTCTCTAAGAAAGAAAGGTCTTTTCAAGGACTAATCAAGAGATAATGAAGAGGAGGCAGGAGACATAGACAAGAGAGTAAGAGAGAAAATGAAGGGTTGAGAAGAAAGTACTCCTAGAAAAGAGAAACAATGTGTATAACGGTAGTAGTTCTACACATAGGTGGAAGAAACAAACAACTGAGTAGTGAATAATTACATCTTTTTCAGTAGTTTAGCCTTTGAAAGCCTGCAGTCCCATGTGTGTGTGTATGTGCGTGTGTGCGTGTGTGTGTGTGTGTGTGTGTAATCTAATACTCTTATGTACAGATTTGGAGACCAAGTCAGTGTCATTGATGGGCCAAATAGAATATTATCGTCCAAGAAATGCTCATTTCTATGTGGTGCAATAGAGTTAAGTATATCATAGAAATCAACTGTGAGGTGCAGTTTAAGGATAAGCTTATGAAAATACTATGATGAATGCATAGAGTTGTGGTCTCTTATCTACCCTATCTAAAGGGAGCTGGTATTATAGAAGAATAGCTGAAAAATTACAAAGGTGTAGCTATGATCAAAAGCATTAGTCATGCATAGTCATAATAATTCTGAAAGGCAGAGAATATAATTAACATTAATGCAGAAAATAAAAACTCCTCTGTAGGGTGAGAATACTACATGGGAGGTTCTCTCACCAAGTAATTATTTGTAAATTTGCTCTTCCAGCTATGGGAGTTATTTAACTTACTATATTTCTATGAAAAAAAAATGGCAGATGACAAATACACAAATTGATAGGATTATCTTAAAGAAACCAAGATTCAGGACCACTGCTGGTATCAATATCTAGAAATAAACCTTGGGGAAATAATGTTCATTTAGAGAGTTAGCATTCAGTGAGGGAGCAACTATGCAGATTGCATAATTCCTATAAGAATTTAAGTGGTCAAATTTTACTATATAGCGAGGTTTCCACGTTTGGTAAAAAAAGAAGTGTGAAAATTCGGGAAACAAGTATCAGTGAATTATGCTTTGTCAATATTTCTCTTGATATTTTGAGACTTGCCTATATATCTTTATATTCATAGTAGCTGATGTCCTTTAAATTCTTTGTAGAATGAGGCAGAGAGGAGTTAGAAGCACAGAAGGAGGGAGGGCGAGAGAAAGGGTAAGGAAAACTAACCACAAAGCAATTGATTGAACCATACTAGAGAAATCTAATTTAGTTTATGACACTGGTTCATGTTCATATTCTCATATTGGTTCTTATTCATATTAGTTCAATGAACTATGAGGGAATCAGATAAGTTATTTGGCAGTTGGACTGAGCCTTCTTGGAAACAATCCAGCCGTACATGGACTATGCTATTAGAATAAATGAGTCACTTCATGTAAATAATCATTTTGTTTCTCTTATTCCCTGTTATCAAATGCTGACTCACAAGAATAGGTGATTCCCCGAGTGATGTGATATAGTATTCTGCCACCCTGGACATTATTTCATACTCATGCCTGGCTTCTTTTCCACAAAATATAGGGATACTTATGGAGGTCACTGATTTTTGACTTTACTCATGGCAGCTCCCTAAAAGACCTATAAGGAATGCCTATGAAAGACCATTTGGTGAAGGTTCGGACACACCAAAAGAGCATTTATCTCTTGCCAGCTATTTGCCACCATCCACTACTCCTTCCAAACAAACCTGCTACCTGTTAATATCATGTTCTTTGGGATTCATGTATATCACTTCTTCATCCCTAAAGCCTATACTCGTTCTCTAAGGACCTTCTCAATTTTGAATCCTCTTCGTCATTGCAGCTTTTATTCCCATTGAGTTTTCTCTAACTTCTATTAATAGTAGGTCCAAGTGCCCAAGGAGACTGTGACTTACCTTTGTACCTTCTGCAGCGTACATACCTTTTTCTTAACTTGAGTTGAACTTCAGTAGTAAGTAGTCTGTGTTATCTGAGATATTTCTAGACTCTTCAGAATATATCATTATGGGCTAAGGAGGTTTTTTGTTTGTTTTTTAACACTGTCTATGAGTTCTAACTGAGCCTGTGATATACCATTTGAAGGTAATTTACAAAACTAGCTGCTCTTTATTATTTGTAAGCCTAAGCCTCTTACGTACAGAAGCATCTGTCTTTTCAAAACTGTTTCCCTTTACTTTTTATGTTTAGATAGTACATATTGAAGTTACTTTGTAAGTTGTGTAATTCGTGTGTCCTTTTAGTTAGTAGGAACTTAAATAGTACTTGATTGAAATTAAAAATAAAATCCAGATTTAGACATGGTAAGAACCTTAAAGATCAATAGTCCATTTTCCAGATGACCAAACTGAGGCCCAGAATCTTTAATGATTTTTGTCAGAGCCAATCTACCAGTAATGGATACAGCCTAGATTTCCACCCAGGTCAATGATCTATGCCAGAAGATATATTTTATGTTGCTATCCATAGACTTTTAGGTAGCATGATAAAACAAATTTTAGTAACTTGATTGAAATAAGATAATAAGGTTTTATTTTTCAAAGAGTATAAATAACAGTAATTTATCTGCAGATATATATCTGACAGATATATAATTAATATCATTTAAAATGAACTCTGTATTCATTTTATTTTTTCTTTTCAAGTAGAAGTGCACTCTTCTTTTTCTAGGCATAGAGAAAAATTCATCTACTGTGGCATTTCCCCTCCTTTCAGAACCCTTCTCCAGGAGAGAAGACTATAACCCAGCTGTTAGTGGTGCCTCTCAAGTCAAAAGGGAAGAATTGTGAATTGGTTAACTTGTTAGCATTATGTTGCTTGGAAGAATTAAAGTTAATATGAAATAGTAACCATAACTAAGTCCAACTTCAGAGGTCAACTGCCTATATCCCCCATAAGATATGCAAGATATCGTTGTATAAAATACTGTTACCAGGGATCATGAACTTAAATAGGGTCAGGGTTTAGGCAGTATTATAGTGAGCCAGACTGAAGACAAAAGGAAGTAATAGGGACTGTGGTAGACCAAAGAAGACATACTCACTTTCAAGATATTTCAAAATGACTTCATCAGTCGATCTAAATGTATCTCCCAAGGGCAGCCAGTTTTCCATCTTTGATATGAAGGTATCACATATCGAAGCAAATTACAATAAATCTGCTCTTTTAATGAACCTAACAGCATCTTTTCTTAGAGTTGACCTAGATAATTGGGAGTATCTATGATACTTTTAAGTAATTCTAAGGTGTATAAAAAAAGATAGATTCCTACACACTTTTATGCTGATGCTATTATTTCGGGTAGACACATATGACCTATGACAGTCTAAATATTTCCTTGAATTTAGTTGACTAATGAAAAATGTTTACTGATCAAGCAACAACTACCAATTGTAGTATTAGTTTGACTTTAATGAAAGAAATGTATTAGCAGTGGGGCACCTGCGTGGATTAGTTGGTTAAGTGTCTGACTCTTGATTTTGGCTCAGATCATGATCCAGGGTCATGGGATCCAACTCTTGCATCAGGGTCTGCCTCTGCCCCTACTTGTGCATTCTCTCTCTCTCTCTCAATAAAATCTTGAAAAGAAAAGAAAAGCAATGTAGTAGTAATGACTGTAGTAGTCCAGTAGTACTATGTAGTTTTAGGTTTCCATTTGTATCTGAATCGCAATGTGCGAAACAATCAAATCCTTATGCTCTTATTTTTAAAGTAATTGATGCTATAAATAGATGGATAGATGGTATTTTGAAGTCAGAGAAAATCAAAAGGTTAAATAGAGTGAACACAATTAAAGTTCAAGGGTTCTCATCTCTATATAATGTCTTAGACTTGGGCAGCTGGGTAGTTCAACTGGGTACTTCAAGAATAAAGTAACTGGTATCGTTGTTAATTATATTTTATTGTGTGATAATTAAAAGAGCAGTTACGCATTTATCTGGAATTAGATCAGGTTCCTGTCCATAAATTTTTCAATGTAATTTAATCCAATGAACTTAAATGTGGCAAATAGAAATGACATGACCAATTATGAAAACACTGGGTTTAGAGTAATAAAGAAGACTCATGTTTGCAATGTTGCTATATATAGTAGAAACCTCCCTATTTAATACAGTTAGGATCAGCAGTTGATACTACAAAGATTTTTTTTTTAAAATGGATCTTAAAATTTAACACATGCATATAATACACATATTATTTAAATTTAAAAACTTGATTATATATTTGCCAGTATTTTTATGTAAGCCAAGAACTATTTTTGAGTTTGGATTGCTAATTAGATCTTAGTCTTTTTTTTTCGGTCTTTTTTATTTTTTTGTAAATCCCAAAATGCATCACCTTTATTTCTAATTTAAGTTGTTTCACAAATGTGTTTAAGTGCAAATCCATTACGAAGAAATCTGAGAGCAGAATACTACTTTCTTAATGATTGCTTCTAGTCTTTTAAAGTTGTCTTATTCATGTCTAACTCTCTAGGATTTTTTAAAGTTACTGAATTTTATAAAGTCTTTCCAGAATGTTAAGACTTAGGACACCTCTCGTTCTTTTTATACTCATATTTAAATTGCTTTATATAATATTTAACTAAATTGTACAATTTCATATTAACCTAATGGCATAAACTGATTTGGGAACAAACATAATGGACTTCCTGCAAACATAAAAATCATTTGACGGAAGTAGAAATATTTGAGTGTTCTAGAACTTTCTGAGGTGATGGAAATGTTCTTTACAAAGTCCAGAATGGTAACCACTAGCCACATGCGGCCATTGAGCAGATGAAAAGTGGCTAGTGTGACTGAAGAATTTTAAGGTTGGTTAATCTTAGTTAATTAAAATGTAAATAACTACATGTGGCTAGTAGCTAGTGTATCAGACAGTGCAGTTCTGGAAAGTAACACATTTGCGTTTAGCCTGCTGGAGCATCCTTGGAAAATGTCAGACAATCTAAGAAGTGGTAAATGGTTAATAGTACTTCCTATATAGCCAAATTAAGATTTAAGGGAAGAATGGCTGGGGAAACTCAAATTAATTTGGAATTCATTTTTGTTTCATTTTATGTATTTTTGCTTATTTATTTGTTTTGTTTATTTATTTATTTATTTATTTTTGTTTGTTTTGCTTCTATTTGAGTATAGATTTAATTTGATGGGATTTTAAAAATTTATACAGAAAGAAGCCAAAACATTAGAAACTACAGAGGTCTGCAACTCTTTCTAGAGCATTCAATCAACACATACCTAATTGGAAAGTAAACATTACTTGTCGCAGTAGCAAAACAGAAACAAAAATGTGTTCTTAATTTAAGATCATGGATCCATAGAAGGCTTAGGATGAACTCTGAGTCCTTTGAAAAAATGTTCAATACTTTAAAGGTATGTGGTTGTGCTTATTTTTCTGAGGAAAAAGTCCCAGCTCTTCTCAGCTTATCATAGCAGGCCATGATTTCCTGAAAAAGTTAAGAATAACTTCATTGGGTTACTGCTTAATGCTTTTTAAGCATTTAAAAATGCCTACTTTTTTAATTAATGCAGAAGTTAATTAAGTAGTAAACTCATAGAATTGAAACCTTTTCTTACAAACATTGTAAATCCGTCTTTCTATCCATCCCTCTGCATATATATTTCAAATCATATAGTTCATATGTGTAGGGAAATATGTACAATTTTAAATAAACATTGCACAATATATAATTTATATGCATTTTCATTAAGATTATATGTATAATTTAATTAATTGATTAAACCTGGGTAATATAGTTAAGAAAAGAGAGAGAATAGCATAATTTCTTAGAGGGATTCAATAAAATTAGATGGCTAAAATCACTGCCATATTAACTGTGAACAGTCAGCTGTAAATTATTGGAAAAATCATAAAAATATAGATGAAACCATGTCTCATTTTATTATATCAGTGCATTTGCAAATGTTCTTGCTTATGAATGACCAGGTCCATTAAAGTGGTGCATTATGGTACAACTTATGAAACACAAAAAGACTGTCACCAGTCCCATATTCAACAAAAGGACATGAAAATATGGGGAAAATTAGAAAATATGTTTTAAGAAAAATTAAGGCATTTATATTTTAATGTGTTTTAATGTGTTTCCCTTTCTGACCAGTATTTTTGTATAATGCATCAACCACTGGTCCAAACACATCAGGTAGGACGAATTCTACCATAATAGTCTTAGTCCTCATTTAAAAGTGAGAGAACGCATCAGGGGTTTCTGTTATTTTCTACAACCACATAAATAGTAAATCCTAGGACTGGAATGTGTCTTACACCAAAGGAGCTGATTTCAACTACTTTGCTATCATGTTTTCTGTGACAGGGGCTCGGCAATCTGAGAGCTGTAGGTACTCACAGTCAACATTTGAAAGTTAGACTTGCTCCTCTCTGTCTAGAATGAAACTTCAACCCTGCTTGTTGAACTGGCCAGCCCTTGTTCTTTCTTCCAGAGATTTCCTGGACCAGTGTTTCTTTAGTTTAGAGATCCACATGACAAAAGTTCAATGGGTTCTTTTCTGTTTGATTTTTTAAAACATCGAATACCGTAATGTTGCCATAAAAACAGCAAATATATTTCCTTCTAATGGAAATTTATCAGCTCCGTGTGGTAAAATATTTATTTAATGATTAAGAGAAACACTGAGCATCATCTCTCTATTACATAAAAGATTACTTCTGTTTTTAAAGTAAGTATTTCAAAAATGGGAGTACAATAAACCATGCAGACTACTCGAGATTAGCTGATTAATATTTGGAAAGGATCTAACATCATTTCTTATGTAATCTGGGGACTCAGAGAAGACCTCGTTTTTCTTCCCACTCCTCTAAAAATATTAGCATGACACTTGCTTATTATTTGCTACCTTGCTCTGAGTTTTAAGACCTTTTAGACCAGTGGTTCTCAAACTAGTTACTCAGGGACCTGGGGGGTGGGCTGAGAGAGGGAATGTGCGGTAGGAGTTGGGTGTAATTTGAAAAAGTTCTCAGTGTTATTCAAATTTTTCATCTGCATAGGCACCTATTCCCCTAGGCATCCATTATGTGGTAAGATTTCAGAGGCCTCAGAAAGGTCATCCCTGCTCCAAAATAGCTTGATCTTTCATTGCAGGTTAAACTTGCTACACAGTCAAGGACTAGTCCCCCCTCCCCAATAATAAGGGAATTGAAGTCCAGCCCTGGAGTCAGACACACCTGAATTTATAACAAGTCTTGAGTCAACCACTACTACAAAAGCTGACCTTTTCACTAGGGCTCTCTGATCTCCATCTGTAAGGTAAAAATTATGATACTAGTATTGCAAGATTTTTGTGAAGATGTAAAGATTATATGTAGATAGCATTTAGCAATCATGGTTCCTGGCAAATAATAGCAGTTGAAAGAATATAATTATTATGACCATCACTGCCATATGAAACAGTCCAGTGTACTGTTTACTAATTAAATGTCCCACATGTCCAGAGCTGTGGAATTTACACGGGCAGAGCCGGCCACAGGAAACACTGGGAGGTGGTTATTTTCTCTAAGACCTCTCCCTGGATTCCTGATCATCATGGCTTTGCTGCCTGCATTTATTCTGAATACGTCACATTTCAAATATTCGCCTTGTCAGGTCATGGTAGACAGGAAGTCTCACCTTTTCCTTCTGACATTATAGTCCCTCTACATATGTTCGAAGCTCTTTTCATATTTTATAAACATAAGCAATTTATCACTCTGTGTATATGCAAATGAAATGATAATGCTGAAGACCCTTATTGGTTTTCCCATCTGTAAAATGGGGATAACAATCCTTATTTGTTGCATTTCTCTTTAGTACCTCTGTCTCTCTTGCTGTGACTGTCTCTCTCTCCCCCGCCTCTCTCTCCCCTTCTCTCTTTTGTGTAGGTAGATCCTGCTTAAATTTTTATTGCTTAATTCTCTGCGTAATGCCTGTCTCCACTACTCCACATAAATCACTTTTTTAATATCTAGCCAAATACCAAAAGTAAGAACATTATATTTACCAGATAAATAAATAAATTAATGAATTGATTAAATCAATGAGAGCAACTAGAGAAATATAGACTTTAGCTTATGTGAAACTGGAAGGTATTAGCTACAGTGTAATTAAATACTCATGGTTGGCCTATCTTGGTCATAATCTTGGTCAGGTGATGCCATTGGAAGCTAGATCAGTCCTGCAATTTCTCCCTAACACATTCCTTTCTTATAAAGCCAATCATTTCAGTCTGAGCGAGTGCATATGCACCAAGATTGATGACATTAAATTTGTTTCTCACAGAAAATTGGGTGGGTCTCTGTTCCATGCTTAAGTTATTTTTATTTTTTAATCTGTAGAAACTAAATTCAGTCTGCCACGCTAGTCTGGTGAAAGCATCTTCAGTAATTTTATTATAATTTATTTCCATTCTAAGTAATAGAAAGGAGTTGATTTTTTATTTTTAATTTTTTGGTGGGAAAGAAAAGGCCGCTTTATTCGGGAAGTGGGCAACCTGGAAAGATGGTTCTCAAAGACCATCTTATAGATAGGAGGTATCTGAACTGGGTTTAAAAGTTTGTGAGGTTTTGAACTTGATCCTCTTTCCCTCTTTTCTGCAGGCTGGACACAGTTCTTTTTCAGGGTATTGGATAGTTTCTCAAAACAGGATAACTTCTAGAAAGGAAGTGGCATAGGCCTCTAATGTCCAGTGGCATAATGCATCTAGGGCCTTATACCTATTAACCAGGGCTCTGATTCTGTCCCGCAAATCTACGGAAAGGCCAGATCACATTCTTGGGTCCCGGATGAGAGCCTAAATACCCTCCAGGAAACAACATCTTTACCTGCTTGGCCCTAAGCACCTTTTATTCCTTTTATGGTGGTGTCAAGAGATTTCAGGAACTGAGACAGTGAACTTGCCCATTTTCAAATACTGATCATTTTACTGCTGGCTTTGAAAGTGCTGTAGCCCTCAGAGTAGATCTTCTCAGATTTGGTGGATGGTTGTTGTGTGTAGGGAAGGTAGACCTTCTTTGCTTAGTTTCATCATTAAGCATGGGTTTTAGAGATAGAGAACAAACAAAAATATGGGGTGCTCAATTAAATTTGAATTTTAAGTACACAAGGATACTACTTTTTAGTATCGCTATGTCTGATAGTTCACATTGTTTTCATCGTTTATCTGAGAAAATGTTCTATTTTTATTTGGCAACTCTTTTGAGGTAGCATTTTCCATAATAAAATGTCATCCCATTTCTTCCTGTTTATTGCACTCTTATTAAATAAGGGAGTACTACCAGCTAATAAAGAAACCAGAGTAAGAGATACCATACCACGGTATATGAGATACCATGGAAAAGCATGCAAAATTAATGTAATAACATATTAGAATAATAGAAAGTTGGAAATAAAATTTTTTCCCCTAAATGTTAGGGTCAAGTTAGATAAGTATGAGGGCTGTATTACCTCACATGGTTAAACAAAGTAGTTTAGCAAATGGCAGTTAGTAAGTAGAAGCCAGTTGAAGCCAGTTGATAACATCAGCATAAAACTCAAGAGATTAAAAAAATGTGCTAAAATGTCAAAGCCACATTACCGTAGGATGCATTCTCTGATGTTCTAAGTGGTCTTTGCATTAGTAACGACAAAATTTTGAGGGTTTTTGGAGAGTTCTAGAGGGAAAGTTTCCCCAAAGATGAATAACCTGTTCCTAGAGATTTCCCTTCTGAGTTAACATAAATCATCCCTTGCTTTGTATGTGATAAGTCATGGGAGATCAGAACTGAACTGCCGTCAGTTCCTCTAGAGTCTTTGTTAGCTTTTCTAGCACAGTTGCTATCACAAGATAAATCTCACACACAAAACCTACACTGGGTCTGTGTTTGCCTTAGACTCGGTGAAAATCTTACATGGCGCCTAGCAATCGGTGACAGCGACTCCCTCACTGTGTTCACACGTGTCACGTCACCATTTCTCACGGTGGACTTGTTCCTTCCCGAGCATCCCAACTGCCCCCACACTATCCAGTTCTGCTCAGACCCCCTCAGGAGCCAAGCTTCCCAGCTGGGTCTTCTCCCCATGCTCATCAGCGCCAAGTTCCTTCCGATTCTTGCAGCTTTGGGCAGAAAATCACAGACACGGAGACTTACAGTGTCACCCATCAAGTCACACCAGGCACACATATGCTTTTCCACGGGTTCACACACAATGAATCTTTTCACTTAATGAGGCAATTTGTCCTGTCAACTTGGCCCCATTTGCTTCATTTTATACAGAAGGACATGAGCACGTAAAGATCAGGAGATTGTTTTCAAAGTCACATAGTCACTTAGGAGTCAAGGCTGGATCCCTGATACCTTCATTAAATCAGTCTTTTCAGAGACTGAAGATTTTCCCTCTGTCTTATGGGATCCTATGGCCACAGAATGGTGTTTTTGTGAAAAGTGAATGAAAACTTAAAAGTATCTCGCCGAACTGCTTTTTGTGGGCTTTCAGAAAATGTTTGTTTCCTCTCCCCATCTTCGCCAAACTGAGAGACAATTTATTAGAATTTATTAATAAAATGTATTAGGAGACCGGGCTTTGGTTGCTAAGAACTGCATTCATTCCCAGCTCTCTGCCTAACCTGTTTTTTGACCCTGACAAATTTGTTTAATCTTTCTACTCCTAGACATAGTTCTTAGCCATATAATAATGTTCTATGCTTATATGATTCTATAATTTTTTCTATTTTAGAGTTTGAATCATTAGTTAGCACATAGTGGTAATTCAATAAGTTTCTTCAAATTAATCAATAGTGTCCAATGTTATTATTTCCTGGCTGTTTAATAACACATTTGAAACTAATAGAGGTATTACATGCTGTCTGTGGATATTTTAAAGTAAACTATGGGATATTTTAAGGTAATTGGATTCTTTTAAAAATTGTCCCACATATCTGAGTTCAATTTTTACTCAGTTTCACAATATTTCACATTGACCCTCACTGAAGTCTCTGGCTTTCTTTCACCTCCCAAAAGTCCTTCCTTTCTTTCTAAGCCCCTGCTCAAAGACCAGTGCATATTTTTTAAAACATTTATCACCTTGTATACACTAAATAAAGTTTATATTCCCCTACAGGACGTTAAGGAACTTAACGATTTGTTTTCACTGAATCAGCAAAAACCATGTCCAGGTACCCTGCCATGTCCTGGCCCCATGTCTTTCCAGGCCATGCCCAAATGTCCCTACCCTATATCTACCCACACTGGGACTCCATTTCCAAAAGTAGCTCATGAACCATTTTATAGAATGGGAGGCAGTAAGGTACATAAGCGGAGAAAAATGTGACCATATTGTTTTGTAGTTGTGGGGGCTGTCTCTTTAAGCCTCATTAGGTTTATCTAAAGCTAGGGTAGTAGAACTCCTGTAAGATGAAAAGAAATAGCATGATTTAAATTATGTTATAAATTGCTTGTCACATAGACGGCAATATGTGGAAGCTATTGTGATGTAGTAAGATCAACTCAGGAGTCTTTGCTTATTTTGTTCCTTCTGTCTAAAAGCACTTAAGTTACTTATATTTGTGGCAAAATTGCATTTATTCTTCAAGATCTGCTTATCCCCTTTGTTCACATTGATATGTAACTAATAATGTTTAAGTTGCACACCCTGGCATTTCTACTTTATTATGTCTTTGTTGGCATTGTATCATTTTCTGTTTGGTTTGTCACTTTTTAAAACAATTAGTCATAGGTAATAAGAGTGAAGGGGGCTCTGACAATCATTTACTCCAATATCCTCATTTAAAAACTAAGAAAACTGAAGTCAAACTCCTTAATGACAATTTTTACAATTGATTGTATAGTATGTGCCTCTCTAGTAGCCTGTGAATTTCCAAGTTGAAAAACAATGTCTGTCTGGTCAGTTTAGTTCTTATCCACAGTGATTGGCTCAGGGTAGACCTACAGGGTGGATAGTTCTGTAATAACTAAAAGTCGTGGAACTACTTCCGGCCAGCGTTCTGAATTCTGGGTTAGTGCTTTTGTGCTCGATTCTACTTACCCTCATTCAAACTTCATCTTTTTCTATAGATTCACTTACTGAAAATCTCTCTTGAAAGTTTTTGATTGTCCTGAAGTGGTCTATTTATAGATGATCCTTGTAAAAGTCAGGAACTGTCTGGTTCTACGATGCAGTCACTTAACTTGCTTTGGAGTTGTAATGATGCATACTCCAAGAGGCAGGGACAGAGAGAATGAAAGCTGAAACAGTATTATTTTTTCCTGGTCAAGTTCTCGGACAAGTGGCTCTTCTACCCTTGACATCAAACCCACTGGTCCTTTTGTTTGTCTGACAACTGATAGTTCAACTTTTTCTTCATAATAATGCCTATTTTGTGTTGCTCATGGCTGTCTGCGTCCAACTTTCATGTTTGTTAACCTCGTTTCTAGTCTGTAATAATGGAAGGGGAAGCAGGGAAGTTATGAGGCTCCATTATCTTGTAGATGAGGAAACTAAGGTTTGGTCTGAATTAAGATTTCCTTTCTTCCGTCTTAGAGTTTACATTGCATAATTTTGCTTCTCACTGCTGGGGTGGGTCTGCCTTAAGACCATATTCTGTACTTATTCCACACGAGTGGGAGAAACCTCATGTTCTTCCATGTAAGTTCTAGCAAAGTTCCAAGAACAGCCATGGGCTACATACTCATTGAGTCCTCATGCTCAAGGCCCCTTCAGTTCCTGAAAATAAAGGCTGGCTGCTTCAGACTGTGGTTTAGGAATGCAAGGCAGCGTTTGGTAATTAGCTCTTGAACTGAGCAATAACCTTCAATGAGTCTTTCATTTCCCTGCTCAGGGAGAGGGATCTCAACAAACAGAGACAGAGTGTGCCCCAGTATCAGTTTGTCAGAGTTGGAGACACTCATCAGATGTATGGCCCTAAACAGGTTCTTTAACTTCTCTGTGTCTCTCAGATGCTTGATGTTGTAAAGCGATGCCAACCGCAAGGTTGTGGAAAAGGGCACATGAAGTAACAGATAGTGGAATAGGGCTTGGCTCATAGTGAGTGCTCAGTCAATGCTACTCCTAGTCATTGTTATTATTATTCATGACTTGGTGAAACCTAAAAGCAACATTCATCCGATCTGAGTCAATCATTGAAAGTACGATCGCATTTTTCTTTACGTAGACAAACTGCTTTTAAAACAAGAGCGAAAAGGATTTGGAATGAATTTCTTTGTGTATAATTAGGTGGTTTCAGTTCATTTTGCTTTCTGTAAAAGCATCTTTGTCGTTTTTGACCGTAGTGTAAATGGCATACATCTCTCGTGTGACTAGCACCACATTGGGAAAGTAAATAACCTTATGTTGAAGTTGAAAGTGCAGTTACACATGCCAGATCCTCTCTTGAGACCTTGCCTGAAATTCATCCCTTTAGGGTTTGCGTGTTAATAATGAAGGGTGGAAATCCGCTGTAAGCATTCAATTTGATTTAGACACAGGTTAATATTGTTTGCCTGTAATATATTTAACATTCCAAGACTCCTTTCTGATTTATTTTATCACATCCATCGTAAAGCTAACAATTATAATCACTCCCATTTTTCTATTAAAGCAGCTAGGACACAACAAAGCAGAGGACTAATACAGCTTGACAAATGATAGAATTTCAAAGCTCTTTCTCCTCAAGAAAATGGAAAATAGTCTGTGTGGGCAGTTGACAGTAAAAAGGAAATCTCTTCCTATGAAGTTATCTCATATAAATATTAATATTCCTTATATGGCCATTATTTCCAGCATTTCATTTTCCAAATGCACTTTTTACAAACATGTAATATTATGGTCCATTACCAACTACTAATGGAGAATTTTATGACTAACTTTGCACCAAAAATGATGATTTGCTGTGTGAGGATAGATTTGCAAAACAAGATATGGTAACATTTAAATGGCCACTTATTTTTAGAAGACTGCCCTGACGGCGGTGGCCTAAAACTTCGATTGTCATCTCATGGCGTCATTATCTGCAGGCCCACATGGGTGTCTCTTGCACTTAAGGAGCATAATGGAAGCCAATTTGATTAAAATAGGATGTTTCTTATCATTAGGAAATTTGGGGATGGAAAAATAAGAACTCATATAATAAATATATAAGTTGAAGCTACGTTTATTCTCCAAGGTAATTAGCATTCAATTCTTGCAGCAATCAGGAAGGAACCAGATTTTTCTACTATATTGTTTCTTCAGGGAGAGTAGTATGTATAATTTTAGGTAGGTCAAACTGAGCAAAGTGAACTATTTCATTTATGGGGTGAATACTATGGGAATCATTCTGACGTGTATTTCTTCCCCTCAGCCCATAAAATTGTTCTTTTAAACATACTTATAGTCAAAATTTCTAGAGATACCTAAGGTTCTCATCTTGTCATAACATCATAATTCCTTCTATCTTTTTTTTTTTTTAGATTTTATTTATTTATTTGACAGGGAGAGAGAGAGAGATCACAAGTAGGCAGAGAGGCAGGCAGAGAGAGAGGAGGAAGCAGGCTCCCTGCTGAGCAGAGAGCCCAATGCAGGGCTCGATCCCAGGACCCTGAGATCATGACCTGAGCCGAAGGCAGTGGCTTTAACCCACTGAGCCACTCAGGCCCCCCAAATTCCTTCTATCTTATTTTTACTATGTTGGCTATCTAGATCCATCAAATTAGTTTTTAAATGTCTTCCTTTATTGACATTACTACAGTCCATTTCAAACATTGATATCTGAGGATTAGTTATAATGTAAACAATGATTCAGTAAGATGTTTTATTTATGTTTCTATTTAAAATAGTACTCGGGGCGCCTGGGGTATTCAGTGGGTTAAGGCCTCTGCCTTCTGCTCGGGTCATGATCTCAGGGTCCGGAGATCGAGCCCCGCGTCGGGCTCTCTGCTCGGCTGGGAGTCTGCTTCCCCCTCTCTCTCTGCCTGCTTGTGATCTCTCTCTCTCTGTCAAATAAATAAATAAAATCTTTAAAAAATAAAAAAATTAAAAAAATAAAATAGTACTCAGAGAGATGGCTCTGAGTCTAGAATTCATATACTGAAATAGAAGGTGATAATGTGTTAGAAAGTTTTTTGTGTTGTTATGTTTTATCTGGAATTTCTAGGATTTAGCCATACTTATTAAATAAACTTTAAGTATCTATTTTATAACTAGTCTCTATGGAAAGACTTCTCAAATGTTGTCTCCACATTGTTTAAAACATAAATAAGAAGGATAAAGAAAACAATTATTAAATAAAATAGAAGTTAAGTGACCCACCAAAAGTCACAGAACTAGTTTATGGCTACATAAAGAATCAAATCTAGATTTTCTGATTTGCTGGTGTTCTTTTCACTACTTCTTTAAAGAAGTCAGTTTTAAGACAAATAATACACAGTTTAATCTTTAATTGTTAGTGTAAAGTAGACTTCACACTATTATGGTATTGGCATGAAACTTACAAAATATAAATGTTAATATGACATCTGATATGTGATAATTAATCGTAAGTAGCAATATAATATGACAAACATTCATTAAATTGCTAATTCTGTCAATATAAATATTTCTGTGAAGAGCATTCTTTTTACCTTAAGGAAGCCAATTAATACCAGTAATTAAGGAGAAGTGAAACCACTCAATGGTAAAATGCTTTCAGATTTTTAAAAATAATTTAGTCATATGCAATTATTCAGGAACATTATTAACAAGATTTTTTTTTCATCATAGAGATGGGATTCTGAAATTTTTTTGATAGAAACATTTGCTAAATCACAAAAGTGATAAATAAGATTATATGAATTAAGAGACTTTTGGAAATGTAGTTCCAAAGAGAAAACTTCCTATGTGATGGAAGAAAAAATATAATTTAACTTAGATGTTTTTCTCTATAATTTGGAAACAGATGGACTGTAAAAGATTATGAAAGCATTGTCACATGATCTTTAAAGAATACTAGGACATGAGAAGTTTAAGAAGCCCTCCTTACACAAAATTTCTAGAGAGATGCTTAAGGTTCTCATCTTGTCAAAACATCATAATTATTTCTATCTTATTTTTACTGATTATATTGGATTTCAGGATCCATCAAATTATTTTTTAAATGTCTTCTTTTATTGATGGTGTTACAGTCCGTTTTAAACATTGATGTCTGAGGATTAGTTATGCATGTGACTTCATACTGTCACTCACACTTCCTACTCTCACTCTTCATACTCTCTTCAAATACTCTTTATACTCTCACTCTTCCTTCCTCTCACTCACTCTTCCTTGGTCTCTCCACCTTCTCCTCCATTGTCTGAAATATTTACCTATCATACATACTCTTAAATACCACATTCCCCAAGAATCCTCCCCAGACTGACAAAGCTGTGGTAATGACCCTCCAATATGCTCCTCAGTGTCCTGTAATTTGCCCAGCAGCTGCCCACTTACCTGGCATTATGTCCTACTAGACTCTCCACTCCACCAGGAAAAGAGACAGGTGTCCCAATACCTGGCCCAAAGGTTCATACATAGTAAGTTGATCAGCTCTGATGGAGCTAAAACATACTAAAGTTAATCAAGCCCTGGGACTCCTGGGTGGCTCAGTTAGTTAAGGGTCTGCATTTGGCTCCCAGCCCAGGGTTCAGGGATTGAGCCCCACATCTGGCTTCCTGCTCAGCAAGGAGTCTGCTTCTCCCTCCGCCCCTCCCCTACTCGTGCACACTCTACACTTCTGCGAGAGCTCTCTCTCACATAAACAAATAAAATCTTAAAACAAAAAAAAAGTTAACCAAGCCCTGTGGAATTCTTCATCACTTACATACACGGGGTATCTTGTGAGGCTCTTTACATCTCTTTATTTCACCCATATTACAGATGAGGAAGCTGAGACTCCTATAGATGAAGAAGTATGAGAGGTCAGGCACTATAAATGGGCAGAGTAAGGAAATCGTGCCCATTCTCTTTCCTCAGTTGTTCTTTCATTCAGCGGATTTGTGCTGAACCTCCTACATGCCAGACATTATGTCAGATCTGGAGATCCAAAGATAAAGAGGTTAAGACCTCCTGAAGCTCTCTGCCTAGTCAGAAAAATAGACGATAAACAGTAATTATAATACAGTGTGATAAGGGCCTTGACAGAACAATGTATTCTTGTGCCGTGGGATTTCCAAAGAAGGAATAAGAATTGTGCATATTCATTGGCACTACTTTAATTTTTAATATTCTTTTAAGTCTTTTACATCTGAATGTGTAGCATATAACCACTCTGATTCAGAAAAAGGTAGGCAAAGGTCTATGCAAACTAATGACATTTTAAATGTTGGAATAGTATTGCTAAACCAACTAGTTTTCATTATTGCTCATATTACACATTAATTTGAGTATCAAACAGAAGTCTGTATAGAACCTAATCCGTTACAGTTTCAGAGGGCTTGCTTAGGCAAAATTGTCATCATTGTCATTTATACAAGTTGGAATCCTAAGATAATTCTCAAGAGAATTATCATAAGCACATTAACAAGAATGGAATAGTGGAAAAACTAGGGGAGGGGTGCAATATGGCACTAAGGTGGTTTAGGGTGAGTCAGGGACTCACGAGACTGTCCTAGAAAACAGCTGTGTGCCTGAGTTGATCAGAAGTTCATCTGCAGTTTTTAAAAATCTCTTAAAGAAAAACCAGTTGACTGGATGAAAAGATTTATTTCACTCCTCAGGGTTTTTAAATTATTCTTCTGAAAAAAGGAAGTAGCCATGGGAAAGAGTGGTATTTTATAATGGCAATTAAGATATTTTACTGAATAGATGAAAAGTATAGGTAAATGCCAATTATAGCCTGAGTCTATTTGCATTATTTATTAATCACCAAGACCCTCAAAATGAAAAGTTCATGAAGGACAAGCCATGAACATATCAGTTCCTTGAAAGGAGTCTTGCCTTATTAATCTATTTCCAGTGCTAAGTACGTGGTCTTGCTCATCACTGAAAAGACTTCAGCCAAGACCAGATAACTCTCTCAACTTCATTTTTCAATTTTGAAGTAGAATAAATGCAACAAAAATTGAAGAGACCTAAACTGTATGTGGATAAACTGTAGTTCTGCTTTAAAGCCTGATTTCAGAATCCTAAAAATATCAGTTGTCAGTGATTAAGAGCTGGCGAACCCACTGAGTGTTTAAAAGTAATACCTGTTTCCTACTGAAGGGGCCAAACCAGTGAAAATGAGTAGAAGCCAAAAAGAGAGCAGCCACCCCTTCCAAGCATCTAAAGAATGCACATTCTAGACATTCCAAGAGCACCTCCCCCGCTGGTGGCTTTGCTCAGCCCCATGGTTATCCACCTCAAGCTGCCTTGTGCAAAAATTAATAGGGGGGGAAAAAAGAGAGATGCTTTTCTGAAATTGTCCACACTGATAACCTGTTCCCTTGTAATTAGGAGAAAGAAAGTCACAATCCCATTGTGAAAACGGAAAAAGTGTGGACCCAAAAGTTTCTGGTAAAAGAAGTGAAAAGGTCTACAAGGATAACCACAGTAGCCCACAGAGAATTTGCTAGATATTTTTTTCCTCTTTATAGTTCTTTGGTTAAATCCCCATCTGACCACCCTCAAATGACACTCTTATTTTCCCAGTGTAGGAATGGAGGAGGGGTTGTTGAACTGTCTTAGGACCATCTCACCTGTGGTTGAGTAGTATGAATGACTTTCAGTATTCAAAAATCCCTGCTTTTACCAGTGCTCAGAAATCCTCTGATTGCTACATGCAAAACAAAAATGTCAGGGAACTAATTAAATCTTTGATAACCAGAAGTAAATCAGCACAGTGCATTAATTGTGCTACTTCACTAGTTTTTACTAATGTTAAGATATTTCCAGATACCTCTCGAGAGACACTGGAACTTTATATGCATGTATGTGACTTACTCCCAATTCCTTTCCTTTCTACCAATACCATCTATTTTTCTTAGTAAACTCATAAAACTTTAGGAAGATTCTAAAATTCAAAAACAAGTTTCACACAACTAAAATTTCTACTGTTATAAAGTAAGATAACTGTAGTGAGGTCTAGTAATTATCTGTATTTAGTATGATTTCACTGTAAATCATACTTTTTTTTAACTTATCCTTATGTATTAACACCTGTCATAAAATATATTTGATCACTTTTTTACCAGATAGACATCATGCTTGGATATTTTTTAAGAAAAATCTTTATATTCTGGGTTCATATTATTGGAGGAAACCTAATTTAACATTTAATTTTCATTACAATCATATATTAATTTGAGGTTATAATCTGCTTTTGATAATTCCCCTCTTCAAAAAAAATTTCCTCTCTTTTCTAAGTTATAGACGTGGGAAGATGGAAGTATGTGTTTGCCTCTGAACAAACCCTGGACATATTTCAGTCTTGCTTTTATGTAAACATTATAAAGTATTCTAAAATAAATGGCATTTATCACTGCCTGTCATGTTGTTGGCTAGGGAAAGTGAATTTAATACCAATTCTAGTTGACTCTGGTTTTTAAGGTAATACTTTCCAGTTCTTGCTTCATATGAAAAATAGTTAATAAGATAGGTTCTTTTTATGGAACCAAAAGCTAAAAATAAACTTTTCTTGAAATATTTCTTCATGCCAGTCTGCCAAGTAGGCAATGTATGTCCTAAGGGTTTACTTGCCTGGTATTTTCCTCATACTCCAGCTACATAATTCTGAATTTTTGTGCATATATTTCAAACTCTTGGCATATGTGCTTCTTATCCTCAAGTAGAATAAATTAGTTCTTCAGTGTCTTACCTTTACTAATTATCTACAGAAAATATAATAAATTATAGTTCAAGTCCTCCAATAAGAATTTATCTACTTCCTGTTGGTTAGTTAAGAGGCATCAAGAATCAGGACACAATATATCTGTAAAATTCTGAATAACATTTTGGAGTTGAAACCAATGTGACTTGTTAGTCTAATGTCTCATATATGACACTCTAGGTAGGACTTTGTCCTTACTAATCATTCCTACAACCTCATTTTCCCATCCTTACTTGATAGTCTGCCCCCAGATCCCTAGTGTGTATGTGTGTGTGTGTGTGTGTGTGTGTGTGTGTGTATGTAATATGATGCCTTTTTGAAAAATAGTGTGGACAGAAGAGATAAGTTGGAGAGTAAGTAGAATGATAACCATATTTTGAATGTTCTAAACACCATAATTTAAAGTTAAAAACAATTATTGTGTATATTCAAAATTGAAAATTAAAAAATAGAGTATAAAACTTTAAGTAGTAACTACTTTATCTTAAAGCTATCTCTAGAGACAAAAGTATATAATACACTAAATATTATTGGTCAGGAAAGAGTTACATTGAGTAGTGGACTGTATTCTGCATGGTCATACTCTGATGTCTCTGGCTAAATATTTTATAACCTAAATTCATGAAATGTGTATATTAAAAATATTAGGAATTTCCATCAAATAGAAGGGGTTGCCCTTAATTTGAGTATGGATCCCACACGGTTATTTTTTCATCCTTATCAGTAAATTTTTTATTTAAAAATTCTTACACAGATATAGATGAACAGATGTTTAGGATTTTTGTGATGATTCTGAGCTTTTTGTTCCTATTAGATACTGTAAGTTTATAACTTTATGATACTATAATATCGTATGTCCCAAAATGCAGGCTTATTGTTTTTTGTTTTTAAGATTTATTTATTTATTTTACAGAGCTAGAGAGAGCACAAGCGGGGGAGGGGCAGAGGGAGAGAGAGAATCCCAAGCAAACCCATGCTGAGTGTGGAACCCAGCATCAAGCTGGATTTCAGGATCCTGAGATCATGACATGAGCCGAAATCAAGAGTACGATGCTTCACTGATGTGAGCCACCTAGGATCTCCTTGTGATTTTTCTTTTTGTTAAAAAAAAAACTCTAAGGAGAGAATTCAGATTTTTACAACCTTATATGGGCCCGCCATGCCCTCCTCCTTCCCTTAGTAACAGCTTACTTTGTAAAAACTACCTTTAATATTTAAGAAATGGAAAATTATAGATCTATGTCATAAAGCTGCCAATTACGAGTGCTTTTTTTTAACCTAGTGACTTTCATACTTTAGTTTAATATATACTAAATTTAAAACAAATTTAATCTAAACTTAAAAATAAAGCTTTACTTTGAATTGTTGAAATTAATATAAGACTCCCACATTTTTTCATGTTTCCCTGGTCTTCGAGATTCCATGGACTTTATTCTGAGACCACTTTGTCAAACCTTAACAATTTTGGTGTTCTTATTTTCTCACCACCTATTAACACCACCACATCATGCATCAATACCAGAAGGTCTTCCTTATAATGAGTAATTATTGTATCTTCAACATGCTCACTGATATTTTTCCTGTGAAGAAAGCCTCCCCTCCATGTTTATATTCATCTTTTGATTCCAAATTTGGCCAAGATCAATCTCTCTGTTAATTATCTTGTTCAGTCAGAGGAAAGAAAGACTTCGAGCTTTGTATTTCTTGAAAACTAAGAAAAAGTGAGTATCTCACATGAGAAAATGTCAAAGGTACCCTACTTACTTCCTGTGGACCAGTTGAGTCACCCATGTGCCGCATAGCAACCTTCCACAGTAAGACCAGTTTCTATAAGACGCCTGTCTTTCAACATCACAAAAGACATCTAATCTACTTGATAATAGATTGTCTGCAGGGAGGGTTCCAAATCATAGATTGAATTAAGCATATGAATCTGGTATTGAAAGAAAGGTAATTATAAGCATTTAGCAACTGTTTTGAAGAATGCAGTGCTACAAGGTGGCATAGCCATGTAAACATGACACCAGCATCTTATGGAATGTACAAAAAAAAGGGAAGGCTCCTGTGCCAAATAAACATTCTTCAATTAACGCTTTACAATATGTAGTGTGAATGTTCGTAGCCTGTGTTTACCATCCTGAGGCTGCTACTTTTAATGCCTCAAAAACTGTTGCCTGTGTATATTCTCCTTCTGGTGGATCTAGGGGTGAAGGTCTGATTACAGGCGTATTTCCCCCTTGAATCTGTCTAATAAGCTAAACTGAAACCCAGTGAACGCGAGATAGAAGGCCTCTCCTGATGACCTGAGCAGTGTCCTATAAACAGGCGTTAGAGAAGGCTCTGCAGAAACTAATGTTGTGAGAAACGCTTTGTATTGGAACATACAATCCCGATTTCGAATTCCATAATTAGGAGACACCTTTGTGGAGTTTCCTGTCTAGAATGTTTTTAGTCATAGTTTTTTGGGGAAAAAGTTATTTTATTGTGAGGTTTCTATTAGGCATTTGGACCCCCATTATCTATTTGCAGGGGAATGAATGATGGATGTTCAAAATGAAGGTTGTGTTACCCACTTGTCCCTTTTGCTACTGAAAGATTTACTCTTGCATTACTTTGTCTTTACTACTCATCTTTCTAAAAAGAAAATACACATTCCTTCCTATTAGTTCTACTTACTTAAATATGACATATTAATTCTGAATTGCTGTGAATAGCCTCACGTGTAATTCTTCAAATAGGTTAATGTTCAAATAATTATAATGGTTTTATTCTTTATATTTATTGTATATTTACACATATTCTAAGAAAAAAGATGGTTACCCAAGGGATGACTTATATTTGGCCCCCATTTTTTTCAGGATTATTCAATATTTCTTAGGGCAGCCAAAATTCACATCAGATCAGCAGTTTGCAACCCCCAAACACCACATAATGAGGCTTTCATAGAAGGGCTTATTTTTGGAGTATTTTATTAATGAATCTATTTCATGAAGTTTTCTGATATCTTTATCTTGAGTTATATTTTTCTTTGTGTTAAATTCATTTCATAAGCCTACTTAGAATGTTGATGTTCAAATAGTTAAATAGTTCTCTGAAGCTTTTAAGACTTGTTCAGTGCTGCCTACACGATTTATTCCAGTTAAACATTATCCCACCCCTTCTGAGCTGCCTGTTAGGTGGAAGAAGCAAAGGTCGGTCCAGGGTCATGCAGAAAAAATAGAGATGGACTTGGCAGACAGCCTGGTCACTGAGTCTACATCAAGCAGTTCCTTTTAGGTCCTTGTTGAATTCACAGGTTGCTCCAACATAGCGAAGCTTACACTGTTTTAAATATGGGCAGCTGGACTTCCTCTTGATGCATTTATTACCTCTGTCATCATTGCTAGCATTTTCTTCTCCATATATTATTTTGGCCAAAGGAGAGAGGTCTTGTGATACAAGCCTTATCGTATTCTCTTATATGTAATATGTATATACATTTTACTTAAATCATACATGAGTTAGATCTATTCTTCAATTCTTCAGTGAAAACTTTAAAAGCAGTATGTGCTTTCTTAATAATTTTTCTAAAAATAAACTATTTTTAGTATCAGGTAAGGCTGATAGGTAATGATCTCCTTGGTGTAGACTCTTACACCAAGAACTAAGCAATGTTCTCTGATCACCAGGCCTTAAGGTATAAGAATTTTCTTTCATTACCAGAAATGTGGTTAGAGTGACCTAAAGCTCCAAGTTGTTATTACATTTATGAAATTCAATTCTCTGGATACTCTTTATTATTCAAGTTATCTTCCCTTAGAGCTGTGTTACTGCTGCACTTTGGGAAGACTTAAAAGATTTTCTTTGCTCCAGTCACAAGTAGAAAATGTAAAATAAGAATTCACGTAATAAGTTTTGCATGTAGAAAGAGGGAGAAGTGGGCGGTATATTATTGTTTGAAAACAAGGTCAAGGTCAATGAATAGGATCGATGTTTGTTAACAAAACATGCTAAACTACTACCTCTAAACTTCAAACGGAGACAATTGAGTAAAATTAATAGATTGTTTTCTGAAGTCATCATAACAGCCTCAAAGGAAAAAGAGGCAATCGCAAAAAACACTAGACCTCGTGAATGAACCATTTCGTAGGTGGTTAAAAGCTGATAGAAATTACAGGAATGGCAGCAAGAAGCATCCTGAATATAGGTAGAAATGGAAGGATACTCAATTCGTCAAGTGTAGTTGGATTTCTCTTATCCCGTGGTTGCATTAATGATCTAACGTGCACCAGAAGGCATGCTTTTCATATTATGCCTACACATCTGCTCAGTGGATGAGTAGTGGGTGATAGGGAGGTTGTCGTAAATCCCACGTGGAAAAGGAGAGATGCCGGTGAAACGGGAGAGTGAGGAATGTGAGAGAAACATGTTTGAATCTCATGTGTTGTTAAATTTCAAAGTCCTTAGTAAGTTCATCTTTTTTTTTTTTTTTTATGTACCATTGTTATTTCTCCTCAAGAACAGGCTGTTCTGTGATTTTTCTTTCCTGTCTTCCCATTTTTTTTTAAATAGTATCTAACACATTTTGTACTTAATCTCAAGGAAAATTTACAGGGTTTCTTTAAATTCTTAACTCAGTGTTTTTCAAGCTAGGGCACACCGTTCTGAAGAAAGGGACAGAAAATTCTAGGCATGTTTGAAGTACACAAAACTCTGAAGTACCTGGATCCTAAAGAAATCTAGGCATAGTTTAGGTAGCTGTACTGAAAACTCAGGGAAGTCAAATTTTGCCTCTTTGTTTAGAAATTCTACTTCTGTGAGTTGTTCAACACATCCTCTTTGTGAAGAGTTTTGACTGTAAGGATTGAATGAATGAATAAGCATTTTTTACTAAACAAGCTCGACTTTGTTCTATTGCTGCTGTTCTTTTGTTGTACTGTATGCTTCCAATTCATGGGGCACCCAACATGTTTTCCTTCTCTTTAAGAAGTAACCTTTAGTGAAATACTTTCACTTCTAAACAATGGCGTATATAGATACATAGATATTCTTTTAGTCAACAGCGATCTGTGTGGAGATGTTGTCTAGACTACTGGTAAAAACCCTTCCTACCAGAACAGGAGATGAGGAGTAGTCAGAGTAAAAATATGCCTTCTATTTCCCCACACTATTTGTTAATTTTTTTCTAATAATGAATAAAGGCAAGAGGAAACTATACAAATTATCCAAGCATGTATGACTCAATTATAAAAGTTGGATATCTGAGGTTTGGATAAATTATTGCAGTCACAAGTCAGTGTCCTTTAAAACCGGTTGGGATTATTTGAGAATCCACCCAACAGATCCCCTCCTTCCTTAGAGAGAAAGACCCCTTCTGCTGCTGCTCTTGGGATAGAAATAGGGTGCATAGAAGAAACCAGTCAAAGGACCCATACATATTATGTGTCCCTGATATGTTCACTTACCACTTCTTCCTTCCCATAAATAGTAGATGTGTTTTTTAGGTTTTGTGTGCAAATTGTCATTTAATTTATTTATTTATTTTAAGATTTTTTTATTGGGCACCTGGATGGCTCAGTTGGTTAAATGTCTGCTTTAGGCTCCGGTCATGGTCCCAGGGTCCTGGGATCGAGTCCCACAACAGGCTCCCTGCTCACCAGAGAGCCTGCTTCTCCCTTTCCCTCTGCTGCTCCCCTGCTTGTGCTCTCTCTCTCTCTCTCTCTCTCTCTGTCAAATAAATAAATAAAATCTTTAAAAAATAAAATTTAAAAATAAAAGATTTTTTATTTATTTTTTTAAGAGAGCAGAGCAAGCACAAGAGAACACGAGTGGGGTAGAGGGGCACAGGGAGAGGGAGAAGCAGACTCCCTGCTGAGCGGGGAGCCCCCTGAGCAGGGAGCTCAAGGAGTAGGACCCTTGGATCATGGCCTGAGCCGAAGGCAAATGCTTAACCGACTGAACCACCCAGGTGCCCCTGCAAAGTAGCTATTTTAAAAATTATCATAAGGTCTCTTTTTTAAAGGAATCTAGAATGTCTTTCATATTTTCTTTGGTTTGTCAAACTAAAAGTTTTGGAGAAGGGATATGTGAATTGGGATGGCATTATTACAGTTTGGAAATTTTATTTGATTTTTCTTCTCAGGATAACAGTGCCCTCAGATCCTGAAAATTCCACTAGTTGTTTCTTTTTCTTTTTACCCTACTAGACCATATGTACCTCAATTACAGGAAAAAGTTCAGACTTTTTCATTGACTCTTTGCTCTGTTTCGCATTTTCAAACCCCAGTAACTCTCACCACATCCAGGTGTGTAAAGCCTGGTTTAAGAAACAGGTGAATTGGGATTTTTTTTTGTTTTCATTTAGCAAAACTTGATTTTAAAGCAGCAGCTAAAATAACCCCATATCAATCTGTTACATGGAAATGTTATTTTGCATTTATATGGCACTTTTTGTTTTCATTGGGCTGAGAGTTGCAAAATTGACATTCCAATCCACTGTGGTAGCTTAATGCTTTTTCAAATGGTGAAACCAGAACCCTGCAGTGCTAACTAGCTTGTCTGTCATTGCACAATGAACATGGCAGAGACAAAATTAGAACTCAGAGTTTCTAAGTTTTAGCGCATTTTTTATCTGCTTTTATTTTATATATTTAATTCTCAAATTAGAAGTGCTCCATGCTTTCAAAATTAAGACCTCTCAAAAAACTTGTCCTATGATACACTTATGCTTACTTTTCTGTGATTTCAAGTGCTTATTTTCAAAAGGTTAAAAATATTCAAAATGTGAATGAAATAAAATGCCAATAAAAGCCTCCAAACTCTGGTAGATTTCTTGTTTTGATAAAAATCCTCATGGGAAATTTGGTACAAACTTTGATGTTCTGCGGACTGACCTTATTCCTTGGAATAGACATAATATGGTGTATTGCTAAATGTTCTTTCATTTTGTCACCTGAGACTTTACCACATGCGAGAAAATAGAATTTTTTTTGGTATTTTCTTTGAACACTAAAATATTTGGTGGCTACTCTCAAAGTCTACCAGATAAAGAAAGTCTTATCTTTACTCAATCTTTCAGTCATATAATGTGTAGTCAGATTAGAAATAGATGAACAACAAAGTGATTGAGTAATGAACCAATGAAAAAGTGAATGCATGAGTGAAACTTAGAAGCAAAGGCTTTAAAGAAATCATTTTAGATATTGTGGTTCTGTTTGAGATATTGTAAATTTCAAATAAAAATGGAAAACCTCTTTAGGCCACCTTGTTATTCAGTTATCCCAAAGTTCCTCGGCTGTTTTAAATCATAACCTTCCCATTTATGCAATATTACACGAAGGAAATTTGAATAGAGAACACAAAATGTGGAAAAAGCATTGATTTCAGCACTATTTACAATATACCCAAATTGAAGCCCCTAGAGATTTTCAGCAGTCGGGAAGTGTTAAGCAAATTATGATATGTTCCCAAGATGAAATTTTACACAGCTGCTTAATTATCTATTAGACAAATAGACGCATGCGATGAAGGAAAGAACATGAGCTTTGGGACTGGATGGACCTATGTTTGAATCCTTATCATTTTCAAAATGTTCAGAGTACAAAGGGATTCCTGGAATCTCTGTTCCATCTTAGAAATTCTTTGTAGGATCATCCTAGTATGATAGACAGTCCGTGTTCTTGGGTAGTGAGACCCAGATTCAAAAGTGTTCTCTCAGAGAGTCCAACTTAACTTTGAGAGGTGGTATGACGAATTTCACAATCACATAGGCCAGGATCAAATTCTAGCCATTTACTAGTGGTATGACATTGAGCACACTACTTAACTTTCTTTGAAGCTCAGATTTCCTGTCAATAAATCGCCAATAAGGAATGCCACTTACTTCGTGGAGTCACTGGCATGATAAAATTGCATGACATATATCCAGGACTAGATAGGGATTTGGTGTTGGAATCCATGGGAATTATTGGTTTTCTTGTGGTGGGGTCATTGTACTAATTGAAAAAAGGAAAAAAAAAACCCTCCTCAAGATGATTTTAGTTATTTATTTTTGCCTAAATAATTAATCCTCAGCATAACATTGAAGACGCACTCTAACTGTGATCCAGTCCAAAAAATGGCTTCACCATTTTTCCTAATACCATTCCTTGCAGAAGTCAACATTCTGTCACCCTTGCCTGGCCATTTCCCAAACATTTCATGAATCCCCACCTTTGAGCCTTTCCTCTTCCTCTGCCCACAGACTAGATATCATTTTTTTTTTCTCTAACTTTGCCTCATCTGGCAGTCCTTCTCCTTCAAGGCTCCACTCAAGTGGAGTTTCCTACTTGTAGTTTTCTCTGCCCCTCTCAATATTTATTGTCTCTCTCCCCTTTGTTTTCATAGCACTTTATAAAATAGCATGCTTCACATTTCCATGCCTAATAATTTTGTTCGTGTCTCACACTTCCCCTACATGTTAAGATATTTGAGGACAGATGCCATTTCTCCCCTTGTTTTAATTCTATTAGCAACTTAGTCACTCATGCACAGTGGATGCTCGCAAAATATATGTCAAATTCAAGAGCGAGTGAAAGCTTAGAAAGAACCCCATGTAACTCTTGTGGACAAGTTTGTACTATTTGAAGGGTCCAACTGAATGTGATTTTTCCAACTTTTTACATATCAAGTTTTCATTTATATGAGGTTGGTTCTAAAAAAAACCAAAAAATATTGAGATACTTGACCCCAAATCACTTTTTTCTCTAACTTCATTTTCATTTATTGCACAGATATAAGGCTTGTAGGTATAGTGTTCTTTCTATCTGGGCTAGCTCATGTACATAGCCTTTATGTAAATCATGAGCTCTACCCCTGGCTTGCTTATGGCACTGCCTATAATATTTTGGGAAATGTTTCCTACTTAAAGAAATGAAAAGGCAAATGCATTGATTGGCATGGTATATTTGCAAGACTTATAGATCCTCTCGAAAGAAAATAAACTCAAGATTTCAATCATAATGTTTTATAATTCTTTCTCTGGAAAGGAAGAAATTTTTATTCCTTAAAATTGATTAATACAAGGGTGGTAAAATTGGGGGAAAGAAGAAAAAAACAAAATCTGACCCTAACATGAAAATCAGCAGATTTTGAAAGAGTTCTTAGTTTTAGCTTAATTAAAATTTTTTTAGGGGCACCTGGGTGGCTCAGTCAGTTAGGTGTCCAACTCTTGATTTTGGCTCAAGTCATGATCTCAGGGTCCTGAGACAGAGCACGAGTTAGGCTCTGCACCGAGCATGGAGTCCACTTGAGATTCTCTTTCTCCCTCTCCCTCTACCCCTCCCCCAACTAGCACTCGCGCATGCTCTCGCATGCTCTCAAAAAGTAAATAAATAAACAAACAAATAAATAAAAATAATGTTTTTAGCAGCCTGTTCTGTAACTTCACCCATTGATAGGTAAGATCCATCAATCCTCCAAAGACAAAAACTCCCCTTGTAGATTTTTGACTTCTTCATATCTCCATAAATCTATGAGCTATTTTTACAGGAATTAATCTCTTAGCCAAGGGATTAAACTGCAAAATCACATATAAATAATTATATATATAAGTATACACATACATGTATATATAAATAGATACATACATATTTTATTTTTAAAAGTATATTCATACGTATATGTATACATTATGTATACCTATTCTTTTTCTTTCCCAAAGAATTTATACAGGAATTAGTGGTCTCTTCCTTCCTGGCCTCTAGATTTTGGCTAAACTCTTGTGTAAAAACATTCGAAAATGGTTTATGATATCCTACTTTCAGAAAAGGACTCAGTATATTTGATAATCCAGTCAAGACATCAGAGTGTTTGATCATAATCTTATGATCTTTAAATCCTGACGACTTCCTCTTGATATTTCCTCTGGAATGAGTATTACCAAGATCCAAACCTGGGTAGAGAAGTGACTGGACCTGCCAGAGTTTGACAGAAAACCCATCAAAATTTAAAATTCCAAGGTCAGAGTAGACTTTCAAAAATCTTTATTCCTGATTATATACAGTGGTGAGCTAAAATTTTGAAAATAAATCTGTCAGTCTTTTGCAAGTCAATTTAAGATCCAGTTCTCTGGATATAGAGAAGAAATTGTTTAAATATTACATATTTTTCTTTAAGTAGGAAAGAGACAAATTATTTCATGGATAATCCTAACTTGGAAGTATTATCTAATTCAAGAAAGTTCTAGAATATATGTGTGAAGAACCATCTTGTCTTATGAGTTCTTTCCCTGTTTTACCGCATGGTGCCTCACCAGCCCCACCTCCTTGTATTCTCCTCATGCTCATCTTTATGTAACAAAACGGGATTTCTCATCCTTCCCTGAATATGGATTTTTAGTACTTTCTACCTTGCTATGTTTCAAACCACTTTTAAATATGTAAAATTCTACCATTTCCCCATGGAGATTGGATGGTACTTGAGTACCATTACAAATGAAGTATACATCTAAGCAAACAACTAATATAAATAAATGCTACCTTGATGGTTAAAAAATCAATTATTAGGATTTAAAAGACTTTGTTAAATGACAACTATAATTCTTTAGGCTAGTTTAATGGTAATTATATTTAAATACATGCTTTTAAAATTTATGTTCTGACTCTCTGAAGAGCTAGCCCAAAGAAATTGAAACTATTATTATCACACAAGATTATATGTAACATGCTTAACAAAGGATTTGGAATATTGATGAAATATCATGTCTTATCAGGACTTAAAAAGAGTCAGGCTAATATTAATGGACAAAATAATCCCTTAGCACGATAAGAGCAAGATTCACAAATGGACATGGAACTTTTGCCTATTTTAGACCTTTAGTCTACAGCTCAAAATTTAATGAGAAACCCATTTTAAGTTTCTTGAGGACGAGTGAGGACTGACAACATTTTTAGATTTTAACAACTCATAATGACACAGATAGGGGATTTTTCTATAATGTTTTCCTAGCCTATGTTGCTTGGATCCCATATTAAATATGTATTCCAAATCCTTTGTTAAGCATATTTCTATTACCTTGAAATTCTTAAAGGTAATCCTCAGGACTGAATAATTCATTATTTATTAAATTGACTTCTAAGCTGGGACATATTACAACATATTATCAGGAAATACCGAAGACAAATTACTTTCTAATAAGAACCTACCCTCCTGTTTTCCTCCCAGCTGAAATTATTGTGTGAAGTCTATTTTCTTTGTCTTGTTATGAACAAGTGTCTGTGGAATGTAACAATTTTTCCTGCTATTGGTACAGGTGATTTTCTATCATGGATTATGAAGTTTGGGGATATTTTTATTTTTACAAACATAATGTTCACTAGTATAAATGTGTATATATGTGGTATATGTGTCATATGTTACAGATGTTTTAGAAAGCTTGTACATTTGAATGAATATTTAGACATCACAGATCATAGGATTCTGGGATATGTGTGAATTCAAAAAACTAAAATGTTTATAAATAGCACAGGAAACTCCGGTGCTGTGAATTTCTTCATAAAGCATCTTCAATATTACAGTAGAGAACAGAGCATAGGAGCTGCCTAATTTTAGTCCTGTTTTAAAACAATGAGAAATTTAACTGGTTGCTTAATATTTAATGACATATTCATAAAACTAAGCCATGTCCGTTCAACAATTTTTCCCATGAAGTTAACTTTCCCTCTACTCATCAAGAATATGGGATAGTAGATTCTGGTTATCTCTGGGTTGTTTGGTTCATCTCTAAAAAAGAGACAGATTGTCTGTTGTTTTTTTTAAAATAGTGTTCATCCCCAAAGTGATGACATTAAAAAAGAAAATCTGGGATTTTACATTTCAAGAAGAACAATAGGAGAAGCAGATATATATTGGGATTTCAAAGAATGTGGACATTGGAGCTGGAAAAGATATTAGATTCATCTTACACAGGGGATCCATGAGGCTCCCTTCCTCTAGATCCCCCAGCCAGTCGATACCAGTAGCGGACAAGAGGGAGGACCTCCTGCCTTTTGGTTAGATTCAATTTTCTAGGATCCTGAAATTCTTAAACTTCATCCTCATGGCACTGAATATTTTATTATTTATTAAATCAGATTTCTCTCTGCTCCGGACTATTTTTCTATAGCCTTTGTACCCAGCGAGTGACCTAAAAATCAGCCACATGCTTGTTTACCAAATGAATGAACTTATACACTTTCATGTGAATTTAATATCTAATGGGGAATCGCTCCTTACCCTGGGATCACCATCTGGCATTCAGTAAACACTAAAAGTATACTTTATTACTACTTGTTTTTTCACTTTTTTTAAAAAAATGAGAGGTATAATTCATGAGGAAGTCCTGATTGAAATAGCCACACGTTTGAATAAGATAGCTAACTATTGAAGATAATTTGTTTACTTGTATATTGACTTAACCAAAGGAAGACAAAATAAAATGTATGTGATTAGTTTGTGTATGGTTTTTTTGACACAATAAAACTGTATTGAGAAGTTTGCCAGACATATACATTCATTTTCCCCAAGATGAATATCTTTGTGATGGCTTTAGTAAAGAAAATGATGCCTTTGAATTGATATATGGCGTGTAATTTAAATGCCAAGTTACATTGATTCTTCTGAGTTTGTTTGCTCTAAGTTGACCCAACTTTTGTGGAAAGCTTTTTACATTAAGGATGGGCTGTGTCAGTTTTTGTTTCGGGGAGTCTTAACTTCTGCTCTGTGTGCACGTATATGCTTCTAGGATAGAGCAAAAGGGGCTGCCGCTCTTGGGATTCTTTTCTTATTTTGGGGGGGTATTAGGAGGGGTTCTTTTCTAGTGCCAGAATCACCTCCCTGTAATACTGCGTGTGGAACATTCCTAATCAGAGTTTGTCTCTCCCAGGACTCTGGCTCCTTAGGGATTTGCCCGCCTGGCTTGATGGAGATGTTCCAGCTCTGCCTTCTTTCAGATAGTGTTTCTCCTTTATTTTATCTAAATAGAGGATTATATTAGCTCAACAAGATCAAACTTGAGATATGAGTAGGTACATTTCTCATATCTGCTTTTGTTACAGGTCCTTATAGTCCCTTTTCCTGCTTGTAACATAATGTTTTAATGTAACCATCTTTAAATAGCTACAACTCCTATGAAAAGTTGGGAAGAACCCTAAGCAAGTTGAAAGAAACAGGCATTTAAGTCTTAATTCAATTAGCAACTCATAAAGTCTATACAGAGGAGGTTGCAAATAGCCTTTATATAAGAATTAATTTCATGAAATGAACATTTTGCAAAAGTGAATGTGGAGTTTATAGATCCTTAGGCAAATCTTCACTGTCGGTTGAATTTATTTAAAGAGCTTTTCTGGTCACCTTTGAACCTCAATGATTTCTCCAGATGTACAGAAGTGAACAATGTAAAAATCTTGCTGTTTCAGCAGAACTGATTCCAGCTGGCTGGGAACTGGATCTGCAAGTCATTGGTTACAGCTGTGTTTCGATTTATGTGATGGTTGAAAAAATAAATTACCCGATTAGATGGCTAGAAAGAGGACTCTTTGTTTAGCCCTTGTGTGGGGACTGAAAGTGTTTATGGTGCTGTTTTCTACGCAGTCTTTGCAAAGTAAGCTGGACAAATAGACTTATTCAATGCTCCTAAGAAATGTTGCATATTCAGCTTTAATTCTTTGCTAAAGAAACTATTTTTTTCCTATAATGCTGTCATCCAGCAAATGTCTTAAAGGTTTAGCATTTAAGAGAACCAGTAAGTTTTCTGTCCTACTGAGCACTGCATTTAGTAATGGAAAAGCTGTTCTCTTTTGTTTAATGCGTACTTTAAAACATGTCTTTGTCAGGCACAGGAATGGAAATATGTTTCTCCTAAATTCAAAGCTTTATAATGGCAGAGTGTCTGAACATAAACTCTAACCTTCTTTAATGAGTTATGGCTCATGGCACATAAGAGAAAATAAATTAATTAAATTGCTAAATAAAGAAATAATCAAGCATGACTGCAAAAAAGTAAAAAAATTTAAAAATACTAAAAAAAAAAAAAAACCCTGATGGGCCCCTGGGCCATTTCGGTTATGAGAGTTTTGAATTTTTGTGAATATTTACTTTGTTACCAAAGTAAAATTTACAGGGTACTAAAGGTTTTAAACAGCATGTAACTTTTCAGGACAGTGAATATCAAAAGACTAGTAACTCCTGGAGGTTTTGAGTACAGGGTCTTACAAAATACCCTCATAGGAGAATTAATATACCAATATAATACTGTATGAAGGTTCTTAATTATTTTCCAAATTAATTTGGGTCCTTGAGTTTCTTGAAGTGATGAAGCTTTCGGGACCTGTGGATGGTGAGCAGGTTGGCCATTTCCACCAAGGCATTAAAAAAATGAATGGGTAGGCGTCCCTGGAAAAGAAAGCTACAATGATATGTTTTGATTTTTATTTTCTCAAACAGACACTCACTTTCTAAACAGATTGAACATTTTTTAAGATTTTTCCCCCCAAGACTTTGTAGAACCCTGAAAAGGGACAGGATTCTTGAGTGAACTAGAAAAGGAGGCCAATCTCTTGATCAGGTGATATAATATCCATCATGTTCAAAAGCAATTCCAGAAACAAAAGCAAAATCCAGAAACATATCATTTTTTTTTCTGAGAAAATAGGTGATTCTTTATCCATTTCCTTTCTTAAACTAAGATATGTATTATGGAATTTAAGGGATGCGGAATGAATAACCATAATGTATCCAAAAGGAAGCAAAAGTGGGATTGATCTGCCTTGACTTGTCAGAAGGTTTGCTGTGTCAGGCTCTTTCCTTGATCAATGAAAGTATACCCTCTAACCCTTAACAAATCAATACAATTGATTGGAAAGGATGGGAACAAAGCATGAGAGTGCAGGATACACTTGAACCTTTACTGTTCAGATATATTTAAATGAGATTTATAATGGTTAGAAGCATTTCCCTGTACTCCCATGTAATAGAACCTTCCTTATCCTATGAAATTGGATGGAAAACCTATATAATAATGTTTGAGAGTACAGTATAGTGGCAGAATATGTTTTGAAATAATATGTAAAATATTTTCATTTTAGAACTAAGGAGTTAGCAATTTTTTAAGATTTAGAATATGTATATACTGTATGGTACATGCGTTGGGGGAAGAAGTCCCCCTAGTGAAAAGAATATGTTCTGAAAAGTTAAATTTGTCTCCAGGTGTTTATACTTCTAAAAATGTATTAATCAGGAAACAATTTCTATCACTGACCATAGAGATAACAAAGTGAAAATTCAGTCTTGAACACATATGATTGAATGATATTAGGTTTCAAAAATAAACATTTTTTAAATAGGAAAAAATCAAGAAAGGAAATATAAGTATCTATAGAAAGAATGTTTTTTTATTTAAGATAACTTAATCATTTGTGCTCCCTTCTTACCTATCATGATCAATGGATAAAATATTTTTGTCTTTATGAGGAAAAAACCCTATGAAATTAGCATATTTTTTCATATTGAAGGAAACTCTAAAAATCTAGAATAAGAATGATTATGAGCAATCAGGATAATAACTATCCATTAATAACGTTATTCCATCCAAATTAAGCAGCATTCAAAATGAGTATTTTTAAAAGGCAAAAAAGGTGTTTTAAAAGTTTTCAGTAGTTGACAGAAATTTTTAAATCTATGATTCACCTGATTTTCTGATTTTTTTCATTTAAAATTTCAAAGAGCTACTTAAGGAGGTTTTATAACCTGACATATTTTAGCTTGACATTTTGAATGTGTTATTAAAGCTGAAATAGTTCTATTCAATCAATTCATTCTAAAATGTTTTTTTATCCATAAAGTCTAATTTTTACAAGTGAGTTACCTAAGGAAACAATGACTTCTTCCCCCTAGTGCATGTACCATAACAGTGTATACATATTTTTCTATATCTTAAAAAATTGCCATGTCCTTAGTTCTAAAATGAAAATATTTTATATATTATTTCAAATAAGTGAACATTTAAATGTAAATAAGGTAAACCACATAAAATAGCTAATAGAAATTTTAATATTTGTATATTATGCAAATAATATGAAATGAAATTTTTGAGATTTAGTTATTATGTGAGTTATCACTGGGACATAGGAAGAGCTATCATTCATCTTTCTGGAGATAGATGCTAGTAACAGTACAATGATGACCAAATGAGATGATCATGTGTAAAAATATCTAACTAGTAAGTAGTAATGACCAACATGTGTTTCTAATTTTACTCCCCTTCCGTTGCACAATTCTTTAGAGCTGAATTAGGCCTTAATGATTAACCTAGTCATCCCTCCCAAATTTAAAGGGACAGGAACCAAGGTTCTGAGAGTTAAGTCACTTATCCAAGACCATAAACTATTATTTACTGGATTGGCGCTAGACCATTTTCTGACTCATAGATTAGTTCCCTTCCCACTTCCCAACTTTGCTTAAAAGTGTTGTATATAGAACATAAGGAAAATGGTATTTTTCTAGAGTCATAGCAGCTAAAATAGAAATTATTATTGCTCCTTTGCCATAATATTCAAGTTCTAAATATGACAATAATTCTGTCACTTGATACCATTTAAATCCTTTCTATTTATGTCCCATCTTAAAAAGTCAAGAATAATTCTTTTCTCTTTCACCTGTTAGGGAGCACATCAACACAGAAGAAATGTCCTTTTATTATTGGTGTGTATAATCCTGCTAACTATCAGAAAACACTCTGCCAGATTTACATATAATTTGATATGGCATAGTTTTTCATGGTCTCCAAGTTGCTTCTCATTATCATACCCAGCCATTTTCTTTTTCTTTTCTTCCTTTTTTTTTTCTTTCTGTTTTTTTTTCCCCCTTTATTTCCTGGAATATTCCACCGGCATCCTCAAGACCTGTTTGTTCCGATGTGTGGCTGTTACTACCACTTTCCCCTCAAGACCTCCCTCAAGTTCATGTTCTTGCTCTAATTACCCCTTCTCAGACAAGCCCTCCTCATGTCTCATCTCGCTGGTGTGGCATTGAATGGGGTCCCTTGGTGGATATTGATGACAGACTGGATTGACAAGAGGTTGCTCACTTGGGGAAAGCAGAGCAGAGAGGGGAAGAGGGAAAGAAAAAGAGAAGGAGAGAGATTCCCATTGAGAGTTACTATTATATACATTTCCTATATAGAGGAATGAACATTAGATTTCATGTACTAGGGTCTAAAGGATCAGCACTGAAAGGAAGAGAAATCTATGTGATTATTTTTCCATATCAGTTGTGATGCTCTGTACTTGTCAAAAGAGAGATTAAAAAAAAAATTCCTGGTTTCCAGGTTGACAAATAAACCTTTTGCATCCCAGTCAAAAAGTGTCTGAGTTAAACACTGAATCACCCTGTAGTCCAAATACTAAACTTTGAAAGGAAAATGTAGGTCAGGTTTTTCCCTGATTAAAAACTGTCTTCTTCACCATAAAATTTTTGGAATAGTAACTCACATCTGTATTATACTTTATTTTTGTTTTGTTTAAGATAATTGGTTCCAGAATGCCATTGGTAATTCAAAATTACCTTAACAAGGTACACACACACACACACACACACACACACACACACACACCTGTTTTTTTGTTTTGTTTGTTTGTTTTGCCAATGTCTTATTCAATAGAAAATTATCAAGCAGATCAACCTTGTTGGTTGGCATCTGATTCTTATCTCCCCTACCCTTTACTATTTTCTCTTTTTAAAAATGTCTAACCATAGTTGTTGCTGCTTTTAACTGCTACTCTTTCCTTATATGAGTAGAATTTTTAAAAATTGCTTTTACCCTGGATTTTTGCTACCCGCTACTATTATATCACTTCTCTTTTTTAAGATTTTGTTTATTTATTTGAAAGAGAGACAGAGAGAGCATGAGCTAGAAGAGGGGCACAGGGAGAGGGAGAGGTACAAGCAGACTTCCTGCTGAGTAGGGAGGCAATACAGGGCTCGATCTCAGGACCCTGAGATCATGACCTGAGCCCAAAGTCAGACGCTTAACTGATTGAACCACCCAGGCACCCCTATTACATCCCTTCTTTATTAAAAAGTAAAATATTTTGAAATATTGAAGATGAAAGATGTAGTATATGTTGTTTGACAGAAAAAAGAGCATGGATCTCATTTCTGGAAAAGTTAGACAAATAAGCATCTGTCAGACTTTTTCAGACACTTTGGCGGGAGTATACTCTTTGTGTATTCTGATGGTTTTGTTACCAACTACCTCAAAGTTATTTTCCTTAAAACCCCTCGCCTTAAGTAATCTTGCATATGTTGAAACTATTAGTAAACCAGAGCACTAGATGCTCTTCAGTTAGAAGAAATTCTCTTCTTTTTGATGTTCAAATAAATCAATATAGATTTGTTCTCCCAAAATAGACTGGAATGAGAGCGTCAGGACCCAATGATCAGTTATGCTATAAACTTTTCACAAGGACAGTTTAAGTCAGCACTGTCCAATAAAACTTTCAGGAAGGGTGGAAATGTTCTATAGCTGCATTGTCCAAAATGGTAACCACCAGCCATGTGTGCTGTTATACACTGAAACACAGCAAAGGCAACGGAAGAACTCAATTTTTACTTTTACTTACCTTAAGTACCTACATGTGGCCGGTCACACCTTCTTAGAGAGTGTAGGTTACATAAAACAAAGAAAATACTGTGCAACTAGTAAAAACAAAACAAAACAAAACAAAGCAATATATTCTGCATAGCCATGAATTTTGAATCCAAGTTTGAACTGTATTTTTCTTGCCCTCTGTCTCTCTTACCCCAAACCCCACCAGTGTTTCTAAATATGATTCCCATAAAAACACTGATTTCAAATGACCTTTATAAGAAATAAAAGATCCCTCGCTGCCTTAGCAGTAAGGTGGAGGATGGGTTGCATTAAAGTATTGCCAAATAGTTATTGCTTCCACTAGCTTAATGTCATTCGATATGCAGTCAGATCTATCTTGGTTATATTTTTAAGAAAGAAAACATAAAAAATAACATAGAAATAATTGATCTAGCGAGACCACACTTGCATTACATTACTTAAATGAAATACAAAGCAGGGTGAGATTCTTACTTTGTCCACACTTTACCCATAGTCAAAGCCTCATTCAGGGATATCTTAGTATTGATGATCAGAAATTAGATACAGAAGAGACCTTAAACCTATATCTAAGACAGGCAATAGAACTGATTGATTACAACATCTTCTTTCAAATAAATATTGATTTAATCAAGTCTGCGTTCCCATTGGCCCTAATGGTGGTCTTGACAGAAGCCCGGACACTCGACACTGGCTAACTCCTGTTTGGATATAAATATTTTAAATGCATGGCCACTCAGTTATAATCATTATTTGTCTTCAAATCTTTCTTCCCCTTGATTTTTTAACCTCCTTCATTAATATTTTTATGCCTTCCATAACGTTGAGTGATGTGTGTGTCTGTCTCAGAATGTAAGAAAAAGAGATGTTGTGGATTAGGCAGGAGTGGGGGAAAGTTGTATTTGCATCTGTTGTTTCTGATCTGTAGAGCTGGGAGTGAGGTGCTCGTGCAGATAGTCCACAGAGCTAAGATATCAATAGGCAGTTTGCCGTAAGCGCATGTTCAATTATTAAAATAGTCGACATTTTATGTCTGATAGCCATAGCAAGGTCACGACATTAATTTATCCAGAGTATTGTGGGCAGGGTCTAGAAAAGAAAAAAATAGCATAAAGGAGACAGATGCTAGAGAGCTAAAAAAAAAAAAAGATGGATTTGAGCAAAGAGACTTTAAGAGATGACCAATTTTATACACGTAGAACAGGAAGGAAGAAGTCAGTAGGCATCTGTTACTGAAAATAAGTATCTTAAAGCTATGCTGGACATGTGTTAATTTCTGTTGTAGTTTTTCATTAAGTTCTAAGCTCCAACACGGTTCCCGAATCTTGAGTTTCTGAAGTCTAATTCCATATGTTATTTGTTTCATTGCCCGGGGATTCTGTGCTCTTTTACTTCCTGTTCCTTTCTCCCCCTCCTTAAGCCCTCCCCTCCCTTTTCCTATTTCTCTATTTCCTCTTCTTTCTCCCTCCCTCTCTCTTATGCTTTTCATTCCTGCCTTTCTCTCACGTAGGAGAGTATGTACTTAATTCCGTGTTTTCTTTGGGTGCCCACTCCTTTTATTTGTGGGGTTTTGTTTTTGTTTTTGTTTTCGTGCTTAAGTTTTTCCTTTTCTTCTTTGCTTTTTGCTTTCAAATCAGGAGCCTGTAGGAGCTGATTCTAGAGATACATCTCCTCCTGCAGATGCACCTTTCTCTCTATGGGTTGTGTGATGTTTTCTTTGGAACCTCTGCAAATGGTTGTCCTTCACGTTTGTTGTCACAGATCTGTGGCCAAACTGCTACCTTAGTTGGTTCTGCAGTGCTGCAGTGCATGCTGGGATCTGTCTGTGTGAGTAAACTGAAATTTCTACAGCACCAGACAGCATCACAGTTGGCTTGAGAATTGCCGTACTTTTCTTTCCTTTGTATGTATTTCTTGCATGCTGCAGAGTCCGATGGCTAGTTCTGGCTGGCAAGCAATTCAGAAATATTGCTCATGTAGAAATGAAAGGTAGGCAGTTTACCACATTCTATCATTAAAAAGAACAATTGAAGAACAAAGGAACTGGCTAAATACCTATATACTGTCTTTTCTGTTGTGAAACACTGTAGTACAAACACGACTGTGTTCAGCCAAATATTTTAGCTCCTTTTGTAACAATGCATGTAGTAGATTGTTTTTATATATGTACACAAATCCATATTTTATTTGAGCGTATATTCAACCTTTAAGAGTTACTGCCTGCAAACACATCTTAATCTCAAAAGCTTTTACATATTCACCAACATGCAGCTATTTGTTATTATTTTTATAAGTTCTTAAGTCAAAAAATAAAAATAAAAACTATATTAATATCCTGTTGGTTGATTTCATTCCAGCAAATTAGGATTTCAACACAGTTTAAATCATATTGATGATTCAGATCTTGGCAGATCTTATAATTCCTGTGAACTGAGAGCACAGCTAATAAAAATATTAAGCAATTATTTTTATTAAAATTGTAGTTTTGCTCATTATTAAATAGAAATGATTGATCTATACAGATCGGTCTCACTCATGTGTCCCTTGGGCTGTTTAGGTCTCCATATAGAAGTGGAAACACTCCTTTTGCTCTTTCTTCAGCCCAGGGGGGGCAAAAAAAAAAAGGCGTAGAATGAAGTCTGGGACTGTTAAAGAATTGCTGGCATTTTCTCTCTCTCTCTCTGTCTCTCTCTCACACATGTGAGCCTGGCTGCCTGCTTTCTGAGGTAGTGGATCCAGGGTGAGACTGTGTCAGAGCCTGTTTCCACAACTGTATTTGGAGATCCGTCTTATTGATTAGGGGGAGAAAGGGGTGGGGATCGGAGTGTGAGGGGAGGGGAGGGCCAACTGACTACTGGCTCATTGAAGCACAAGACATTTTCTTCCGGAAAGATGTCAAACAACTGAGACCTAGCCACAGAGGAAGTAGAAAGGTAGAAAAATCAGGAGACCCTGGAAGAAACTAAGGCATTTCTTACAAGAGTCTTGGGGCTTTTTCTTTCCAGTCCCTTTCTTTCTTTCCTTTTCTTTGCTTTTTTTCCCCCCATCATCTGACCTGCAGAGGCTAGAGTGACAGCGTCATGCAAATGCTGCAGTCCCGCAGGTCTGGGAGAGGGTGGATGCTAGACTGTGAGTTAATGTTAATGATGAGCGCAGTGAAAATACCAGCCGCGGCCACCCCCTGCACACAGAAGCGCTCTGAGTCAGCATCAGATGCTTTGCCTCGCCTCTCGCTGGGTGTCTGTATGCCTGTGCGCGCGCGTGCTCGCTCGGGCATCCGTGTCTAGCCGAGGGGAGGGGGTGGCGTGTGAGTGCGTGGAGGGTAAAAGCCAGTCAGTCAGTGAGAAGCAAAGGTACGTTGGAGAGCAACTAAAATCTGACTGATTTCCATCTTTGGAGCATCAGATGTATTCCCTAAGGAGGATGGGTCTCCGTGATGGGGGTGGTATAATTATGTTAATGTCATATTTATGGAGGGGTGAGATTTTTCATTCTAATAATTGGTTGAATGCTATGGTCAAAAATTGTAAAGCCATATTCAGTTTTAAGGAAAAGCATGGACTTATATCTAAGGACTGTTTTATTTTTTGCTTTTTTGTGAGTGCTGCTTTTTTATTTTATTTTTTAACTATTTACTATTTTAAGCCATAACGGATTCAGTATGGAAAATCAAATGATAAACAGAAAGAGATCTTATATAATGATGCATTACATCATGGAGCAGAATATTTAAAGTCTTACAAGGCAAAGTAAAGATCTGGACAGGGGGTGGGGGGGGGTGGTTGGAAAGGGGTGTGGTACTAGGGTGGAGGAGGGGGGCCAGTTAGCAAATATTTTGTTCAGCATAGCTTTCCTTGCAGCTTACTTGGAAATGGATGATTCACCTGTTCTACAGGAAAACATTCTAATTCTTTCCATTTTTTTTTCCTCCTCTTTTCCCTTTTAAGATCAACCACTTCAGAAGAACCAGAATCTACTTCTGTGGCCAGGACTATTATGTTATGGCTGGTCTGATTGTTATACCCTGCGTTCTATGCTACTAAACCTTGGATCATTCCTAAAGTACCAATTCTGTTCTTGAACCACAAACAAGGCTAAAAGATCGGAGGAAATTCAGTGAATATACAGGATTGGGATTGTGTGTTTTCAAAAGTACTGAGGTTTATAATGCAATTATTTAAGAAATAGAATCTTTTCTTTTTTCTTCTCATGTTGCCAGCATTTTAAGTTACATGTTTATTAAGTGGCATTGCTCAAATAGCTACAGGGTATGCATGGAAATATTTGCTGTCTGAATAGTTTGGGAGATTCAGAGAGAAAAGTCAAGCTTCGGAGGTATTAAATTATGACATGCAAAAAAGTTTTTGTTTTATTCTTAACTGCAACAGTATATATTGAAATCAGATTTAAAGTGTTATGTGTCCTTGGCCCACCTTAACAGTTGTACTGTATGGGAAGCAAAATTTCAATTAGGGTCCCATTAACTGGCATATAATCCTTCTTTAATGTAATAGAGGCTATGGTGTTGCTGTACAAATCTGCCAGAAACAGATTTTAACCCATTTTTAGTCTCTTTCTTTGGATCTGATGGAATGACTCTTAACTGTTCATTGTCTGCATTGTTTCTCATATTCTTCATTATTTTAAGGTCTGGAATTAGTCTATAAATGGTCGTCGTGAATATTCAGTTAATCCTAACTTTTATATATCATATCTATTTCTACGTATGTATTTTAATTAGTATTTAGAGGAAAAAGTTTAATTGAACCCAACTGTAATTTCTAAGCTAGCCTTATTACTGGAAGAAGAATTCTACCGCATCAAACCAGACTTTTCCTAGTCCCTGAGACCCTAACTTGTGAGGTATTTTAGTAACATCACAAGTCAGGCTCTTGGGACCTAGGCGGAGGGGAACCAGCAGCTTTGGACCTTATTGATTGTCTGCAGTTACCACCAGAACAAAAGAACATACATAGATTCTGCCTAGGAGAAAAGAACAATGCTCTTCTTTATAATCAGCAATGTTTTCATCATGACCCACACCCAAAAATACTATTTTCAGAAACTGTACTCAAAAGTGATTACTGAGTTGCACTGAATAGCATTTGTATGATATTATAACAACCATATAAAAGCAGTGTAAGGTTAACTATGTAAGAAGCAAAGTTAAAATCCAGGTGTTTTTAAAGTGCTTCTTTGGATGTATTTTAAGGTGGCTAGTCTAAGAGAATATACCTCCTTAGTTAATACTGATGAGAGTGGCTTATATTTATAACTTCGTTCATATGCATAGAAATATATACATTAGCTTCTTAAATAAATCCAAATGTCTCCATGTAACTGTGACTTAGAATATGTAATGTATAGCTGGAATCATGCTCGAGGCCTAGAAATAAATCATTTACAACCTTCTTTACTGACCCTATTAGATTTTACTACTGATTTAAGAAGAATGCTATTTTATACTTGGTATTTATTGCCAGAGTTTTCCTTAGTCTTTTAACCAGACAAAACACTTTATATGTCCTTTTATAACAAGATATTCTCTTGTCGTAAGAGTTATCAATAATTAGCAAAAATATGATGACTTTTAGTCTTTATGTTTTACTTCGTATGTATCATGGACCTATGGGAGATAAATAAGTAAACATCACCTCTGAAGTCAGACTGCTCTAGTTCATCTATCAACAGAATCTAAGCTGCATAGTTTGAGTTTTATAAGAATTCTAGTTTTATAAACTATTCCAACTATAAGTAACGTGTCATATTTGAACATTGTTAGACACTGCCACATCAAATATTGATTTCTTATAAGTAAAATCACTATATAAAATCTATTTACAAATTTTACAGCAATATTGCAGATACTAAGATACACAATGGAGATGAGAGACTTTCCATAATAGAACCAAAATGATTTCATTCTTTTAACTCTAATGCTTTACATGGGTGCTATAAATTATATGTACCTTCTGCATTGTTAAAATAAATTTATGAATGTACTTTAGAACACTGTATGGAGTCTTTGTTCACCTGTTCACTGGATTTGTTACAATTACTCATGTTTGAACTATCAGAAGCTACAAATCACCCATGAGTTATATTTCCTAAAAAATTTGATATTACCGTATCGTAAACATGTTCTTCCTCTATACAAGCCACGTAAAATATGTTTAAGCATGTATCCACGTTGTGCCTATTCAGATTCTTTATATCACCTATTTTATTTATCTAGAATCTCTGAAATTCTAAGTGTGTGTATGTGTGTGTATAAACATTTGTCTTAAAACTCCAGCTGAAAGGAGGTAATATAAACAGTAAAGATTTTTGATAGTGTTTATCTTTTACTTCTTTGAACCACATTTTCATTATATTTAAACACTTCTACAAGCACAAGTTTCTTAATACAAAGAATTCTATATGTGTGTGTATCTACAAGTGCGCAGAAACTTGATTATATTTAGTAGCAATGTTTATCCAACAGATCAGAAACTACCTTGTATATAAAACAATATCACACACAGGTCTATGTCTACAGATACCTGATTTAACACAATCATAAATAATACATAAATGATGTTTCATAAATTTAGCTCTAAAATAATGTAAGGGATGGTTGTTTATTGGTTATAGTGATAAACCAGATATAAGCTATTTCAAATGCAACATTTTTTGTGTTACTGTATCTATGAATTAGACTATATGTTAACTTCTTTTTCATAGAGGAAAGGTACCAAAGCTGAATTTAGAATGCACTGATGTTTATTTTTTACTAATCATCATGCATTCTTTGAACCCTCCCCATGTAACCTTCCTGCATATAAACTATCTTTTCTGAGAATACCGTTGATAAAGCTTTTCTCTTACTCCATAAAGGTGAGTAGAGATTTAAGTGGGCGACTTTGTTTATATAAACTACTTGATGCTGTATATAGATAGATGGATGCCACTTTTTCTGCATTTCTATCTAAGCTGTCACAGAATAATATTGTTTGGGGCTATAAAACATGATTTGGAAAATCAGATCATGCTAAGCTTAAAATAAAAGGAGAGGTCTACGACAAAGAGCGAGAAAATGATGTGTGTTGCATACAAAAAAAGCAGTGATATTAACAATTCGATGGCTTCCTGGTTGGGAGACCAGCCTGAGCCAGACGCATATATTAAGAGCTGTCTGCTGCTGCCGATGTGAGCTTGCTCAATGCGGTGGAAATGAGGAATCACCTCCTCTCTGACACCAGCTTATTTTCACATTTTAATTTGGAAATAGCAAATCACTGTTTTACATAAACACACTAACCCCCACTTGATTCTTTCTCCTTTTTCACATTGCTTGTTAATTTACTATGAACTTCAAGTTTCTTTTTTTTTTTTACAATCATCACTCGCTTTAAACTTATCGGCTAACATCTATCAAAGACCAATGCAGTATCAGTTGTTTCTGTCTCTTTCGTACTGCTCTGTGAATATTGTGATACTTGTGCATTTAACTTTTAATCTCTGCAAGGAAAACATCAATTTTCCAAAATGGCGTTTGTGTGTGTGTGTGTGTGTGTGTGTGTGTGTGTGTGTTTAATCTTTTAGGACCTGTCAAGGAAGCCACTTCTGGAATTTTGCCAAATCTAAATATGATTATTTTTCATTTCAGGGTTCACGGGATCAATATTTTTCTTAGTCTAAAAGTCCCCAATACTTTAGTGTTCCAGTGAAGCTAAAGAAGAGCTCTACAGAGATATTCTTAAGCATTAAGCTATATGAATAATATCTAGAAGAGGTATAAATATCACAGGGTACTTAGAGTACAAGTTAATTACTAATGAAATGAGAAAAGGTGTATACTACCTTACATTCCTCTTCAAATGAACATGCCTAGGCTTGGTTGAATTCACCTAATAAATGTGTAAAGGGTTTTACAAGCTGTCATGTTTGGATGAGTTTTGAGAAAACAGTACATAAAGGGTTAGCTAACGCCCAAATTTTCTTGCCATTTATACACACGGTGCAGCCTACATTTCGGTAGGAACAAATGCAGGCATCGTTTTGATTACTTGGATTCTTTTGTTTAATTTCTTACTAGACCTTTTACGCAGTACCCAAATTCCACTAATCTCTTAGTGAATGTATTTGGAAAAGGAAAACAAAGTTTCTCATACAGAGAAGTTTTTAAAAATCCTGGGCATTTGTAAACAGTTGAAAAATAAGACTTTTTAGTGGAGCTCTGCAAATGCACGTTGGGTATGCAGAAACTTAGGTGCTATTATTATCTGTCATCTGCATACTTAGTTTTCTGATGATCGGTGGCAAAATACACACTGAGGCATATATACATATATATTATATATGTGTATATATGTATATGTATCTTCAATTTTTAAAAAACATCAGTAAAATCAGTGCAAAAATTGAGACATCTTCATAAAATCATCCACAGCATTTTTTCAATGAACTAGCTTCAACTTTCATTCCTTTTTTCCCTCAAATCTCTCTATGTTCAATGTAGCTTTATCAGATGAAGTGTATTACTAGCCAACAATATTTACTCGTATGTAATATTTTACTTGTGAAGGTTTAAAAGTAAGAGGCACTTGAAAGGTAATGATATTAAGTGAATTTAAGATTTAAATAGTTTTATATAATCAGCTAATTTCATGCATGTGTTATGGGGAAATCAGAAGTGAAAAATTCTCAAATGATGAACTAAATCTCTCATTGTTCATATAGGTAATGTGATTTTAAGTTTGTTACCTTAATAGTTAATTCCTAAGCAAGCGTATCAGCAATCATGGACCGTCTATCTATTAGGTCAACCAAATAAGAATAGTAACGTGCAGGTTTCATACTAGCCTTGTAAGGTATTTTGGCTTCTTTCATGTAAGTGGATTTAACCATTCCTTTTTTTCTAAGAAGTTTCTCCCTCTCTGTTGGTAGGTGTCTGACGATTTGTGAGCGCCAGGGGACTAGTCTGTGGACTCATCTTTCCTTGCCTTTGAATTAGCTTTCCTTAGGCCATGAGTCAGCCTCAATCTTTTGTACATCCAAATTGGTAGGTCTTTCTTGAAACCCTTCTGTTTATTTTCCTAGATGTACAAGGGAATTGTGAGAAATTATGGATTTACATTGTGATTATCTTTCCAGTTTCTAGACATCTTCAGTAAGATTTGGGTGGTGATGAAACACCAACTGGTGGAAGGATTTGGTTCCGTAGGATTTAAAAATGTAATGTCTTTCTCATAGTAGACTTCGTGTTCTTAGTGGAGAGAGGGAAACCTAGCTGTAGCTAGGTTATCACTCTTATATCACACTAGAAGCCCAGCCTGTGCATTTGTAAACCTCGGGGAGGTTTCTACATTAGACAACATTTTTTGTTGGGGGATTACACCACAGTCGGTTCGCTTCACTTCTGTCTCTCTTCCTGCCCCCACCCCCCCCAACATGGAGTCTTTTCAACTTCTTCAAAGAAGTGAGGAAAAAAAGTAGACTCTTTATTAATGGCAGAAAACAAACTGGCTGCTGGACTTCCGAGACAGCCTTCTAATAATAAAGCAGAGTAGGCACTGCGACAAAGAATTCTTGAATGTACTAAATATATAGGGAAGCCTATTTAAATTCACCAGAGGGGCTTAGAGGACAAGCAGCAGAAAGTTTAGAATTCAATTCAAGCCATGCCAGAAAATGAAAATGTACTTAAAAAAGGATTTCTGAGACAATTGTTCAAAGACATGTCAACTTTTAAGGTTCTTTTAGAATAATGAAATTTGTACTCTAATTTCTGTGGTGACTTTTTCAATTAGAAAGGAAAAATGATTAACAGGATCTCAAAGGAATTGTATCTTATGTTTAAAGAGAACGTGTTTTCTTTCCATAGGGTGTGCTCTAGTGAGGGGCACCAAGTGCACTGACTAAAATCACTTAAGTATATACATGAAACAAAGAGATTATGTATTTTTTGACGATTAGACGTATCACAACAGGGAGTGCACTGGCTACTTTGGGAGAAAGATGATGCAATTCATATGTTCTTTCTAGCTCATTTCCTCCCACCTACTTCTATGATTCATAATATTGTAAATAAATGTAATAAAGTAATCTTGAAAGAGCAAATTGCTGATAAATAATAGGACTGTGTGATCCTAAATTTGAAAGATAAAAAAAATGATCCCTACCGTATCTGTTATTGACTCTAGAGAATGCTCTTTACCTTTTATTAATCTATAAGACGTGCCCCTATAAGTAGTACCCACATCTATAAGAATTTATACTTTATTAGTCCTAATGTTGAGCTAAAGAATTGCTTATAAAATCCACTTAAAGGCCAGTATGGCCTACTCAGGGATGAAATTTCTAGCAGCCTCTTTCCTAACATCTTCCTTTAGAATTAATGTAGATACTGGAAAAAGATGGTTGTGTATTACAAGTTGTAAAGAGAATAGAAACTTAGACTCACTAGTGACACATCTTTGTTGCTGTTGTGGAAAGATCCTACTTGAGAATGAAACCCATGTGGAATTTGCCAGTTCATAAATATAATTTGTCAACTCAAAATAAGCTGTTGATTCTTTAATGTATCCATTTATTTGTAAATGCATATCTAGCTTAAAAAAAAAACTCAGTGTATTAAGGCTGCATCAACACATGGGACCACTATGGCCAATTAAGACTTAATTATTTAATAAAATGTGATTGGCTTTAAAGTGAAATGTCGGACGTCCGAATATTCATTGCAGATTTAGGTATTAATGGTAAAAAGTAATTGTTGCCCTCACTGCATCGAGTTATAGCCTGAGTCATAATTTACCAAACAGCCAAACTGATTTCCACTTATTTAAGTTTTAATGACATTTTAATATCAAGGATTTAAGTAGAATTAATGGTTGATCAATGAAATAATCCAAATAGATTTCTTAGCCTAGTCTCTAGCACCAAGAAAACACACAGAGAATATTAGTTTATTTCTTCCTGGTTGAGTCTCAGTATTTGCTTTAGCTAAACAGATTTAGCTAAAATCTCTCTCCCAAAACGATTGTTTTCATCACCAAAATGTATTGGGTGTATACACTGTCCCCAAGTGTGAGAGGCAGACACCATTGGGAAATTATTTCAGATCCAGGAACACTCAATAATTATGTGCTATAAATGTCTTTATCAGATGTTAAAGACATCTGAGTGCCAACTAGAGTAAAGAAAAAGAGAAATTCTGCTCTCAAATAGCTTATGGTCTACGAAAGTTGTCTCTCACTTATCTAACACTTTTTGTCCTTTTTGTGTGCCTAAGCATTTCATAAATCTTATAATTTGGCAGTTTGGGTTTTTTTTTTATATTTTATAGATGAGTCTTCTATGTGGTTTGTCCTATTTTCTAATTGCAGATAAAATAACCTACCTATCTACTTTGAGTTGCTTTTGGCAAGATATGGATTGTTATTAGGATTTTGCAGTGTCTAGATTCTGGTCTAATGATTCCCTATATTATGAAAAGGTCTGGAGATCTAAAACTGTAGACCATGAAAATGTTAATAATTATGGTTTATAAAAATGGTATTTCCAGAATAATTGGGATAAAATGCAGTATTTACATATGATTTCAATCCCTCTTAAAAAAGCCATCATTTAATTTCTTTTTTTTAAAAAAGTAAGTTAATATAATAATATTGATCATGCAGTTTCAAGAAGTAGCAGTTACATTACTTAGTCAAAAGACCAAAGCATTCTAATTGGACTTTTCTCTGGAAGTTAAGAAAATATGCAAAATAAACTTGGAGTTTTTGATATCTGCATCATAAATGCCACCACTGCATTTGAATAATGGAGTAGAAGCTAGAACACCAGAATTCTAGCCCCAGTCCTACCACTAGTTATCCTATGGAACTGAACCTCTCTCCTTTTCACTTTCCTCATTTACAACTGATTTATCAAATAAAGATGTGAAGGAAAATGCTTTTAAAGTGACTTTTGGGTAAAAAAAAAAAATTAGTATGTGATTAGGCAGTTGGGTACTTTTCCATTCCACAGGGGACTTTTTGAGTCAAAGGGTATGAAAGAATAGCCTTAGCATAAATCACTGCATTAATCAGACTCTTTCAGTAGCAAAAGCTCAAAACGGAGCTCAACTTAGGAAGCTGTATGTATATCATCATCATCTCTGCCCTCTGGACCTTCCCCCCAGCACCTCTTTTTTCTCCTCCTCTTCTCTTCTATCCAGGTCCTCTCCTCCACTCCCTCTCCCACTCCATCTCTCTCACTTTCTCTTTCTTTCTTTAATGTGTTAACTTCACTCTCAGGAGGTTGACTTCATTCTCACATTCTCTCTCTCAGAGATGGCAAAGATGGCCACCCCATCATGCATCATTCCTAGAGCGGGGGATTCCAGAAAGGAAAAATGAAAAGGTTCTCTCTACCACAACATCAATTTTATTTCTCAGAATTGGTCCTGTTTTGGAGCCACTTCTCTGTCCAGATGAGAGTTACTCAGCTTGGACAGGCTGTGTAGGGAGGCAGAGCAAGACTAACGTAGCAAGGTTAATTAGTGTCTAGGGCAGAAGGTGAAGGAAGTTCCAACAAGCAAAATATATGCTCCCAACAACTACTACAAATTTCTAGATTGTTTAGCATAGTGATATGATATAGGCTTCTGTCATATATGTTAGTCTTGGTAAACTTAGTGGAGCCTATGAACATACAGGCAGTATTAATTTATTTAGTACAAATGTTCTCTGTACAGCATTGTAACTATAAAACATCTGCACCAGCAAATTGCGACCTTGAGTATCCTGGAGATTAATTACATTTTATTAACATTTTCCATGATCATTTAATACATGGCATATATCAGGAAAGTCAGTATTTGGACTCATTTGGGAATTTGACATTTTAAAAATTATGTAGCATCATTAGAAGGGGGAGTTTGGTAAAGAAGGCATAGTGATTATATTTTGTAGTCCAGTGTTTATCTTTGGCCACCATATGTTTAGGCTGTTCTGTTTTGGAGAATTTTATATCCCTTCCACTTTCAACTCTGATATTAGGGAGTTTTATGTTGCTGACATCCTAATCATATAAAATTATATAATGGCTATAATTATATACAGATAAGACAACTTATTTGGCTATATTTATATAGAGATATATAATTATATCTATATAATTGTGTCTACTATATGATTATATATATGTACTATATATGAATATATAATTATATATATAATTATCAGTATACAATTGTAGCCATTATATGGTTTTATATGATTAGGATGCTAAATGCTTGTTCATCTCAGCTTGGTTGTTTATCATGGTATGACCTGGGCCATTTTAAACAGTTTACTATCAAAAACTACTATTTAGGGATCTTACTCAATGAGAAAAAGATTAATTTGCTATGAATAATGATTCTAATGCAAAACATTTTGGGATTTTTTTTGTGATGCAGATGAGCAATGCTATAAATATAATTTAGAGAGTTTGGAAATTGATTTTAACACTCACAATTCTACTTCTTAATTAATCAAATTACAAAATTATGCTGTGGTTTCCAGTATATTAAAATAAGTTGTCATATTTGGAACATCTGTTTACGCTCCTATTATGAATATGTGTTTCTAAATGTCTGAAATATAGATTACCATAAATAATGTTGGTTGTTTATTCTGTGGAAGTACGATACCTACTTCCTCCCACAACGCTTGTTTATTTCCCACCAAGTAAATTTTCCAGATTGTATTTTTGCATTTTCTTATCAGGATGGAGGGGGAAAGACCTGAGTTTTCCTTAAGGCTTGCTGACTGTCTAAGAAAAGCAATGGCTGTCATCGGCAGCCTTTCCAGACTCTGCACTGTGGCTCCAGACAGTCAGCTGGTACCATCGCTTTGTCTCAACCATAAATCACAGTCTTGTAATGGCCAACGCTGACACCTTGACATTTTCAAGAGAAAAAGACCTGATTTGAATGGAAATCAATTTCATTTCACAAATCTTGGGTTCCTACTCCAAGCCTTTTCTTAATGTCTTCTGGAGACTTATTTGGGAGTTTCATGATCATCAGAGGATTATTTCAGTCATACTATTGCTCCTTTTAGCTATAAAATCACAGTCTTATTTCCTTCTTCAATCTCAAAATGGAAAAGTTGATTTTTAAAATTTTATATAAGAAAAAAAATCACCAATAAGCCAGAGTTTATTTTAACCATGATATACTGATAGTTTAAAAAATGGCAGTCACAGCAGTAATAGCAGGTGCTATCTAGTCCTGCAAAATTTTTATAAAATGTTCTGTGATTTACAAATATAAGCTGTGTACACACATGTACAGATTAACCTTTGATTATTTAATAATACATAGTGTCATTATAGAGTGATTTTGAACTCCAATCAAGCAGGTCTCAAAGCCTAGTATTTGTACTTTTATATTCTTGGACATAAACACCAGGTTACCATATTCTAGAGTCAATAAGGAATAGCATTTAACTGTATTAGGTGGATAAAACACTAAACCTGCCTCAGCGATTTTGAACATTCAACCTGGGCGGCACAGAAATAACTCCACAATCGACTCTTATGAAAAGAAGTAATTTTTAGATATTTTAGAAGCTTGGAATAGAATGCGTTAAAAAATTAACCTACTGTGTGATGTCTCCCATCTTTAGAAGAACATTACAGCGTCTTTAAAAACACATAGGGGAAGAAACTTCTGCTTCCTTATACTTTTGCTTGCTCCCTCCACAAAAGTGATCTAAACTCAGTGAAATCTTATATCTTCTAAACACAATTATTAATGGAAAATTTGGCATCAGCTCTCTGTTTCTTGTCTGGTACAGAGTGATTACCAGAATGCCTAGTAATGAATACTCTTTATCCTCTTCATCAATATTCTTTGACTTTGTCCCATATCTTACTTCTAAGCAGGAATACTCTTTGATTGCTAAATTCATTATTTGGCAATTCCCTACAGACAAGTAGAGTTACAGATTATTATAAACAGGAGACTTCTAACCCTCCAATCTTTTTATCCATCTTTTTACTCATCTATCCTTTCTTTCATTATCTATACAAAATAAGAATCTGTCCTGAGTATGTGGGAAACAAAAAATGAAGTTTGAATTGTTTCTTCACAAGATATTATGTTCTTATGAAAAAGAAAAACTAAAAAAAAAAGTTATCAAGTCAATGTGATATATCCTGAAAGAATACAAAAACACAATGCTTTGAGACTTGAAATGTTTAGGGGAAATATTTACTTTAGTTATTGAGAATCAAGAAAAAAATCCCTAGAAGAGGCTATATTTAGCTGCTCTGTGACAGATAGGAAGGGTTTCTGGAAGAAGTGATGAAAAGGCCAAATTTCAGGAGGAAAATGCAGTATGTACAAATGCGTAAGAATAGAAATGATAGGCTATCTTTGGTATTCAGTTTTGTTGGAAGATTGGGTATATTTTAAAAAATGACTATTAAAGGGTTAGCTAGGATCAGCTGAAGGAGGCCCCACAGTGCTGACAGGAGTTCTTCTGGTAATTGCACAATTCTACACTGGGGGGGGGCACTGGGAACCCTTTAACAATTTTGGGGAGAGATGCAAGAATGAAAGATGCAAGATTAATCTGAGGTCAGTGTAACTTAAGACCTCAGCCCAAAGAACATATCAGAACTACTTATGAAGATACACCAGTCTTGTTATCTTACAAATTCCAATTCATTAAGTTTGGAATAGAGCCTATGCAGATGCATTCTGTAAAATGTCCTAGATGATTGACTAACACTTCAATTGAGAAATAGTTGGATAGAGAATGTTGAAATGAGTAGATGTTGGGGATAATTAGACAGAAGAAGAAACAAAACAAAACAAAACTATCTAAACCAGAGGTTCCTAACCTGGGGTCCACATGTCCCTAGCCTTTTGAGGCTTTATGTTCCCATGAGATTACATGAGATCTTTCAAGTGGATATACATTTTTTCTGTAGGAAATGATTGAATAGTATTTATAAGATTCTTAGAGGAGACTAAACCATCCCCAAATTAAGAACCACTACCCATAGGGGCACCTGGGTGGCTCAGTGGGTTAAAGTCTCTGCCTTAGCCTCAGGTCATGATCTCAGGGTTCTGGGATCGAGCCCCATGTTGGGCTCTTGTGTTCAGTGGGGAGCCTGCTTCCCCCTCTCTCTCTGCCTGCCTCTCTGCCTACTTGTGATCTCTCTCTCTCTCTCTGTCAAATAAGTAAATAAAATATATAAAAAAAAAAAAAGAACCACTACCCATAGTTAGTGTGAAAAGGAGGAGGTAAATGTGAGAACTCTTTTGACTATACAAGGATTTAATGACTGAGTAGATTGTACGGGGATACAAATTGTGGCAAGGAAGAAAGGAGTAGAAGATGACACTGAATTTATCCACCTTTTGACACTAGAAGAATGAGAATCATGAAAATCCTTTTGGGAACCAGCATCGGATCTCCCTTGGTTCCCATTTCAGTTAATAGAACTTTGATATCAGACATGTTGGATTTATGGTGTGATTGTGACATCCAGAGGTAGATGTAAAACAAATCGTGGAAAATTTGGAGGTGGTTACATATCTTCAAGAGTCATTCTCCTGGAAACCTAGTTGAGCACTTTGGAGTCAAGAAGCTATGCTGCTTCTATTTGGATGTTCTTTTTAAGTGACTTCCATTTCCCGGGTAGTTTCAGGATGATCACTGGAGCTCTACCATGTTGTTTACTTTCAGTCAGTAGGAAAAAGAAGAGAAAAATAAGGACATTGCACTTCTTTTTAAAGATAATTTCTGGATGTTTTTTTATACACACCTTCCACTATACCCTTAGAACTTAGGCACCAGGTACCTAAAGCTTTTGGGCAGTGGCTACATAGAAATGTAGACTTTATTCTGGGCAACCATTCACCCAGCTAAAAACTAGAGGAAAATGAGAACAGATATGGCAGGAAAACTAGCACTCTGCCATAGTGGACATAAACAATCTTGCAGCTTTCAGTAATTAATGAAATAAAATCATAATAGCTCAGCCTTCAGCCTAAATAATATATTTTGATTGGAAAGAGGTAGAAATTTCTTTATAACATTATTTTATGAAAACATATCTTATTTCAAATTCCTGTCCTCCTCAAGTGATTCATTTCCTGAAAATAATGAATTTTTCTATGTGCAACTGGAAAAATATTATTACTGGTTGTGAATGGAGTTAAACCTGCTAGCCCAATTTTATTAAGCCTAATAGTCTCAATCCATCGTAAGCCAATAAAAATATTTTCACATTATTCTAAAGGCAGCTACTTTGTTTACAAAATAATTAAATTCTACCTGCACAATGATAACAAGAGTTAATATTATAAAATTTGAAATTCTAAACAAAAAAACAAAAAACATATTAATCTTATCACCCAGAAGATAACTCCTATTGTCATATAGTATATACTCATAACTTCCCTCTCTTTATTTCTCTCCCCCACACACATATATACTCAATATTTTCATAATCATTTCTAACTTGCTTTTTAGTTGTTAAATACCAAATGAACACTTTCCCACATATTGTCATTTTAGCATATGCTAATTATGTTATTACTTCAGTATAATAGAATTTATTTAACTAATCCATTTGAAAGTATACATTGAGTTTTCTTCCATCCTTTTTTATCTAATATAAATAGTATTCTGATGATAAATACACATTTATAGAATTATATATAATGATTCCCTTAGGATATTAATTGGGACAATTGATAATCTCCTGAACGAAAATGGTGGCAGTGGAATCGGAGAAACAAGGTGGGATCAGAGGAATATGTAGAAGACAGAATTGATGGATCCATTAGTAATTGTATGCGAGAATGATATCCAGAAAATTTCAACCAGGGAGATTCCTTCCCCAAATCATGCTTTTTCTTTATTTTTCTCTATCCATTTAATCCATGACATTTATTGCTTTATAGGGAGGGCAGACACAATCAAGAAACACAGTCAACAGAAGATTTAAAGTGCCTAATAGATTATGTTTTCAAAAACTTTCTATGCAAATACAATAAGCTCAAAACAAATTGCTCTGCTTTGGAAGAGCTAGGCTCTTGAGAGGAAAATTGCTTTATTTTTAATTCCGAAAAGACATGGCAAGAAATATTAATTTGATGCTAGAGACCTAGATCATAGGATTTTTAAAAGATAACCATAAAGGAGAAAAGGGTTCGGGATACGAGCTAGAGGTAGTTTCCCATCACACAGGACAACATGAAACTTTCTAGGCTGTGGGCAGTAAGGAGCCAGCCTAGAGTACAAGAGAAAGAGGGAGAAATGGATGTAGATGAAGAACATCACATATTCAGCTCCTGATGTTGGACGTTCTATAGGAGGGAAGTGGGTAATAGATTTCCATTAGATAAGTCTAAAGACATAAAGACCAGAGGGGTTATGGTCACTGCCCACTTGGAAACCTGGGGAGGCAGCTTTGTACATGCTCTTAGGAATGACATCAGGAAGAACTAGAGGGAGTCTGAACCTGCACCCTTCCCTTCTAAACCTCCACCCATCACCATCTTCTAAGAGAGTCCTTCAGGAAAACATGGATGAAATCTGGAGAAGCTTCCTTTTCCTCAAGAGGCATCAAGGAGATAGCTGACAACAGAAGGAGGATGTTGTGGAATTTCAGAGGATCCAAAATACCAGCTAGACCAATGTGGAAAGGTTTAATTCTCAGGCTGGACTTTTTTAGAATAGCATTATATGGTTTTACTGCTGAGGGAAGAATTTCATTAATTTTTCAAGGGTGAAAGACTAGCACCCAAAGAGACATATTAGCAGAAGTTAGGGAGGACTAGAAAACAGTGGGTAGCCTTAATGGGGAGAAAGTAGAAATCAGTAGTATGAAATGCCACCTTTATTATATACTAAGTAATTACTACGTATTTCAGAATGTTCTAGTCCATTTGAAATTGGTAGAACCAATACTGATAATTGTATTTCTGAGTTGTCTTTTCTTTTTCCTTCCTAGTGAATGAATTTAGAACATCTAAGAATTGGACCCTTTTTCATTCACAGTTGTTTATCCAAGGGTAGCATATGAGTTAGTCTGGCTTTTTATTTTTTTTTAAGTTTCTTTAAAGACTTTGCTTTTTCTCCTTCTATTTTAGTCCTTAGCAGATAGTCTAGTTTATTTATTTTATTCACTCAATCAACAAATGCAGAGTATTTTCCATATGGCAAGCAGATTATTTTAATCTATAAACTTAGTTTTAATTTGTAAACTTACTTTCAGCTACAATTTATTTTATCGTATTTGGTTAATGTTAATTGAATATATCAATGCCTTTATACTGGATGGAGCATATGCTTCACACAATTCTTACTTATGGATGGATTTTAGGATTATAATTAGAAATAAACAAAAACACAAGCACACCTATTCACAAAAATATAGAAAAAATATTGATGCTTTTAAGAAAATGTGCAATGGAATAGTTTTAAAAGACTGTCCAAAGGAACATCATGAGAAAAACAGTATTATTTCTTTGTTAGTGCTTCTAATATCTTTTCTGGGAATTCAAGTGGAACAGAGAATCCAGTGAAATCTGGTGCTTTGCATCATTATTAAGCTCATATCTGCAAGCTAATCATGTGTGATAAGGCTAAAATGTAAAAGCATTTAAATCAATAGCTCTTTCAGATGCTTTTCTGATAAAATTGCTTCATTTTCTTTTCTAAGTAATTAATTCATCTAAGTGGAAAGATTAAAAGAGAAACTTATTTGTATTAGGAGTAATAGGATCCAAACAGTGTATTGGACTGTATTTTTGGCATCTTTGCAACTAATAAGGCCCTTTTAATAATCAGATCTCAGAAACATCTGTCTTAGAAAGGTATACTTTCTGGCTTCCATTTACTTGAAAAGGATTTAAGTTAGGGTCAGGAGCAGAGGTTAGGTTACTTCTACCTGGAAATTACACAGAAAATTCATTTTGCCCTTTGATGTTGCTTTTCTGTCTCCTCTCCCCTCCCCCACCACTCCACTACTACCACCTTTTTATCTTCTTAAAATCCTAAAGTTCCTTTTCAGGCATCATGATAGTTGAAAGAAATTTGAAATTGTGGACTTATGTAATTATATAGTGAAAATAGAATAGAGTAGGGTAAAATTTTTTAAAAGAAATGCCATCTCAAAGAAACTTCACTGCCATTATAAGTGACTCTAATATATTGGCAAATTTCAGGCTACGTTCTTAGTCATATTTCTGCTAGAAGAAACCTACTTTCCATTTTGTGTTTTCTCATTTGCATTACTGCAAAGTTATTCATGCATATGAAGAGGATATTATTCATCTCCATATTCCTTCCTGTCCATATTCCAAACCCAATATGTTTATGAGTTATACATGAAGAAACACTGCTGTATCTATATATGTATACATACGTATCTATGTGATTCAAATTTGGCATTACAACTGGATAGCAAGCCCAAGTGATAATGTACTAGATGTGTCTTATTACATCAATAATGGCATATCAAAATTGTCAAATATGGTGAAATCCAATAATTGTAACTGACAAGCTTTAGCATGATTTGTCTCCATTGGGAAAGACTGAAAGGAGTGAGAGAAAGGAAGGCACTTTTGAATTTCTCCTCCAGGTATGACTGTATGGTAAGCTCTTGCTTCTTCTTCTGCAAATATTTTTAGTGAGATGCTGTTTGCACAGTATTCATGATAACTGGGCTTCTGAAGTTTTTATGTGCATAAGCTATATCATCTCTTAAATTCAGAAATCCAGTGCTGTTCCAGAAAGAACTGCAAAGATGAACTGGCAAGAAGAAAAATGACCAACCTATCAGGGCTTATCTCCCTCATGCTTGATTCTTCCTAGCTCGATATTCCAGGAAATCATTTCACTTGAAAGTTTAGGTGGAGTTCACAAGTAAAAATTAGTTCTCTCTTACTCTCCAGTTCTACTCCCACCCCTTCAAAAAGCAACTATTATTGCTTAATTCCCCAAAGTTTTCTCTCAAAAATATCTCAGCATTTGGGAAGAAGAAGGAAATAGGATGACAGTGCATTTTGTGGACACAGAACTCATTCATTACAATGATGAGGTATTCAAGAGTCCCCACCCTTTGTGTCCTGCTTTCTCTGTACTTAGGGATGGCAAGGAGGAGGAGAAAGAGGAAGCTTATGTATTTCTCTTTAAAATTAATTCCCAGGTAGCCATTTGCTGGTGGGTTATTTTTAAGCCCAGAGGACACTGTGATTGTGTTTTCCTTTTCAGTAATTGTAGCAGATATTAAAGCAAATAGACAATGGTAGACATGTACAGAATAACCTGGTTTTCCAGACAGACCACTTGTCTGAGATCAAACGGCTACAGCACATTTAGGGTTACAGTCTCCTTCTTTTCCTCCTTATTCTCAACCGCAGTGGAGCTTTTTCCAGCGTTGCCATGGTAACACTATATCTGGCTGCTAGCTCTGTCGTAAGTTATTGAACTGAGACTGGCTTTTGGTTTAGCAGATAATTAGGTTCTGTCTCACAGGTTCATTTTCCTGTGACTGGGACGTGAATATGACCTACAGCTGGCCTCAATTTCAGTGTCACAGACAAAACTTTAACCCTTCCCGAGCTCCTGAGGCACTCTCCGAAGCCTCACTTGTGAGGTGGAGGAAGTCCAGTGTAGCTCACTGACACCTGGGAAAGGATTAGAAATATCTCCATTTTATTTTTTTTCTCTTCATGATAATACTAAGGAAAATGTGGCCAAGGTTGTACACTTAGGGCATTTTCAGAATTAAAACTACATCAACAATATGGCATATATACTCACGTATTTATATATAACCTCGACTATATAAAACTTCCCATAGCCACTGCCATTTCCTTGCTTTTTAAATAATTTTTCAGTCCCATCGAAGTGCCTTGCATTACAATTTGGATTCCACAGTTTTTAGATTTCAAAAAATGTATTCTCAGGAATATTAGCTTGGTACACTAATACTCAGCTTCAAGAACTGTCTGCCAATTGATTCACGCCCCTCCTTCTCCTTTTTGTAAACCTTAGATTTTAGCTGACACTGAAAGGTTCCTTTGGAGTCATAGGCAGGTCTATGTTATGGGGAAAAACACCCCCGCTCCACCAAAATGCCCAAATGTTCACTCAGGGCTTGAATCTTGCCGCTTTGAGAAACTAGCAAAGATCTGCCCTTCGTTTAGGACAAAGAAAGAAGCATAACTTTTGCAACAGATACAGAATTCACAGTACCCATTGCAACATGGAGAGCAGTAGGGTTAACATGAGAACGTACGTCTCTCTATGTCAAACAATAGGAAAGACCTTTAAGAAAATCTGTTCAAAAATTTTGGTGCATTTCACCTAAAACCTTACAGTGAAAGGGAAAGAAAGGAACACGGGACAGGTGAGGCCACCATAATTAAAACATTAATTAAAGAAATTCCATGGCTTAATTGGCTGAAGAAGACATAACTGTGTCAGTAGAGATGAGTAAAATTTGTAAAAGGCAAGACTTAGAAGATTCAACAGTTGTACCTTGGAACTAGGACATCTGTGTGTATGTGTGTGTACATGTGCATGTGCACCATATAAACTACATTATGTTTTAACCCATTTCTTCCATTCTCAAACTTTAGATGAGAAGAGTATCTTGAATTGCAGCAGCTTCAGATATCCTGAGTCCAAGCAGCCATAGGCCTGGAGTATCCCATGAATTCAGTGTGGGGGGTGTTGGGGTCAGAGTCAGAGGAGTTCCCTTGTATGAGCTAAGTGAGAGAGTTGACAGATGAGGAACCCAGTTGTTGCCAATGAATGTCCACTCAACTGAACTTCTTTTGATTTCTGATCTCAAGTACATAGCACCTATTATTCCCTTATTAATGATCAACATGTTTGTTGAATAAATGCATGAATTCTTCCCTACTCTCTATTCTGTGTAGTAAGAACTATATTAGCACTCAGGTATAAAGAAGACTAAGAAGTCTACAAGCATTTTCAATCCAAAATCCTTTTAACTACCTTCTCATGGTTCCCAGCACCCCCTAGACCCTATACATACACGTCATCTCTTGCCTGCATTATTGCAATACCCGTGTAGCCGGTCTTCTTTCCTCTTGTTGACCCCTGTAGTCTCTACTCTGCACAAGAGATAGGATGTTAACCTAGAGGGCAAATCACCTGAAGTTAGCACTCTCCTCACAACTTCCCAGTGGTTTTCCATATAATTAGAATATAATACAAAATTTTTACTGTGCTTACAATGTCCTATAAGACCCTGCCCCTGCCTACATTCCTAACATCACCAATCCCTTTTCATTCTCTCATTCTTTTTCTCACAGCCAAGCACGCACCCACTAGAGAGCCTTAGCCTCTGTTGTTCCCTCTGCCAGAAATACACACTCACTTTACTTTTATTCTGGTCTCTCTGTTCAAATGTCACCTCCTGTGAGATGCTTTTTTTCTCCTAAACATCTTAAAAAGCACCTCATTCATTCTCCAGCAACTTTCCTGATTTAAATTTTCTTCCTAACGCTTATCATATCTTGTTATGATATTAGTCAGGTGCAAACCATTGTATGCCTTTCCCACTCCATATGGACAGGAAATTTGATTATTCATGAGTATACCTCTAGTGCCTAGAACCTAGTAGGCTGGATCCTAGTAGACTTTAATAAATAGTTGTTGGATGAAAGAAGGAATAAATAATTGAATAAAGAGATCCAGGTAAAGGGTCTGGGTATCCCAATCATTGTGAGAACAATAAGGAGTGTTCCTGACAGAATGAATGAAACTTTCCCCTACATGATGAAATTGAATGAGTAGATACAATAAAATTTAGGGACATATCTTACATTCCTGGGACTACCTTCATTAGATGAAGATAAAACAAGGAAAACCAGGGAACTGAGCTTTTTTCTACCTCATCTTTGCAAGAATTAAATTCTAACTAAGACATCATCCATTTGTCAAACTTATCACAAGCCCAGCCGTCTTGGATGACTTCCTCTATAAGAACCAGATAGTAAATATTTTTGGCTTTGCAGGCCTTACAGGCCATGTGACAACTACTCAGTGCTTCTGTTAAGGTGTGAAGGCAGCCATATTACCCCCTATACTTTTGGTGGTTGGATCATTTGAAGTGGTATCTACACTTATAAAGCTGTTTGGTGTGTTTTGGGCTGCCTACAGTGCTGCTTCATTGTTAGTGGGTGAAGAATTCAAGACCAAAAAGCCTCTCCTGATTTATCCAATCATTTTACTATACATTTATTTTTTTGTCCTTATATACTGGGGTGTGATCTAAGTCATATATGAGTAGAAAAAGGCAGTTACATTTGTGTATAGTCTGGGAATTCTTGCTGAGGTGATTGAAGAAAACCTATTGCTGGTAAAATTTTACATGTTCTACATGTAAAGGCAGTTTTGAGGTCTTTTTAAAAACCATATTTTTTTGTATTTAAGCATTTGCAATTATCTGTATTTTTTTTATCAGAATTTCTAATTCTGTTTGATTCTTCATATTCCAGTGAATAAAATATAAAAGCATTGTGTTTTTTTTTTTTTTTAAAAAAAAAAGGCAGCCATAGACAACACAGAAACAAGTGGGTGTGTCTGTGCTCCGGTAAAACTCAGGAACACAGGAGGTCTGCCTCATGTAGCCTACGGGCTGTAGTTTTCTGAATCCAATGTGGAGAGTCTTCCCCAAGTTCCTCCTCCCAGCAAGTTACTGAAAGAATGCACAAAGAATCATGGCTATCTTCTGTGGTCCTTTCAAGAGATCAAACAAATTGGGGAATGACTGGTTGTGGAACTCTGTTGAGGCTAGTTTCCTTCCCTTCTCCACTTATTTGTCTGAAGTTAGTCCTAACTTTAACTGTTCCTGCAGTAGCAGGTACTGAGCTCTTTTAGATCCTCCCAATGACATTTCCATTTATGGGAAGATGAAAGGATACATACAGGGGTATAATAGTAAATGTCTTAACAACTGGCCCTCTGGGGGAAAATGATGACATTTACTAATATCGGTAGTGTAAATTCTCCCACCATGGCCATTTAAAATACCATATGATGTCACTTAATGTGGAGCTGGGGAAAGATGCACGGGACAGTCACCTGAGTCTATATGAGCTGGCCCCAGCCCACAGCAGGACACATATTTAAAAGCTGCAATAATTTTGCTCGCTGCCATTGCAAGGTCTGGAACAAAGAGTGGCAAGTTTGATGGGAGCAACCAGCTAGATGAGCTCTTGGAATGCCAATCAATAAATAATGAAAAAGTCCATCAATTTAATGCTGTATATAAAGCCCTTAGCCTGATGTTTGGTTAAAATACCTACTCAGCAAATGAGAGCTATTTTTTTCTTAGTTTAGGTTATTTTAAGCATTAAAATTTTAAATGTTTAGCTACAGACTCAATCCAGTTTTAATGCCTTTGTGTTAATAAGACCTCTTGACACTGAAACAACAAAGATAAAGGAATTTTTATGTAGCTATTCATGACTCTGCCTAGCAGAAGGTTAAGATAGCAACAAAATACTCCAACCAGAATAAAAGAAGTTTCCACTTGACTCCAGCTCTTCATAACACTTCACAAGGGTCAAGCTGTGTTATTTTCCTTCCATTTTAAACAGAATGCATCTTAGGAGCATAGTTCAATTATCGATTGAATAGTGGATTCAATTTGACGATAATCCAAACAAATACACTCCAATTAGTTCAAGACCAGGGATGGGCCAACAAAAGGGTAAAGATTTCACTCAAGTTTTGATGCAAACACTCAGATTGAATTAGGAGCATGGATGTCTTATATTATTTGACCATGAACAACAGAGTTCAGTCCCGGTTGGAGAAATCAAGTGAAAATAGCAGGCAAAATATTGACAATGGTTTGGATAACCAGACACCAAAACAGATATCAATCTGAAAGGATTGGTGAAAAAATATATATGGACCCTTAAAAGTGACTAACACACAGCCTAGGTCTAAACACTCAGTATTTCAGAGAAAAGACTAATATATGCTGTTTTGAATACTATAAAAGTGCTTTTTGAATTATTTACCCTCTAGTCTCCTCTACTCATTCTATTCAATCTACAGTTTTCTGTACTTCTGTAAAAGGCATGATTTAGAGTTTGGTCTGTGAAATAAGGTAAGAAGGAGAGTATTCCTTTCAACCTTCTAGCTAATCTTCATCTTTTTCTCTTTGCTTCTATCTGCACATAATTCAAATATATTGGTTTTGTTGTGGTTTTCCTGCTTTGCTTCTTCAGTGCCCTCTGTTCTAGAAGACTCGTTTTAACAGTGGAATACATCAACCCAAACCCTAGTCAGAATTCCCCTCAACCCCCAAATATTACTAAATGAGCTGAATTTTCTGTTCTAATGAATGCTTCCATTTTTCGCTTTATTTTTTTTGGTTTCCCACTTATACAAATATTAATGGAAATGTATTTTATATAATTAGCTTTCTTTTTTAAAAACTTCTATTATGGAAAATTCCAAATATATACAAATTAGAATAGCATAATTAACTTCTACATGCCTATTATACATAGAGGTTTAACTTTTCAACTTTTTTTGGAGGGGGAGTGAGACAATTGATATCTTTTTCCTCCAGTTATATTGACACCTATTTGACATATAACATTTTGTAATATATTGCAAAATCATTGTCACAATAAGGTTAGTCAACACATCCATCGTCTTAGTTACTTTTTTTTAATTTTAAGCTGGTAGAAGAGTTAAGAACTGCTCTTTTAGCAACTTTTGAGTATATGATAGAGTATTGTTAACTACAGTCTCCATGCTGTATGGACTTACTCATTTTCTAACTGGTATTTTGTACTCTTTTTGACCACCATCATTCATTTACCCCCCCACTACTCAGCCCCTAGCAGCCACTAACCTATAATCTGTTTGTGAGTTTGGTTATTTTAGACCCCATCTGTAAGATCATATAGTATTTGTCTTTCTCTGTTCAATTTATTTCCTTTTTTTTAAGATTTTATTTATTTATTTATTTATTTATTTATTTATTTATTTATTTGTCATAGAGAGAGAGAAAGACCAGCAGGCAGAGCAAGAAGCAGACTCCCCACTAAGTGGGGATCCCAGTGCGGGACTTGATCCCAGGACTCCAGGATCATGAAAAGCAGATGCTTAACCTACTGAGCCACTCAGGCATCCCTGTTTGACTTATTTCACTTAGGACAGTGACCTCAAGGTTCATCCATGTTGTTCCAAGTGACAGGATTTCCTTCTTTTTTATGGCTAAATATATATAAATATAACATCTTCATTAGTCAACAGATACTTAGGTTATTTCCATACCTTGGCTATTGTAAGTAATGCTGTAATGAGCATACTTGTGTAGATATATCTTTGAGATAGTGATTTCATTTCCTTCAGATGTATTTTCAACTATTCAACTTTCATTTATGGCCAAATTTATGGCCAAAATTTATTCCCACCATTCACCCATTCCTGACTTCCTGGACTACTTTGAAACAAGCTCATGTATCATTTTATAGGCATGCATTGATAAATAGTTCATTATATATATCTAAAAATAGAGCACTATTTTTTAAACTATGATGGCACTATTATACCCACAAACATTTACAGTAGTTCCCTAATATCATCAAACATTCCCTAAGTCTACACATTTTCCTGATTGTCTCATTTTTTTTTTTTATAGTTTGTTTGAATGAGGATTTAAGCACGGGCCACACACAGCATTTGGTTAACATATTTCTCTCTTTTTTAAGATTTTATTTATTTTTTTTTAGAGAGAGAAAACTCATGTGAACAAGGGGAGGGGGAAGAGTAGAGGGAGAGGGAAGGAATCTCAAGCAGCCTCCCCGCTGAGCATAGAGTCCATGTGGGTCTCGATCTCACCACCTTGAGATCATGACCTGAGCCAAAATCAAAAGTCACATGCTTAAACAACTTAAGCCACCCAGGCGTCCCTGGTTGACATCTTTCTGAAGTCCCTTTCAACCTCTAAGTTTCTTCTCCTTTTAGTTCTTTGCAATGTATTTGTTGTAAAATGGAATCAGTTGTCCTTCAGTGTCTTTCTCATTCTGGTTTTTGCTGAGTCATCCCTGTAGTGTTGTTGACCATGTTCTTCTCTACTGGTTATTCCTATAAACTGAGCGCCAGACTGAAATCTTCCATTCAGGTTCTTTTTGTTTGTTTTTTTGTGTGTTAGCCAGATTTATTCGTAAATGATGTTATGTACATCCCATCAGGAAGCACATAGAAAGCTTGTCTTTCTTATAGCTAAGTGGAGCTTTGTGCAGTGGCAGTATCGTAGCCAATGAGGTTTATCCAAGGCACGATTATTGCTAATCTTATAGCTAAGTGGGAGGATATTTGTGATTTTACAAGTATACATTATGATTGCATCATCTAGGAATAAACTAGTACAAGTTCATGTCATAATTTAATGTGCCATTATTTTTTTTAAGATTGTATTTATTTGAGAGTGTGTGTGTGTGTGTGTGTGTGTGTGTGCGTGTGCACAAGTGGGGGAGGGGCAGAAGGAGGGAGAAGTGGACTCCACACTGAGCAGAGAGCCTGTTGTGGGGCTCAATCCTATGACTTTGAGATCAAGACCTGAACTGAAGGCAGACACTTAATAGGGTGAACCATGCAGGTGCCCTAATACACCATTATTTTGTGGTATTTCAAAGAGTGCCTTAATTTTCAGTGATTCCACCAACTGTCGAGTTTGAGCACCATTACTCTAGTGATTATCAAACTATGGATTATTCCACTTATATATCTGAAATTGGATTAAATTATGGAGAAATTCCAGGATGAATTCTAGGGGAAGTATCCTTAAACAACTACAAAGAATATATGTAGAACTTCTCTAATCTAAAATAATCCTCATTCTTAGAAAAGAATGAGTAGTATTATATTAGAACCAGACTGCTGTGGTGACTCGTAGCTTTATAAGAACTTTAGAGAAGACTAATATGGACTAAATTTCAGGGGCAATTCAAAGCATCAGAATTATCTTCTGGTGGACCATGTGAACTATTTCAGCCTACTCCAAGAAGATGGTACATCCTTGCACTACGCTGGAATGCCAAGTTGAGATAAAAATATGAAGACATAGTATGAACTCTCAACTGTCTTTCATTTTTTTTTAAAGGTTTATTTATTTATTTAACAGAGAGAGAACACAAGCAGGCAGAGAGGCAGGCAGAGGCAGAGAGAGAGGAGCAGGCTCCCTGCTGAGCAAGGAGCCCGAAGCAGGACTCGATCCCAGGACGCCAGGATCATGACCTGAGCCGAAGGCAGCCGCTTAACCAACTGAGCCACCCAGGCATCCCTGTCTTTCATTTTTTAAAAAGATTTTATTCATTTATTTGAGAGCGAGAGCACATGAGTTGGAGGAGGGGCGGAGAGAAAGGGAGAAGCAGACTCCTCACTGAGCAGGGAAGTGTAATGTAGGGCTTGACCCCCCAGGACCCTGGGATCATGACTTGAGCCAAAGGCAGACCCCTAACTGATTGAGCCACCCAGGCACCCCTCAACCCTCTTTTAAAAACATAAGTGCTTGTGTCTTCTTAGGAATGGAAATAAAAGAATGTGATTGTTTATGGGTTTTCAGAAATATACAGATTTTTAAATAGCCCCTCTTCCAGTTGCCTTTTTGATTCCTCTTATTTAAAAAAAAACTGGAAAATTAGGGACTTTTAATTTATAATTATCTCATTATTACAGTACTCTAATCTCATATCCCTTGTCATATATAAAGAAGATGTATCTTTCCACTATATATTTATTGAGGATAAATAAGTTATAGTTAGTTTTCCATTTGTGTGGGTGCTTTTAATTCAAAGCTATGATATCATGTATAAAATACTCCAGTTATTCAAGAATACATCACTAAAATTAGACTCATACTCTATCATAAAACTATTTGAAAATATCTTAGACTTTAAGAACTATGTTACCTTAATGAGTTCCCTTCCATTTCTAAGGTTCCCTGGATCTATTTTAATGCCATATCAGGAGTTGGAAAGATTTTTCCAGGAAGTTACATAAATCTACAAAATGAAATGTGGGAGTCTATGACCCACTTCTTCCTATTCTATTCTTCCTGCTGCCTTTGCCCCCAAAGTAAAAATGTGGATATATTGCTTTTTTACAACACCTCATTGTTACAAATTTTTAAAAGACTTTTTCTGTCTTAATTAAGCTCCTTAATCTAATACCTAACTTTTAAATTATTATTTTATATGATATATTTCTTGTTTACAATTAGGGTCTTGGAACAGACTGAGCCTTTAGAGCAAAATGATGAAGTTGTTGCAAAAATTGACAAGGTTAGCCCAAGGCAACCCTAAACTTATAACCTTTACAGAGAAATAACAATAAGATACTCTGGGTGGGGTTGGACCCGGAATCATTGCATTTCTCAAATGGTGGGAGTCTTAATCACTTTATTTCATATTTCGTAACACATCAGGTCCACAAAAATGAGCTGTCTTAAATAAGTTGCTTATGCTTTGTGCTGATTAGAGTATGAACAGAAATATGGGAAACACAATTTATCCTAAGGACAAGTTAGTTTTTGCTGGTTTGATAAAACCCATACTCTGAGAGTTTTACTTAAGAACCTAAAAATACAGTTCAGTATAAAGAAATGGCAATTGCTCAGGAAGCTTCAGAATTTATATTTCCTGAGCTGTTGATGTGAACAACATTTAGTGGCATGTTCTAATGTGAAGAAAACGTTTCATGAAGTGCATGTAAATATATTTTGCATCAAATTGGATTGTTAGGTGAGCAGTTTGTGTTCTCAATTTGTGACAATTTCAGATATTGTTTATACATTTTTAATTCATTTGAAAAGGCTTTTCTGTAATTTGATTTGTAACAGAATACCAATTCTTATGGTACATCATCAAAATTCTGTATTGGTGATGGAATGGTTTTTCTTTCTGAAGGTAAACTTCAGCAGAAAGGTAAACTTTCTGCTAATGTTTGAAGGCAAATATTCCTTAATTTACCCTGACAATGACAAAAACTTACATGGGAAGATTTGAGTCAGCACTACATATATTGAAATGTTCTCTCCTCGAGCATCCCTGTTTTCACTGGTATTTTTAAGCTAAACAAAATTACAGATCTTTATAGGAACCAAATTGAAGACCGTGACCTATTAAGCATATAAACTTGGCTTTCTTAGTTGCTATTTCGAAGAAAGAGAGCATGAAATTGCAGAATTTCGGAGTCTGAAGGTATCTTAAAAAATTATCCACCCTTTCTTCTGAGACTAGAATCCCTTAACAATATATCTGGTTTATAGCATTCTATGCTGGGAGTTACCATTTTCAAAGTTTACTACTTTCATGGGCGGCTAATGATATCTTGGGGTAGCTCTAAATTTTACAAAGTTCTTTCCTACATTGAGACAAATTTTTATCTTTTAGTAATACCAAACATGTCTACCTGATAATACTCTGGATATTTGAGGTCAGATTTCATGCTCCTCTCCCCAACAAATGTTTAATATGCTATAATACATTTTTAAGGACCTCTAAATGGATTGTATTATGCTGTTATACATTTACATGGAGTTAAAGGCATAGTCTTCCAGACCACCCAGTCTGGGTTGATTGATTTTTTTGGGATGTAAAGAAATTGCTTCTGTGTGCTGTATTTTAAAAATTCAGGAGACTAAAAAATAAAAATAATAAATAAAATAAATACAAATCCAGGAGACTTAATCCAATTTCTGATATTTATTTTGTCAGTTTTTGAACTCCAGGAAAACTAGAAAAAGAGTTAAACATAATTAATTTGTTCATCAAACAATTCACTCAGCAAATATTCATTGGATGTATTCTGTCCACCAGTTCCAGGCTCTGTGGGAAACTGACAATAAACAAGTAAATATATAGAACGTCCAAGAGTGTAAGTACTGTCAAGGAAATTAAAGTAGTCTAATGGGTAGATTGAGAGCACTGGAGAATAGCGAATTGGCTCTTTTATGTAAGTAGGTCAGAAAACACCTTCTGACAGACATCTGAGCAGAGACAATTCTTGGTGTGGGAACAAGTCAGAGAGATATTCTGAGATCAGGGTTCCAGGCAGAGAAAATAGCAAGAGCAAGTTTCCTGAGGTTGGAGCATGCTTAGCATCTTCCAGGAAGAGCAAGGACTCTGGTGTGGCTGAGAAGAATGAGGAAGAAAGAAGGCAGAAGGTCACTATATTACCAGGTCCCATAGGCCACTGCAATGACTCTGGATTTTATCGCAAGTACCTTTGGATAGCCTGACCCATGCCTACCTCTTAAACCTGTTTTCAATTCTTATCTCTGTGTTCACAATGCTTGTGCTACCCAGTGTGGTAGCCACTAGCCACTAACTATTGGGAAGTTGGAATGTGGGTAGTCTAACTGGACAGTATGAAATAA